>BSBK01003360.1:1301316-1932633 GCA_027943335.1 Chamaecyparis obtusa | reverse complement strand
TACATATATATATATGTATATATATATATATGTATATATATATATATATATAGTATATATAATATATGTATATATATATATAATATATATATATATATATATATATATATATATATATATCACCCCTTTTTCTACTAACTAAAATTAACATTCATATAGCTAACAAATCCAAAAATTTGCAAGTTTTCCAACTGAGGCCAAAATAGGTCAAATTTTATATCAAAATTCACGAGTCAGTCAAATTGGATCCAATAATGAAATATATTTTTTCAAAGAGGACATTTATAAAAACTTCCCCTAAAAACCCTCAGTAAAATACATATTCATAAAATTCGCTTGACCAAATATTTCTCAAGCTCCAAAATTTGCAAACAACTTGTCATAACAGAAAACTCAAAACCCTCAAATCTACAATAAAATAACTTTCAAATGTGTTCCAAATGTTTTGAATGTCTCATATCCTTCATGTATATCCATGAATTTAACTTTGCACCTTTTCCACTCAAGCTAGTGTTATATAAGTCCAAATTAACTATAAAAGTTCTAATAGCACTTGTTAGGAAATAATAATCATATATACCCAATTACATTTAATTCATTTTCTATATAACCCATGAGATACAAACATAAATATAATCTTACAATATTTCCATTATGAAATAGACAAGCCACAAGATAACACAAGATATACCTTAGAAAAACCCTCATGAGAGAAAACCTAGCCACCAAAAGCATTTGTACTTCATTGTATTATCTAGCCATAAACAGATACAAATCATTTAAAGAGATGCAATTAACACTATAGAAACACCAAGCCCTCCAATTCACTCTCATTGGTCCAACCATGTATGCATACATCCCATGCCATGCTCCACAAATGAAAACTTAAAAAAGACTCTATTACCACAACCCAACCTATCAACGAACCCAAACCACTAACATGTGTTTTCTTTTATAGATATAAGCTTAGACAAAATACAAGTAGTGATAAGGTAATGTCATGTGCCACAACACCATGTGAACAAAAAACCATTGATCCCCTCATTTAATATTAGGTACTAATTTTATAAATTATTTAATATATTTCCCCAATATTATATAAAATGAAATATAATATCTCAATGATACCCACATTAAGTATATAATAGAACTCATCAAGTGGCCACAAGAATGAAACTCTAGATGATGCACAAGTATCTAGGTGCAACACATATAATAATAAAATATAACATTACAAATATTATTCAAGGTGTATGGATGATATTAAAAATTGAAAAGCTATTTGTAAACCCTCATTAATCAAAACACTAGTCTAGATCTACAACAATCTCAACAACATTAATAGATTACTTTCCTCAGGAATACTTAAAATGAAATAAAAAAAGATATACCTAATACATTCACAAAACGCTTGACTCCATTGTTCGCATATCCCTCAAGGATCTTGTCTAGAATGATATTTGATCTCAAAGTAAGTGTACCAAGATGGTGTGCAAAAAGGGGGGTATAAGTGGCCACATTTTTTAAAATCAGGTAAACCTTAACTTCAAAGAGAAATTTGAAGGTCATGCACTCAAAACTAGGAGATGTGGAAATAATAAGAATTGTAGTACTCTTAATCTAGTTTCTAAACTACTAAAGTTTTTTAAAAATGGATAAGACTAAGAGGCTCAAACCTCTCGCACATGAAAAAATATTCCTTATTTTTTCATAAAAACATAACATAGATATTTTCATGTTCTTCATAAAATATATAGAACTTTAGATTTACTATTTTCCAAAACCCTTTGGTAGGATGATAGGTAAGAGCTAGATATGGAAGTTATTTATTTCTTTGTAATTTTCCATTGAGTGTTTTTTTATATGATTTTTTGAAGTGACCACATCTTGAAAATATGGTACTTGTTCATGCGCTGGGCATAACTTCCATCAAAATAATTGAAAGTGAAAACTTATTTTTTCAAAAGTGTATAGAATATAGTGTAGAATAGTACTATGTAAATTATTTTGGATTTGGTCAAGTAGATCAAAAGTTATTGAAAAAATGGTCGACATATGTCTGTGAGGACTGTCAAGGCACTAGTAAAGAAAATTAAAGTTTACTATGTGAATCTTGTCCAAAACTAGAAAAAATTATATGGTCATAAAGATGAGAAGACATGTGAGATTATGGTTGTAATTTTAGAGATACCCACTTGATCATTTGTAAAGTTGATGACAACAAAGTTGATAAATTATGTTGGAAGATGAAAAATGTGTTAAGGGACAAAAACATAGGGAAAATGGGCTTGGAAAGATGAGAAGACGTATGAGATTAGTGTTTCATGACTTGATTTTTCCAAGCCTAAATGTTTTGAATCTCAAATCACCAACATGATTTTTGCAAAATTATGAGTGTTTTTTTCATGTGGCCACTTTTCTGACCAACAACTTGATGCACTTACCCCTCAATTATCTAGCACATGCAGATGATGACATTGAAATAATGGAGTGTAGTTGATGGATGCAATATAATCATGATATTGATATCAAGATCACAAGAGTTCTCCAAAATTGCAAAAGATAGATATGCTTTCTTTAGATAGGTGATTGATTGCATTAATATCTTTTTCCTTTAGGCTTAAATGAGGAAGAGAGATGCTCTTTTATAGAAGTCCTCATTAAAATCAAGGGTTGAGATTAAGAGGTGACAATATGAATGACTACTTGATTAGAGGGTAGGTAGGGATAATGTGAGGGTTAATGAGAATAAAAAAGGTTAACTCAAATGAAGGGATGAGATTGAGTGGTAGGTAGAAAATATTAATTTTTATTAACATATCACAAGATGCATTGGGTTTAGACATGTTGGGAGATGTGAGAGGAAAAATTTAAATGAGTTTAATTAATAAATAAAAGAATTTATTTAATTAATAGAGAAAAAGACCAAATAAAGAAGTGTGTCATTTGTCATATGCCTATGAATTTTGAGTCAATCCATGTAAGTGGAAATTATGTTGGGAATTATAAAATAAGCATTATTAAATAAATAAATAAAGGTATATATATTTAAATAATAGAGAAAAATGGTGGGATCAAACAATTAAATAAATAATAAATATTTATTTAATTATATGAGAGAAAATGTTAACGAATTAAATAAATAAATAAAAATATTTATTCAAATAATAGAGAAAAAGGCTAAGGAATTACTTATATATATATATATATATATATATATATATATATATATATATATATATATATATATATATATATATATATATATATATATATATATATATATTATGGTTAAATAATTAAATAAAAATAATTTATTTAGTTAAGTGAAGACAATTTTAAGTGTCTACATGTACAACTCATTTTCCCAACAATTATTATTTTTGGTGTACTTAGGTAACCTAGGTATACATGCATCACATGGGGTTAATATTTTTAGGGTCACTTCATATGCTATGATATTTATATTTAATACAAGGCTTCACATTGGGAAATATTCTATATTGAAAAAAATTAATACCACAATTAAGTGTTGGAGTTAACATTTTTTAATCTCATAGTATTAGTCACATGTTTCTATGTGATACCTCTTGTTTCTTTTATATGAGCTTATGTCTACAAGAGAAATCCCACGGTTATTTGTCCTAGATTGGACTGATTTGTATAATTTGACTAAGGAGTTGATAGCATATCTTGCTTGCATTTGTGAGGGTCTCAAACATGACATGGGATATATGGTTTCATGTAGGGAGATTATGTTTTAGTAGTGTTCATGAAGAACTCTAAAGAGGTACTATAAATATTTCATGTTGCTAAATAATAAATGAGTGATGGGTTCTTTTGCAGGCTCAATTTTTTTACTTTTTACTTTTTAGAATTCTTTTATCATTATATGTCAAATTGATTATTTTTGTAGAGATCCAATCTTCACATCTACTATTTTGGTAATAAGTTTGTCTTTTTGCACATTAACCTATTCAACCACTATGTGGGTCAAATTAGAAGTTTACATGTTTTGTAGTGTCATTTTGCAAGTAGATCAAGTCATAGGTTTGATTTTGCAAGTAGATCCCTCTAATCATTACCAAATCAAAATCTTTTCATTTTGTGATAAATAAATTGAGTTCCCACCCTAACATTTTGGCCTCCCTTTTGTCTTTAGAAAAGATGTTGCCAAGTTATTTTAGGAAGAAATGGGTGAGAACATTGATAATGCCTCCATATCTCTTATGTGACTAGCCTAGGGTTTTTGTGTGTTGTCCTTGACCACACACAAGCCACTTTTTGTCATAATTTACAAATTATTGTTTGTAGAAAAATTTAGAGTTACCTATTATTACATTTGATCCACCAACATTAGGTATTGATTTCACTCTTCTTTTACTCTCTATAATATTTATGTCAACTATTTTTGTGATGACATGTTAAGTCAAGGCATTTATTTCACAAGAAGCCTAAACAATCTATATTTCTTTATCAAAGCTAAGGAAGAATTGTCATAACATATTGATAATAACCCCCACAATGATGAAAAATAATAAGTAGTAGTAGAGAAAATAAGATAAAGATAAAAAGTATGTACATGAATGTAGACCTAACATTAGGTCCAAGATATACACAATTTTTTTTTAAAAAAAGGTTTGCATCATGAAACACATGCATGAGGCAAGGATAACTAGGATCCAATATTTTTATGAAAAATACAGGATATGTAACATAATCCAAAATATATAGGATACATTATATGCTCATAATGAGGTTGTCAAGGTTGATACAAAAAGTGAAATAGGCCAATGGTGAAGGGATCAAATTTAGAGAAACATAGGATGATCTCAAATTGACATCTATGGTATACTAACACTAAAATAAAATGTTCTTGAGAAAAATAATCTTCCCAATAGTCTCTTGACGATATGAATGATAGTGGTGGAGGACAAAGCATTGTTACAAATAAAATTTTCACTCTAAAACACCAAAATATTCTATGACAACATAAGTTTTACATTGGCTAATTGATGAAATCATACCTATAATTGGAGAAGAAGAGGAGGAACATATGGATACACTCTTTTATCCCTCCTATAAGGGGATTATTTTAATTGATCATATTTTGTGAGATTCTAGTACTTATGTAGAGCACCATGCACATTTCAGTAGTGTATTAAAGGTCACTTATGTGCATCATTGATCATGCTCCACAATTAAAGTACTTTATATTTGACTTTATGGAGTAAATTATTTGATCCATCTGTGTATTAATGGTTTATTATTTTTTATAGGTTCACTAACGTAACTTTTTAATATCTTGATAAAAAAAAATTGGAGGTTCATTGATTCTATATTATACACTATTTCAATAGTAGAGATTACATCTTTGAAATGATTCAAGACTGACACTCTTTTTAGTGCTTATCTTAGTCCCCAAGAGTATTTGTTAAGAAGGGATGTTAGATTGAAAAGAGATATTATCAAACTAATTAACCTTAAGCCTACTTTTAGTAGAATTCTACTCATGCTATAATGAAGCTTAGTTGGATGGTATTTCTAGACTTTTATATCACCTTATGTAGACTTGCCAAGAATGAAAATGCTTTTCCATAGAGTATTACAATATTTAATACTTGGAGGGGTATTCAAAGTTTGACTACTACCTTCTCACATCTTCATCCTTAGCTTTATGAGTGAGGAAATTTTAAATATTTTACAATAATTTATATTATGTTTTTTTATTTTCCACATTGTTCATTTATAGATTATTTTGAATTTGCAAATAGATCTTGGCTACTCCAATAATTTATTTTTTCTACATTAAATGGTCAAGAGAAGAAGGAAATGAAGTAAAAATATTAGATTATAGTAATAATATAGATTAGAAATTATGAGATATCTTTATTTACCAACCATGCTATTCATGCACTTTCAAGCATATTAAAATTAATAGAGTTACTAAAATGGGATTAACTAAGATGAACTTGTACTTGATCTATTTATATATTTTACACAAAGGGAAGGATAGTAAAATTAATAGAATTGTATAATTAAAAAGAGAAAGTGAAGTCATAAATTGGTGTTTTGTATTAGAGGTTGTTGGGCTAATAGATCTAAAAGTAGATATAAATAGTCACTCCATAAGTTTTTGAGATATTCCAAAATAATTACCTCTTAAAAGAGATCATGATATTAACATTCTTTATTTTTTATTTCATATTTAACAAGGGAATTCTCATATAAGTTCCCTTTGTGGATAGTTTAGAATTCAATAGATTGCATTATAAAAAGAGGAGAATGGGTGGAATGGTTTCGGGAGAAGAAATGGAAAAGAGGATGAAGGATGGAAGGTTGAAAGAGGATGATGATTTCACTTTCACATGTATCTCATGGAAATAATAATTCTTCTCCATCTCATTGTTAAATCTTGTATGAAATATTTTTATATGATTTATATCCTTACTAGTGCATGGGTGTTGTGTTGAATAAATGGTAAATATATAATATATTAGAATGGTAAATATATACTAGATTAGATAGTGGTGTTCTTTTAATGGTGTGTATGTGAGTTGTGGGAAAGGATACTTTTTTATGGTTTTGTTGAATAGGATTAAACTTAACCATTTGTATGTGTTTATATCAATATTTATAATTTGTTTTTTGTTTGTTAATTTTTGGCATGAACATGTACATCATCTAATTAGGTATTCTTTACTCAATGTTACTTAAAAGATATCTAATCCAGAATTCAAATTTTATAACATATGAACTATTATTTCTTAACATTTTCTCATAGTTGTTGAGAGCCAAAGTAGTGCACACATGTACAACAATTCATTGAGATTTTGCATTTCAAGACATTCATTTGAACATTAAAATCATACAAATAATTGAAATCCTAGATAACTATAGATAATTCATAAGAAAAATTCACTTTCAAGTTCTTAAAAGAGAAAAAATATTGTATCAAAATCAGCACTTAGATCACTTGCACATTTTATATTATTTATTGATCTTTGTATCAGATTTAAGTTGATCCAATCAAGTGAGTGAAAAAGGAGAGCTTGAGCTTTGTGATCAACAATATCCCTAAGGTGTTTCTAAATAGCATTGTTCTTTAACAATCAATACTAAGCAATGAATCCAGCAAATGAGATATTAGAAGTTTAAATTTCAAAAAATTAAGACAACAAATTACAAAGCTAATCTATATTAGAAATAATATAATTAACAATTTTTTAAATCAAGAATACTGATATAGATTGTTTAAATCATGAAAACTACCTAAAAAATGTATATGAAATTGTGGGGGCTTTAGATGGAGTTCTTATTTCACTAGGAAGTTGTCAATATTAATTAAATTATCATAACCATAAAAAATTATATCAAAACTATATCAAGTGTCTCATGCCTTGCTTTGACTATTTATAATGATTATGTAGTTGGTTGGTTCTTGTGGAGAAGAATTATTTTTTTTATCAAAGAATTAAAATTGGAGCATGGAAGGATTTATCTTTTATTTAAAATTTTGTTTTCTAAATAAAACAAGTTATCTTATCAACACATTACACTAATCTTTAAAATGTTAACGGCCTTGACAAAGTTTTTCTTGGTAGAAGGAGTTTACTTCTAATTTTTAATAATAATGATAACTTTTAATTTACTTTATTTTTAAATAATATTTTTTTCATAGTTTATGTTTTCATTTCACAATAACTTAATTTCATAGGAAAATTTGAACAAAAATATTAAAAACAATTAAAGTATTGTATTTGACTAAATTTATTTTTATACGATATATGATATGAATTTAATTAATTTTTTTAATTTTTAAGTGAAAAATGAGAAGCTATTCAAATATTGACTTTTCTTATTCTTCTTTATACTATATTTTATCTTTTTATTTTTTATTTGATTTATGTTTTGATATTAGCACAGCAAATTCAAGGTATTGTCTTCATATACAACAAATCAAAAGAATTAACAGAAACCTATACTTACTTCTATCAAAAACAATCCAACATCTACCACCAAAACATCACATAGCAGAATAAAAAAAAATAGACCAAACTATAGAAGGTCAACAAAAAAATAGACCAAACTATAGAAGGTCAACAAAGACATAAAAGTTTTAAACTGGTGCTATGCAAGGCAAGCCAACAATGAGTTTTTCAAAGTATTAAAATTATAAAATAAACTAAGTCCCTACAGGCTGATAAGAAGCTAAAAAACTAGAACTCCAACAGCACGTATCAAGAATTTTTCTCAGCAGGTGTCATGGATAACAGCACCCTGGCCCACTAGTCTTCTTTAAGAAACTTAAAGAGCTCCTTGTAATTTTCCTCCTACGTCAGCTTACCGCCCTTCATCTATTCTTGCAATAGGCACAGAATAGTCGTTGAATTGTGCATAACCTTGAGAGTAAAACGGCTCATATCCTGGAGTCTTTTATCTATGCCAGCAACTTCAGCTTTGAGATCCTGAAGGCCACCTTCAATACCTGCAATATCTTGTTTTAGCTTGCCAATCAGACCACCCAAGTCCATCTTAGTGTTGGGGGTTTCATCAATAGGGACCTCTTCCATAATAATGTTATCTCTAGCAAGTTGGGGAGAGGGGGGAGCCGTATTAGGAGCCATATTAGGCTCAGGGGCAGGAGTCTCTTTTTCTCCAACTCTTAGAAACATGAGAGACAGAACCATCATTATCAGAATTACCCTCCTCGTTGCTCTCAATTTCCTCCAAGTCCTCTGAGTTGGACTCAACAACCATTTTATTCCCCTTGTTCTTAGCAATCTTAGTTGAGCGACGAGGAGTATTTGTCTCCTTCGTAATCTCAACATCAGAGTCCACCTAGTAAGTATTAGGTCTAGCCTTTTTGTTGGGTTTAACATCCAAGTTAGGGTTAGTGGGATTCTTTTTCGTAGACATGTCCACAGAGAGAACCATTTGGGAAGATTCATGTGGGCCCTTTAAGGCCTTGAGCCCTGGATTTTTTAGACAATGTTTTCTTCCAGGACCAGCAGTAGGGAGAATGCTAGCTTCAGGAGGTGAATGGATCTGTGAAAGAGAGGAAGGTGCAGCAGAGGTCAGTTAGACCAATATAGGAATTGGAGGACAGAGCTTATGGTTTGTTTTGAATACTTTGGCAAAAAGTATGCTAGTGTGGTATCATATTTGATGTTATGGCTCTGAAACTTTATTTATAAGGAGGGGACTTGCCAAGTAAGCTGTTGTAATACATGAAGAGTGATTTGAAATTTTCATTTAAGATTTTGAGAAGCACAAAATTAGAGTACTCAACTACTGAACTATATGTTATTTTAAATGAATACTTCCAACAAATTAGACTCTTACAACCTCTAAGACATTTAAGTGTTTGGTTAGGAGTTTGTAATCAGAAGGTTCAAAGCTCAAACCACTCAACCAATGAGATCTCGCAGTTCTTGACAGTTGAATGGAGTATACCCCTGCCAAAGTAGATAGTAACTCAAGTCTCAACTGGGGATTTCTGACAGTATGAAGTTCCAACTACTTCACCAATGATTTTACTGTGCTCCAGAGGCCAGAGATACACAATTATTAAGAATGACCAAGCTTATCTGTAGAAACAATCTCCAGTAGATTATGTATATGGAAAACAATGGAGGCGGGAAATCTCAATGACCCAATGAATATACCTAATGGGCCAGTGGCAGGAGAAGTCATGCTAGCCTGCAAACGGTATAGCCTAATATCCTTGCATACAAAGAAAGAAAGTTTTCCAGAACCAATTAAGCATCAACTAGAAGCTGTAAGTGTTGCACACCCGATGAGCATCTTCTGCCAGGCCAGGCTTTTATATGCTTAAAAGTTTCTTGAAATAGTTTCCACACCCTGTACTTTCCTTCAAAACAAAATCTATTTTTCAATTCTTCGCACCTAGTTTACTAGAGATGGAAAATTGTCAAATACAGGATACATAGAATTTCTGGGAACCCTGATAATTTTCCCTTTAAATGGATCTCTAGTCATCTATGTAAAGTTATGAACATCTGTGGAAAAAAGTTTTAAAAAGCTTGCATAGTAAGAATTCAAAAGTACTATTGTCGCCACCAAGAACTATGAAAAATTCAGGTCTACTATTGCTATGATGCTGTCTATCCATCAAACTCTAACAGAAAATATTTTACGTTGGATTAGTTATAAGTTTACAAATATGTAAATTCACAAAGCCAAGAATAACATAAGCATTCTTAAATCTTTATAACTAAGAATTGGTAGAATTTATGTATAATTTCTTTTTGCACAAGTCTTAGAAACCCACCTTTTAGTTATGCTTTGCTGTATAACTTGGCTATTTCAGATGAGTGCCAAAGACAGGGAAAGAGCATGCAAATTTTTTGTTCAGTTGAATCTTTAAAAACAAAAATCTCCCATAAAGATAGGCTTCAATTTACTGTGAAGAATACAAAAAACCCATCTGATCTGAGGACGAAATCTTGAAAACTTTTTCAAAACTGCAGAACAGATATCATGTATCTTTGGTATGAGAGTGGCCAATAATAAATCTCGTTCTGTTTATACTTAACGAACAGTAAAATCTTAAATCGACATGCAAATTTATTAGTCGCAACCATACATAGATAACCAAATCTGTATACTTCGAGCAGGTAGCACAGATTAGAAATGAACATGATCACATAAGAAGGAATATGAAAAAAATAAGGATCATGGTATTCTTGAGAAAGCCTAAAATTATTAGGTATCAGTGGATCTGCAACAACAGCACTACATTTTGACAAAAAGAAACTGTGAAAACACATATTTAGAGTAACAGCAAGGATCTATGATCAGCAGCTGTAATATACTCATCCTGGAAAATTAGCATGATAATAATCACCAGGCACCGAAAGAAAAATGCTTTCTCCTGCTAGATTGCAATGAACACAAAAACAAGAAGATGAGCTTGAAAGGAAAACACAATTGCTCTATCAGATTGTTGCTATAACATTCACCGTCATTGAAAAGTAAAAACAATAGATAAGACTAGGGTTTTGCTACTTACAAAGGGGTAGTAGACTGTAATATCTGAAAGAAACATGCTCTGATTATTACAGGTTCTTCACATTCACCGTCATTGAAAAGTAAAAACAATAGATAAGACTACAGTTTTGCTACTTACAAAGGGTTAGTAGACTGTAATATCTGAAAGAAACATGCTCTGATGATTACAGGCTCTTCACATTTAATTTATAGAGAAATACATCATAAATTATAATAAATTATAGAGAGGAGTCAGCTGTATGGTGGATAGGTGAAACAATGCCAACATTTCTCATTGACAAGTTAAGAGTATAGAGAGACTGTGTAGTGGTCTGTAATATCTGAAAGAAACATGCTCTGATGATTACAGGCTCTTCACATTTAGTTTATAGAGAAATACATCATAAATTATAGAGAGGAGTCAGCTGTATCATTAATGATGGATAGGTGAAACAATGCAACATTTCTCATTGACAAGTTAAAGAGTATAGAGAGACTGTGTAGTGGTTAAAGATAATATTAGAAACTGCGGGAGGGATCCTCCCTTGTCTACAGTGAGGTTACTATTTAATTTATTCTAAATTTTCTCTAAATATCTCTTATAATCCATAAATGATGGGTCTGAGTTTAAAGTCTCTTTAGGTACTTATTTACAGCACTTATACAAGTTTTATTTAACTGAGTTATAGTGTGCTACTTCAATTTTTTTTTGACATTCCCTCATCATAATCACCTCAAGACTTTCCTGTTACACTTCTTAAGTGATTTCTAGACTACAAATTCTTCCCACAAATGGTTTTTAGCTGATCATGAACTCTTCATTCAAGTGGTTTCAGCTAATCACAAATCTCTCATACAAGTGGTTTTTGCTGATCATGAATCTCACATACAAGTTGTTTTGATTGACCACAAGCCTCTAAACAAGTGGCTTTGAATTACCATGAACCTAGCACATGCATGGTTTTGGATGACCACAAACTATCATGATGGGAAACCATCATTACTCTATGTTTTTCTCCTTTCGTACACCTACATTAAAGTTGATTATTGAATTTGTATAAAAAGTGATCCATCTACTGAGATGCATGGTTACCCAGCTGTTGTACTAGCTAGTTCTATAGGAATCCTTTTCAGATACATGGTCCATCAACATGTTCAACCAAAAAACTCTAGGGTGTAGAGTACAACCAATTATGCACCCTTTACAACAACTCAAATATGATACATAATTCAGTTTTGCCTTTTAACAAAGATGACTAGCATTCAAGCATTTTCCCAAAATACATATACCCATTTATAACAAAAATTTTTTTTAAAAATAATTGACTTCACAGATAACATCAAGATATTCCTTTCAAATCCTACAATCTTCACAATTTACAATGGATTGACCTCTTTTCAACAACCCTCTATGAAATCAATCTTCATAACTTATAGCATATTGTCTGGACTAGCCCCTATTTTACAGCCACCAAATACAATTTGGCAAGATTAAAACATCAAATATCATTCCACCAATCTTTTACATAAGCACTTTTAACAATGACATAGAATTCACATTTAGAAAGACAAATTCTCTCATCTCTAACCCAAACACTTCAGCGATTTGCAATCTTCTCTATAGGCCAGCGACCTTTCTTCTCTAGTGGCAGTGGCCTCTAGCAGCTTCCTCTAACAAGGTTCCATACACCTTGCAACTGCATTTGAGCTTTCTCCTTACAGACTCTTTTCAGTCTACAATCTCATTGAAGGGGTGAGCTTCCTTATATCCTTTCTGTAACTTGATTACCTTTGACCTCAACGGCAATCTGAAACTCCTCCAAAAACTCTCAGTAATCAACTTACCCAAGGTCTTCAACTCGCTGCAATCTTCTGCGGCTTCTCCTTTTCTCTGCAACAGTCTTACTTGGAGCAGCAACTCCTTTTATTTATGGGTGGTTCCTTGAATTTATTTATTTACTTTAAACTGGCAGCTTCTTTTTTAAAATACTGTGGAAACTTCGATACCTTTCTAATTTGCTGTGACTTTTCTTATTGTAGTAGCAACAACAGTATCTTCAGAAAACACAGGAACCTCATTTCGTCAGCAATCTCTCTTTTTAGTTTGCGCTGCTGCATATTTACCTTGAGCATTCTTGACAGCAACGGAGCACTCTCTCAGATTCATTTTCCTCTTCAGGCTCATTATATCATGAAAAGAACCATAGAATAGAGGAGAATACAGGCTCTTCAACATTCAATTTATAGAAAAATATATCATGAACTATAAAGAAGAGTTACCTGTAGCATTAATGATGGGTTGACAGATGAGAGAACATAGGGAGAAAATGTGCGATAGCTAAAGATAATACTGGAGACTGCGTGAGGGGTCCTCGCTTGTCTGTGCCGTGAACATTCTAACATTACTTTATTCTAACAGTATCCACCTTTTAATGACATTCTAATGCATGTATTCAAATATGATAAAGAATGACAAACACAGCAAGTTTAGGTTTTATTATCAAACTTCAGAATACAATAATACAGGACTAATCCACGCACAGATTCAAAATGAACATAAATAAATTCTCAAATAATTTCACGCAGGTCTGAGTATTCCCTTCCAACAGTGTTTCAAAAATATATAGTGCAGAAATCGTGTTTCAGAGTTGCTTCTAGCACTTCAGTTAACATGCAGACAGCTGAACTTCAGAAATATGTTTTCTTAAAAATAGTTATATAATTACATCCAAAAACACTTTAAAATATAAAACAGACATGCATTTATTTTTAAAAAAGCACTTTAAAAGAAGTACAATTTATATATTACACAGGGAGAGCAGGCTATCAAATCTTATAGACAGAAAAATTGCAATATTATGAATAATATTGAACTGATCGCATTCATTGAATAGGCTACCAAAGCCAAGGCCGAAGCCGAAATACAAACAGTTAATTCTGGTTTCACTACCTAAAATTATAAAGAACTTGCAGATAGCAACAAAGAGGATCTCTGTGGGGTAAAATCTAGATTAAAATAAAAGCTTTCTCCAATACCCAACATCAAAACTCATAAGATCAAAAGATTAAAAAGTGATTACGCATCATTAACTTCCATCAAAAAATGCATCGCCATCTTTGAAGCACATACTATGCCCTTTTGTTCGAGTTGAAGAAGATTTCAGCAACAACTTAGGAAGATAAACTTGGCAAAACAGAAAAACCCATATCCAATCATACACTAATCGTGTAGAATGGTCAGTTGAATGATGTTTCCTCCTGATTGAATCGTGGAGCCTCAAATCTCTTCTTTTTAGCTTTAGCTTGATCTACCCGCATGGCTCTACCAAAACATTTAACACCATTCATCGTATCCATGGCCTGAAGTTGATCCAGTTCGTCTTCAAATCTCACAAAGCCAAATCCTCTTGACATACCTGTAATTTTATCCATTACGACTTCTGTTTCTTTAACAGATTCAAATTTATTAGAGAATACTTCTTTCAAAATATTGGAGGTGACCACAGGTGATAAACCTCCGACAAATATGTCAAAGGTGTATCCCTTTCTATTATGAAAACCTTTCCAGTTACGCGGGTAAAAGATTGATTCCATATCTCTGTTACCTGAAGCTGCCCAATTAAGCTTAAAAAGCTTTTCTGTACCTGGAAGCTCGCTGACTGCATTGTGAGCTTCCAAAACTCTAACCGCTGCATCATGGCTGTAAAATTCTAAGAACCCAAAACCCTTGGATTGTCCCTGCTTATTGCGAATGACTTTTATGGAGACAAAGTCATTGTTAAACGCATAATAACACCGAATAAACTTCTCATCCACCCAGTCCTCTAGATCTCCAATCCAGAGAGTTCTGTTTTCAGATGAAGTGGCTTGGGCAGATTGTTCAGCCTGTGCTTCCATATTTTGCCTTGCACTTTAAGCTAAAAGATCTGTCAATCTGCTTGTTAATTGATCTGTTGACCTCAATGGTGTCAATTGTTTTGTTGAGCCTAAGGGTGTATTTATAGCAGCCAAAGTTTGAAAACCCTTTCACAAAGAAAGGCAGTGTTGGTATTGGGAAAAATAATGGAATTCAAAATCTTAAAAATAGTTTATTTTTTTATTGGAATGAGTTTTCTTAAAAGATGGGACATTGATTAGGTGAGAAGTAATATTTAAGTAATAAATAATGTTGTTAAGTCTTATATTTTTAAAGTTCACTTTTAAATACTTTACATTTGACTCAATGAAAACTTACCCTTCATTATTAATTACAAAATATTTATCATTAATTGGATACCCTTCGCAAAAGTAATGTCTCCAATAAAAAGGGGATAAAAGGGGGGGAAAATAGGAACTCTTTAAAATATAGGCTCTTTAATAAATCAAGGTATTGTCTTGAAGTAGGTGTTTATGAATCAAACTTTTACGGTGTGCTTGGGTCAGGGTCTACTTCTAGGTGAATTTGACACGTTTCCATCTAAAAAAATTATGTACATATAGAGAGTTTCTCTAATATTAAAAAATATATATAATGTTTGTGATTCTAAAACCAAACAAAATAATATGTTTGCCGACTTTCTAATAAAAAATGACTATCCTTGATATTTTAAAAATAGATCCAGTTCAAAATAGAATGTTTAAAAATAGATTTATTTTTCCAAAGACGACATAATGATTAAGTGAGAAGTAATAAAATCTTTTAATATTTAAACAATGCCACGTAGTGGCTAGTACTTGACAGAATTAATTATAATTTTAGCTATAAATAAATCTAAATCCAATTTTATTATATTTATTATAAATATTAAATTTATTTTAATTAATAGTTATTTAATAAAAAATGAAATCAAGAAAATTAATTAAATTCAAGATTAAAATGTAATTATAAGAGTCTTTATATATATGAATGATAATAATTAGAATCTTTAAAATAGTATTCTAGTAGTCTTTAATTTTATAATTAATTTTAATTTATATCTAAAAGTAATTATAATATTAATAAATATATTATAATTATTAAATATATTTTAAGTAATTATTAAATTATATGATAATAATTATATTAGTTTATATAATTATAGATGTAGCAATAGATAATTTTATTTTTAATTATAATTATTTAAATAATATAAATTATAAATTGTAATTAATTTTTATTTTTTTTTATGTTAATTTAAATTATTTTGGAAAGTATAAAATAAGTTTAATTTTATTTGGAATATAATTTTAGAAGCTAGCAAATACGTGTTAGTTTGTTATTTACATTATTAAAAAAAATTCATCAGCCTAGAATAATGCAAATTCTCATGTATAAGACCTTATTTGATCTAGCCAATCAAATGATAGAGAAATAATTTTCATAAATTATAAACTTAACATACAATAAATTCTTATTGGTAGAAAGAGTTTCATTTAATCACTAGTTAACACTAAAAAATAAAAAATGGATACATTTCACAAAAGTAGGCTCCCTAATAAAAAAAAAGGTATAGGAAATTCCAAGGAAAATAATGGGAATTTGTCAAAAGATAGGTTCTCTATTAAAATATTTAGTATGTTTAATGTCACCTTTAATTACTTAACTTTCAATCCATTAAAACAATATTGTTAAAGTCGGCTTCTTAACTAACTACAAAGCTATATCAAAATAAAAATATATATTAACAAATAACTATATCAAATTAAAAAACCAATACATTTCACAAAAATAGGTTCCTTAATAAAAAAAGGTATAGCTACAAAATTCATAATGAATAAATGTGTATTGAAATAGATGTTTATGAGTAGATATTATATTAAAACACTAAATGTGCCAAAGATACTTTGACTTAAAAAATACTAGGATAGGTGATTTAAGAGGAATGGCAAATGCTTCACCCATGTTTGCATCACCTAGATCAATAAGTGTTAAGTTTTTCATTCGTTCTTATGAGAGATGGGTTATTGTGAACCATGTTCATGAAACATGTGTCAATAAGTTTGACTCAAAAACTACAAAGTTGAATCTTGATAACCATATTACATATTTTGGCTTTCTAAAAATAAAGAATGATTAAGAGAGAAATAATTTACTACCTTTCAAGATTTAAATAATATATTAAACTATTAATCTTGTGAAGTTAGACCAATTCTCAAATACGTTGTATTTATTGTATATTAAAAAAGTATTTGAAATTATTTTAGAGTAAAATCTAACCACTTGATTAATCAATGTTCATCATTAGTTACTCATTTTTATATAGCAGCTCAAATTAACTAGTTGACATATCAAGTTGGATTGTTTAGCTTTTTTTCATAGTTTCCTTGACACTTCTAAGCTAAAAGGCATTTCAATTTGCTTTTTGATTGATGAATCCAAATCTTATAGATATATTAGTCAAAGCATTTATAAATTCAAACCTTTAATTAATTAAAATTTAATTCAAAAAATAAAAATGGGAACTCTTCAAAATGGGGTCACTAATGACAAGAACATCAACACTACAATTTGACCATCACATCATATCACTATCAACATTGATTTGATTATATTTGTAATTGTTTGTTGCAGTTATTTTCAGACTTAAGCTATTGCAATCTATTGTACTATTTATAGATTATTGATATATGCATTTTTTCTTAAATAATAATAAAAATTGACACCTTGAAAATGTTCTCATCTAGATAAAAGATGTATCATCCCAAACATAGTTTTACTTTATAAAGATAGGAGACTAATTAGATGAGCAACAATTATTTTCCTTAGCACATTCAAATAATATTAAAAATTTGTGAAATTCAATTCTCTAATACATATTATATAATACAAAAGATTTTGAATGATTCTACATTAAAATTAGCTATTCAAATATAATACAAAAATATATCAAATGTATATGCATTTATGGCTCCAAGAATTTTTTTTATATTTTTAAGATAGTAAAATTAAAATAATAATCAGACTTGAGAAAAACTTTATCTTTTCATTGAAATAAAGAACATTAATAAAATTGTGAAGTACTTTATCTTTTCATTGAAATAAAGAACATTAATAAAATTGTGAAGTTTGTGAAGTTACACTGATATATTTCTTCTCATAATTCAGATTTATTTTTGATGAACTATAGCTTAATAAATTACATAGAGCTATCTACAATTAAGATATTTATAAAAACAAACTAAAAAATTTTCAAAGTCCCTGGTAAAATATTTTCAGACTCCAGATTGCTCTAATATTTTCATAACCTTGTGTGAAGATAGGTTATCCAATAAACAATTCTACAATCTCAAAGCAGCTATTTATATTTTCTGAAAAAACCAAAAGCAAAACCCTTGATAAATTTAGGATTCCCAGTAAAAAAATCTTGCAGGCTTAGGTATAATTTCAAAAGAAAATTTCAAATCTTCATGAAGCATCAAATCACACAAGTTAAATATTGCAGCGAGAACATGCTGTCAGATAGTACAGAGAGAGATAATGTAATACCACTAATAATATAGAAATGATCGCATTCGTTCGTTCAAACGAAAAGCAAAAGGTTTTCATAACCTAAATTTATGAAGAACTTGATAGCAATAAAGAGGAGCTCTGTGAGGAAAACTTTAACTCAAAATACTTTCTGCCAACACCCAGCATCAATTCAAAAGATCAGAAATCCTAAAAACTGAATATTGTAATTCCAATAAAAAAAATGTATCACAAATCTTTGCGAAAAATTGTGGAAAATATCATATCCAGTCATATCAGGTGGGTACAATCATTGAAATGAATCATTTGAAAAATTCCTATCATTGAGAAAAATATCATATCCAATCATAAATCTGGTACAATCATTTGAGTGATGTTTCATCAAAATTAACTTGAAGCCTCGAATTTCTTTTTTTTACTACAGCACGACCTACTTGTATGGCTCTACCGTAACAGACAAACCCATTCATTTCATACAGAGCCTGAATTTGATCCAGCTCATTTGCAAACCTAACAAAACCAAATCCTCTTGACCAACCAGTAATTATATCCATTACCACTTCCGTTTCATTCACAGATCCATACTTTTCAGAAAATATTCGTCTCAGAATATCAGAGGTAATTACCGGTGACAAGCCTCCAACAAAAATATCAATTGTGGATCTCATGTCTTTGTTACCCAAAGCTGCTCAATTGAGCTTAAAAAGCTTTTCTGTATTTGGAAGTTGGCTGACTATAATGTGAGTTTGTAGAACTTTGCAGCTGCATTGTGGCTTCTGAACTCCAGAAACCCATAACCTTTAGATTCTCCATTCTTATGTCTCATAACTTTAATGGAGACAAAATCAGTATTAAGTGGATAACAATGCCTAATATACTTCTCATTCATCCAACCTTTCAGATCTCCTATCTAGAGAGTTCTGCTTTGAGATGAAACAACTTGACCAGATTGTGCAGCCTGTGCTTCCATAGTTTGCCTCGGGCTTCTGAACTAAACCTAACAAAACCAAATCCTCTTGACCAACTTGTAATTCTATCCATTATCACTTTCGTTTCTATAACAGATCCATACTTTTCAGAAAATATCCATTTCAGAATATCAGAGGTAATTACAGGTGACAAGCCTCCAACAAAAACATCAAACGTTGATCTCATGTCTTTGTTACCCAAGGCTGCCCAATTGAGCTTAAAAATCTTTTCTGTATTTGGAAGTTAATGGCTGACTATAATATGAGCCTCCAACAAAAACATCAAACGTTGATCTCATGTCTTTGTTACCCAAGGCTGCCCAATTGAGCTTAAAAATCTTTTCTGTATTTGGAAGTTAATGGCCGACTATAATATGAGTTTGTAGAACATTGGCAGCTGCATAGTGGCTTCTGAACTCCAGAAACCCATAACCTTTAGATTCTCCATTCTTATGCCTCATAACTTTAATGGAGACAAAATCAGTATTAAGTGGATAACAATGCCGAATATACTTCTCATTCATCCAATATTTCAGATCTCCTATCCAGAGAGTTCTGTTTTGAGATGAAACGGCTTGAACAGATTGTGTAGCCTGTGTTTCCATAGTTCGCCTCGCACTCCTGAACTAAAGACCACTTGTAAGGTAAAAGGCCTCTCAATCTGCTCTTCTATTAATTGTGTAGTTTTATATCAGCCAAACTATTGATTTGAAAGGTTCGCAGCCATAGTATAATGTTGTCGAGTCTTGTGTTTTTTAAAAAAAAAATTAATTGGAGGCAAAAGAGAAACAAGATTGCTAGTTTTTTAGTAATATACTTTTGATTATATATATATATAAAATTATAATTATTTAATTTTTAATTTATAAAAAATTAATATTATTATGTAAATTTGGTAAGTCAAATAACTATAAAGATATATCAATTTTTTTTAAAAATATCTTTAATAAAAGTAGACTCTCACTTAAAAAAGTATAGCTTTGAAGATAATTATTTATAACTTCAAGAAAAATATATCACAACTCTTAAAAATATAGGCTTTATAATAAATGAAGGTGTTGTCTGGAAATAGATGGTTTTTGTTAGATAAGCAAGGAGAGAGTCCAAATCCCTTGCAAAGAATAAAACAACATTAAAAAGGGAGGATGGAAACTAACAATTAATAGTTACAAACATTAATCTAACAAACATATTCTAATTCTTCGTAGAAATAGCATCCACTAACACTAATCTAGCAGAAATATTATAAGTCTTATAATGCAGGTTTAAAAGCTCCATTGAGAAGCACAAAACTAGACCAGAAAAATAGATTGAGTAAATTAGAATTAAAAAGAGCCTCAATAAGCCTTCAATCCTTTTCCATCTCATTCAATACCACCATCTAGGTATCCAACTTACCCTTCTGAGGGTTTCTATCTTTTTCTCCTTTGCAAAATTACCTCTCTTTTTGGGATGCTTCTTTATCCTAGATTCCGCCATGGTGATCCCCATCATGGCCCTATTCATAATGTCATATGTGATGTGGATGAGAGGGTAGAGAACCTTTTTTATGCCCAAAAACTTATTATTAACTATTTTTTTTCTAGATGGTCAAATCTCTCTCCATAATACCTAGGAAAAGATCCTCCTACTTATTATTGTCTCCTCCAAAATCCTAAAGATTTTGCTTAACAAACTCCTCATTAAGGGATATTTCAATTTCCTCTTTTTCAAGTCCCCAACAACATGGTCATCCTCCGAATCACCCAAATCCTTTGAATTCTTTGATGAAGCCATTTCCTACTCATCTTGTTCTTCATTCCCCTAATAAGAATTGTCTCTTCCATCATCCATGTCTTCCAAATATTCTTGAGAAGAAAGGATATCCTCTTCCTCCACAACAATACTCTTCCCTCTTAAGAGAAGTTCCACAATAGCTTTGGCCAGGCCAACTGCCCTATGGCTTGCTCACCCCAAACCAACCTCCTTAATCTTCTAATTATTATATTTTTCCTTCTTATTGTCTTCAACATCTTCCAAGGTGGTGATAGTGACCCCTTTATTGGAAATAGGTTTATTGGGCTTCATCTTAGAGGGAACAAGAAGATCAAATGAAGAATTTTTTTTTTGTGGATTGACCATGAGTTCATTGACTAGTTGAGGGGAGGGGCTACCATTCTTCTTCTTTTTCTTACCCTGAGAATTAAGGAAAATGGGATTATTAGTAAAGGGATCTCCTATGGTAAGCCTTATAGGCACAACATTTAGGACTTGCAAAGGAGGGGAAGGAGGATAGACCACATAAGGCCTTGCTGAAGTGGGTGGGAGGCTCCTGCCTCAATGCTTTGTTGTAAGAATGAGAACATGAAAAAATGAATATTAATATTTTCTTAGAATCTAACATCATTAAGAAAATAAAAGTGGTAGTATTTATAGCCATAAATCTACCCTCCAAATTAAAATAATGCATAAAGGATAAATTAACAAGGACATGTGGCGGAAGAAGATTTAATCTATCATATCCATTTTGAAACCTCTTGGGCTATTCCCCATCCTGGAGAAATTTATTGATGAAGCTATGATAGTTCCCCAATCTTGGAAACTCTCATCCCTAATTTCTCCAGACATGTTGCTTCTGCAATCATTTAAAGAGAGACTGTAACCAAGCCAGTAGCCACAAACAAATTCCATATCTCCATATTCTTTTTCAAGGCTTCATAATCAAAAGGCTCAAATATAATAAAAAATACATCAAATATATATATGCATTCTATTTTTAAGAAAAAATTATATTTTTAAAATAGTTTAAAATTGAAATAATAATCAAACTTGAGAAATACTTTATCTTTTCATTTAAATAAAGAACATTAATAAAATTGTGAAGTTTGTGAAGTTACACTGCCAGATAAACTATATTTCTTTTCATAATTCAAATTTATTTTTGATGAACTATAGCTTAATAAATTACATAGAGCTATCTACAATAATTAAGATATTTATAAAAGCAAACTAAAAAATTTCAAAGTGCCTGGTAAAATATTTGCAGACTCCGGATTGCTCTAATATTTTCATAACCTTGTATGAAGATAGGTTATCCAATAAAAAGTTCTGCAATCTCAAAGCAGCTATTTATGGTTTCTTAAAAAACAAAATCAAAACCCTTGATAAATTTAGGCTTCCCCATAAAATAAAACTTGCAGGCTTAGGTATGATTTCAATCGAAAAAATTCAAATCTTCAAGAAGCATCAAATCACACAAGTTAAATATTACAGCGAGAACATGCTGTCAGATAGTACAGAGAGAGATAATGCAATACCACTAATAATATAGAAATGATCGCATTCATTCATTCAAACAAAAAGCAAAAGGTTTTCATAACCTAAATTTTTGAAGAACTTGATAACAATAAAGAGGAGCTCTGTGAGGAAAACTTCAAATCAAAATAAAAAACTTTCTGCCAACACCCTACATCAACTCACAAGATCAGAAATCCTAAAAACTGAATATTGTAATTCCAATAAAAAAATGTATCACAAATATTTGCGAAAAATTGTGAAAAATATCATATCAGGTGGGTACAATCATTTAAATGATTCGTTTGAAAAATTCCCATCATTGAGAAAAATATTATATCCGATCATAAACTCGATACAATCATTTGAGTGATGTTTCATCCAATTTAATTTGAAGCCTCAAATTTCTTCTTTTTAGCTGCAGCACGACCTACCTGTATGGCTCGACCATAACATACAAACCCATTCATTTCATCCAGAGCCTGAATTTGATCCACCTCGTTTGCAAACCTAACAAAACCAAATCCTCTTGACCAATTTGTAATTCTATCCATTATCACTTCCGTTTCTATAACAGATCCATACTTTTCAGAAAATATCCGTTTCAGAATATCAGATGTAATTACCGGTGACAAGCCTCCGACAAAAACATCAAATGTGGATCTCATGTCTTTGTTACCCAAAGCTGCCCAATTGAGCTTAAAAAGCTTTTCTGTTTTTGGAAGTTGGCTGACTATAATATGAGTTTGTAGAACTTTGGCGGCTGCGTCGTGGCTTCTGAACTCCAGAAACCCATAACCTTTTGATCCTCCATTCTTATGTCTCATAACTTTAATGGAGACAAAATCAGTATTAAGTGGATAACAATGCCTAATATACTTCTCATTCATCCAATCTTTCAGATCTCCTATCCACAGAGTTCTGTTTTGAGATGAAACAGCTTGAACAGATTGTGCAGCCTGTGCTTCCATAGTTTGTCTCGCACTTCTGAGCTGAAAACCACTTGTTTCATAAAAGGCCTCTTGATCTGCTCTTCTATTGATCTTTTGAACCCAATTGTGTAGTTTTATATCAGCCCAACTATTGATTTGAAAAGTTCGCAGCCGTTGGTATTATGAAAGAAAGCGGGAAAATTCAAAATCCATGTCTAAAAATAGATTTCTTGTTCAAATTAGGTCTTGATTAAGTGAGAAGTAATAATATATTTTCATATTTAAGTTTAAAGTAATGTTGTTTCAAATTGAATAAAATAAAATAAAAAAGATTAAAAAGAAATTGAATAATAGTCTAAAAAAGGACTGTATAATGTTGTTGAGTCTTGTGTTTTTTCAAAATTATTTTTAATTGGAGGTAAAAGAGAAACAAGTAATTGGTAGTTTTTAAGTAATATAATTTTGGCCGCATATTTCTATCAAGAAATTATCTTTATTATTTTATTTTTAATTTATAAGAATTTACTATTATTATGTAAATTTGGTTAGTCAAATAATTATAAAGATATATCATTGTTTTTTAAAGTCAATACCTTTAATAAATGTAGACTCTCCCTTAAAAAAGGTATAGCTTTGAAGATAACTATTTTTAATTTTAAGGAAAAAAAATATCACAACTCTTCAAAATATAGGCTTTATAATAAATGAAGGTGTAAACTAACAACGGAGAACAACAATTAATAGTGTTCATCATACTAGAATATACTAACATTAATCGAACACACATATTATAATTCTTCATAAAAATAGCATCCACTAACACTAATCTAACAAACATATTATAAGTCGTATAATGCAAGTTTAAAAGCTCCATCAAGATCACAAAACCAAACCAAAAAAATAAACTGACCAATATTGTTAATTAGAATTAAAAAGAGCCTCAATAAGGCTGCAGTCATTTTCCATCTTGTTCAACTTCGCAGTCTTGGTATCCAACTAACCCTTCTGAGGGTTTCTATCTTTTGCTCCTTTGCAAAATTACCTGTCTTCTTGAGATGCTTCTTTATCTTGGATTTCACCATGGTGATTCCCATCACAACCCTATTCATAATGCCATATGTGATGTAGATGAGAGACTAGAGCACCTTTTCTATGCCCAAACACTTATCTTTAACCATTTTTTCCAGATGGTCAAATCTCTCTATAATACCTAGGAAAGGGTCCTCCTACTTATTATTGTCTCCTCCAAAATCCTGAAGATTTTTCTTAACAACCTCCTCATCAAGGGATATTTCAATTTCTTCTTTTTCTGAGTCCCCAACAATCTGGTCATCCTCTGAATCACCCAAATCCTTTGAATTATTTAATGAATCCATTTCCTACTCATCTTGTTCTTCTTCCCCCTAATAAGATTTGTCTCTTCCACCATCCATGTCTTCCAAATATTCTTGAGAAGAAAGGATATCCTCTTCCTCCACAACAACACTCTTCCCTCTTAAGGGAGGTTCAAAAATAGCTTTGGCCAACCCATCTGACCTACGGCTTCCTCACCCAAAACCAAACTCCTTAATCTTCAAATTATTATATTTTTCCTTCTTATTGTCTTCAACATCTTCCAAGTTTGTGATAGTGAACCCTTTATTGGAAATAGGTTTATTGGGCTTCCTTGTAGAGGGGACAAGAAGATCGACTAAAGTTTTTTTTTTCGAATTGACCATGAGGATTTCATTGTGTAAAACATGATAAACCTCTATAGATTTTAGTATTGAATATCAAATGTATTGTTGTTGAGAGTGAATATATACTTAAGACACTTTGATTCTTATTGATTTTTGTATTTCGGTGTCTTCAAATAATCGAATGACATTGATTATATATTATAATGGGTAGTGATGACTTGATGAGACGTGACTTATTAATGAGTCGTGACTCATCAAGTTGTGACTGTCCAAATAATATCCAACGTTTCATACATACCATTTCATATACACTGATAACAATCGGTTAACACAAATGATGCTTGGTGTAATAGTCAATAACTATCAACTTAGTATATGATCCATCACCAATAACTATCGGTTAAGTTGGTTGATAGTAATCGACACTTTATGCAAACCAATACTTATCGATATTTGATATTTACTATGACAATATTAATAAATTGATGAAATCAGTATTTGATAAATCGTTTCAAATATATTAATAATATATATGTATATATTAATGTATATGTAATAGTAATTGCATATAGACAAATATGTACATATTGATAGATTATTTCAAATATGTGTGTGTGTGTGTGTGTATTAGCAAATACATATACATTAATATGTACATATATGTATTCTTTATATATTCAAGTTAATTATCTGAACGATGCTATCAATTTCCAACACTCCCTCTTAGCTAGGGAAGATAATTTGTCATATACCACCTTACCTGTGATATCATGTAATATGAGGATATCATCATGTAGATGATAATTGTTTTGTACATCACCTTAACTCATGAAGTGAGGAATCACCTTAATTTGTGATACCTGATTTTTACATATTACCTTAGATCGTAATATGAGGAATCATCTTAGATCATGATACCTAGTTTTCACATCACCTTAGATCATGATATGAGGAATCACCTTAGAACATGATACCTGGTTTTCATATCACCTCAAATTGTGATACAAGGATATAGTAATTTGATAACATTACATTTGTTAGAGTAATATTTAGTATTGATTTAATTAGTTAAGTTATTACTCTTTAGTGCTTAAGCTTTCTCTTAGGTGCATTAATAATTAATTATTTTATTAATTATTAATGTGCAACCTAGCTTTTTTAGGCTTTAGGGTTTTGTTCACCTTTATAGGTTGAACCTTGTAATTCTTTTTTCATTAACTTGGATCACAATTTTGCCCTCATTTTTTAGTAACTTCTGGGTTATGTCTTTTGCTTCTTTCTGCTTCTCTCCTGTAACAGGTTATTTGCATGCAGGTATTCTTGGTGTTCTGTGGATTTGTATCTCTCAAATCCTACAACATTCTCATTACATATAACCCTATTATGGTATGTGCACTGACATGTATCAAAAGTCTACCATAACGAATCTCCATTACAAGATCGTCACCTTGTAACATCAAATATAAGTGTTCATTGTCTAAGAGGTTGTCACCTCTCATAAATGTACACAAGATATATGAGCCCATAAGAAGTTTACACATTAAACATCTTTATTATATTAATACAAATCAAAAATTATATTACAACCATACCAAGATTTTTCCTGAAGTGGTCAACTTTCACCTTGGGAAGTGCTTTGGTAAGAATATTTGCAGTTTGATCTCCTGTACTAATATATTCCAATTGAATCACTTTCCTTTCAACCATATCTCGGACATAGTGATAAGGAATCTCAACATGCTTGGATCTTTCATGAAACACTAGATTTATTGATAACTTGATGCAACTCTGGTTATCACAATGGATAGTAGTTGGTTTTAACAGTTTACCAAATAACCTAGCAAGTAGTTTTTGGAGGCATACTGCTTCTCTAGCAGCCATCGAAGATGTAATGCATTCAGCCTCTTTAGATCTTTGAGCTACTAGAGATTGTTTTCTGTTAATCCATGATACCATAGTTGATCTCAAATTGAAACAACATCCTGAGGTTCTTTTTCGATCGGTCACACTTCCAGCCCAATATGAGTTAGTGAATCCATGAAGGTCCAAGTATGTCTTTTCATATTTAAGTCCATAGTTTAGAGTACCCTAAAGATACCTCATTATATGTTTTGCAGCAATGGATGAATCTCTTTAGGTTCACACGCGAACTGACTTAGGCAATTTACTGCAAAGAAAATATCTAGTCTGGTATTTACCAAGTACATCAGGGAACCTATTATCTACCTGTATAGAGTAGGATCTGCAAGTGAGGATTTTGATGCTGCTTCTTTTAGCTTATGAAAATTAGTTTCTATGGGTGATGACATTTCTCTATAGTTTAACATACTAATTCTCTTCAAAATGTCAAGAGTGTATTTTCCTTGATTCAGGATGATGCTATCTGATTTCTTCCAAACCTCTAAACCAAGAAAGTGGTGTAATAGACCTAAGTCTTTCATATCAAATTCTTTGGCTAAATCTTTTTTGCATTGGTGAATAAGGTGATCCTCTCTTGTAATCAATAAATCATCAACATATAGAATTAATATCAACATATCACCTTTGTTTTGTTTGAAGTAGAGATTTGGGTTAGCATCATTTTTGGAAAATCCTAACTTCATAAGATAATTATCAATCCTCTCATATCGGACTCTGGGAACATGTTTAAGTCCATATAAGGCTTTCTTTAGTTTGCACACATGAGTTTTGGAATTGTGAATCTCAAACCCTTTAGGTTGCTCTAGGTATTCTTCTTCTTCAACATTTCCATTTAATAAGGCACTCTTTACATCCATCTGATGCACTTTCCATCCTTTAGCAGTTGTAATGGCTAGGACTCTTTGAACTAAAGTGTATTGGGAAATAAGAGAAAATTTTCTTCATAGTCAATCCCTTCCTTTTGTGAAAAGCCTCTGGCTACAAACCTTTCTTTGTACTTCTCTATATTGCCATCTGTAGCATGTTTGATCTTGAACAACCATTTAGAGGTGACTACTGATTTCTCTTTTGGTATAGGCACAATGTCCCATACATTATTCTTTATAATAGACTGACATTCTTTTATTATGGCATCTTTCCATACTTGCTGCTAAATAGCATTTGGAACATTTGTAGGTTCTAATTTTGAGAGTTCACTCATTAGGGCTACATAACTAGATAATCTTGAGGGTCTTTTACTTTTCCTGAAAGTCCCCAAAGGAGCCCCATAAGACTTTGCTTCTTCTATTATCTTAGTGGCCCAGAGAGGTCTCTTTTTGGGATTTTCTAATGTTGAGGGTTGTTCCTCATTTTCTTCTTCCTCAGAATACTCTCTTTGAATCTCAGGTGTAAAATTTTCTTCTGGAGAGAAATGTGTTTTTGGTTCTAAGGAATTTCTAGCTCTAGAGAATGATATATCTTCCTCAAAGATTACATCCCTTCTTTGTTCAATTTGATTTTGACAAGGTATATATACTCGGTATGCTTTTGAGGTTTCACTATATCCTACAAAAATACCTTTCTTTCCATATGGTTTTAACTTTATCTTTTCTTTGGGTATATGCATGTATGTATATGGGACAACCAAATATATGTAAGTTACTGATGTATGGTTTTGTCCTTGAGAAAACTTCTTCAGGAGTTTTACTATCAATGTGGGAGTGTGGACATGTTTTGAATATATACAACATTATTTGATGCTTCTGCCCAAAGAGAAGTGTCAAGGTCTTGATCAAGAAGCATTGCCTTGGTAGCTTCAAGAATTGTTCTATTTTTCCTTTCAAAAACCCCATTTTGTTAAGGGTTGTAAGGAATAGTGTACTCCCTCTTAATCCCAACATTTTTGCAAAATTCCTTTAAAATGTCTGATGTATATTCTTTAAGTTATCTGAGCTTAGGGTCTTGATTGTCTTTTCAAAAAAAAATTTAGTAAGTGATTTGGAAGTCTTTGAACATTTTCAAGATCTCCTCAAATTCTTTATGTTTAAGGAAATATATCTAGGTCTTCCTGGAGAAATCATCAACAAAGTTTACATAGTGTTTACATCCTCCTATTGATGGAACATACATTGGTCCACATAAGTCTGAATGAACTAATTCTAATACATTGTTTTTTCTACTAGAACTATTTTGAAATGCCCCTTTTGTGTTTTTACCTAAAGCACAACCTTTTCATGCCCCAGGGTGATACTGTTTAAGTTTTGGTAATCCAGTGACTAAATTTTCCATAGAAGGGTATGTGGAGGATCATGGTATACCAAAAAGTGGCGATGTGAAAAAAAATTATTTTCACTCGTCCAAAAGCGCACAAATGCATATGTTGACTTTTTAGTAGGCCTAGGTGTCAGTACACCTGGCCAAGCCAAAAGCCAAAGCAAAAGGCTTAATTGGATATCCGATATTAACCAGTAAATATATATCTCTGTACCCATCCGCGTTCAACATTTTTTCATTGTAAAAATGTGAACGTGGCTAGGGTTATCAGATATCAGCTTCCAAATCCCCTATCTAATTTTTCTTAAATCACCAAGCATGTGAAAGCTTCTAATTTTTATTGTTTTTATTGTTTTTATTATTTTTAAATAGAAATTTATGGTTTTTTATATAAAAATTAGGGTAGCAATTATTTTTTGTATTGTTTTTTAAAATTTATTGTAATTATCTATTTGTTTTTTCATTGTTATCAGACATGGAATCAGAAAACTCTCCTAATGATCCCGCAAACAATCTAGAACCACCTCCCAACAATCCCCCACCTCCAGAAGATGTACCTATCACAAACCCTCACTATTTAGAAGATCTAATAGGAGATAATATAAATGAACTTAGAGGATTTCAAACCACCTATGCCAATATCCCGACATTGCGCCCCATGTTTACGACATTGAACTCAATTATTGAAAACATGGAGAAACTTACACAACAACATAGTGCTGCACTTCTTTGGCGTGATTCCATGCATGCCCAGTTTAACGATGGGCTTGATTATGATCAAGTCATGAACCTAAATATAACAAAACATGACATAGCTAATCTTTTTGTGGATCCTAAAACTGGTCTAAAACTAGACCATAAAAAAACCAAGATGTTAATTAAATGGTGCACAAATAGTGCAATACATGACAACTTTTGGGACTGTTGGTGGATGGTTTTTGATAGACTACTTCACAACAATTTGGATGTCCCATTTTATTTTATTAAAAAATTGTATGCTAAATTTGTGCTCGGTCACAAGGTGAATTATTGGAGTATGAGACCGAAACAGGGTGTAGGTTTAGGTGCTCTGCAAGATAGGTCATGGGCACAATGGGTGAAATCCCACACATATGTCCCCCCTCCTGAGATTTCACCACCTCCCACAATGCATCATCCAGACATTATTGTTGGGGCCGGCTCACAGACTATTCAAGCCATTCACACCTTGAGTGATCTACTAGTTACACAGAGCACGACATTGTTTCCTCCTCATCCTGATGCTTCTGGTGCTTCCACATCCTCCACGAGATCACATGTTTGTGTGCCCTACACTTGCATTATATGCAAGAATCTGTGCTTTGGTCCCCTGATTGATAGTGATGCATATAATTTTGGCTTCGATGGGAACGATTCTACACAACACACTATAGGCACTCAAGCAGCTCATGGATATGTGCATCAAGAGCCTAGAGATCCATGGACTCCCACTGTTACATTAAGGGTAAATAGTTCACTTTTTACATTGTATTTAAATTTTATTGTTCATATTTTTAGTAGAATTTCCTTATAATAGTTTCCCACTTATGTCTTTTTATGTGTTACATTTATGTTCAGTTGATGATAGAGGAGGAGATGGCACAGGTGGAGGGGTCCACGCTTTCGGCCATATCATTTGGTCTTGACACTTCCAAGGTACATATATTTTAATTTACTCATTTGTTTCCTTTTAAATTATGATAATAGTATATGTACATTGTTTTCTAATTTTTATGATCATCTTTTACATACTGATGCAGGTGTCACCAGTTGCCACTGGGGGGCAATGTGAGGGGGTGCAAGTGTCAGCTGTTGATAAAGGAAAGGTAATTAAGTAATTTAGTTTGTTTATGCATACATGTATACTTGTCAGTTGTGCGTACTCATTTTTAATTTACATGGTTTATTTGACAGAGAGTGGCATATGATGATGCCATGAGACCCTATCATCATAGGCATATCCATTCGCAGTGATAGCCCCATGGTACGTACATTTCTAAAGTTATTTGTGTGTATTTTACTATCAAGTACATATAATATGGTCAAGTTATGATAGTATGAAGTATCTGTTTGAATTTTGTAGGTCACTCCTAGTTTGAGGGAAGCAAAACGCTAAGGGTTTGTATTGTTGATGACTTAGACAAAAATCCCTGAAGAAAGTTCAACACAAGTAAGTTTTAATGTTAATTCAATTATTTTGTAAACATATATTTGCTACCAAGTATTTAACATTAAATAGTATAACTCGTAGATCAATCTTATGTTCGCAAACATATACAAGTGGGAGTCGACATTGGTGGCACTATTCCTACGCTACCAAGGACATATATTAGGTCTCTTGTCCATGGGAGGAGATAGAGAGGCGAGGTATATGAGAGTTCAATTTTAGTTTAAATTTTATTTATTATTGTTGACTATGATTCTAAATTTTAATCTAACTTGGGGTTTCACTTTTGTGTTTGAATGCAGGATCCATCAGAACCAAAGAGTACTTCAAAGAGGCTACATTTTGATGATCCACCAATAGAATAGGATGTCCTAGAAACATTTGTAGTTGAACTTCTTATTTTGAGATGTCATATGACACATTTTGAGATGGCGTATGCCACATTGTATCTAGATATGTTGACATGTAAATATGTACAGAATTATTGTTCATTTTGATTTATATATGAAACTTGATATTCGATCCAATTTGTTAATTACATGTGTTCATTTATTCATTGTTAGTATGTAAATATGCTTGTGTGTATGTACTCCTGTGTACGATTTATGCCTTAAGTATATTCAAGTACATTCTTCATAACCTAAATTCATGTGTATGGGCTACGTGCATGACTTAAGTGAATTCATGTGGTATGCTTTATAATCTATGTGCTACATGTATGCTTCATGACTTAAGAAAATTTATGTGTACGCTTTATGTTCTACGTGTGTTCACACGTGTAATTCATCATTTGAGGTATATAAGGATATCTATTAAAGTGGTTTCAAGGTTTCTAGACTTACCCTTTACTCCCAATGGCTAAAAGAATTCAAACTGGCCTAATTACATAATCAAACACCCTTTTTGCAATAATCAAACATCTTTTTGGCCATATCAAAATATATCTCAAATTCAAGTATTGGTCGTTTGGACAAAATATTAGTACTCTGCCTATACCCCTATAAATACACTATGAATGCCTAAGAAACATGGTCTTGTAGCATCTCACAGATCATTGATACCTCTCATGGGGTCTGAGTTACGATCCTTGAAAGTTTGCTGACCAATCGTGCTTAGTGCACCTTGGGGACACTTTGGTCCGGTGTGGTCTGGAATGTTCTACCAACTTAGTGGTCAAAATAGGTTTGAACCTAGTGTTTAACTACCCACCCAGAGCTAATGGAGCAATCCATTCAGTGTTGGGATGAATGGTTTGGAAGTAATCCAGTGGTGCAACTTTCAACTGACCCTCACTGCAAGTTTTGGCATCGAGCAAGACTAGTGTGCCAAATTCAAAAAAATTTAAATCTCCCAGAATGGAGAGAGGTTATTTTAGGCCTCAAAAACATGGTCCTGTACCATCTCACGGATCTCTAATACCTCTCACAGGGTCTGAGTTACGAGCCTCAAAAGTTTGTTGCCCAATCGTGCTTAGTGCACCTTGGGGACACTTTGGTCTGGCATGGTCCGGAACATTCTACTGACTCAGTGGTTGAAATGGGGTTGTCCCTAGAATTTACCCACCCAATTGGTGCTAATCGTGTAGTCCATTCGGTGTCGAGATGAATGGTTTGGAAGTAACCTAGTTGTGCAACTTTCAACTGACCCTCATTGCAAGTTTTGGCATCGAGCGAGACTGGCGTACCAAATTCAAACAAATTTGAATATCCCAGAATGGAGAGAGGCTATTGTAGGCCTTGGAAAAATGGTCATGTAGCATCTCATGAATCTTTGATACCTCTCACGTGGTCCAAGTTATGAGCCTCAAAATTTCACTACCCAATCATGCTTAGTGCACCTTGGGGACACTTTGGTCCAGCATGGTCCGGAACGTTCTACTAACTCAATGGTCAAAATGGGGTTGTCCCTAGAATTTACCCACCCAACTGGAGGTAATGGCATAGTCCATTCAGTGCTAGAATGAATGATTTGGAAGTAATCTAGTGGTGCAACTTTCAACTGACCCTCACTGCAAGTTTTGGCATCGAGCGAGACTGGCGTGCCAAATTAAAACAAATTTGAATCTCCCAGAATGGAGAGAGGTTATTGTAGGCTTCAAAAACATGGTCTTGTAGCATCTCATGGATCTTTGATACCTCTCATGGGGTCTGAGTTATGAGCCTTGAAATTTTTCTTCCCAATTGTGCTTAGTGCACTTTGGGGACACTTTGGTCCAGCGTGGTCTGGAACATTCTACTGACTCAGTGGTCAAAATGGGGTTGGCCCTAGCATTTACCTACCCAACTGGAGCTAATAGCACAGTCCATTCAGTGTTGGGATGAATGGTTTGGAAGTAATCCAAAGGTGCAACTTTCAACTGACTCTCACTGCAAGTTTTGGCATCGAGCGAGACTAGTGTGCCAAATTCAAACAAATTTGAATCTCCCAGAATGGAGAGAGGTTATTGTAGGCCTCAGAAACATTGTCCTGTAGCATCTCACGGATCAACAATACCTCTCACGAGGTTTGAGTTATGAGCCTTGAAAGTTTGCTACCCAATCGTGCTTAGTGCACCTTGGGGACACTTTACTCCGGCATGGTCTGGAACGTTCTACTGACTCAGTGGTCAAAAAGGGGTTGTTCCTAGCATTTACCCACCCAACTAGAGCTAATGGCATAGTCCATTTAGTGCCATGATGCAATCCTTGAACACTATCCCTTCACCCCAGGGAATCATCATTTTACTTTAGACACATTTGATCAATTTAACCTCAATGACTCCAACTATTACATCATTTGACAATATAAATGTAATGGAATTAAGACAATAGAAATGTAAGGATACAAAATTAAGATGATACAAATTATATAAGGATACAACATTCATAGTAAGGAAACACATTTTTTGCACTTTGCATGGCATTAAGATGATACGAATGTGGGCTTTTAATATTTGCAAATCAACCCCATGGGCTCTTTTATATTTCAAATTTTGCATCTAATTTTTTATATACAAAATTTGGCATCTAAATATGCACATTACATTCAATTGTTGTTTTTATATACAAAATTTGGCATCTAAATATGCACATTACATTCGATTGTTGTTTTTATATACAAAATTTGGCATCTAACTATGCACATTACATTCGATTGTTGGTTTTATATACAAAATTTGGCATCTAAATATGAAAATTACACAGCTATATATAAAAAATAAGTGTCATTTTTTCTCCAATCCCTACATTCGAAAGGCAAAAGAAAAGTTAATAGAGAATATAAGAAGTGTCCTTTTGGCATCTAAATATGCAAATTACACAACTATTTGAAGTTGAAGAATTTGTTTTGGATTATACATTTTGAATTGGGACACTAGATAACTGATTCACCCCCCTCTCAGTTATTCTAACAATTGGTATCAGAGCAATGGTTGCTTAGAATAGAGTTTTAAGGACTCTAGCAAAAAGGTCTCAAGATGTATAAGAGGGAAGTTTGAAAGATGAACAAAGAGAACTTTGCAGTATGGCAAATCCGGATGAAGTTGCACATATCTAGAATTGGGAATTCTACACTAGAACTGATGGAGAATAGCTACATTGAACCGACACCAGGTCCCCTAACACTTGATCAACTGAAGGACAGACATGAACACAATGTTACTATGATGGAACTTGCTTCTACCTGTACTGATGCCGAATTTGAAGACATTAAGGGATGCACAACTACCAAAGCCATGTGGGATAAATTGAATCTAATATACAGTGGAGATGTGAGTGTTAAAAGAGCCAGAGTAGAAATCCTAAGAGGTTGATTTGATGATATGAAAATGAAAGAAGGTGAGAACATTGTGCAATATACAAATAGACTAAAAGAGGTAGTACATGCTATTAGAGCATCTGATGGAATTGTTAAGCAAGATTCTTAGAACTTTGCTACCAGTTTATGCCATTAGGATCTTTGCAATGAATCTTCAGAGGGTAAAAGCACAATAAGCTGTCACCCTTTTACAAAGGAAAAGGCTAACAAAAACAAAGTTGTTCAACTTCAATAGTATAAAAATGACATTTATGTTTGGAATTTGAAGATGATGTAAACTAATTAAATGTGATAAAATGGATGAAGTTTATGATTAATATTTTTAATATTTTTTTTGAATAAGAATTGAGATGTTTCTTTAATTTTTAAAGATGATTTTTTAGTTGCTGAAAAATGCTGAAAATTAGGGGTCTAGTTCCCACCAAAAAAGTATATGTAAATAAATATTTTTTCCCCTAATTTCAAAATATGTCATAGATGACATATATAGCTAGTGCATGAAGAAATAAAATTGGTTTGTGACCTATATTTTCTCTTTTATAACAATTCAAATTCAAACTCACTAAAATCGACAGTTTTCATCTCGCAACATATTTTTCATAACAAATCTATCCCAATCAAAAAAAGAAATATATAATCTTGAAGAGGACTCTCTCCTCTAGTGCACCATATATTTTTCAAATTTATTTAATATGATTTACAATTTTTTTATTTCTCTGAATCAACATCTCCTTGACTGTTAAAATACCTACTTGCAATATTTTTTAATTACAATAAACTATGTCTAATTAAAACACTATAAAATATATATGAGGATATTCTTGACTCTGATCTCTACAAAAGGGTATTTTTTTATTTTTAAAAAAATATCATTAAAAATATTAGGAGTTATTGAAACGCCACTTTTCTGAAATAATTTTATTTTTATGGTAATTGGACACAAAGTGGTAGAAAACATGCATTTAATAGATATTTTCAATTGGAAGTTAAAGAACTTATTTAACTTAGCTAGAATGACTTTAGCTAGACCATATGTTTGACCAAAATTAATTTTTAGGTAGAAATACTAAAATTCAGCTGTGCTGATAAGTTAGCCTAAAAGGTGACACTTGATTATGCTTTTACCTACCTACTGAAGTGTGCCTGAAGGGTCATCTATGTGCTTGAGAGTATTCAGTATTGCTTCATGATCAGCAGTACTAATAGTCCAAAGTTCCTTTGTCTTTGGTTTTCCTTGATGTTTCAACAACTTAACATTGGCTGCTATAACAAGGTGTGAATACATGAGAATGGTTTTGTGCTTCTCATAGTCTTCAAATGCATGAATGCCATTATTTCTAATCATATATGTGTGCAAACATGTTCCCACAACATGTGCTCCTATTGGATATGTGAACATAGCATCATCTATCGTCGGTTGTGCAAGTTTCTTCTTTCCTCATACACATTGTGCTAACCAATAATTTGATCTCTCATCATTCCCTTCTGGTGCAACCAATGCAAAAACATGTCCTAGCTATAGAAGATCTGAAATACGGTCGTAGTCAAGTGAACAATCTATGTCATCATTTATTATAGAGACTGTGAGAGATAAAGGAGTAAGATAATGTGGAACCCATGTATCAACCCACTCACTTGACTCACACTGAAGATAACTCGGACAATAACAGGCCAACTCTCATGTCCAAATGGTCCATGTACTAGCATCTAAGATTTGAAATGAATGCATTTTTGAAGAATCTTTCACAGTTTGACAATCCAACCTATCTCCTATTGTGCCCAACTCAACCAACCAAAACAATATGCACGTCGCTGAATCAAGAGTCCCCCTGTGACAATGTTGAAGTACACCAATCAACAATAGAATAGGCATCAATGAGTTCTGCACCTGAAATCCTCAGTTGCTCCTTAACTAGAGCTCTCTTTACGCATGCACCTGCTCCATCATGCTCCCCTTTTCCATGACCGGCCTCAAAAAAACTCCAAATATGAGGTACACCTCTCTCTACATGCATTCTACATAACCAATAAAACATACGAACATTTTTTAATTGACCTATGTAGTTATCTGACCAAATGAGATGTCTATCCATAGCAATATTATTTTCCCACACCCACTCAAAATAATTCTCAAAAAAATGTTGGACAAACTCCGATGAGTGTGATCCATCATTGCTCATATAAAAATGGTACTCTCTGATTATCTTCTGGTCATCTTCTGTACTATCAAGGGAATTTCTATATGTTATGTGCACAAAAATAGAAACCTAAATAGAATTGTAATATTGAGCTTGCAACTCGTTTTGGGGCTGCAATGTATAGTTCTCTGCAAAGTCAACAACTGATATAATAGTGCCAATCAGGAAAGTTTCCTTACACATCCTAAATTGTTGATCCAACCACTGAGACCTGTGACTATGCCTTGCATACTTGTAAAAAAGATTCTTCCTGAAATCTGAAATAAAATCAGCTACATTGCATTCTTTAGTAACCAACTCACATCTAGAGCCTTCACCTCCACTTTTTAATGTATATTTAACGGATTCATATACCTTTTTGTGGACAATTGTCTTTCCAAAATCATGTTCGCAGCCCTCATGAGAACATTTAACAAACTTCACTAGCCCACCACACTCTAAGCACTTGTCATTTAAGAAATATTTTCTATAAAAGAAACATCCATCAACTCTAGGACATAAAAAATGATCTAGCAAGTCTCTTGATGATTTTGGAAGAGCACTTGCACCACACTCCTCCAACATTTCACTACTATGTAAAGTAGAATGAATGGATCGTAGCAATTCATGGTGCATTGAAAACTCCACATGATATTTGCAACAACAAGTATTTCGAATCTTAAGAGGCACACAAAAAAAAGGCTTCAGGGCTTCAAAAGCTCTTTGTGATATTTGTAATGTTGGATGTGTCTCACAAAATTTTTTGAACAACATTGTTTGACTCACCTCCAAATAATGTTTGGGATGTGGGGTGCGGTCTTGAATGCCAATTCTCAACTTCAAGACATCCTTCACATTTGGTGACACTCTTGAGTTAGATTGCCAAAATAATTGAATTTGATCCTTCACAGCATCAATAAGCTTCTTATCACAACATGAAAGTCTCCCACCATAAGCCCATGGATCATTTTGAAGAGGATCATCAAGTCTTTCTCTTCTTGGAAGTGCTCTATCCAAAGTTTTACGATTTAGATTCAAGTCAGCACAAGTTTGTCTCAAATGATGACTTACTAAGGAGGTTGTAATAACCTTCCTAGTGGGTCTCTAATATTTTTCCTTGGTAGTCTTCCCAATGGAATTGAGAGCACTAAAAATATTTCTCACAATAATAGCATTCCACTCCTTTTTCTTGTTCACACTAATCTTCAATTTGACTAGTATATGTCTCATCTTCTGCATCTTTAACAATTGCACAAACATTTGACATTGCTCAACCAACATCTTGTGCCTAAAAAATTCATCAAAAAGTTTTGAAACCCACAACCAAACGGTTCTTTCTGATCTCTTGCCATCGAAAATGCTCATTATGTTCTCATCAATTTCAAGTAACCATTTAGTTCTTCTTGAAGGTCTCAATTTTGAAGTTTGTCTTTCTTCCTTTGAAGGGACTTCATTTCTCATATAATTTGGAGATGTGTAACATTGATTTGGTTCTTCTGCACCATTATCATTGTCAATTCCTTCATATTCAATCAGTGGATTGTCATTGACAATTTCCACACTTCCATTGGCCACATCTACATGTTCATTTTCAAAACCTACATTTTCATTTTCAAAATCTAAATTCTCATTTTTAAAACCTACATTTTCATCTTCAAATTCATGTTCTTCACTTGAAACCACATTCAAAGATGAGTCTATGTTGACATCTTCATTAATACTTAACATACCTTGTCTCTTGTTCCGATGGGAAACCCTATCCATTTCTCTATACACTTCAACATCTTCATTTGTGAGTCTCCTCTTCCGTTTATGCTTTCGACGACTACTACTCCCCATAGTTAGACCAAAAAGGTGATGCAAATACCTTTGGTAATAGATAAAATCACCCCAAAAAGTGTATTTTTGTCTTCTCTAGAGACAAAATGTGATTCATTGCAACTCGAATCTCGTAATTCAGGAAAAAAAAATGACTCTTTGGAGGGACCTAGAGAATCTTGTTTTTTTTACACCAGTAAACAGAATCAGATATCCGATATCTCCTACCAAAATTTTGGCAAAATCTATCTCACTCTCTCTCTCTAACCTCTCCTCTCTCTCTCTCTCTCTCTCTCTCTCTCTCTCTCTCTCTCTCTCTCTCTCTCTCTAACCTGTCTCTCTCCTCTCTCTCTCTCTCTCTCTCTCTCTCTCTCTCTCTCTCTCTCTCTCTCTCTCTCTCTCTCTCTCTCTCTCTCTCTCTCTCTCTCTCACACACACACACACACACACATAGATCTAGAGCCTTCACCTCCACTTTTTAATGTATATTTAAAGGTTACATATACCTTTTTGTGGACAATGTACCTTAAATGTTCTTAAATCAATTTGTATGCCACTATTAGTTTCTAGAACAGATGATGAGCATACAGTGGATCTACATCTGTATGAAATTTCTTTTTGAGAGTTAAAAAATCAATTGATTGTATTCAATTGAGGGGAAGTCCATTGACATCTACTTATTCAATATAGTCATACTGCCGAAATTACAAGGAGTCTGTAGAAAAATCCTGTGCTGGATACTTTCAAGAGGATTTGGGCTGAAACCGTCTGTCCTCAAATCAACTATGCAGGTATTTTTTCAAAATCATTTTGTATATCAAATAATATAATAAATACTAATATAAAAATTTATATTATAATAATAATATTTAAAATTAAATTAATATTTACATAAAAAAAGTATTAACATAACAAAAATATAATTTAATATGAAACTTGAATTTGAAAAAAGAGGTGCAATTGGAATTTCAAAATAGGCGGGACATTTCGAATATCCAATATTATCGGATATCCAAAAATTTTGGATATTCGATTTTATTGGATATCCGATTAGGCTTGGTATTTGCTTGGGCATTACCAAATGTGGGTGGTCAACCCTTTAGGTGTGTTTTAGGAGATAGTTCTTGATACCAAGACTTCAACCATGTAGCTGACGACTATTTTTTCACCTGAAATTGATGAAACGAAAAGGGTTTCTTAAAGACATTATCAGCTTTCCATCAATATAATTGCTATCAAATTTTGAGTTCAGTAAGTAATTATTACTTATTTTTCAATTGAGTTATCTTTTAAGTCATAATTGACATACTGATTGAAAACAACTCTAACATTCAAACCATTTAACCTTTTTGAAATCTGAAACATGCGTCACATTCTATGCTTCGGCTACTACAAGAAAAAAAAAGTTTTGAATTTGGTAAATTTTAAATTACTTAAGGTGGTTAGACATGAGATTTTTTTTATTCTAAAAAAATTGTAGCAGAAAATTTATAATTAATTATTTATTTGACCAAAAATTACAAAACAATGTGTCACATTCGGGCATGAGTCTACTACTTATATCTAAAATCTTGGGAAAATATATCATCATTTGATTGTGATTAAGGTGGTCAGACATACATGTACTCTTTATCTTTTCCCTGAAATTTTCGTAGTACTGCATTGAAATCTAAAATTTTGAACAATTAGACAACAAAAAAATTCAAACAAGGGCTAGTAGTTTAGAAACTACATTCAATTTCCTACAGATTCTACTCTTACAACATTTTCACATAAGGTTCATAAGATGTTCAACCTTTTACGTCAAGTTGACTAACCCTGATTTTCTAATTTTTAATTGCCACTTAAGGCCATAGTTTGGTATACCATGATCATGCACATACCCAGAAGATAGGGCCTTGTAGTTTAAATGTTCTAGTCTTCTATGACATATCTCATTTGAGTTAGTGATTTCATTAATTAGGACTTGATTTGATTCAGTACATAATTCATATAGACAAAATTTCCTTCTACCTATGATTTTGGCTTTCTTGATAGTAGATTTATTTGGCCAGGCCTTTACTTTACCATCCATAAAGGTTACTCTATATCCATTATCTTCGAGTGCAGATATAGATACTAGGTTCCTCTTGATACCTTGTACAAATAGTACTCCAGTAAGTTGAATGGAAATACCCGTCTTTAGTTTGATAGTGCATTTCCCAACACCTTTTACTGGATAAGTTGAGTCATCTCCAATAGTTACTTCCTCATCTGATTCTTCTACCATAGAGTCTAGTAGTTCTCTAAATCCTATAATATGTCTTGAAGAACCATTGTCGATAACCCAGGTGCTTTTATTTGAAACTTGGTTTGAAAGTGCAGAGTAGAGCACAAACTTCTCAGTTTTAGTTTCTTCCTTACTCTTCTTCTTTATTTTGGTGAATGAAGTTTGATGTTTTTTATATGGACAACTTATTACATAATGTCCATATTTATCACATCTGAAATATTGGACTTTTGACATATCTCTTTTATTATTTTCATGATTAAATTCCCTTTCCTTGAAGTGTCTTTTCTTCTTCTTGTGGGTATCCACATTTAGTACGTGAAGATCTTCATCAATAGTTTTCTTCTTTAGTCCTTTCTTATCTAGTCTTGAATCCTCTTGAAGGCAATCTATTCTCAGTCGGTCAAATTTTGGAAATTGAGACCTATCACTTATGCTAGAGATAAAAGTCTCCCAAGATTCAGGCAGACCATCTAATGCGATCAATGATAATTCCTTACCATCAATGTCATAGCCAAGTGTTGATAATTGATCTCTTAGAGCTGAGACTCTCATAAAGTATGAATTTATTTTCACACCTTTGTTCATGCTTATATGATTTATCTCCCTCTTCAAGGCTAATTTCTTGCTTGCATTACTTATTTCATAAGTTTTCTCTAAAGCTTTGAACATTACATATGCTCTTTCATATTTTGGTAATATTGGAACAATGTGATCTCTAACTCCATCGATGATGATCTTCATTGATTTATCATTTCCTTCATTCCAATTTGATATGCTAGGTTCTACCTTTGGTTTTAATTTGTCTTCTCTTATGAAAGATTCAACTCTATTTTCTTTTAATAACATTATGATTCTGAACTTTTATGATTAAAAGTTGTTTGCTCCCTCAATTCTATCCTCTAATCTAATAATGCTTTCCATTTGGAATGTAATGTTTTCAATCTAAATCTAATTTCTCAAGTTTATCAGCTGCTTGGATCCTTCAAAACCAGCACTCTGATACCATGTAAAACATGATAAACCTCTATAGATATTAGTATTGAATATCAAATGTATTGTTACTGAGAATGAATATATACTTAAGACACTTTGATTCTTATTGATTTATGTATTTCGGTGTCTTCAAATAATCAAATGACATTGATTATATATTATAATGGGAAGTCATGACTTTATGAGATGTGACTTATTAATGAGTCACAACTCATCAAGTCATGACTGTCCAAATAATATCCAACATTTCATACATATTGTTTCATATACACTGATAATGATCGGTTAACACAAATGATGCTTGGTGTAATAGTCGATAACTATCAACTTAGTATATGATCCATCATCGATAACTATCGGTTAAGTTGGTTGATAGTAATTGACACTTTATATAGACCGATACTTATCGATATTTGATATTTACTATGACAGTATTAATAAACCGATGTAATCAATATTTGATAAATTGTTTCAAATATATTAATAATATATATGTATATATTAATGTATATGTAATATTAATTGTATATACATTAATATGTACATATATGTATTCTTTATATATTCAAGTTAATTATCTGAATGATGCTATCAATTTCCAACACATTGACTTGTAGAGGGGAGGGGCTACCATTCTTCTTCTTTTTCTTACCATGAGAATTAAGGGAAATAAGATTATTAGTAGAGGGATCTCCTAAGGAAAGTCTTATAGGAACAACATTTAGGACTTGTGAAGGAGGACAAGGGGGACATACCAGATGTTCATGAGGCATAGGATTACCATATGGTTCCATGTCAATGGCATACTTATAAAGGGCTATGGTAAGCCCTCGATGAAGTGGGTGGGAGGCTCCTCCCTTAATGCTTTGTTGTAAGAATGAGAACATTAAAAAATGAATATTAATCTTTTCTTAGTGCTTGACATGATTAAGAAAAGAAAAGTGGTAGTTATGTATAGCCATAAATCTACCATCCAAAGTAAAATAATGCATAAAGGGTAAACTAACAAGGACATGAGGGGGAGGAAGTTTTAACCCATCATATCTATTTTGAAACCTCTACAACTATCCCACATCCTCAATAAATTTATTGATGAAGCTCTGATAGTTCCCCAATATTTTCTTGGATACTCTCATCTTTGATTTCTCCAGGCTTGTTGCATTTGCAATAATTTGAGGAGAGACTGTAAATTCCAAAACACCCAATTTAACCAAGTTCCTCCAAACCAAGAATTGGTAAATTTTAGAGGTGAGGGTACCATTATATCCCTGCATTTCCACACAAATAGGGCCAAGCTAGTAGCCACAAAAAAATTCCATAGCTCCATATTCTTTGTCAGGGCTTCATAATCAAAAGGCTCAAATCATTTGCAAGGGCCCCCTATTTCTACAATAGAATTATCGTTATCACACTAGATACTACTTCCCCTAATTTTCAATCCTTCATTGAGAATGCCTGCATATAAGCCCCAAATAATAATGCCCACTCTTAAAAAGGACTTAGGTGGGTAAATAGAGAATTCTCTTCATAATTAATAGTGTTACCCTCAACTTTTCCTTACTCTCAGTTCTAATTAAAGGTCAATGAAAGTCTGAAGTTGAGGTTGAACTTGAACTTTGTCAAGTTCAAGTTCAAGTTCACAATTCATTATGAGTTATGCAGCATCAATTTTTGTCAATTTCTTTAGTCTGTATGTCATTATTTTGAAGTCAAACCTGAACTTTGAACTTTGTCCAGTTCAAGTTCAAGTTCAAAGTACAATGTCTAGCCCATGGAATATTCTACAGGTTTGTTCTTTCACCCCATGAAAAGTTTCCTTTTCAAGAAACACAAGTATCACATCAGTAATGGGAAGCTGCTGTACGAAGTTACCAAATTTGATGGGACAATTCGTCATGTTAATTATAGATGTGATAGTTGGTAGCGTGATTAAAAGGGGGATATTATTGCAAAATTATAGTAATCAGAGTATGATTTGGCAAATTGAGAAACTCATGCCGATTTAACCTGAAAATAAATAAGGATTTATTTTATATGTCACATCAATCATTTCCTCATAAATGTATTTATTATAACTTTACTACAGGGAATTATTCATGATTTCATCAACCATATTAATAAATGAAGAATTGTTAAGCATTATGTTTGTCTTTGCTTAAGGAGAAAGGAGGAGCATCAAAGTTGGTGGTAAGAAAATCACAAGAAAATTGGTACACAGATAATCGATGAGTCATCTTCTTTCTTGCAGCTCTCAATTTGTTGAAGCAAGTCATTTCTGTATTGTGAATTTTTCTCTTATTTCCTGGTTAAGATGCCTTTGTTTTGTCCCAGCCTTAGTTTTTGAATTACGTGGAAGAGATAATAGTAGGCCCTCCAAGGAAGCCAAGAAAGTAATAAATGTATATGGATGCCATTTTATCCAATTTCCCAAATTAAAATATCTTAGAGTAGGGGATTTTGATGGTGAGCCTCTAAGATTGCCTAGACTTTGCTTGGAAAATGTGGTTTTAATGGAGATTTGCAGGCAGCTCATCATTGTTGAGAAGAAATATGGTAGTCCTAAAAAGACTTCAGGTGTTTTGTTCCCTATTGAGATAGGCTATTATAGGTGCAAAATTTTTCAGGATGCCTTAGCTATGGAAGGTGAGTTGTTGGCTCTAAGGTTGAAATATTACACTTCCAAGGCTTATTACACTTCCAGGGCTAATTTTGATTACAAGGGTTTTGCTAAATTGAACCTCAATGTTTCTGTCACATTTATGCACATTCCCAAATTGGAAGATTTTTGGGCTAACTGTTCAGATGAGCTCAAAGTCAAGAAGAGGCTATGGTCCAGATTAACTCTAAGACAAATAATCACTTTTAGATTGAATCTAGATACAAGTGGGCTTGAAGAAGATGATGAAGTTGATGTACTTGATTCTCAATTTTCAGAGAAAGTGGAAGCTCTTCCTATTACATAATTGGATTGGACAAAATCATAAGCTGATAACCTACAAGTGAGAATGGCTGGTATAATCAAGATGACAGAAAATTGGATATTTGGGAAGATTAAGGAACCTAAGACTACTTCACAGTCTTCTAAAAAGCAAGTGAAACCAAGGAAGAGAAATGCATCAAGAAAGGTTTCCATTTTAACTAACTTAATTGTTGATAAATCTCTTGCAGGAAATATTGAACCTAAAGTTGAACCAGCTAGTCCTGAGGTTCAGGTTCAAGTTCAACTTCAAGTTGAACCTACCGCAAGGGTCACCTGATCGAGCTCCAAAATAAAAAGAAAAGCTAAGCAACCAGAGGTGATTCCTACTGTAGTGGTAGATTTGGATCCTTCCAAAGAAAACACACAAGAAGATCTAGTTGTAGATTTTGGTTTTCCTAATATGTCAGATAGTCAGCAGGTGCAAGATGTTACTGGAGATTCTCCAAAGGATTCTCTGGCCCTCCTAGGAAATTATGATACTCAGAAGAAATCCACCGCAACCCCACAATGGTTGGAAAATTTAGTTGCTAAGAGGAGAAATATTGTCCCTCTATCCTTACCTATTGAGGATGTAGTAAGTGTCTAGGCAAGACTACAAAGGCTAAGAAAACAAAGTCTGAGTCTAGGATTGATTTTGATGAGAACACCAGTCGTTGGGTGGCAGAGATAGTGAAACCAGTGAGTGATAAAGGAGATGGGGAAGTTTCTACTAAGGATTTCCAAGTATCTAAAGTTGACATGGGAAGAGATAGTAGAGCCTCCGATATGAAGCTCTTTGAGGTTTCAAATAAGAAAATTGCCAATAGAGTCTGGAAAGATGCAAAGGACAAACAGGAGATGAAGGACGCTATGAGGAGCATGGCTCAATATATTCATGTCATTCAGCATCTAGAACATTTCCCATTGAGTGAAATGTCAGCTTCTATCAAAACCAAATCTCCAGATAACTAGAGGTTTCTAGATTAGATATAAAGGAATAAAGTCATAACCAAAACATTCAAAGAATGGGTTGAGCATTTGAAATCTGAGACAGTCAAACAATTAGCCTACCTGAATCAATCTCAGATCAAAGCCAGAAACCTGATAAAGAAGGTTGAAGAAAATTTTGATGAGTGGGAAATAGAAAAGGCTACCTCGATCAAGGAACTCCAGTGGATGGAAGAAATATAGGAGCATGGTCTGCAGAAATTCCTTACAAAAAGGCCAGTCCCAGGGTTAGATGATAAGACTCTCTATGTTTTAAAAGAATGCATCGATTGGAGGAATGAGGCTATAGCACAAGGAATCTCTGAGGTAAAGGAACTTCTAAAGGGATTAGGAATAATCAAAGACATTATTTCAAGCGATATTGACTGGGTAGATAAGCAATGTTTCGAAGCAAAAGAGGAATTAGATAGATCAAGTTGTTGGTGTAATTAAATATTACTAATTACACTTTACTTAAGTTTACTTAGGATAATGTATTTTCATATTAGTTGTCATTGTGACACCTAGGAGTTTTCATTTCATTTTAGCACATGGTTAGGAGAATCTCCACTTTAGGTGGTCATAGTTGTCTTCACATGTTGGTGTAATTAAATATTACTAATTACACTTTACTTAAGTTTACTTAGGATAATGCATTTTCATATTAGTTTTCATTGTGACACATAGGAGTTTGCATTTCATTTTAGCACATGGTTAGGAGAATCTCCACTTTAGGTGGTCATAGTTGTCTTCACATACCTCTTTGTGTGTGAGATCCACCTTTAGTGATCTTATCACATTATCATCCTCTCATTGTTGCACATGTTGCACATACTTTCATGTACAATGGAGGATGATCCACCTTTGGTGGACATGTGATTCCACCATGTCTAGTTGTGATCTTATCACTTGCATATCTTCTAGATATCATGCATTGCCTATATATTGAGGCATTCCTACATTGTAAAATCATTCAATCTATCTATTCATTATTTGATCATTTGATCATATCATATTTTTTCTCTCTTGTGCTATCTCTTGAGATTCTAGATCTTGGTTTTTATTCTTTGCCTTAGGCAAATTCTTTTGGTATCAAAATGATATCAAAATTCTTACACAAGTGATTAGATAATCAAGAGTGTCAAAGCCTAGTTTGATGAGATTCAAGAGATGAAAGCACTAATAGTACAATAATTTTCAAAAGTCGCACGAGTGGAGTCAATGCTCATACTTCAACAGGACAAACTAGAGATGCACAATGAGAAGGTAGCTAGAGTCAAAAGAGAGAAAGAGGTCTGGAAGCAGAGAATCAACTACCTTGGTTTGCCACATTAGCAGGTGATTTTCACATTCATAACAACATTTGAAGACTGGAAGGCAACTCAACTGGTAGTAGCCTCGACACCTTAGTTTCCTAAAACACCTAGCTTTATTTTGGAGGCGCTTCATGTCTAGTTCCACTTTTTTTTCTTTATTCTTAAGACAGTTATTTAGTTTAACATAATTACCTCTAGTAAAAGACATTTTTATCTAGTTAGTTTTGAAAGGCCCTGCATGGATATATATTCAAGAACTTCAAACTTATTTTGGGTCGGCTCTCTGAGATTTTGGAAACTATTTTCTAAAATTCTATGCTTTAAGCTTTTTTGGGTAATGATATGATAGAATATATGCAATATCTTATGGTATTATATATATGTTTGAGCTTTTGAAGTGATAAATATTGTTGTTTATCATATATATACTTTGTTTTCTTATGGAAGTGAGTTATATTGGATAAATCTTAATTGTGATATGAGTTGATTTTGTGCTCAGAGTAACAAAGAGAATTAGTATAGAAGTTTCAATTTTAAGTATTCAAAGTTTGAAGTAGTATCAAAGTGAATGTTTTTTCTTCAAAAATTTGCACATTCTTTCATTTTGATGAACTGAATGTTTGCCTTATGTGTTTTCGGGTTAAAAGCACAAATGATTTTCCTTCTTTATTCAATAAGATTGTATTGAAAATCTACTAGCAAGGTAGCTACACCTTGGAAATTTGTAGAGAGTTTTCTTTAAAAGAAACTCAATTGTTAGTGCTATATTTACCTTTTCCTTTCATGGTTAGTAGGAGTCTTGAGATCAATCTAAAGAAAGGAAAAAAATGTTCACTAACATTTTTTGGCGACTCTGTTGGGGAGTCTAACGCGTAGACCATAGCTTAAATTATTTAATTTAATGATCAAATATGGTACTACCTGCTGACGTGATTCCTGGTCAGCAAGAAGTTCTCCTAGTTTTACAACCTAACCTTAATTTTGCAAATACCCAAGAAGACATTATTGCTGATCTTAATGCAACAACTTGTAATCTGAGAACAAGTGGTCAACAGTATCAGCAAGTGAGGTTATTTATTGAAGAGGAAGAAGAAATTGGTGAGTGGTTAGGAGGTTTACCCATAGCTCAAGAAGCTTTTGTAGTGGATAGAGCAGTCCAAAGACCTTAAGAGTAGATATTTCTTTATATATCTATTTTATTTTTAACTACTAAGTTGGCCGATAAAAGATATACAAGAGGACACCAGACAAAGGGCTTGATTGACTCAGATTTCAAAGATCTTGTAAAGCTTGATTTCAAACCCCAAAACCCCTCTAGGGAAAGACGTTATAAAATAGCTAGTAGACCTTCCTCCCCCACTAAGGCTACTCCGGTCAATTCCTTCCAATATTTGGTATCACCTGGTACTCTAGCTCTCTCTTTTATAAATTTACAGCCTTTGAATATTGTATTACCTCCCATGGCTCAAAATCAACCTTGGAGTGCGGCTGTGGTACCTTTGATCTTAAGGAATAATTTAGGCAACTTGCCTAAAGGTTGAGATATTTTACCTAAATTCAGTGGTGATGGAAAGAAATCCCCTGAAGATCATTTGAATGCCTTCAATATGGTATGTGGATTTTTAGCTGTTGGTACTCAAGATATAGCTATGAATCTTTTTGTTTAGACATTAATAGATGTTGCAGTAGATTGGTTTCATAATTTTCCTCATGCCTCCATCATTGATTGGGATACAATGAAAAGGGTATTTGAGACTAGATTTAAGTCAGCTAATGATGCTAACACATTCTTGATCCAGTTAAGTCAAATGAAGAAAGAGATTCAAGTACCTATGAGGGAGTTCATAGAAAGATTTAACAAGGGAATTCATAAAATTCTAGCTGCAAGCAGACCCAGTGATGAAAACCAAAAGTGGTTTTTCTTGAATGCTATGCCTCCTAATGTTGCTTTTACTTTAAAGAGAGCTAGGCCTACCACCCTAGATACTTCCCAAACTCTTGCTATTGAATTAGAGGATGATCTTATAATAAGTGGTAAATGGAGAAAAGATGTACAAATACCTAGCTCTCAACCTTCCACCTCCTCATCATCAGATCTTGTGATACAAAAACTAATGAATGACCTAATAACAATCAAGCATCAATTTCCTAAAACTACAAGCCCTTATCAGGACATTCCTCATAAATATCCCAATCAGGGAACCTCCAATACTGGTAAGCAATTTAGTCTACCTCCTACACAGCAGTGACTTCAAATTGAGCCTCCTCCAAATAAAGGCAACATGTGTATCTTTCATCTTACTTATGAACATGAAGGGGGTACATGCCCTAAAAATATACGATATGAACAGCTTGAAGCTTAAAAAGAAGCTACAATGAAGGTGACTATTGAAGACATATCCTCTGAAATACTTGGTGACTCTAGAAATTTATATTTTGAATATGAATCAGACTCCGAAAGGGGTGGTGACATATTGGTAACTTTAGGGGATCCCTCTTGCTCAGTTTTGACAAGAAATCAACGGAGAGGAAAAGCAAGTGGTTGGTCCAACTCAACAACCAAGGATCTTGGAAGTCAAACCAATGATAATCTGAAGGTCCCAAAGACAAGTGGTCCAGAGGTACAAATCTTAAAAAGGTCTGAATTTGACTCTTCTTTTAATATAGTTGATTTTTGTAAGACTTCCAAAATACAAATCTCTGTTGTGGATTACTTAAAAATGAACCCTTGGGAGTTGGACAAATTGGTTAGTTATGTCAAAGGTCCCTCTATTGAACCTAAATCTCAACAGACTAATAATGCATGTTTTAAAGGAGAGACTATAAATAAAGAGGCCAAAGTTGAACAAAAGCATGTAGATAAGCCCATTTCTACTATTCCCTCTAGTTTGAAACCAAAACCCTTGTATGTATCCTTATTCATTCATGGTTTCAAACTAAATAATTGTATCATTGACTGATGCAGGAGAATCTTGGGTCCTTGGCAATCCTGTATCACCAAAAATAGATTCGATTTTGTTTGTGTTTCTTGGTTCCTACTTTAACCGAGTTGGTTCGGTGTTGGTCAATTTCCTTTAGTTACCAAGTTTGGTCGGTTAATTTCCTAGTGCTCAGTGATGCTTATCTAGCACTCAGTTGGATTTTCTTACTGACAGGTTCTTTTGAGTTTCTATTGAGGCCGACTTGTGCATTGATTATGGGTCATGGATTTAATGTTGGTATCCATCATTGGGAATCGTCTGGTCCTAGATTTGATTGTTCCTTCCATTGTTTGTGGATCTAAAGGTCGACTCAGTTCGGTAGCCTCTTGTATAAGTATAGTTATTTGGTTAGATTTTAGGGAGTCATTTTTTGGATAGGAGTAAGAAGATAGAAGATTAGAGATTACTAGCAGATCCTCACATGTTTGAGGACTTCTGTAATTCATTGTAATATTTGGTTGTAACCGGGAAGGCCTTATAGCCTGGCATGTATGAATCAATTTGAATCAATATATGAAGGATCCTACATTTTCTCTCTCCCACTATGGTGTTGTTTCTTTTGTGTGTTGTTGAGCAAGGTGGTTCAGGTTGGGTGTGCCATTCCTTGGCCCCTCCCGCCCTAGCTTGCGTCAAGTGGTATCAGAGCGAGGTGAGATCTAGATCTAGGTTTCCGAATCTAGATTTGTAGGTTCCTTCTTATGAATCCCTAGTTGAATTGTGATGGAGTAGAAGATTGCAATCTAACCTATAGTTGTTGAGGGTTTTCAAGATGGTTCATGGGAGGTGAGATGTAGATCTAGGATTGGCAGACATGTTGAGATAAATTGCTACTAGATTGGAAGTTGTTGAAATAGTCCAAAGAAGAGGAAGACATCTTGAGGATGTTAGTGATGATGAAGTTGAGGAAGAACAAGTGAATGCAGAACCTGCACCTGTGATGGATCAGGGTGAGGAAATATTTTTGAAGGCTTTGACAAGTTTGAAGTCTACATCACATTTTAATCCTCCTGAGTATGGTGGAAAACTAGATTCTGATGAATTGGTAGTTTGGATCATAGAGATGGAAAAGTACTTTGAGTATGAAAATGTACCTAGAGACAAGAAGGTGAAAATTGCAAGCATAAAGTTGAAAAGTCATGCATCCTTATGGTGGGAACATCTATAGCTGGAAAGGCAAAGACAAAATCAAGGTATGGAGTAAAATGGTGAATAAATTGAAATGAAAGTTCTTACCTTATGATTATCAGATTAACCTAGTTAGGCAAATGCAAAGTTTGAGGCAAAAATATAGCTCGATAAAGGAATATACTGAGGAATTCTATAGATTAGAAATCAGATCTAGAAATGATAAAGATGATATTGAAAGAATTGCTAGGTACTTGAATGGTTTGAGAGTTTCCATCCAAGAAGAAATTAGTTTGGTCAAATTGGAGAACATTGAAGAGGCTTATCAATTTGCATTGAAAGCTAAGGAGAAATTGAACAAGAGACATGAGAAAAGATAAAGAGGTAGAGATGGTAGATTCCTTAGAGGAAGAGGTAGATTCACTAGTAAAAATGGAAGATCTAAACTAGAAAAGATAAATCTAGATAAAGGCAAGACCGAGTGGAAAAGTGAAAGTTCATCTAGAGGCAGAAGCAGTAACTACCGAGGTGGTTATAGCAAAGGAAGTTTCCAAGGAACTTGTTACAATTGTGGAGAAGAAGGAAATAGTTCATTTAAGTAAACGCATGCAAGTAAGAAGGTTGGTAACAGTTGGAATGCTTTGGTACAAGAAGAGTCACCAAATGAACCTGAGAAGGAAAATAACTTGATGGTAAGGAGAGCACTGTGGAATGAAAGTAAAAAGGAAGATTCGGTAAGGAAAAGTTTGTTCAAGACTAGATGTAGTGTTTTTGACAAAGTTTGGAAGGTAATCATTGATAGTGGTAGCTCAGAGAATCTAGCATCTGAAGAGATGGTCACAAAGTTGCAGTTGGAAAGGTTGAAACATTTGAAACCCCATCAAATTTCATGGATCAAAGATGAGCATACACTCCTGATAAGTGAACAATGTTATGTGAATTTGAAGATTGGAAAGTACTATGAGAAGGTGTTATGTGATATCATGCCTATCGATTGTTGTCATATTTTGTTGGGTAGACCTTGGAAATATGATAGACATGCTATATATGATGGGAGATTGCATAAGTATACTATTGTGGCTGATGGAAAGAAACAAATCTTGTTACCTTTGATGGGAGAACCTATTAGTAATGTTTGCACATCTATGAAAGTTTTCTTGATGGAAGGAAGAAAGTTTTTTAAGGATTTAAAGAGAAATGATGTATGTTTTTTTGTGACTCCTAACAAATCGAGTAAGAAAACAAAGGATAATTTTCCTGAGGAGATTGATAAATTACTCACTGAGTATAGTGAGATCATTTTTGATAATGTACCTGATGTTTTTCCACTGAAAACAAACATTGATCATTGTATGGATCTAATCCCTGGAGGTATTTTACCGAATAAGGAACCTCATCAGTTGACACCTACCGAGAATCAGGAATTGAACTGACAGATTCAAGAGTTGCTGGAGAAAGGTTTGATTAGAGAAAGTTTGAGTCCTTGTGCAGTACCTATGGTATTGGCACCTAAGAAGAATGGAGAATGGAGAATGTGTACTGATTCCAGAGAAATCAACAAGATAATAGTGAAGTATAGGTTTCCTCTAGGGAGAATGGATGATATAATGGATATTTTGACTGGAGAAAAGTATTTTACCAAGATTGATTTGAAAAGTGGGTATCATCATATCAGAATTAGAGAAGGTGATGAATGGAAGACTGCTTTCAAGAAAAAAGAAGGTTTGAGTGGTTGGTTATGCCTTTTTCTTTAACTAATGCACCGAGTACTTTTATAAGGTTGATGAATGAAGTTTTGAAGGAATTATTGGGTAAGTTTGTAATTGTATATCTTGATGATATTCTGATATTCAGTAAGACCAGAGAAGAACATTTGTTGCATGTTAGACAAGTTTTGTAGAGATTGAAAGAAGAGAAGTTGCTGATAAATCTGAAAAAGTGTTCATTCATGAAAAAGGAGGAGATTTGTGATTTCAGCTGGTGGTTTGACAATGGATCCTAAAAAGCTTGAAGCTATTTTGAATTGGCCTACACCTGTGAATGCTAGTGAGGTAAGGTCATTTCATGGTTTGACAAGTTTTTACCGTAAGTTCATTAGAAATTTTAGTTCAATTTGTAATGCTATGACTAAGACTATGAGGGGAGAAAAAAGAGAATTCAAGTGGACACATGGAGCTGATAAAAGTTTTGAGACTCTGAAGCAGAAGGTTGTTGAATTGCTTGTTTTTGCATTGCCTAATTTCAATAAGGTATTTCAAGTGGAATGTGATGCAAGTGGAAGTGCAATTGGAGCTATGTTAAGTCAAGAAGGTAAACCTGTTGCTTTCTTTAGTGAAAAGTTGAATGATGCAAAAAGGAAATATTATGTGTATGATCAAGAATTCTATGCTATTGTTCAAGCACTAAAGAAATGGAGACATTATTGGATGTCTAGTGAATTTGTGTTGTATACCGATCATAAGGCTTTACAGTATTTGAGTAGTCAGAATAAGTTGAATCAGAGACATATGAAATGGGTTGAGTATTTGCAGAGCTATACATTTGTGATAAAACATAATAGTGGAGTCACTAACTGAATTGTTGATGCATTGAGTAGAAGGAGATCTTTGATGACCGAGATGAAAATTGGAATTTTAAGCTTTGATGACATGAAAGATTCTTATGAATTTGATCCTAATTTTTCTGAGCCGTGGAGAAAGTGTAGAGCACCTATTCAAGATCAACATATTATTAAATGGGATGAATAGTTTATGCGAGGCATGTTGTTTAAAGGTATTTAGTTGTGTATACCAAGAGGACCTATGAGAACTAATTTGATAAAACAGAAACATAGTGGTGGTTTGGCTAGACATTTTGGTGTTGACAAGACATTGAGTTTCCTTAAGGAGAAATACTTTTGGCCTCAATTGTATAAAGATGTTTAGAAATTTGTGAAAAGTTGTGGAGTTTGTCAAGTTACAAAAGGAGTTATTCAGAATACTAGATTGTATACACCGATTATTATACCTAAGAAACCTTGGATTGACCTTAGTATGGATTTTGTTCTTGGCTTATCGAAGACAGTAAGAGGAAATAATTCTATATTTGTTGTTGAGGATAGATTTTCTATAATGGCATATTTTATGATTACAGGACATAATAACCTGATGCAGTACATGTAGCAGATCTTTTCTTTAAGGAAATTGTTAGATTGCATGGATTATCGAGGAGTATTATCTCTAACCGAGATAGTAAATTTTTTAGATACTTTTGGAAGACTCTTTGGAGAAATTTGGGTACCGAGTTGAAATATAGTTCCACATTTCACCCACAAATTGATGGACAGAAAAAAGTTGTGAATAGAAGCTTGGGAAATCTTTTGAGATGTTTAGTTGGAGACACACCAGGTAATTGGGATTCTATGTTGGCACAAGTAGAGTTTGCATACAATAATTCAGTGAATAAGAGTACTGGAAAAACACCTTTTGAGATTGTGAATGGCATACATCCAAGAGGTATATCTGATTTGAGAGACATTGATGATGAAAGAAAGAGAAGTGTTGAAGGAGAAAAATTTGCTGAGTACATGAAGACATTGCATGAAGATGTGAAGCTGAAACTAGAAAAGAGTAGTCAGAAATACAAAGATAGAGCTGATAGATCAAGAAGACATAAGAATTTTGATGTTGGTGATGAAGTGATGGTTCATTTGGGAAAAGGAAAATTTCCTATTGGAACCTATGGGAAGCTAAAGATGAAGAAGTTTGGACCTTGCAAGATTCTTAGAAAATTTGACAGTGGAAATGCATATGAAGTTGAGTTACCTAATGACATTGATATATCACCTATTTTCAACATTGTTGATCTGTATGAGTTTCATGAACCTGAAGAAGACATGGTGGTACTAATAGAATATCCTAAGAAGAGGAGTGAAGAAGTTGAATAGATTTTGGGGCAAAGAATTGGAAGAAGTACAAGAGGTAAACAGTATATGGAATATCTGGTAAAGTGGAAGAACATAATGATTGAAGATAGTTCATGGATTTCATAGTCTGAGTTGGATGTAGCTCAGATCATACCTACTAAATGATTCAGAGAATCATATCAAATAACCCCAAGTGTCTGATGCAGGAGGATCTTGGGTCCTTAGCAATCTTGTATCACCAAAAATAGATTTGAGTTTGTTTGTGTTGCTCGGTTCCTACTTTGACCGAGTTGGTTCGGTGTTGGTTAGTTTCCTTTGGTTACCAAGTTTGGTTGTTTATCTCCTGGATAGTCAGTTAATTTCTTGGCACTCGGTGATACTTGTCTATCACTCAGTTGGCTTTGCTTACCGATGGGTTCTTTTGAGTTTCTATTGATGCTGGCTTGTGCATTGATTATGGGTCATGGATTTAATGTTGGTATCCATCATTGGGAAGCGTGTGGTCCCAGATCTGACCATTCCTTCCCTTGATTGTGGATCTAAAGGCCAACTCAGTTTGGTAGCCTCTTGTATAAGTATAGTTGTTTGGTTAGAGTTTAGGGGGTCAATTTTTGGATAGGAGTAAGAAGATAGAAGATTAGAGATTGCTGGAAGATCCTTGCATGTTTGAGGACTTCTATAATTCATTGTAATATCTGGTCGTAACTAGGAAGGCCTTACAGCTTGGCATGTATGAATCAATTTGAATTAATATATGAAGGATCCTACATTTTCTCTCTCCCACTGTGGTGTTGTTGCTTCCGCGTGTTGTTGAGCAAGGTGGTTCAGGTTGGGTTTGTCATTCCTTGGCCCCTCCTACCCTAGCTTGCATCATTGACTCATGGGAATTGCATAATATCATGCCTTCCTCTGTGGCCAAAGCATTAGACCTCCCCATGACTACCACTTTTTGTCGATGCTATTCCATGGATGCTAAATAGGTCCCACTCATAGGTCAAATTAAGGATGCTCAAGTTGCTTTAGCAGCCTTCCCTGATAAAAGATTGAAGCTAACCATTTTAGTAGTCGATATTCCAGCTAGCTATGGAATGCTCCTAAGAAGAACCTTTTGCAAAGATTTAGGTGGTGAGATAAAATTGGATTGGTCTTAGGCTATAGTCCTTGTAGGAAATAAGAAGGTTACTCTGCTCCCAAAACCCAAGTCCAAGTATACCATTTTTCCCTCAGAGGATCCCAAATCTCAAATTTTGTATCAAGAGTTAGAGTTTACTAATTATGTTACCTTATTTGAGAATGATGCTCTAGGCCCCATTTTCATACATGAAGAGGTTCCTTGGATTCTTGAATTTGATGGCAGTTGCTCTACCACAGGATCATGGGAAGGGGTAGTCCTAATTTTCCCTTCTGGTCTCAAACTCCCCTTTTCATTCAAGCTAGAGTTTGAGAACACAAACAACACAGCAAAATATGAAGCCCTGTTGTTGGGTCTAGAAGAAGCAAAGAAAAAGGGAATTAAGATTTTAAAGGCACGTGGTGATGCAGAGTTAATTGTTAAATAGGTTAAGAATTTATTCTCAGTAAAGAATGAGAGGGTGAAGCATTATAGGAATAGGGTCTGGGATGAACTTGAGTGGTTTGAGGCTTTTTGAATTGAGGTAATTCCCAGAGAATATAACTCAAGGGTTGATGCTCTAGCGGGATCAGCATCCCTGCTGATTCCACATCTAGACTTTATAGAAGACCATTATACAATTGAGGTTATACATAGACCTAGTGTACTTGATAATTCTTTGTCCTGGCAAGTTTTCAGAGATGACGCCCACATTAATGAATTTCTGCAAGGATTAGACAAAATTTCAACTAATTTCTTTGAAGGATCAAAGTCTGTGTGCCATGAATTTTTTCTAGGAAAAGAGGTCATCTCTTTAGAAGAAGTGATTCAGCTTAAAGGTAACTCCATACTGAAGGGACTTGTAGAGCTAGAAAATATTTTTGATAGAAGAGATTTTTATTTAAACCAACCTGTTATACCTGATAATATCCCTTCAAATGAATATGAAAAAATTAACATTGGAAATGAATACAATCTAAAGTGGGTAAACTTAGGGGTGTGTTGCGATGAGGATGAGAAAGGTTGTTTGACTAAGTTGCTAAAAGAGTATGGAGATGTTTTCTCTTGGTCCTATGATGATTTGAAGAATTTTAGGCAGGGACAATTTACGCACCATATTCCTCTAAAGCCAAGGACTTCTCCTTTTCATCAAAAATTAAGGACCTATAACCCAAAGGTGGCAGATGTTATCTTTAAAGAGATTGATAAAATGCTTTAGGCACGCATTATTTTTCCTATCCACCACTCTACATGGATAGCTAACATAGTTCCTGTGCGGAAACAAAATGGAGAGATTAGGATTTGTGTGGATTTTAGGAACCTCAATCAGTCAAGTCTCAAGGATAAATTTGCATTACCTATGATGGATCAAATTCTTTAGACTGTGGAAGGCTCAAAGATGATGTCATTACTTGGTGGCTTTTCAAGATACAACTAGATTAGTGTTGCAGATGAGGATCAACATAAGATAGCTTTACCATGCCATGGGGTACATTTTCTAATAGAAGAATGCCTTTTGGACTGATTCCATGAAATCTACTTTTGGTCACTTGTTGAATAAAAAAATTACTATTTATTTAGCTGATATGGTAGTCTTCTCTAGAAGATGTAAGAAACATCTAAGGGACTTAAAGGAGGTTTTACAGAGATTTAGGGATCATGGCATTTCTTTAAACCTGAAGAAGGCAATTTTCTATGTAACAAAAGGGAATTTGCTAGGCCATTTAGTTTCAAAAGAAGGTATTAAGATAGATTTGAAAAGAGTAAGAGCTATCCAACAATTGTGCCTCCTTGTCAATCGTAAGGGGATAAAATCTTTCTTTGGTCATGTTAATTTTCTAAGGAAATTTGTTCCTAATTTTGCTGAGATGTCAAAACCCATTGTGGATCTATTAAGTGAAAAATAGAATTCAAATGGGATGAACCAACTATCAAATATTTTGAAAAAATAAAAGAAGCCATAGCACATGCTCCAACATTAATATACCCAGACTTTAGGAAATATTTTATCATTTATTGTTATGTGTTAGAGCATACAATGTCTGGAGTGTTGTTACCGAAGAATGAAAAAGATGAAGAGCTGCCTATTTCCTTCATGAGTATATCACTTTAAAAACATGAGTTACATTACTCCCAAACTAAAAAGTAGGCATTTGCGATGATGAAGGCAGTTAAACAATTCTGGTACTACATTCTTCATTCACATTCTATAGTCTTTGTTCTGAATTCTATTGTTAAAAGTATCCTTACTCAGTAAGAAGTGGTCATTAATAACAGAGCTAGTTGGGTGGCAAAGGTGCACGAATTTGATTTGGAAATCAGACCCACGAATCTAGTAAGAGGCCAAGGTCTGTGTAAATTGATGGCTAACAATAAAGAAGACCACGGTTTTCCCAATTATCTATTTATCAGAACTAATGGTTCATGGTTTTTAGATGTAGCTTTCTTTTTTACTTATGGAGAAACCCTAAATCATGTATCAACTAAAGAAAAGAGGAATTTACAGGTAAAAGTAGCAAAATATGTCATTGTGGACAATGTTTTGTACAAGAAAGGATTGGATGGGATGTTCCTGTGATGTGTCGATAAAGACCAACAACAGAAGCTTTTGCAAGCATTCCACAATGAAACATGTGGAGGACACTACTCATCATCTATGACAGCTTTTAAGATCCTAAGAAACTTCTATTATTGGCCTGAGATGTTTAGAGATGCATATAAGTGGGTGGAAAATTGTGAGAAATGTAAACTCTTCTTAGGAAAGCCCCAATTAGCTACTTTTCCTTTAAGGCCCGTGATCATTGAAGAGACTTTTCAACAGTGGGGACTCAATTTTATTGACCTGATTAATCCAACTTCAAGTGGCAAGCATACTCATATCCTTATAGCCACAAATTACTTCACCAAGTGGGTCGAGGCAATACTAGTTAAAGTGGCCACTTTTGAGGTAGTCTGTAGATTCCTAAAGGAGAACATTGACACAAGGTTTGGAGTCCCACTCAAAATAGTGGCCGACAACGCTCAAAATTTTTCATCTCAAGAAATTTAGCTCTTTTTCTATGACCATGGTATAAATTTATCTCACTCCTTGGATTATTTCCCATAGGGAAATGGTCAAGCAGAATCCACAAATAAGAACTTGATCAACATCATGAAGAAGCTAGTAGAAGAGAAAGGGAAGGATTGGCATAAAAAGCTATATGGAGCATTGTGGGTAGATAGAACTTCCCCAAAATGGTCTATTGGAATATCACCTTTTGAGCTTGTATTTGGAGTTGAGGCATAGCTATCTCTCCCATTGGAATTAGCTTCTGCTAAGTTGCAAAGGTGCATTGAGAATTAAGTTTTCAAGGATTCATTGGAAAAAAGAATTATGTATTTATCAAAGATAGAGGAAGAAAGAGCACAATTAGTGGATCACATAACTAGCCATCAGCTGAAAGTGAAGGAAATATTTGATCATCGTGCTAGACCATGTAGATTTATGGAGGGAGATAAAGTCCTACTCTGGGATAAGCATTGAGCACCACGTGGGGCACATGGAAAATTTGAGTCTCTCTGGATGGGCCTATTCAAGATTTCTCAAGATTTTGTGGTGATGAGTCTTCTCGGTCTAAATAAGTTAAAGTTTTTCTTGCGAAACCAGAGATCAATGGTTCCTTCTTGGTCCTGAAGATTCCCAATCCCCAGTCAAAGAAATTTGTTACCCTTGAATTTTCCTTACTCTCGGTTCTAATTAAAGTTCAATGAAAGTCTGAATTTGAACTTGAACTTGAACTTTATCAAGTTCAAGTTCAAGTTCATGAGTCATTATGAGTTATGCAATGTCAATTTTTGTCATTTTCTTTAGTCTGTATGTCAGTCTTTTGAGGTCGAACCTAAACTTTGAACTTTGTCCAGTTCAAGTTCAAGTTCAAGTTCAAAGTGCAATGTCCAACACATGGAATATTCTGTAGGTTTGTTCTTTTCCCCCTCAAAAAGTTGCCTTTTCAAGAAATGCAAGTATCACATCAATAATGGGAAGCTGCCATATGAAGTTACCAAATTTGACAGGACAGTTCATGCATGTTAATTACAAATGTGATAGTTGGCAGCGCGATTAAAAAGGCGATATTATTGCAAAAGTATGGTAATTAGAGTATGATTTGGGAAATTGAGAAACCCATGCCGATTTAACCTGAAAATAAATAAGGAGTGACTTAATATGTCCTATCAATCATTACCTCATAAATGTATTTATTATAACTATCCTATGGGGATTTATTGTGGATTTCATCGGCCATATTAATAAATGAAGAATTGTTAAGTATTATGTTTGTCTTTTCTTAAGGAGAAAGGAGGAGCAGCAAAGTTGGTGGTAAGAAAATCACAAGAAAATTGGTATGCAGATAACTAGTGAGTCATCTTCTTTCTTATAGCTCTCAATTTGTTCAAGCAAGTCATTTCTGTATTGTGAATTTTTCTCTTATTTCCTAGTTAAGATGCCTCTATTTCATCCCAAACTTCCAAAAGATGAAATTAGAACCTATTTATTGATCTCTCTCCTAGATATCTGTGATACTTCCTTAGTCAATGTGAATTTGAGTGAGTTATGTAATAGGGTCAATAATGCCTCTAAAATTTCTTTCTCCAAGAGATTAGAAGGAAGTGGGTTAATGGAGGCCGCTGCTTTCCCTCTAGCCTTAGTTTGCCCAGAGCTGGTATTAGAATGTGCCAATAGATATGATGCTAAGAATAGATGTGTCAAGGATTCTTCAGAAGAAGTTCTAGTTAAAATAAGTCAGGAAATGATGATGGAAGCTTTAAGAATCCCAGACAAAGAGCCTTATGAACCATGGACCTATGCAAAAGTGGCTTGAGTGTTTGAGGAAGATAAGAAGTAGTATAGTTCCCCGATAGCCCAAGTATGGTTAGCAAAACTAGAGAAAGGAGGATCAGGGTTACCGAAAGCCCTAACAATAGAGCATTTCCAAAAGGAAATTGCAGATATCATGTTTCTCTTAAACAGAGTGAAGGGAAATCCACATGCCTTCCACTGGGAGGATTGGATGTACTATTTTACTCAAAAAATTCAAGCAAGGGAGAAGTTCATAGATTGGGTTGACCTAATTGCAGAAAGACTTCACCGGGAACTCCTGAATGTGACTAACCTAAATCCCTTCTACATGTCATCCTATCTCATCTATGTTCTTACATATTTTAGGAATTGGGAGGGCCTTCCTCATGAACTATGGACCAATGATATGAAAATTTATGATTATTTTACATGTCTGCAAAATGAAAGGTTTCCTAATCAATTCAAAATAGTTAATGATATGTTTTTAGCTAAGTTATTTTTTGAATTATAGGGAAGAGATAACAGTAGGCTCTCCGAGGAAGCCAAGAAAGTAATAAATGTATATGGATGCCATTTTATCCAATTTCCCAAATTCACATATCTTAGAGTTGGGGATTTTGATGGTGAGCCTCTAAGATTGCCCAGACTTTGCTTGGATAATGTGGTTTTAATGGAGATTTGTAGGTAGCTCGTCATTGTTGAGAAGAAATCTAGTAGTCCTAAAAAGTCTTCAGGTGTTTTGTTCCCTATTGAGCTAGGCTATTATAGGTGTAACATTTTTTAGGATGCCTTAGCTATGGAAGGTGAGTTGTTGGCTCTAAGGTTGAAATCTTACACTTCTAGGGCCAATTTTGATTATAGGGGTTTTGCTAAATCTAACCTCAATGTTTCTATCACATTTATGCACATTCCTGAATTGGAAGATTTTTTTGCTAACTATTCAAATGAGCTTGAAGTCAAGAAGAGGCTATGGTCCAGATTAACTCTAAGACAAATAATCACATTTAGATTGAATCTAGATACAAGTGGGGTTGAAGAAGATGAGGAAGTTGATGTACTTGATTCTCAATTTTTGGAGAAAGTGGAATCTCTGCCTATTCCAGAATTGGATTGGACAAAACCAGAAGAAGATAACCTACAAGTGAGAATGACTGGTATAATCAAGAGGATAGAAACTTGGTTGTTTGGGAAGAAGGCACCTAAGACTACTTCAAAAACTTCTAAAAAGCAAGTGAAACCAAGGAAGAGAAATGCATCAAGAAAGGTTTCCATTTTAACTAACTTAATTGTTGATAAATCTCTTGTAGGAAATATTGAACCTGAAGTTGAACCAGCTAGTCATGAGGTTCAGGTTCAAGTTCAACTTCAAGATGAACCTGCCACAAGGGTCACCTGATCAAGCTCCAAAATAAAAAGAAAAGCTAAGAATCCATAGGCGATTCCCAGTGTAGTGGTAGATTTGGATCCTTACGAAGCAGACACATAAGAAGATCCGGTTGTAGATTCTAGTTTGCCTAATATGTCAGATAGTCAGTAGGTGCAAGATGTTACTGGAGATTCTCCAAAGGATTCTCTGGCCCTCCTAAGAAATTATGATACTCAGAAGAAATCCACCACAACCCCAAAATGGTTGGAAAATTCCATTGCTAAGAGGAGAAATATTGTCCCTCTATCCTTACCTATTGAGGATGTAGTAAGGAAGTGTCTAGGCAAGACTCCAAAGGCTAAGAAACCAAAGACTGAGTCTAGGATTGATTTTGATGAGAACAGCGGTCGTTGGGTGGCAAAGATAGAGAAACTGGTGAGTGATAAAGGAGATGGGGAAGTTTCTACTAAGGATTTCCAAGTATCTAAAGTTGATCTGGGAAGAGATAGAAGAGCTTCTGATATGAAGTTCTTTGAGGTTTCAAATAAAAAAATTGCTAATAGAGTCTAGAATGACAAAAAGGAAAAATAGGAGATGAAGGATGCTATGAAGAGCATGACTCAATATATTCATGCCATTAAGCATCCAGAACCTTTCCCATTGAGTGAAATGTTAGCTTCTATCGACATCAAATCTCTAGATAACCAGAGGTTTATAGATCAGATACAAAGGAATAAAGTCATAACCAAAACATTTGAAGAATGGGTTGAGAATGTGAAATCTGAAACAGTCAAACAATTAGCTTGCATGAATCAATCTCAGATCGAAGCCAACAACTTGATAAAGAAGGTTGAAGCAAATGTTGATGAGTGGGAAATAGAAAAGGCTACTTGGATCAAGGAACTCCACTGGATGGAAGAAATATAGGAGTATGGTCTGCAAAAATTCCTTACGAAAAAGCTAGCCCCAGGGTTAGATGATAAGACTCTGTATGTTTTAAAAGAATGCATCGATTGGAGGAATGAGGCTATAGCACAAGGAATCTCTGAGGTAAAGGAACTTCTAAAGGGATTAGGAATAATCAAAGACATTATTTCAAGTGATATGGATTGGGTAGATAAGTGATGTTTCAAAGCGAAAGAAGAATTAGATAGATCAAGTGATCAGATAATCAAGAGCATCAAAGCCTGGTTTGATGAGCTTCAAGAGATGAAAGCACCGACAGTACAAGAATTTTCAAAAGTCGCATGAGTGGATTCAATGCTCATACTTCAACAGGACCACCTGGAGATGCACAAGGAGAAGGTAGCTTGAGTCAAAAGAGAGAAAGGGGTTTGGAATTAGAGAATCAACTACCTTGAACTGCCACATCAACAGGTGATTTTCGCATTCATAGCAGCACTTGAAGACTGGAAGGCAGCTCAGCTGGCAATAGCCTCGACACCTTAGTTTCCTGAAACACTTGGCTTTATTTTGGAGGCACTTCACGCCCAGTTCCACTTTTTTTTCTTTATTCTTAAGACAATTATTTAGTTTAAAATAATTACCTCTGGTAAAAGATAGTTTTATCTAGTTAGTTTTGAAAGGCCCTGCATGGCTATATATTCAAGAACTTAAAAATTCTTTCAGGTCAGCTCTCTGAGATTTTGGAAACTATTTTCTAAAAATCTATGATTTAAGATTTTCTAAGTACTGATATGATAGAATAGATGCAATATCTTATGGTGTTATATATATGTTTGAGCTTTTGAAGTGATAAATATTGTTGTTTATCATATATATAGTTTGTTTTCTTATGGAAGTGAGTTATATTGGATAAATCTCAACTGTGATATGAGTTGATTTTGTGCTTAGAGTAACAGAGAGAATTAGTATAGAAGTTTCAGTTTTAAGTATTCAAATTTTGAAGCAATATCAAAGTGAATGTTTTTTCTTCAAAAATCTACACATTCTTTTCGTTTTGATGAATTGAATGTTTTCCTTATGTGTTTTCAGGTTAAAAGAACACATGATTTTCATTCTTTATTCAATAAGATTGTATTTTAAATCTATTAGCAAGGTATCTGCACCTTGGAAATTTGCAGAGATTTTTCTTTAAAAGAAAGTCAATTGTTAGTGTTGTATTTACCTTTTCCTTTCATGGTTAGTAGGAGTCTTGAGATCGATCTAAAGAAAGGAAAAAAAATTTCACTAACAAATAGTAATAGTGACATTTTTGGGGAAGGTAACATCCTCCATAGCATACTTATCTAGCACATTTAAATTCATCATGTTATACTTATTGTTTCCATTTTTTGCATTCACTCTCACCTGTAAAGCCCACATGAAAGAATCATTTTTAAGGATGATGAGATGGACCTTAACAACATTTCTAGATCATGATAAAAGAAAATTGAGGGTATTAGTCATATCAATACAAAGGGAGGTACAAATACATATCTCGTAATAATAATTATCCCTGATATAGTGAAGGCTCCATGTAATTCATCTTTCCTTGAAGATCCATCTCCACATCCACTCGTGCCTACTAGAAATCCATGTCATACACTTCATCCTAGTCACCATTTTCATCCTAGTGATCAAATTAGAATTAGACTATCTTGACTTCATTCAAAATTACTTTTGATATTTGGCAGGATGGTATATTTGTTCCAACGACTCCAATTTTGAATATGGAGGCCTCTATTTTCTATAAAATTGGCCACCATGTTCCCTTCCCAACACATATGTTAGATTTTGAATTTCTTAAAACACTTTAGAGACCTTATAAAATCATTTATCAGATTTCTTATCTCCCATGGATTTTTAATCTCCTCAAGTTAAGGTTACCAATAATTAGTATGGAATCACCCTCAAATTCAATCCTACTGAATACCAAATCTTTAGCCAAATATATTTATTTCCATGTTGCAATGGCCTTAGAAAAAGTATTGGATTTAATGCCCAAACTAAAAACCATACATTCAATTAACCTTCCTTTATGATCTCTTAGAATTGTACAAACTCCATCTTTCCTAGGGTTTCATTTTGAGAAACCATCAAAGTTACATTTTATCCACCACTATTCTAGGGGTGGTCACTTTGTGTTCATTTTGTTTATCTTGTTGGGCCAATTAACCTTAGTCATATCTTGGTTTTAACCCTAAATTTGGTCAAGTCTTAATTCTTGCAAGTTAGGCATCTCTTTGAAAGCACTAAAAGAAGCAACATTGATTTTGTTGTTATTTGATGTTTAATGGACATGAAAACCTCCTTACTTGGCTTAGATATATCCCTAAAAATTGTGTTATTACATTCTTTCCACAAATACCAAGTCTTCATTGGAGAAATTTGTCTCCAAAGCTCTCTAATAATTGTTGAGTATATTGAGAATATATTGGCATTGTTGTCATTGATGTCAAAACCCTCGTATCGGTTGCATATTTGTATCGGTTGGTTATTTGTGGATTGTGCTTTTATTTTGGTCCAGAACAAAATCATTCTATACAATTTATTTTTGGTAATGGATCATAATGGTAGATGTCTTTCTATTATTAAAATGTATCCTTCTAGTACATCTATGGTATTCTTTCAAGTTTTTATCAGTGTTAATTATATGTATGTTTTATGATTTTACCAATCCAATCAAGTTTGTGAATAGAGTTTTGGAATAACTGATTCACCTCCCCTCATAGTTATTCAACCTATTCAACAATTGGTATCAGAACTTTGTTCCTTGCACAAATAAAGCTTAACTACTTGAAGGAGATATAGAATGTTTGAATAGATGGAAGGAGAATACTATTATGATGAAGATTTATAGATCATGATGGGTGACATTGAGTACACTGGATCAAAGAATGAGGATCTAAAGGAAAACATTAAGGAAGTGAATGTGTGTATCTCAAAGTTGAAAGAATAGATCTAGAAATTCAAAGCTAGACACAAGGAAGTAAGCTAGGAATTGAAGGAGTCAAAAAAAAAGAGTGGAAAATCTAAAAAAGCAACTAGATGACCGTAAAATCACTAAATAATTTCATGAGGAAAACTTAAAGAAGAAGATGAAAGATTGGAAGAAGACCAAAAATATCTAAAAGACACTATCAATCAGAAAATGGAGAAATTAAAGAGAGCCTCAAAAGTATCATCAATCAAAAGTCAGATGAAAATGAGAAGTTGGGTCAGGAATTGAGGAAGCTGGGATATGAAGAAAAGATTTGTGACAGAAGCACTAATTTTTATCAACTTTTATCCTTGGAGAAATGTCATAAGGAAAAGGAAGCCTTAGGTTTTGTCGTCAAATGTTCATATATGAAGATCAAAGGCAAAGACAAGGAAGTTGGAGTAGAAAAAAATTATGAAGTAACAAGAAAGATCGGGAATCTAGGATCATCTACAAGAAGGCCTTCAGTCAAGAAACCAAATTCTCAATGGTAATTATCTTTAAATGGTTACTGAACATTTCATATGCAAGAATTTTGGTCATAAGTTTTTTAAATGCAAGAACATGAAGGAACAAAATATTCATTATTTTAGCTATCATAAGTATGATCAAAAGTAAAATCAATGCAAAAGTCAAGTATCTAATCCAGTTAAGAGAAATGGGATGAACAATATTTTTCATGGAAATTAATATGTATGTCACAATTATAGTCACAAGGATAATTAGTACAAATATAGAGTTCAGTAGTGAGATCAAGATAAAAGAATGTCAATTGTTTCAAATGTGGTTAGACCAGTCATTATGATGGTTAACACTTGCAAATCAAGTAGTGTTCCAATAAATTCTGGGAATGATAAAATGTAATAGTTTTAGGTTAATCTTAGAAGAAATTCATGGTATGGAAGGAAAAGAAGGAATATTTTAAGGATAATTCAGTGGTATCAAATCTCGGTACTAGCTCTTTCGATAACTAAGCCTACTACTTTGGCTTAGGGGAGTATTATAATGCTAAATATGTCACTTCTCCTACTCATGTGTGATACCAGTTGCATTTGTCATGTCTCAAGTATGTTTGGACATTAAATCGGTATTACATTTGTTTATGTTTGTTTGATGTGTGTTGTATGACTGATTGTGTCACCAATATAATTTTTTTGCAGGAAAAGTAATTATTAGAAGTTAATGATAAAAAGGCAATTTTTCAAATCATTTGTCATTGTTGCAAAGAGTGATTGAGGAATTTTCAGAGCTTGTAGGTGATTGGTGAATTTGTGCAAAGATGGAATCAAGATTGGTCATTCATGAATCTAATGTCATCGTGTCAAAAAAGCTTAATGGAACAAAATTAGAATAATTTGATCATGAGAAAATCAGGCAATTTATGAAGTATCATGGTTCTCTATAGAAGGGTTGCAGAGAGTCTATGCCCTAGGTTTGGATATTTGGGGAGAATTTCCCTAGTTTTCAGATAAAGAATCTATGTTATTTATGTTTAGTTTGTTCAAAGAAGGGAATTTTTTGTTGGATAAAACCTATGTGGTGACTAAAGATGTAATTGAGGAAATTACAAGTTTGTGTATTGTTGTAATTCTTCTAGGGAACAAGTCAGTAAAGTACAAGGAGGTGCAGAAGTTGATTGGCATCAACATAGATCAGTGTTCCCTATAGATTAATACCATTGTTGATCTATTGGAGAGGTATGTTTCCTATGGAATCACATATACAATTTATTTTTTAAATTGTGAAGGTGCTACATCTATTGTATTTTTTTATCTAGCACATAAAATGGTTAAGGAAAGCATGCAATTTGATTTGTGTAGTTTTCTTTGGGAAAAAATTATTGGAAAATGTCAAGAAGTTAGTTGAAGAAGGTTATGTCTTCTAGTTTGGATCTCTTTTTTTTTTAGGTGTTTTAATTTTTGAGATCACTACTAGGTAGAGAGAACATTGAATGGAAATCTAGCTTCCCTTTCAAAAAGAAAATTTATAGATATTTAGGGTTTCTAGAGAATAAGGAGGATGCTTGTAAAGTGTATTTCACAACATTACAGATGAATATTTCTTGCAGTATGATGATTTATAGTGCATTTTTTATGAGTCATGTTGAGGAGGGTTCCTCCTTCAGTAAAAGTGAATTGGAGATTTTTATTAGTGACTCCTCTCTGGAATCAAAGAGAAGTAAAAACAATGAGAAAGGTAAAGAGATTGTTACTATTTAAGAAGAAGAAGAAGAAGAGAAGGATGATGATTCTTCATCAGAATTTTCCTCTATGGATTCTAATGTTGTTCAGACAATGTTTGAGGAAGGATAATTTAATAGGATTGGTCATATGTGGTTTGGTAGCTCTTTGAAAAGAAAAAAATAAGATAGAAACTATGATAGTATAACATTTGATTAGTAAGAAGATTGTTGTTTCTAATGTATTTGGTGTGTTAATAGATGACTTAATAAAGACTGTTGAGAGAATAATTTTGTTGGATGGAGAAAATTGTGGATAATTCAAAGAGGCAATTAAGAAGAAATGTATTAATGATACACAAAGATTATCTAGACTGATTAGTGAGACAAAATAATGCATAAACTAAAATTTTGATATTTACCGGTATTGTCTTTTATGGGCTACTATGATTAACAATTTCAAAGGTAGAATTGAGGTTATTGAAATATAATTGAATGAATTGGGTAAAAGTCATGATTATATCAAAGATAGTGGTGGAAAATAGAGAATCAAAGTTGGTCATCTTTAGGCTGAGATGTTGTATTTGTAGAGACAGAGAGAGGATTTACTGAAGAGTTTCTGGTTGGTGAAGGATTTTTTTTAAGTCTTGTTAGAACATATTTCTAGAGGTCTTTCTGATGTAGAGGATTATGTACATCAGTTCTGGTCCCAAGACTACACTTCATCATTTGACATGTTGGTGCATCATGGTAGTTTATGTGCATGGTTGTGCTTGGCTATGGATGAGTGGAAGAGGAATCTTCCCATTATCAAGGAAAGGTACAAGAAATTTTTTCTTGTTAAATCTATTATTATCATTATTTTATTATTTATTGTCTGGACCTTTTCCATTATGGAAAAATGGGGGAGAGAAAGTAAGGAAAGAAAAGTTGAAATGCAATATCTAACTCAGGGGGAGTTTTTGGGAGTTTTGGAGTTTTTCTATTTTTTTCATCAATGCCAAAGGGGGATATTATTGAGTATATTAAGAAGCTACTGGCATTATTGTCAATGATTTCAAAACCCTTGTACTAGTTGGATGTTTGTATTGGTTTCTTATCAGTGGGTCATGTTTTAGTTTTGGTGCATATTAGAGTCATTATATGCAATTTGTTTTTGGTAATGGATTATAATGATGGATTTATTTGTTCCTATTATTGAAATATATCCTTCTGGTACATCTATGGTATTTGATGATAAAAGTAATATGAAGTTTCTAATGGATTTATGTGGCTGCTATGTTTCAGAGTTCTTTCAGGTATCCCTACTACCTAGACATTCATGTAGTATATCAAAAAAAATTTACATAACACATGTATTCAGTTTCTAAATAGGCTCTATCTAGTTCTATCCATTGGTTGGTTCAATTTTTTTGTAAATCAAGTCATTGACTTGGTTGTGTCATTCCTATCATCCCTGAATATGTTTTCCCTTCAATGTTTATAGTGTTTAATGTTCATATCTTATGTGTGACCTATCTTTAGGTCCTATGGTAATGTGGTGTGAAGTATTCATATGTATGAACTATTCTTTAGGTTTGGTGTTAGCATGTTAATCTATACTATAATATCTCTTGTAACTCAAGCCAAAATATTTTTTGGCTAGGTCAACATATATATTTGTGTTATCACATGTATATATGTGTGGTAATTATTTGTGTATCTTATATAGAGGGTGTGTGAGTATGCTAAAGGAGGTATGATGTGAATGTAATTGTGCATCATTCGTAATATTGTGAGAAAGAATAAATAAGAAGATAAAAGGTTATTGAAGATAGAGTTAAGGCTTGTAATAGAAGGAAGTGCTTCATTTTGTAGAAGGTTTCAGCTGAAGTTTTGTAACCAAATGAGATGCATTTGGATATCACTAGGGTTTCAACTGGAATTATTTATGCATATGTAGATGAAACTACATCAATTCACATTTTGTCTATAAGATCTTTTTGTATAAATCTTTTGCATCAGGTTAGTTAGCCCAATCGGAAGTGAGCCTATATGTAGTGAGAAAACTAGTAGTGAACCCTTTGTAAAAATCCTCTTAACCAATGTCACCTTAGTTGATGTTTTCTTTCATGAGAATTATTTTCTCTATGGTTTTTCCCATCTTGGGTTTCCACGTTATAGCTGGTGTTATTGTATTCACTATTCTTGTTCTTTCAATTTTTTATCAGTGCTAATTATTTATATAGTTTATGATTATACTGGTTCAATTAAATTTGTGAAAAGAGTTTTGGAATAACTAATTCACCCCCCCCCCCCCCTCTCATTTATTCATCCTTTTTAACAATAACATCATGTTTGAAGGGAGAAAAATTCCATGAGTCAATAAACTAAGGTAGAGAAGTAAGAAAATCCCAATCCACCAGAGTTGAGGGCCTAATCAAAGACCACATTTTTTAAGCATATGGGAAATGGAAGAATAATGATTTATACTCTTTCTATCTTGACAACATAGAGCATGTCTATTAATGAATTGAAATCATTTTTTACTCAAATTGTCTATAGTAAGGATTTTTTGTGAATAATAATCCACTAGAAATAGTTAATTTTAGGGATAAGTTTAGGAATCCAAACTTTCATCCAATCCAATTGCTAACTTATCTAAGGAGATAAATCTCCAATGAGGAATAGGCCAACTTGATAGAGAAATCACCTAGGGGATAAGGCCTCCAAACCTACTCATCCTATTTATATTGATCCAAAAGATAGAAGTCTCTCATGTTTCTTATGATACCATTAATATTCATTTTCCAATATTCCTACCAACCATTCCTCAACTATCTTTTTCTAATCAGTTTCTCTTTGATATTCATCCAAGTAGGTTTTCCACTATTCAAATTTATGTATTCTTGAAATTTCTCTCTGACCAAAGTGTTGCAACAATCCTTTGGGCCATTAATAGTAGAGACTATGGAGAAAGAGAGTTCTTCCCTTCATAGATCTTTTCAAAATAATGTACCTTTACCATTGCCCACAATCTTACCAATGTTGGAAACTAAAATTGAAACAATTGTTATATTGTCATTGATGTCAAACCTTAATTGGTAAGATAGTTTCTATCTAGTAAAGTACCATACCTTTTGATTGATGAAGAGGATTTGAAAAGAGGAGATAACAAGAGGACCTAGTTAAAGGTTGAGTTATGAGAAACTACAATGGGTACTTGATTAGTTGGCACATTGGCAAGATAATGTGTTATGTATCTATAGACACTAAGTGGAGAGATCAATTAATTTGAATCATAGAAGAAATGAGGAAAGGAATTCTGGAAGCATAAGATTAACTAAGAAAAAGTGAAGAAATTTAGTGTAAGCCAAGTGATGCTAGTGTCGATTGAGCGCTAGTATAAGCTGAGTAAATTTAGTGTCGACTGAGTATCAGAGATTTAATTGAGTGAAGATAGTGTTTTCTGAGAATAAAAGTATTAGCGATGACTGAGATATCCAATGATGACCAAGTAGAAGAACACAGTATTGATCATGTGTCAGTAATTTACAATTTGTGAAGGAATTGAGATCCCCAGCCGACATAGTTGAATTATTGGGATATGTAAAATGTGTTGAACATAATATGAATGACTAGAAGCATTAAATGCATGGTAAACCATTTTATTATGAGTTCGAGGAGAATTTTTGAGAAGTATCTAGAAGGATAAAGAGGAGAACAAAATGTTGGAAGGATTTGGGTATGTGTAGGATCATGGTATACCAAACTATGGCCTTAAGTGGCAATGAAAAATTAGAAAATCAGGGTTAGTCAACTTGACATAAAAAGTTGAACATCTTATGAACCTTATGTGAAAAATTTGCAAGAATAGAATCTGTAGGAAATTGAATGTAGTTTCTAAACTACTAACCCTTGTCTGAAAAAAATTATCTAATTGTTCAAAATTTTGGATTTCAATGTAGTAGTACAAAAATTTTAGTGAAAAGATAAAAAGTACGTGTATGTCTGACCACCTTAATCACAATCAAATGATGATATATTTTACCAAGATTCTAGATATAAGTAGTAGACTCATTCACGGATGTGACACATATTTTTTTGTAATTTTTTACCAAATAAATAATTAATTATGAATTTTCTACTGCATCTTTTTCAGAATAAAAAAACTCTTGTGTCTGACCACCTTAACTAATTCTAAACTTTACAAAATTGAATTTTTTTTTCCTTATAGTAGTCGAAGCATAGAATGTGATGCATGTTTCAGATTTCAAAAAGGATAAACGGTTTGTAAGTTATAGCTATTTTTCAATTAGTATGTCAATTACGACTTTAAAGATAACTCAATTGAAAAATAAGTAATAATTACTTACCGAACTCAAAATTTGATAGCAATTATATTGATGGAAAGCTCATAATGTCTTTAAGAAACCCTTTTCATTTCATCAATTTCAGGTGAAAAAATAGTCATCATCTACATGGTCGAAGTCTCGATATCAGAAACTATCTCCTCAAACATGCCTAAAGGGTTGAACACCCATGTTTGGTATTTCCCAAGAAAATACCAAGCCTAATCGGATATCTGATAATATCGGATATCTGAAACTTCCTGCCTATTTTGAAATTTCAATTGCACTACTTTTCTCAAATTCAAGTTTCATATTAAATGTATTTTTTTATGGTAATATTAATTGTGTTATATTAAATTGTATTCTTTTTATGTTAATATTAATTCAATTGAGTTTTTTTTTCAATTTTAAGTTATATATTATAAATTATTATTTTTAATATTAATATTAAATAATAATAGCATAGCATTTAATAATGGGAACTCAAAACTAGAATATTTACCTATCTTAACGACCTCCTTAAAAGATTTTGACTACTAGACAAATTCTTCTTCACACTTCCGGCAGCATCAGCTTTAGGTTTTCATTACAGAGCATTACTATTATAATATAAATTTTTATAATAGCATGTATTATATTATTATTATTTATTTCTCTATTGTATAATAGTATAATATGAACTTATTAAATATTTATATTATATGTTCAATATTATACCTAAGGGAGGGGGGAGAGAGAGAGAGAGAGAGAGAGAGAGAGAGAGAGAGAGAGAGAGAGAGAGAGAGAGAGAGAGAGAGAGAGAGAGAGAGAGAGATTTTGGCAAAATTTTGGGGGGAGATATTAGATATCCAATATTTTTGGATATCTGATATTTTCAGATATCCAATATTTTTAGATATTCGATATTGTCGGATATCTGATTCTTTTTATTGGTGTAAATTAAAAACAATATTCTCTGGGTCGCTCCAAAGAGTCACATTTTTTTGCTGAGTTACGAGATTTGAGTTGTAGTGAATCACGTTTTGTCTCTAGAGAAGACAAAAATTCACTTTTTGGTTGGATTTTCTCTATTACCAAAGGTATTTGCATTACCTTTTTGGTCTAACTATGGGGAGTAGTAGTCGTCGAAAGCATAAACGGAAGAGGAAACTCACAAATGAATATGTTGAAGTGTATAGAGAAATGGATAGGGTTGCCCATCAGAACAAGAGACAAGGCATGTTAAATATTAATGAAGATGCCGGCATAGACCCACCTTTGAATGTGGTTTCAAGTGAAGAACATGAATTTGAAGATGAAAATGTAGGTTTTGAAAATGAGAATTTAGGTTTTGAAGATGAAAATGTAGGTTTTGAAAATGAACATGTAGATGTGGCCAATGGAAGTGTGGACATTGTCAATGACAATCCACCGATTGAATATGAAGGAATTGACAATGATAATGGTGTAGAAGAACCAAATCAACATTACACATCTCCAAATTATATGAGAAATGAATTTCCTTCAGAGGAAGAAAGACAAACTTCAAAATTGAGACATTCAAGAGGAACTAAATGGTTACTTGAAATTGATGAGAACATAATGAGCAATTTCGATGGCAAGAGATCAAAAAGAACCATTCGATTGTGGGTTTTAAAACTTTTTGATCATTTTTTTAGCCACAAGACATTGGTTGAGAAATGTCAAATGTTTGTGCAATTGTTAAAGATGCATAAGATGAGACGTATACTAGTCAAATTGAAGATTAGTGTGAACAAGAAAAAGGAGTGGAATGCTATTATTGTGAGAAATATTTTTAGTGCTCTCAATTCCATTGGGAAGACTACCAAGGAAAAAGATAAGAGAGCCTCTAGGAGGGTTATTACAACCTCCTTAGTAAGTTATCATTTGAGAAAGGCTCGTTTGATGAGATAAACTTGTGTTGACTTGAATCTAAATCGTAAAACTTTGGATAGAGCACTTGCAAGAAGAGAAAGACTTGATGATCCTCTTCAAAATGATACATGGGCTTATGGTGGGAGACTTTCACATTGTGATAAGAAGCTTACTGATGCTATGAAGGATCAAATTCAACTACTTTGGCAATCTAACTCAAGAGTGTCACCAAATGTGAAGGATGTCTTGAAGTTGAGAATTGGCATTCGAGACCTCACCCCACATCCCAAACATTATTTGGAGGTGATTCAAACAATGTTGTTCAAAAAAATTTGTGAGACACATCCAACATTGCAAATATCACACAGAGCTTTTGAAGCCCTCAAGTCTTTTTTTTGTGTGCCTCTTAATATTCATAATACTTGTTGTAAATATCATGTGGATTTTTCAATGCACCATGAATTGTTACGATCCATTCATTCTACTTTGCATAGTAGTGAAATTTTGGAGGACTATGGTGCAAGTGCTCTTCCAAAATCATCAAGAGACTTGCTAGATCATTTTTTATGTCCTAGAGATGATGGATGTTTCTTTTATAGAAAATACTGCTTAAATGACAAGTTCTCAGAGTGTGTTGCGCTAGTGAAGTTTGTTGAATGTTTTCATGAGGGTTGTGAACACAATTTTGGAAAGACAATTATCCACTAAAGGTATATGAAACCATTAAATATACATTAAAAAGTGGAGGTGAAGGCTCTACATGTGAGTTGGTTACTAAAGAATGCAATGTAGCTGATTTTATTTTAGATTTCAAGAAGAATCTTTTTAAAAAGTATGCAAGGCATAGTCACAGGTTTTAGTGGTTGGATCAACAATTCAAGATGTGTAAGGACACTTTCCCAATTGACACTATTATATCAGTTGTTGACTTTGTATAGAACTATACATTGCAGCCCCAAAATGAGTTGCAAGCTCAATATTACAATTCTATTCAGGTTTCTATTTTTGTGCACATAACATATAGACATTCCCCTGATAGTACAAAAGATGACTGGAAGATAATCAGAGAGTACCATTTTTATATGAGCGATGATAGATCACACTCATCCTATTTTTTCCAATATTGCTTTGAGAATTATTTTGAGTGGGTGCAGGAAAATAATATTGCTATGGATAGACATCTCATTTGGTCAGATAACTGCATAGTTCAATTAAAAAATGCTCGTATGTTTTATTGGTTATGTAGAATGCATGTAGAGAGAGGTGTACCTCATATTTAGATTTTTTTTGAGGTCAGACATGGAAAAGGGGAGCATGATGGAGTAGTTGCATGCATAAAGAGAGCTCTAGTTAAGGAGCAACTGAGGATTTCAGGTGCAGAAATGATTGATTCCCATTCTATTATTGATTGGTGTACTTTAGCATTGTCACAGGGGGGGACTCTTGATTCAGCGGTGCGCAAATTCTTTTGGTTGGTTGAGTTGGGCACAATAGGAGATAGGTTGGATTGTCAAACTATGAAATATTCTTCAAAAATGCATTCATTTCGAAGCTCAAATACTAGTACATGGACCATTTCACTACTACATTTGGGGCCAAATTTTGACAGAAGTTTCCAATGGGTAACTTTTTCTTTTGAATTTGGTGTTTTCTTTTTGTAATAGGCCCCAATGATTTCGGTATTTTGATGGGTGTTTAATTGACCATCAAAACTCTGACAGATTCAAGGTATACATTTTTAAAAAAAGTGAAACAGCCTCATCATTTTTATTTCAATGAGAGAGTGGGAGAAAAGGAGCGAAAGCTGAGCGCGGGAGAATGTATGTGATTTCTTCATCTTTCAAGCCTTTGGCATCATATTCGAATGCATTTCATTTTATTGTTGATGGATTTGGTCTCTGAAATGACCACATTCTACTGGTGTCATGCCCTAGCCAGTGCTATATCTCTATTATTTGATGTTATTGGTGCTTGTGCTCAAAGATATCGATTCACTGTATTCAAATGTTTGGATTCATGTTTGTTGATATTACTGGCATATGTGTTTAATGATGCCATTGTATATTGTTGTCACTGAAATGACCGCATTCTACTAGTGTCATGCCCTAGCCCGTGCTTTAACTCCATTATTTGATGTTATTGGTGCTTGTGCTCAAGGATATCTATTTTTTTGAAATGTTGACTGTGTTTATCAAATGGATAGCCCGTGAGCTTCTAGCTAGGCGCCATTTGTATTGATAGCTTAGGGCATCAAATGTATTGTATCATTGATAGTTGAGACTTTGTTAAAAGTAAATAGGACAAAGAATGATTTTTATTTAGTTTCTCTATTTTGATCCCTAAGTGGCTTACAACCCTAGAGAAGTATATGCAGATTTACGGATCCAGTTGCAGGATACATAGTAGCCAATAATTCACAAGAAATCCATGCATCCAATTTGAATAGCAATTAATACAAAGAACTAGAGTCCTCTAATGGCCCAATCATCTGGACCTTGACTGTCCCCTCAACTAGTGACCCTTCAAAACCAGGTTATCATGCAATCAGTGAGTGATCCTTCATTCTCCTGGTCTGCCCTACATCCAAACATATTGGAAATACACAATACAATGATAACAAGTCTTTCACAATCCCCCTTTCCCCAAGGAACACTATCAACCATCCCTTCCACATAGAATTTCAATGTTTTATGAGTGGATTGTGCAGGAACAATTAACATTAAACAAGGAGAAAACTCCTCAACACATCTTGGAAACCATTGAATTCAATAATAAATGAAACCTAACACCAACTCTATTCTTTTCATAGTTGCAGGATACATAGTAGTCGATAATTTATAAGAAATCCATGCATCAAATTTTTATAAGGATATCCTACTAATCAATAGGAATTTTCTTGATATGACCAATGATTATGCATTTTGATGGCAGTGTGCTAGTTCAAAAGGATAATATAAATCTGAAACAATTTTTTCTAATTTTCTCAAACTATAAATGTGGTTAAAGGGAAAATATTATGTGGAAAACCCACAAACCAAGCTAGCAAATGATTGTACATCAAATTATTCCTATATTCATTCAAGTATTGCTATGCTTCAGCTACCTGACCTTTGAGCTTCATCTAGAGGAATGTGTAGCTTTAAGATAGAGTTACTTCTAGGGCCTTACAATAGGGTGGAATATGATCAAGATTTGTTTAGGCTATATCTTTCTTAGTCCCATTGTTAGGTTCTTATGGTTCATGGTTTGAATCTATTATGGTTATGTAAGGGATTTGTAGATGTTTTTTCTAACATAATTATTGGACACCATGATTGGACCAATTGGTTGTTGGCTATTGTACACATGAATCATAACTATCAATGGTTCTTTGTGTTCAAGAATTCGTTGATCAATCTTTGAGATTTATTGTCCCGGCTTTAAAAGAGTGATAAAAGATATAGTGAGTGCTATCTTTTCCAAGTGTTTCGTGGGTGCCATTATCTTCTAGGAGTAATTTCTAGAACCAAATTATGTTATTTGCCTCTAGTAAATATTGCAAACACAATCATCTTCTTTGTGAAGGGTTGCTTCCATCCCCATGAGGCACTATTGCATGGTTTCCATTCCCTTGTAGTATAGTGAACCTAATTTAATACAAGTGTACACTATTTTGGGATCCATAATTTATGGCCCCTACATTGTGGTTGTTAGCCTTAGACATGAAACAAACATCCAAAAGTTAGGGGGTTATTCCCTATCCCTAATTTATTATTTAAGTGCTAAGTGATGATGGGTATATCGTGCAATTCATACCTAGTGTGTCTCTTTCTTTCTCTCCACATTTCACATTAGGAGTATATGCTATAAAATACCAATGAAATCAACTATTGGTCAAATCTAATCAAAATTACAGTATAAAGATTAAAATAGATCTTGAAGAAATATGGGAACCATTTTTGACAGATATTGTAAAAATGAAAAGAATACTCCCAAGAGGAAATGCTTCAATGTGGAACAATTGAAGGACAATATTTTACTTTTATATGCACATCTACAATTTTTTTGATATATTTCTGAGATAACAAAACCATAGAAAGAATAGCATATAGAAGAAAGTAAAGAATAATGATCATATTTTGAGATATTGTGGAAACTTAAAGGAAAGAATTCTTGGTGGGGTTATCATGCAATTAGTGAGTGATCCTTCATTCCCCCCTCTTCCAGTGACCCTTCAAAATTGGGTTATCATGCAATCAGTGAGTGATCATTCATTCTCCTAGTCTGCCCTGCATCCAAACATATTGGAAATACATAATACAATGATAACAAGCCTTTCACAATCCCCCTTCCCTCAAGGAACACTATCAACATCCAGACCTTGAATATCCCCTCAACTAGTGACCCTTCAAAACTAGGTTATCATGCAATTAGTGAGTGATCCTTCATTCTCCTGGTCTGCCCTGCATCCAAACATATTGGAAATACACAATACAATGATAAAAAGTCTTTTACAATCCCCCTTCCCTTAATGAATTACTATCAACATTTGGACCTTGACTATCCCCTCAACTAGTGACCCTTCAAAATCGGGTTATCATGCAATCAGTGAGTGATCCTTCATTCTCCTGGTTTTCCCTACATCTAAACATATTGGAAATATACAATACAATGATAACAAGTCTTTCACAATCCCCCTTCCCTCAAGGAACACTATCAATAAGTGACCCTTCTTCTTATCAGCCATATCCAATGTTTCATTGAAGTCATGGCCAAGAATGAAGGTCAGCTTACCCATACCATTCATGGATTCTGAAATGTTGTTCCAAACTCCTGAAAACTTTTCTATTACTTCTTGTTGCTTCTTTAAATACTTCTTCTACCACAATATCCTCCTGCCCCATCTTCTTGATCTTCCTAGCTAAAGCGGATGAATCCACACACAATAACCCAAAATGAAGGGTTTTGTATCCTTTAATGAATCTCATTCACTACTAATGCATGGATAGTCAAACTAGTAGTCTCCAAAGCATTCAATAAGTGAATATGAATGTTTGAAAACTTTCCTCTCAACTTCCCCAACCACTCCTAATCAGTTAGAGGGATATTTCTAGAATCTCCACTATTCCTATCCTTACCAACAATTCTTAAACATACTTTATCTGATATGATAATAACATGCTAAACTGAACCAATGGCATGTTCTTTGTGTGGTACAAGGAAGATTTGGCTATCAAATATTCCTTCGTGCAAGCTGAGCGTGAGAGAAGGTATGTGATTTCTTCATCTTTGATTGGTATCTTTGATGGGCAATGTCTTTTGAGCCTCTGGCATCATATTCGACCACAAATTTCAAATGAATTGCATTTTATTTGATCATGATTGCTCACTGAAATGACCACATTCTACTAGTGTTGTGCCCTGGCCCGTGCTTTATCTCCATTATTTGATGTTATTGGTGCTTCTGCTCAAGGATATTGATTCACTATTTTCAAATGTTTGGATTCACGTTCGTTGATATTACAATTCATCATATTAGATAAAGTATGTTTAAGAAGTTTTAGTGTCTAAACATGCAACTAATCCCTCTAACCAATTAGGATTGGTTGGGGAAGTTGAGAGGAAAGTTTTCAAACATTCATATTCTCATGCAGGAGTATCCTGGGTGTAAGAGCAATCTTGCATCACCCAAAAATATTTCTTGTTTCTTTTCAATAAGGGATATCTTGTGTAGAGTTGCTATTTATGGAAACATGTTATTTTAAATAAGTTGGTCATACAATCTCTAAATGTTCTGATTTCATAGTTGGAGGTTCATCTTAGTCATATCAGCCTGCCTATAAGGTTTCATTGCTAGATCAAGTCTAGTTTTGAAGATATTAAAACTTTTCAGTTTTGGAAACAGGGTATAGAAACTTTGAACTCAATTTTGAAAGCTTTAGAGGCCTTGGATGAGGTCGAATTTTTGAACAAATGAAGCTTGCTTGATTTAAGTATTGTAGAGCTCCTTGTGCCCTTTCCAAAATGGGGTTATAATAGTCAATCGGGTCAATGGGTGATGACTTATGGTCTCCAGAAGATGGGTCACCTGAAATGGCGGAAAATAATTTTCCTTCAAAAATTTTGTTTGGGTTTCAAAATTTATTTTGAGCTGACTTCGACATAACAAAATGAAAAATAAAATAATTCTAAGTTTGGTCAGCCTTGTTGGCTAAAAATTTTGGAACCCTCCCAGGTGGTGGAAAATTGCCTACATAAGGAAGGCTGTAGTGTTGTCTTAGGCAGTTCAGGACAGTTCTGGGTAGTAGATTTGGGTATTGATTAGAGGCTTTGTCCTACAGAATATTGTAAGGGAATGCCCATGTGGCTTTACATATTATAAGAAGCCAATTTTCTATTCTTGCATATTGTTGTTATTTCTCTATTTCTATTATGTGTTTGTGGTATTAAGAGGGGAACCCTTTATCAAGTGGTATCAGAGGAGGAGTTCCTGAGTGTGTAAACAGATCACCGACTATGAGGCAGTTTGCACTAGGACCATGGTTAGGGTTTCAACATGCATCGTGAAAATGCCTCCACGAAGGGAACATGGTGAAAGAGCTAGTGTTGTAACACCTGCGGTTAGAGCACTCCAAAGACAAGTGCGAGCATTGCAAGAGGAGATTTGCAGAGGAATGAATCTTAATGTTGGAGATGAAAGTGAGGATGAAGCCGAAGAAGAAGATCAAGAAGGAGAAGTTGTGAATCAAGAGGAAGAAAGACTTTTTCGAGCCATTTCCAAGATCGGAAAAAGACCTAAGATTGAGGTTCCTACATTTTCAGGAAATCTTAACCCAGAGGATTTGATTGACTAGATCAATGAATGTGAAGAATATTTTGAGTATGAAGATATTGAGGATCCTGATAGGGTCAAATTTGCGAAGGCTAGGCTGAAAGGTCATGTGAAGATTTGGTGGCAAGAGATTCAATTCAAGTGAAATAGAAGAGGGAAAGATAAAATCACAAGATGGGATCGAATGGTGCATAAATTGAAGTGACAATTCATTCCTACAGATTATGAGATTGACCTACTGAAGAAGATCTAAAGTTTGATGTAGGTAGGAAGATCTGTTGAGGAGTATACAGAGGAATTCTATTGAATCCTCATCAGAACAGGCCATGCAGAAGCTGATAAGGAGAAAGTTGTCCATTACCTTAATGGGTTAAGGCCAAGCATTCAGGAAGAGTTGAATCTAGTTCGAATGAATAGTATTGAAGAGGCATACCAGTTTGCCCTAAAAGTAGAGGAAAAGCTGAACAAGAAGTTTGAAAGTAGACAAAATGGAAGAGGTCATGGTGGACGATCTGGTGGATGGTCATATGGAGACCGAAATGAAGATCTGAAAAAGAAAGATGAGGCTAGTAGTAGTCAAAATTAGAGAGAAAATAATTCCAATCATTTCCAAGATCAGAACAATAGAGATCAGAGAGGAAGAGGAAGAGGAAGAGGACAAGGTTCAGGAAGAGGAGGCTTCCATGGAACATGTTTTCACTATGGAGAAGAAGGTTAACCATCTTGGTTTTCCATCTTGGTTAACCATCTTGGTTTTCCTCTGCACACCTGAGTCATGACAGGGTCACTTCTCAAATTACCCCGAGTGTCTGATGCAGGAGCATCCTGGGTGTAAGAGCAATCTTGCATCACCCAAAAATATTTTTGGTTTCTTTTCAATAAGGGCTATCTTGTGTAGAGTTGATATTTATGGAAACTTGCTATTTTGAGTAAGTTGGTCATACAATCTTGAATGTTTTGATTTCACAGTTGGAGGTTCATATTAATCATATTAGCCTTCCTGTAAAGTTTCATTGCTAGATCAAGTCTGGTTTTGAAAATATTGAAACTTTTTAGTTTTGGAAATAGGGTACAAAAACTTTGAACTCAATTTTGAAGGCTTTAGAGGCCTCAGATGAGGTTGAATTTTCAGCTAAATGAAGCTTGCTTGATTCAAGCATTGTAGAGCTCCTTGTGCCCTTTCCAAAATGAGTTATAATATTCAATCGGGTCAATGGGTGATGACTTATGGTCTCTGGAAGTTGGGTCACCTGAAATGGTGGAAAATGATTTTCCTTCAAAAAATTTGTTTGGGTTTCAAAAGTTATTTTGAGCCGACTTCGATGTAATAAAATTTAAAATAAAATAATTCTAAGTCTGGTCAGCCTTGTTGGCTAAAAATTCTGGAACCTTCCCAGGCGGTGGAAAATTGCCTATATAAGGAAGGCTATAGTGTTGTCTTAGGTAGTTTAGGATAGTTCTAGGTAGTAGATCTAGGTATTGATTCGAGGCTTTGTCCTATAGAATATTGTAAGGGAATGCCCATTTGGCTTTACATATTGTAATTCTAAAAGTTTGTAATTCCACATTTGTGGAGATAATAAGAAACCAATATTTTGCTCTTGCATATTGTTGTTATTTCTCTATTTTTGTTATGTGTTTGTGGTATTAAGGGGAGCACCCTTTGTCAAGTGGTATCAAAGTAAAGAGTGCCTGAGTGTGTAAATAGATCACCGACTGTGAGGCAGTTTGCACCAGGACCATGGTTAGGGTTTTAGCGCATATCATGAAAATGCCTCCATGAAGGGAACGTGGCGGAAGAGCTAGTGTTGTAATACCTGAGGTTAGAGTGCTCAAGACACAAGTGTGAGCATTGCAAGAGGAGATTCACAGAGGAATGAATCTTAATGTCGGAGATGAAATCGAGGATGAAGCTGAAGAAGAAGATCAAGAAGGAGAAGTTGAAGTTGTGAACCAGGAGGAATAAAGACTTTTTTGGGTCATTTCCTAGAATGAAAAAAGACCTAAGATTGAGGTTCTTACATTTTCAGGAAATCTTAACCTAGATGAGTTGATCAACTAGATCAATCAATGTGAAGAATATTTTGAGTATGAAGATATTGAGGATCCTGATAGGGTCAAATTCGTAAAGGCCAGGCTGAAAGGTCATGCAAAGATCTGGTGGCAAGAGATTCAATTGGAGTGAAATAGAAGAGGGAAAGATAAAATCACAAGATGGAATCGAATGGTGGATAAATTGAAGTGAAAATTCATTCTTGTCGATTATGAGCTTGACCTACTGAAGAAGGTGTAAAGTTTGAGGTAGGCAGGAAGATCTGTTGAGGAGTATACAGAGGAGTTCTATCAAATCCTCATCAGAATAGGCCATGCAGAAGGTGATAAGGAGAAAGTTTCCCATTATCTTAATGGGTTAAGGCCGAGCATTCAAGAGGAGCTGAATTTGGTTCGAATGAATAGTATTGAAGAGGCATACTAATTTTCCCTAAAAGTAGAGGAAAAGCTGAACAAGAAGCTTGAAAATAGACAAAATGGAAGAGGTCACGGTGGATGATCTGGTGGATGGTCATATGGAGGCTGAAATGAAGATCTGAAAAAGAAGGATGAGGCCAGTAGCAGTCAAAATCAGAGAGAAAACAATTCCAATCATTTCCAAGATCAGAACAATAGAGATCAAAGAGGAAGAGGACAAGGTTCAGGAAGAGGAGGCTTCCCTGGAACATGTTTTCACTATGGAGAAGAAGGTCATAGGGTATTTGAATGTCCTCAATGCCAAAGAATGATGGATAGGAGGAATGAAGGCCAAGCCAGAGTGGCACATGTAGATGAAGATGCCAGGTCCTCAAATTCTAAAGATGCTAAAAGAGGAGAAATGTTGATCAACAGAAGAGTCCTTGTGAGTGGTTAGAATGAACCTGAACAAAGGAGGAGCCTATCTCGCACTCGATGCAAGTGTGAGGGTAAATGTTGTGATGTGATTATTGATAGTGGGAGCACTGACAATTTGGTGTCATAAGAGATGGTGACAAAGTTGAAGCTCAAGAGATAGAAACATCCACATCCATATCGGATTGCCTGGGTGCAAGATGACCACAAGGTCATGGTCAATGAACAGTGCCTAGTAAAGTTCAAGATCAGCGGGTACCAAGATGAGGTACTATGTGATATCATATCTATAGATGCATGTCATATGTTGTTGGGAAGACCATGGGAGTTTGACAGATGTGTTGTACATGATGGTCATGTGAATACCTATACCTTGACAAAGGATGGAGTGCAACAAAAGCTAAAGCCATTGAAGGAGACCGAAGAAAAGGTATGTGGTAATGCAAGAATAACTTTTGTTGATGGAAGAAAATTCCTAGATGTTATTAGGTATGAGCACATGTGTTTTTCTTCAATTCCAAAAGCTGGTAAAGAGAAAGTAGAGGATGTACCTGTAGAGGTTGCAAATTTTTTGAATGAGTTTTAGGATATTGTATCTGATAATGTACCTGATGGATTACCATTGGTAAGGAAGATCAGTCATCAGATGGATTTGATTCTAGGAGCTAATTTGCCAAACAAGGCAGCACACAAAATGACACCAATAGAAAGTGAAGAGTTGAATAGACAAGTACATGAGTTGTTACAAAAGGGATTGATTCGGGAGAGCCTGAGTCCATGTGCTATACCAGCAGTATTAGCACCAAAGAAGAATGGAGAATGGAGGATGTGTACAAATTCTAGAGCAATAAACAAGATCACAATCAAGTACCAGTTTCCATTGCCACGAATGGATGATATTATGGATTGCTTGAGTGGAGCTATATATTTCTCAAAGAGAGATCTGAAGAGTGCATATCACTAGATTCAGATCAAAGAAGGAGATGAATGGAAGACTGCCTTCAAGACAAAGGAAGGATTGTATGAGTGGTTAGTCATGCCTTTTGGGCTAACCAATGCACCGAGCACTTTCATGCGGCTCATGAATGAGGTTCTGAAAGAATTTTTGGGTAAGTTTGTCATTGTGTACCTAGATGATATTTTTATCTTTAGTAAAACATTGGATGAGCATATGATGCATATTCATATGGTGTTTGAGATTATAAGAGATGAGAGATTGTTGACTAATTTGAAGAAGTGCAGTTTTGTGAAGAAAGAGTTAGTGTATTTGAGATTTGTAGTTTCAACAGAAGGTCTAAAAATGGACCCAAAGAAGGTACATGCTATCCTTGAATGGCCTACTCTAAGGAGTGCTACTGAGGTAAGATCTTTTCATGGTTTGGCTAGTTTTTATAGAAAGTTTATCAAAACTTTTAGTAGTATTTGTGGACCCTTGACTGAAACAATGAGAGGGGATAGAAAAGAGTTCAAGTGGACTAATGGGGTAGATAAGAGTTTTAAACTATTGAAAAAAAAGGTTACAGAACAACCTATTTTAGCACTTCCTGATTTTAATAAGGTGTTTCAAGTAGATTGTGATGCTAGTGGTACTGCGATAGGAGCTGTTCTGAGCCAAGAAGGTAAACCCATTACATATTTCATTGAGAAGTTAAATGATGCCAGAAGAAAATATTTTGTTTATGATCAAAAATTTTATGCTATAGTTCAAGCATTCAAAGACAGATAAAGGAGAAATAAGTAGTGCTAAAGCTGAGGATTTTGCAGAACATTTGAAGAACATCCATGAGGAGGTGAGGAAGAACATTACCAAGATGAACATGCAGTATAAGGCTAAGGTAGATGAGAAATGGAGGCATAAGGAATTTCAGGTTGGAGATGAAGTCATGGTTCATTTGTGGAAGGAGTGATTTTTGGTTGGTACATATAACAAGTTGAAAATGAAGAAGTTCGGTACATGTACGATACTGAAGAAGCATGATTCAGGAAATGCATATGAGGTCAAGTTGCCTGCTGAGCTGAATATTTCACTAGTATTTAATATTTAGATTTGACAGAATATCATGAAGGAGGTGTTGAAGATGAGGTTAGAGAAGCACAGTGGAGTATTCCAGCAACTAGTTTAGATATCAAGGAGATTTAAGACATACTAGATAGTCATGTTGGCAGAAGCACAAGGAACAGGACATATGAAGAATATCTGGTCAAGTGGAAAGGATGACCTATTGAAGATTCATCATGGCTAACAAAGGAGGAGGTTAACCATCTTGGTTTTCCTCTGCACACCTAAGTCATGACAGGGTCACTTCTCAAATTACTCCGGGTGTCTGATGTAGGAGCATCCAGGGTGTAAGAGGAATCTTGCATCACCCAAAAATATTTTTGGTTTCTTTTCAATAAGGGCTATCTTGTGTAGAGTTGCTATTTATGGAAACTTGCTATTTTTAGTAAGTTGGTCATACGATCTCAGAATGTTCTAATTTCACAAATCAAGGTTCATCTTAGTCATATCAGCCTACCTAAAAGGTTTCATTGCTAGATCAAGTCTGGTTTTGAAGATATTGAAACTTTTCAGTTTTGGAAACAGGGTACAAAAACTTTGAACTCAATTTTGAAGGATTTAGAGGCCCCACCTGAGGTTGAATTTTCAAATGAATGAAGCTTTCTTGATTCAGGTGTTGTAGACCTCCTCGTGCCCTTTCCAAAATGGGGTTATAATAGTCAATTGGGTCAACGGGTGATGACTTATGGTCTTTGGAACTTGGGTCACCTGAAATGGCGGAAAATGATTTTCCTTCCAAATTTCTATTTGGGTTTCAAAAGTTATTTTGAGCCGACTTTGATGTAATAAAATGAAAAATAAAATAATTCTAAGTTTGGTCAGCCTTGTTGGCTAAATTGTCTTAGGCAGTTCATGACAGTTCTGGGTAGTAGATCTAGGTATTGATTCAAGGCTTTGTCCTACAGAATATTGTAAGGGAATGCCCATGTGGCTTTGCATATTGTAATTCTAAAAGTTTGTAATTCCACATTTGTGGAGATAATAAGAAGCCAATTTTTTGTTATTGCATATTGTTGTTATTTCTCTGTTTCTGTTATGTGTTTGTGGTATTAAGGGGAGCACCCTTTATCATATTCACTTATTGAATGCTTTGGAGACTACTAATTTGACTGTCCATGCAATAATGTTTAGAAGAGATGAATGAAGTATTTAAAGACATTCTTACATGTTTAGAGAGGTTTAAGAGGCACTTATCATGACTGTACCCTCACAAATAGCGGCATAGACTAGTTTTACTAAGTTTCCTTTCTCTATTTTGAGGTTTTCTTTCTCTATCATAGGGGTACAGTCAGAGGGTTCATTGACAAAATGATCCTTTGAATGGTTACTATGAATATGAATGATTTTATATAGCATATTGCTCGATTTACTTGAAGTTTGGAATAGCTTGTGCAAGGGTGAAAGTAGTTTTGATCATTTTGGTCGTGACTGTTCCTCTACATAGTCAGAAAATGTAACTGTCTAATGATTATATGTAATGTTGAATGGATTAAATGGTTTATTCTTGGTAGAAGTGAATGGAAGGAATAGTGTTGGTGTTAGGTTTCATTTATTGTTGAATTCAATGGTTTCCAAGATGTGTTGAGGAGTTTTCTCCTTGTTTAATGTTAATTGTTCCTGCACAATCCACTCATACAACAGTGGAATGCTATGTGATTGAAAATTTCATACAACTAGTCCTTTGGTGTGTATTAAATACAATCTAGTCACTTATTGAATGCTTTGGAGACTACTAGTTTGACTGTCCATGCATTACCAGTGTCTGAGATTCATTAAAGGATACAAAACCCTTCATTTTAGGGTTATTGTGTGTGGATTCAAATGTAGGTTTGATTTGGTTAATGTTTAGAAGAGATCAATAAATTATTTAAAGACAATCTTACATGTTTGGAGAGGTTTGAGAGGCACTTATCATGATTGTACCCTCACAAACAACGACATAGACTAGTTTTACTAAGTTGCCTTTCTTTATTTTGAGGTTTCCTTTCTCTGCTTTAGGGGTACAGTCAGAGGGTTCATTGAAAAATGATCCTTTGAATGGTTACTATGAATATGAATGATTTGATATGGCATATTTCTCATTTTACTTGAAATTTGGAATAGCTTGTGCTTGTGCTGGAATTCTTGGTAGAAGTGAATGGAAGGAATAGTGTTGGTGTTAGGTTTCATTTATTATTGAATTCAATGGTTTCCAAGATGTGTTGAGGAGTTTGCTCCTTGTTTAATGTTAACTATTCTTGCACAATCCACTCATACAATAGTGAAATGCTATGTGATTGACAATTTCATACAACTAGTCCTTTGGCGTGTATTAAACAAAATAGAATTTTCAGCATAGTATTATAATTCTATTTCTTTGTTGTAAACATGTCATTGGTTCAGTTTTTTTAAAAAAAATTCGTGTACAATTTTTTTTTTCTATTTTTTCCATTTGATAACCACAGTCAACATTTCAAAATAGTAAATAACATCAAATAATGGAGATAAAGCATGGGCTAGGGCATGACACCAGTAGATTAAAATTGAACCAATTACATGTTTACAACAAAGAAATAGAATGATAATAATATGCTGAAAATTCTATTCTGTTTAATACACGCCAAAGGACCAGTTGTAGGAAATTGTCAATCACATAGCATTTCACTGTTGTATGAGTGGATTGTGCAGGAACAATTAACATTAAACATAGCCAGTGTTCTCTTTACTTTCTCAAATCTTTGCAAGTCAAGAACATTAGAGTTGTATAATACATTATTAGTATCCTTTTTCCATGGGTCCTAGGTCTTTGGGTCCATGGAAAGGAAATAGATTACAAAATACACTTCAAAACAAAGGAAAAACTTAGCAAATTCAGTCTAACTTGCTGTAGATGAAGGAATAGTTATGCTAATAGTTCCTCTAAGTCTCTATTTTTTGGGCATACTGATTATAAGTACTTGACATATATCACAAATGTTGCTAATTAAGGTTGGCGGGATGATTACGCCTATCCTAAAAAGAGACTGTCAAATCATTATGCTTTCAAATCAATTACCTATCGACACATCCCTTACAAGGGAGAGAAGCCAAACACATAAAGAACATGCACATAAACATGACAACTGAAAAAATTAAATGGAATACACCAAGAAGTACCAAATGATGAATGCTCAATTGTTGTAATGGCAAAGCAATATCAGAACCATCCATTTATAGAACTTGATTTTTCTTATTTCTTGTCTATGCTTGGTGATAGGATTTTGAACATTGTTGACATACTTAAATGGAATACACAATACCAAATGATGAATGCTCAATTGTTGTAATGGCAAAGCATCAAAACCGTCCATTTCTAAAATTTGATTTTGTATAGTCTTAATTATTTTTCTATAGTCCTAATGATTTTGAAAATTGTTGACAAAGAGTGTTTCTTTTTTTGATTATAGTATAAATGATTTTTCTATAGTTGTAATGATTTTTCTTATTTCTTATCTTTTGTCCCTTTTTTATTTCCTATGTCTGTGCTTCGTGACAGGATTTTGTCACCTTCTTTTGATGGTATATTTCATTCAGTCTATGTGGATCGAATACTATTTTGTTCACCATTTTATTTCAGCTTCATATTTCTTTCATTTTTCATATACACAGAGACTACACATGCTGATTAAAAAATGAGCTATTTGATTTAGGCTTACTTTTCATTATCGTAAATGGTTAATATTTTTGATGGTACTCCTTGGTGTATTTCATATAAAAATAATAAATGTAGTAATGATGGTGCGGTGCATTATTGATATATAGGCTCGATGACTCTTGTCAATGTGCCAAACTGTCGATGTGGTGGTGGGCAGTGTGTGTTGAAGACTTCACGAACACCGAACAACCTTGGACAACAATTTTGGTGCTACCCAAATAGAAAAAAGGTTGCTGATGTGTATATATTTAATGTTTCTAATGTAAATACTATTCATTATAATATAAGAACTAATGTAGACTAGGCATCACAGGGAAATAATGGCTGTGGATACTTTAGTTGGGTCGATGACAACTCATCTGCATCTATCCACCCATCTCCACTTATCCGCGATGAAGGATTTGAGTGCAAAACGTGTCAGGCTAGGGTAAATTCTAAAATTATATTTTTACGATGCCTTCTTTGTATTGTAATCGCATATCTTTGTTGCGACCATATGTAGAGATGAACTTAGGAATTAGTTAGTTTAGTATTTTCATATTGTAACTAATATTTTAATATGGATATGACGTAACTTCTCTTTGCCTCAAGTGCGCATATATATGGTTTACATCTTTTTTTAGAATAATTCTTCATGTTTATGGCTCGGGTGAGCCCCAATTTGCTATCAATCACATGATTTAATGTATAGTGTTTTCTTGGTTGTTCCATTTGTTCCTTGACCTTGACTATGGATTGACTATCATTTTCAAGCTTGAGCATGGCTTCATACCACACACCGTCCGTAGATTTGTACGCAAGGCTGATTTACGAATGTAAATAATGCATTGAACGTAATCTATGAACGTTGCATGTATGAAGTCTTGTTGAAGTTTGAGCATCCTCCCTTTATTCTAGTGAGGGATTGGAATGAGTTCATTTTGGATGCAAAGGAGAAAGGGGATACTCAAAGAGGAATTACACCAGGAAATGGGAGAAGGTATAAACATTTTAATAGATTTTTATTATTAAAGAATAAAATTTGCATATACTAGTGTTCTAAGCTTCCTCATTACATAATTTAAGGTCTTAGTCCACTGACAAATTAAATTAGACTTACTATCCAAAATACATAAAAAACATGCACATAAACACGACAACTAAGAAACATAAATGTAGATTTCACAATAGCTGAGAAACATAATTGTAGGCATCATAGTCACAATATTTTGGAGACAACGTAATTGAGTTGTGTACCCAAGTGGTGTAGAGAAACTTCTGCACCCCTGATTCCAAGTTGAATACATCTATTGGAGGACTTTGTATTCATGAGCAACAGATGTAGTCAACTTGGAATCGGAGGTGTAGGAGTTTCTCTCCACCATCTGGGTATACAACTTAATTATGTTGTCTCCAAAAAATTGTGACCACGATGCCTACAATTATGTTTCTTAGTTGTTGTGTCCCAGGACCCCTTATGACCCTTTACGACCATTTACGATCCCTAAGAATACATCTTAGAGGTCTTAAAATGTCGTAAAGGGTCATAAGAGTCTCCTAGGAGGGGCCAGATGAGCTTCCACCTTCACGTGGTTGGCCCTATTAAGTAGAGAATGTTTAACTATTCTTGAAACAAAGAGAAGCTCAATAATTTAAGGTCTCAGTCCATCGAGATGCTGAAAAAATGACAGAATCAACGATGGAGAGTTTTTAGATTCTAAGAAGATGTATATGGAGTGGAGGCCAGATTGAGTACTAGTGCAGAGTGTTAATAATTATAGCCTTTCAGCCAAGATCAAACTGATCAAATAAATACCCTTGTGCGATTTAAAATAATAAGGAGACTATTATTTCATTTATATATATGTATTGGTTGAATCAGTTAAGGGCCCAAGGTCGGCCTCTTGGCTTTAACATTAAATATATTTAATAAGACTAGGTCGGCCCTCTTGAAGATAGTTCAATTCATATATATATGGTGTTGTATTCTAGGGAGAGAAGCACCAAAAACATAATGTGCTTCCCTCCCCCAAAACCTTGATTCTCTGCCTTAAGCAAACTTAGATCAGCATATATTGGTGTGAAAGATAAGCAGCTTCGGCTAATAGATAAGAACAAGTCTGAGCATGAATAAAGATTAGATTATATTCTGATCCATACAACCAACAATTATTGGCAATGTTAATTGTGAGTTGATTAGGGCTGGAAGCCTCTGTTAGGACTAGACTCTTCCTCAATACACTAACACTAAGGTACTAATCAGGTTCTCCTCAACACCTTTGTTAGTACAGTTTGGAGGCATATAGACTAGAGTATACTTGGTTGATATCTAGGTATCTTCTATCCCTTCTTATTTACTTTATTCTATGTTTAGCTATGTTAGATATTTATAGTTTGTTCATTCTGGAGTAGAATCTGAAATATATCAACAAGAGATGATGATTTAGTAGCCTACATATAGAAAACCTTCACAATTATCCCTTCTTTGGCCTCCACTTTTTCTTCTTCTCAAAAATGGTTATCTAGAAACTTTGGAGCCTACCGATTCTTGCCGTACACAACCTGTGCGTGTTGATGACAATGAGGACGTACATCATAGTAATACAAGTAAACATCTTAAATTTATTGGTGTAGTAATAAAAATTTAATTGCAATTGGTGTTTGGATTAATGTAACAATTTGTATTGTAGTTGTAGAGAGTGTAGAGGTTGTTGTTAATCAGCAGGTTGAGTTTGAGGCTGAGGCCAGACAAACTGACCTCGATGTTGATGATGTGACTAGATCAGGTAAAAAACTATATGATTATGAATCAAAACAATCAAAATTTTCTTCAAGACCATGAATGATCAACAACATTCCATCAAAAAACAAAACACTAATCTATGTTATCATTAAGCCATAAAATATGTCTTTAAATTTTAGAAGCATCACCAAAACTTTCAAGAAACATAGTACTATCCAAAATATGTCTTTAAAGTTTATTTCTAATGATTATGATGATGTTGATGTTGATGTCTACAATTTATTTCACTTACTGATTCTTGCCTAGATTGAATTTTGAATTGCCAGATTGGAGAATGCTTTCAAAGTTTAGGGTCTATTCCACATGATACTCTTAGTTACAGCTCAAATGCAACTCAACATATTTTTAATGCTGGGCAACCCACTGCAGAAACTCATCCGCAAGTGAAATTTAATGCTGTGAATCTTGGCATTGTTAATGTTATTACTTTTCCTCACATTTCATATTTGTGAAAATGTTTCTTGGCACTATCTTCTTTTTCAATTCCTATATTTGCAGCTTTTTAGATCATTAACTTAAGCATTACATGTCTTTGCTCAAAGTTTATTCTAACACTATATTATATCTTATTCTTATTACAATGTTCTTTGTTGTGGGGCAGGAGGTCAATCTTTATTGTCTTGATTGTGGGGGACAGTGAAGATTTCTTTGACAAATAGTAGGTCTTCTTTAGTATCTTATAATAACATGCTAAACTGATAAAGGTGTTATGGGCATTTAATCTGCAATTACTAATAGATTAAGCATATTATTACTATGCATAATGTTTCATTTAAATGCATTTAACACAAAAAACAAATTTACAAAACTGAACCAATGGCATGTTTACAACAAAGATGTGTTGAGGAGTTTGCTCCTTGTTTAATGTTAACTGTTCCTACACAATCCACTCATACAATAGTGAAATGCTATGTGGAAGGGATGGTTGATAGTTGTAATACCCCAAAAATGGGCTATAAGTTCATTAACCTCCTACATCGACAAATCGAACAAAATCGACATCAAAGTCCTAACCTAAGGCACATCTAAACATCATTAAATCTTTATTGATTATCTTATATTCTGCATCGGGGAATATTCCTAGCAATATTCCTAATTATCTTAATTATCTTTAATTTTATGATTATTTGGCAATAAATCACATTTATCCTAAGTTTGATTAATTGAATATTTTCATATTTAATTAATTAGATTTAATATTTTCCACTTAATTATGTAATTAAATTTAATTCTATCTATTATTAATTGTATTATTTAATTTTGACAATAAATCTAATATCATATGAATAATTGATTAAATTCTTATTTAATTAATTAAAGCAAGTTGTCATTATTTAATAATATAATTTTTAATAAAAGTTTGATTAAATAGTTAATTAACCCATAAATTAATTATTTATTTTCAAAAATCAGTTAAGTTGGAAATAAATCACTTTATTATTAAATTAATTCATAAATAAAACATGCACAATCATAAAAGCAGACAACTATCAATTATCAATTAAAGCTAAACTCTATTTTGAGTTAAAGCTCTGTTTTTGCATGTTTTTGTGAGTTAATTATCTTTTATTTAAAAATAACTCAAAAATCAACCTGAGTTATTTGAGTGATTTATGACTTTTATCCATGCACCTCCAAAGCCTTGGATTTCTATAAAAACAAGGCTCAGCTCTTCATAATTCATCTCTCAAATCTACAGGATCCTCATATTTTGCACAATCACGCTGGAGAATTGGAATTGAAGAATCAAAGCTCTTGCGAATCGACATCTTTCTGAGATCAATCTTATTTTTGCATTCATAGCATATCAATTTCATATTAGCATAGATTCATATCAGTTTTTATCATTCTTATTGCATAGAAAATATCAAAAATATAGATTAATTACATTCAATTTCATATCCATCTTTTGCATTCAAATCCTTCATTTAGGTGTCGTCTAGGTCACTGATCTCGATTACAATCTGAGAACATCAATCTCGCACCTATTAGAAGGCAGTAAATCGCTTGGTTAGATTAGATTTCAATTTTGCACGATTTTGATTATAGCTAACCTCTAATGTTTTACTGAAGTGTTGTGTCTACAGATTAGGTACAATTTTCACACACATTTCTGGCGCCCACCGTGGGGCAACCCACCTTTGCATGCTGATTTTGATTCTTGGAGCTAAAACCCTAAAGTTTCAAAGATTTAATTTTATCTCCCAAACAGCTTAGATTTTTGGTCTGAAATTTGTTTTTTAGGTTGGAGACATATCAAGGAAGCTTCGAAACAAAATTTATAATTTTCTAAATTATTTTGAATTTTTAATAATTTTTTTTATTTTTCATAAAAAATTAATATCTGACGCAAATCAGCATATTTTTATAAAATTTTTACATTTTCGAAAAGCTCTTCAAATTCTACAGGGGGTCTATTATTTGTGTTTTAAATTTGGATGCAATTTAATAGCTCAAATAGTCAATTTGCAAAAACTGGTCTGTTTTGATAAAACGGGTCTCTAGGGCACAAATGAAGAGATTTTTCTAAAATTTTTGCATTTTTGGAAAGCTCTCTATTTTTTAGTAGGGGTCTCTATTCTGAATTTCTATTTTTGTGGCCAAAATCATATCAAAAAAATCAAATCTTGTTGACTAGGTCAAATGTAGTGCAAAAAAATTAAAATTTTATGATGGGTATGCACTTATTTTTCATATGATTCAATGCATGATATGAGTTGTCATTTGGATTAATTTATGGTTATTATTGCTCCTAATAATTGATTTTTAGAGCTAACCCTATGGTTTTCATAAGTTGAATATATTTTGCATATCTTGTTTGCTTGTTTGCTTGTTGGAGAGTTCGTCACTTGCTTGCATGGAAAAGCTCAACAAAAATTGCTAAAAATCAGGTAGAATCTACTAAGCGCATTGCGAGGATCATGAGGTATTCTCTTTGTTCTGAAAACATTTTGATTTGGACTTAAAATAAATCTCTTATGTGTCAAGCTTGTGTGCATCTTTTCATGCTTTTGATCTATTTCTACACACTTGCATAATTTGATACTAGGTTGTGATCCCTTAAGGATTCATTAAGTAGTTTTAAAATACTTGTGATTGATCTTGATTGCTATCTTGGGTTATTGGACTCGCTAATCCACCGGCCCCTCATTTCCACCCCGTGGTTGCAATCTCAGCACCATAAAGGGGAGGGGTCAACAGGACAGAGGCGTTAAGTGTTCCACTTGGAAACCCTTTTGTGCTTTTAGGAACTCACTTGTTTTCTAAGTTGTGGACTCATTTTAAGCTTGTGTGAGGTGTTAAGTGTTCCACCTTGTGGACTCATCTCATATTTTCTTTAAGCGTTAAGTGTTCCTCTTTCTACTTTTTGGATGCTTTTGGTAGATTTTCTTTCGGGAATATATATGTGCTCACATAGTAATTAGGCCCTATGAACACTATTCATGATTCTTGAGAGATTGGATTCCTAGAGAAATCTTTCTTGATGATAGAATCCTTGTAGGTAGGGAGGATACTTAGTGCGTTTCACATTCACCTTGGTTAGTGCATCTTCTCTTATTGATCGACACATTCTCTCTCCGGAGAGGTTGATAGATCACATAGGGTTGATATCACAAGCTTTGGTGAATCAAAATTGGTTAGTGCGTCTTCTCTTATTGATTGATACATTCTCTCCCTGGAGAGGTTGATAGATCACGTGGAGTTGATATCACAGACCTTGGTGGAACAAAACTTTGTCTTAGCGTGTCGGATTAATCTGCTTGCTTTGTTTGGGTTAAAAGTGAAGAGGTGTCAAAACTTTGAATCTGGAGCCAAGTCCCCTTGTGGTATAAATCTGTGAGTCACCTTTAGAGAGGGTTAACCATAGCGGACAATCCCTTCACAGGGAAAAATGTGTTGACGAAACCTCAAGTGGTAATAGCCATTTTCGCCATGGTAGTGATAGCCGCTATATAAATGTCCTTGTGGAAGAAATCTCCACGGGTATGGTTCATTGTTGGGTTGTCAGATCTCCCTCGCAGTTCTTGAAGATTAAGTTCTCAGACTGTGTCAAAACCCTGGTGCACCGGGATTGGAGTTCACCCCTTTGAATCATAAAAGTTGCAGAGTCAAACCATTACTAAAAACCCTAGAGAGGCCAATTTTTCACTTTCAGGTATATGTGTGTTATTGCAAAACTTTTCAGAACATACACAATTAGTACTCTCAGGGATTAGCACAATTTGGTCACTTGATTATTCATGCGCAAGGTTGCTTTTGCCCTTGTTCATTGTTTTCAGATGTGCTTGGAATCACTTGCTTTCTATTCTGTGTGCTTGTTTATCTACTTGGCTATTAAAAATGATCAAATCTGGTATAACCTTCAAAATCTGGACAGTACAATTTGCAAACAATCCAGAACTGAAGACCTTAAATTTTGCAAAAATTGATGTAAATTCTTTCTGGAGTCAAAAGTCATTTCAGAAAGTCAAAAGTCGTATGATTTTTGTCAAGTGTCGTTTCAGTATTGCCCATCTGTCGTACGATTGAGAACCCAGTGTCATACGAGTTTTCAAACCAGCAAATTCAAGAAAGTCAAAATCCTGTTAGCAACTATCGTATGATATTTACAACTGTCATTTCATTGCTACCCAACTGTCATACGAGTTTTACAACTGTCGTTTCATTTCTACCCAACTATCGTATGAGTTTAGCAACTGTCATTTCATAGACTACCCAGTGTCGTACGAGTCTGCAGAGTGTCATTTGGAAAAATTTGAGAGAGTTGTCAGAAATTGTCAAATTGCAAGATATCCAATGTTTCTAGCCTAGTTCCAAAATCTGTCAAAACTATCATTGTGTCAGGAATAGAGTAGTAGCTATTGAGCATTCTACCATTTTCTGAGTTTGATCTTTTGAATCCGATCTAGTCTTCTGTTTGATCAATTTGAGTCCTTTTTATCTCGTGTCAAAACCTTGTCATAACTATCAATCTTCAAAAATAGACTAAGTGTTGAGAACTCGTGTCCGCTATCTTTTGGGTGATCTATCCCATACATCCAGGGCACAGTTTCCTTCACCCACATCTCACCAGATCTTCAAAACTATCATAATCTTGACAAGGTTGCGTCATCCAATTTTCTCAAATCAAATTGTTCTTCAGTTGTCTTCATCCTTTTCTTCTATTTCATTCAAAGTTAATGGTGGAGACCAGAGCTTCTTCACACAAGAAATCAGAAGAAACATCTCAGAACTTACTTTTGACCAATACCCCAGGTCCAACTCTTGAACAACTCATCAAGTCAGGTATCTACGAAGATGACAGTCTCGGTAACTTTCGATTGAAAACTGGTTACATACCTCCTTTATCAACTCACAGAGGTAATCAGCAAACTCCTCCTCAATCTGTTCCAGGGAGCCCAAAAACTCCTATCATGTCTCAAGCAGGGACAAACCATGGTTCTCTAGGAGGAGGGTCCCAAGGACACCATTCTCAACATAATGCTGACCAAGAACCTACCCCCTCTGAAATCCATCGATGTCATAATGACGATGAATTTTAGAGAATGATGAGGCATTTCTTGAAAGTGGATAGAGAGGCATACTTTTTACAATTAGCCCAGGAAGGGGCTAAGCTTCCTCCCAACTTTAACGTTGATGATATAATCATACATGAGGAAGAAACTCCACTCACAGCTATGACAAAATAGATGCATGCTATACAAGTCAAATTTAACAATCTTAAGAAGGAGAAGGAACCCAAGGAGTTCTCCATGGAGGCCCTATGTCCTTTCCCGTTCGACAAAAACTTGTATATGCCACCATTCCCAAAAAGAGTGGAGATACCAAAGTATGACAAATATGACAGACACTCTGATCCTTAAGATCATGTCAGAGAGTTCTATACGCAATCCATGGAATTCATGCATGAACTGACTTATCTAATGCATCTTTTTCCTAGATCCTTGGGAGGAGCATCCATTCAGTGGTTTTCAAGATTACCTTCTACGATCAAAACTTTTGAGAAATTGATTAAATTGTTTTATCAACAATATTCCTACAATATTCAACATCCAGTCACCATGATCAATATCTGTAACCTCAGCAATATCTAGGGGAATCATTCCTAACTTTCCTCAAGAGGTGGAGAAAGAAGTTCTCTCTATATGCTAGACAAATTCCTAAAATGGAGAAACTTGAAATCTTTATCAATAACCTTGTTCAAGAGCTCAATTATCCATTAAAAATGCAAAATCATGTATCTTTTGATAAAATGGTGGATAATGCAATCAAGATTGAGAAAGTACTTGTCAAGAAAGGAGAAATCACACTTCAAAAGGACAAGTCTGAATCTGGATCTAGCTCAAAAGATAAAAACAAGAGCTAGAATAGAAACAAAGGTATCATCTCTGATGGTGTTGTTGACACTATCCGCACCCCATCAAAGGCACCGGCCTACAATCTCACCCTTGCCACCAAAGCCATTGAAGCTTCAGAGCAAAAATTTGCTGAACCATCTCCAAAGAAGCCATTCAAATGATGGGATAATAAATGAAAGTTTACTCCCCTGGGAGAATCTTTGGAATCTGCCCTGAGAACCTTGATAGATGATAACATGATCTCTTTACCACCAATCTGAAACCCTGATCCGGATCCAAAACCATATTGGTGGAAAGATAATGCATTATGTGCTTTCCATCGGATGAAAGGCTACAGAACTAATAGATGCTTCCACTTGAAGCATACCATTCAAGACTTGATAGATCAAGGGGACATCACGATCGATAATCCTACCAGTAATAATGATCACACAGCATTTATAAAACCGTTTCCACAACATGGCAAGGGAGTTTCCACTTCTCAGCCTAACATGGGGGAAAAAGTCAACTATGCCTACCCTGGAAACAATGTTGTCATCAATATGGTTGAACCATATCTCTCTGAGAGCTGCAATGTCATCATGATTGTACGAAGAGATAGAAATCATTCCTCAGCTAATGCAGTTACCAGATCACAAGCTCAGGCTCATCTGAAAGGACAAACACCAAGTTCATCTAATGTCCCTAAGATACCTTTCAATCTCACATCTGCTTCTAAACAGAAGGTTGCCTCAAAATTTTCCAATCCAAAGGATACGAGACCTACATCTTACACCATCATCCAACAACTCCAGCATACCAATGCCAAAATCTCTATGTTTGAGTTACTTTGAATATTGCCAACTCACAGAGATATCCTAGACAAAGCTTTGCTTGGCTCTAATGTTCCTGATGATCTAGATCTAGACAGGTTCTAGACTATGGTTGGTCATCTAACATCTCCACAATATATCTCCTTTTCAGATGAAGATGACAACTCCCTAAGTCACCCACATAATTAGCCCTTGCACATAGAAGTCTTGATCCATAACCGTCAAGTCAAACGTGTGTTGATAGATGGGGGCGCAGGCCTCAACATTTGTTCTTACAACTTAATCACATAGTTAGGATTCTCAGAGATGGCTATTGATCCTCAAAAGAAGATCACCATAAAATCCTATGAGGAACAAGAAAGAGCTTCTAAAGGCACCATTGTCTTACCCATCCGAGTGGGTCTGGTCATCAAAGATACCACATGTCAGGTGCTTGATCTACCATTGGCTTACAATATCCTTCTAGGGAGACCCTGGATACATGAAATGCAAGCTATTCCTTCTACGTACCATCAATGCTTGAAATTTCCCTATGAAGGAGTGGAGGTTACTATCCTAGTAGATCTGAGTACAAATTGCAATACATGAAGGAAAGTGCCGATAAGCTTATTCCCAATAACAGAGAATCTTCCATCAAGCAGCTAAATGTTGCTTCCACATCTAAGATGGACAACATTGCTAAAGAGATCAATATCAAAGAAAATGGGATGGGAGAATACACTATAGAGCCAGTCTTGTCTCTGACATCTCTCCCAATCTCACCTAAGTCATATGGACAATCCTTGAAGTAGTCTAAATTAGAACCTAAGGAACCTATGGAAGCATACAAAAGAAATTTTGTGGTGGAGCAAGTATCCAAACAAGAATTTGAAGAGGATGAAGCTGTGCTGGCATGGCTATATAAAGAGGATTATGTATCTAAAATTGTTCAACCTAGTGAATCTATAGCACCTACAATCCCTTCTAATTCATATGGTCCAAGGAACAAATTGATAGCCAAGATGGGATATTCCGGTCAAGGACCTCTAGGAATCAGAGGAAAGGGTCTTGTGACACCCATTTCACATATTGGTAGAGCCAACAAAGATACTGGTGGCTTAGGCTTTAAGAAGAAACCCTATCATCTCAAAGGTGGTTGTTCTCATGTCATAGAACAAATTGCACCAGGAGAACCCCTTCTTAAGAAAGAAGAAACAAAATCCTCTGATGATGATTCAGATAGCTCTGAGCTTATCCCCTATGAAAAATTGCCTAAAGAGATCAAAGATCTTCTTGATGATACAGATGATCCTATCAAAAGAATTAATGTAGTAGAAACACAAGAACCTACTGTAGCACAAGAGATGGTTGCACTACAAGAACCAGCCAATCTCGAAGGTGATCAAACTAATCAAGAAGAAGGGGGTAGTTATTCTGACACTGATTCCCATGAATATGAATTCAAGTCAGAAACTGAGGGTAATCCTTCTTGGGGTATTCATCCTGATTTCACACATTTTCTAAGATTTCCTAGAGATCCTGAATCAGAAGCTGAGTCAAATGACTATGAATGGGGTGCCATTCCAGAAGAAGATGAGCTTATAACAGAGAAATATATTGATGTTATTCACCAATATGTATCTCAACCCAACATAGGTCTAGAGCGAAACAATGAACTTAACATGTCGGATCCACCTATGGCTGAAGAGGACTCCCATGATGATGTTGAGCCTATTCATGAATTGAACATTTTGAGCTATAATATCACCTTTGAACTTGAGCGTCAGGTTAGGACCAATGATGACATATCCCCATCCATGAACACCATATCCCAAGCCTTTCCTGCTTTAACTATCCAACGCCCTGATCTTATCGACCAAACTTCCACAAACCCAAGCCATGGTGTTTACACCTTTTCCAGTGACTATGCCCTTGCTTGTTACCTCAATGCAGTCGAGCCTATGAGGACTTCCATCAACGAACCAAGCATCAGCATGACCGAGTCGGACATCAAATGTCTTAGTCAAAAAAATAAAAAGAAAAAGAAAAAGAGTTCTAAGGGTGAAAACCACTTTGTGGCAGTCTCAGAACCTACAAAAGTAAAAAGAAAAGATGTATCTAAAGGTGAAAACCTCTCTGAGGCACCTAAGGATGAGATATTTGATGTCCTTCCGAGTCATTTACAGGATAGATCTCCAGTTCTGATTGAGCCAACTCAATCCATCAATTTGGGTACAACAGAGGAACCATAATTGGTACATGTAGCACAATCCTTATCAGAAGAAGAGAAATAGAAATTCACTACATTCTTATCAGAAAAAAAGATCAACTTTGCATGGAAATATTCAGATATGCCAGGATTGGATCCCAATCTCATTATGCACCATCTATCCATTGCTCCTGGAGTAAAACCAATCAAGCAAAAATTGAGAAAGATGCATCCTCATGTTGCACTCTTAGTCAAAGCAGAACTAGAAAAACTCCTAAAAGTTGGATTCATCCGTGTCATAGACTATGCTGAGTGGATCTCTAACATTGTACCTATTTCAAAACCAGATGGTTCAATCAGAGTGTGTACGGACTTTAGAGATGTGAACAGAGCATGCCCTAAGGATGATTTTCCACTACCTAACATTGATATGATAGTGGACATGACTGCGGGATATGAAATGTATTCCTTAATGGATGGCTTTTCTAGGTACAACCAAATCAAAATTGCTCCAGAAGATCAAGAGAAAACAGCTTTCACATGTGCGTGGGGAACCTTCTATTGGAATGTTATGCCATTCGGACTCAAAAATGCTGGAGCTACATATTAAAGAGCAATGACATCTATTTTTCATGATATGATGCATAGAACAATGGAGGATTACGTGGATGATACCTTGGAAAAATCCATGATTAGAACTGAACATCTAATAGACTTGAGCATGATCCTAGACAGAATGGAACAGTTTAGTCTCTGACTAAATCCTAAGAAGTGTGCTTTTGGTGTCACTTCTGGAAAGCTCTTAGGATACATAGTTTCAAAGAAAGGCATTGAGGTCGATCCAACTAAGGTGAAAGCTATCATAGAGATGCAACCTCCCAAGAATATCAGTCAAATGTGAACTTTGCAAGGGAGAGTACAGTCCATCAGAAGATTCATATCATAGTTAGCTGACATATCACAACCTTTCACAAAGACATTACATAAAGGTGTGACCTTTGCATGGAATGAAGACTGTGAAAAGAATTTTGATCATATCAAGAATTATCTCTTGAATCCTCCTATCTTAATGCCTCCTATTCATGGGAAGCCATTAATATTATATGTCTCCGCAATAGATACATCACTGGGGGCATTGCTAGCACAGCATGATGAGAACAAAAAGGAAAGAGCCATCTACTATATAAGCAGAACATTGGTGGCGTATGAAAAGAACTATTCTATGATTGAGAAAGCTTGTCTCGCTGTGATCTTTGCATCACAGAAACTGAGACATTACATGTTAGCTCATACCACTCATTTGGTAGCTAAGATTGATCCACTGAAGTACCTACTAAGCAAAGCTGCCTTCACAGGTAGACTAGCTAAATGGGTCATGCTCTTGAGCGAATTTGACATTGAATATGTTGAAAGAAAAGCTATCAAAGGATAGGTCATTGCTGATCAATTAGCTGAAGCACCACTGTTTGATGATACACCCATGCAAATGGAATTTCTCGATTCCTCTATCATGCACTTCTCTTCTAGAGAATGGCAGTTATTCTTTGATGGCTCCTACACACAAAATGGATCTGGAGCAGGCATATTGTAAATCACTCCTCAAGGATACTCGATACCCAAAGCATTTAGACTAAAGTTTCCTTGCACAAACAATATTGTTGAATATGAGGCACTTCTCAATGGTATGAAAATGGCAATACAGTGGAGAGTTACAGAGATGCACATCCATGGAGACTCACAACTGGTTATCCACCAAGTCAATGATGTGTACCAAACCAAAGATGAAAAGCTCATTCCTTACAAGAGAATGGTAGATGATTTAAAGAAATACTTCATCTCTATCACATTTGAGCAAATACCCAAAATGGAGAATAAGGCTGCCGATGCAATGGTGAGATTATCTACTCTCTTACAGTAGCCCAAACATGAACTATGCTATGAGTTCCTGGTGGAAGCCCTATCCTATCTTGCATATGACTCCCCTAAAACCCGCATGATTTGCACTATTGTAGGTTATGACTTATCTCGCTACAAAAATTTGTTCTCCTATCTCCATGACCAAATCATCCCTGAGTCCTTTAACCATTTTGAGAAATGAAACCTTATCTGATCCGCATCCCAATATGTCATCATTGGTAATGATCTGTACAAATGAGGTCTAGATGGTACACTGCTTAGATGTTTAGAATGGGAAGAGTCTCAACGTGCATTAGAGGAAGTCCATGAGGGTATATGTGGGTCACACTCGAACGGTTTAACATTAGCTCGAAAACTTATTAGGGCTGGGTACTATTGGCCTGAAATGGAGAAAGAGGCTATTAAATTTGCTAAAAACTGTCAACAGTGTCAAGTACATGGCAACTTAGGCGCTATCCATCCGCACTCTTCTAATGGACATACCCATATAATCACAGCTACAGATTATTTTACAAAATGGGTAGAAGCAGTTCCTTTGACACAAGCAACAGGGAAACAGATCTCTATGTTCATCCTGAACTACATCATTTGCAAATATGGGATCCCTCATTCCATAGTCACAGACAATGGGGGATAATTCAAAAATAAGGACCTAGATGACTTATGTGCCAAATTCAAGATTACTCAACATTGGTCATCTATCTACTATCCGCAAGGGAATGGACAAGCTGAAGCTTCAAACAAAAATCTCTTGAAAATCTTGCACAGAACAGTGAATAAAATAGGAAGAGACTAGCATCTCATGATCAATCTAGCTCTCTGGGCATACAGAACTAGTATTAGAATGCCTACAGGGGCTACACCTTTCACTTTAGTTTATGGGTCTGAAGTGGTACTGCCTATTGAGGTTGAAATCTCATCACTCAGAATCAGAATGCATGGACTTGTCACTGATGAAGACTACAGAGTGTCTAGGTTACAAGAACTTGAATTACTAGATGGACGTAGGAAAGCAGCGTATGATCATCTCAAAGTGTATCAGAAAAGAATGTCTAGAGGCTACAACAAGAAAGTCAAACATAGAGAATTTCAGGTTGGCGATCTAGTGTTGAGAGAAAATCCTAAAAATCAATCACATCGAGAACGCAAGGGGAAGTTCGAACCCAATTGGTTGGGTCCCTTTGTTATCACTGCTACTTTTGGCTCTGGTGCCTATCAACTCTCAATGACTGAAGGAGAAAAGGTCCGAGAACCAATCAACATTCTCCATCTGAAGAAATTCTACGCCTAAGGCATTCAGTCTATGGTTAAATATCCTGAAAAAATCCTAAAAATCAGAAAAAGTCCTGAAAAAATGAACATCTTGGTGAAAACCTAGCAATAGGTGCCTTGATGATTCACAAAAAAATAAAAAAATATCAAAAATTCAAAAAAATCAAAAAATATCAAAAGTACAAAAAAATTGAAAAAATGAAAAATAGAAAAAAAAAAAAAAAAAAAGGTGCCTTGGTGAAAACCTGAAAATAGGCGCCTTGGTAGCAAAAATAGAATCTCTACCAAGATGGTGAAAACCTGGCAAACGGGTGCCACTTGTTCCAAATGCTCCATCTATCAGCACAATCTTGGTCTTTCCCAGCTTTCAGTCTTGCTTTAGTTTGTACATATCTCCTGGTTTGTTTCAACATTTTCAGTTTTCAATAAGTCAGTCTGTACACCAATCAGCTTGAGCATCTGTATCCTATCAATGTTCAAACTTGGGGGCAATCAATGTCATATCCTATGGCCTCCAATGTATCTTAGACATTTCCTATCCAGTTAGAGTCCTTTGAAGCTTCCAGTTGAGTTAGTCTGTCTGTCTCGTCTCCAGAAAGGATTTTGCATCTATAACAACGCAATCAAACATCAAACTCAAACTGAAAACAATCTGTGCTTCATGCTTTTATCTCCTTGTATGCTTACTGATTCGCATTGAGATTTTTGCATATTGTGTCCCTTCGAGCTCTTCGATGATATCCTTTATAGGATTTAGAGAGTGATGACTGGGGGCATAATATTTTCTTTGTTTTCTGCTCGTATGTGAAATCTAATAACTTTGGAAATTCTGGATTGAAATGGTGTCCGACTGTAAGAGCCTCTATCTCGAATTGGATGGCCATGCGTACCTCGACCATTGATACCTAGAAAATTCAAGGAAGTTTGATCTAACTATTGTCTTTTTGAGTAAGTTCTTTCTCCTATTGTGGAACACGATCTTGCCTAAGGAGGTGAATGATAAAGGGTCACTACGGGTAATTCACAATGGATCTAGAATGATCTCTTGATTGTTTGATGTGTTTGCAATGCAAGGCATATTCAGGTCATCATGACGTTTATGTTTTGATGCTTATACAAATTGCTATATCAAAATGGACATGATATTCAGGTCATCCTGGCATTTGTGCCTTGGTGCTTATATCTACTCTGACATTCTGAAAATAAAATCAATATTCATATGTCCATGGTTGTATAACGAGTGGGTGTTGTATTGATTCTTGTGCATACAAATTGATATTCATATGTCTATGGTTTCATGGCTAGTGGGCATTGTATTGATTTATCCGGTTACCTAAAAGTTCAATGATGATAACAAATCAACATATGATCAATGACTAGGTCCTAGGTCTTAGTTTGCATTTCATATTGCATGCTTCTTTGCATTTTTCATCTTTGCATGATCTCACAATGATTAAATGAACTTCAATGCTTAAATGATTCTTCAAATCGTATCTTCAAGTCTAACAAGAGCTGAATCTCACACGAAGGTTCCTCCAATGAAATAGCAAGTAGAATCCTTTTTCGGGATCAAAATTCAAATATGAGATCATTCATATTATTAATTGCTTGCATAATCAACCTTCAATCATCACAAAAATCTAGTATTCAACTTAACTGATTATCTTACATCAAACTATCAAAAATTCAACTTGGTCAACCATGGTCAACTCATGGTCAAACCTCATCAAACTTGGTCATCTGGACCTTCTAACGATGTAGAATGCATTCTCGAATGTGTTTAACCACTTCTCAAATCAATTAACATGCTTCTGAGCTCTCAACGCTTACTTTTCTTGTCAGATTTCAATTTTAATCCCGAAGGGGGCATGGTATTGCACATCAATTCAAAGTCTGTAAATCAAAATTCTATCGATCAAGTCTATCAATATCTTTCATCAGTGATCAAGACAAACAATCACGTCTAGTTACTGATTCATCAAAAGTCCTCATCGCTCGGGGCAAATCTATCATCACTTGGGGCATATCAGATTCATCAAGATCCATATCAATCTGGTAATCTCCTAATCTTGTAAACTATATCAGTTTTTGCAACCATCAGATCATAGTGTTCTTTCCTTGGTTCTTTGGCAACTGAAGGATTCGGATGTGATACTTGCTAGTTCTGCTAAGACAATCGAGTCTAGAACGGGTCACTCACTTCTTATCAATCCTAAGGTTCAAAATCAGGCATTTTGACACTTTTTCACAATCATAGGTTCATCGCTGCTACAGTGAACATTATCTTTGGTCACTCAGGACCTATTATCTCTATATCAAATCAATATCAATCAGCTTCTGTCTCATATCAATTATCAATTTCAAACATTAGTTACATATCTCTATCAAACACAGACTTTCTTTGAACCACTGCACTTCACACAGTAATTCAAAGAGGGGAAAAATGTAATACCCCAAAAATGGGCTATAAGTTCATTAACCTCCTACATCGACAAATCGACATCAAAGTCCTAACCTAAGGCACATCTAAACATCATTAAATCTTAATTGATTATCTTATATTCTGCATCGGGGAATATTCCTAGCAATATTCCTAATTATCTTAATTATCTTTAATTTTATGATTATTTGGCAATAAATCACATTTATCCTAAGTTTGATTAATTAAATATTTTCATATTTAATTAATTAGATTTAATATTTGCCACTTAATTGTGTAATTAAATTTAATTCTATCTATTATTAATTGTATTATTTAATTTTGACAATAAATCTAATATCATATGAATAATTGATTAAATTCTTATTTAATTAATTAAAGCAAGTTGTCATTATTTAATAATATAATTTTTAATAAAAGTTTGATTAAATAGTTAATTAACCCATAAATAAATTATTTATTTTCAAAAATCAGTTAAGTTGGAAATAAATCACTTTATTATTAAATTAATTCATAAATAAAACATGCACAATCATAAAAGTAGACAACTATCAATTATCAATTAAAGCTAAACTCTATTTTGAGTTAAAGCTCTATTTTTGCATGTTTTTGTGAGTTAATTATCCTTTATTTAAAAATAACTCAAAAATCAACCTGAGTTATTTGAGTGATTTATAACTTTTATCCATGCACCTCCAAAGCCTTGGATTTCTATAAAAACAAGGCTCAGCTCTTTATAATTCATCTCTCAAATCTACAGGATCCTCATATTTTGCACAATCACGCTGGAGAATTGGAATTGAAGAATCAAAGCTCTTGCGAATCGACATCTTTCTGAGATCAATCTTATTTTTGCATTCATAGCATATCAATTTCATATTAGCATAGATTCATATCAGTTTTTATCATTCTTATTGCATAGAAAATATCAAAAATATAGATTAATTGCATTCAATTTCATATCCATCTTTTGCATTCAAATCCTTCATTTAGGTGTCGTCTAGGTCATTGATCTCGATTACAATCTAAGAAAATCAATCTCGCACCTATTAGAAGGCATTAAATCGCTTGGTTAGATTAGATTTCAATTTTGCACGATTTTGATTATAGCTAACCTCTAATGTTTTACTGAAGTGTTGTGTCTATAGATTAGGTACAATTTTCACACACACAATAGTGTCCCTTGAGGGAAGAGGGATTGTGAAAGACTTGTTATCATTGTATTGTGTATTCCCAATATGTTTGGATGCAAGGCAAACCAAGAGAATGAAGGATCATTCATTGATTGCATGATAACCCAGTTTTGAAGGGTTACTAGTTGAGGGGACAGTCAAGGTCCAAATGATTGGGCCATTGGAGGACCCTATTTATTTGTATTAATTGCTATTCAAATTGGATGAATGGATTTCTTGTGAATTATCGGCTGCTATGTATCCTGCAACTACATTTGTAAATCTGCATATACTTCTCTAGGGTTGTAAGCCACTTAGAGATAGAAATAGAGAAACTAAATCAGAATCGTTCTTTGTCCTATTTCCTTTCAACAAAGTCTCAACTATCAATGATACAATACATTTGATACCCTAAGCTATCAATACAAATGAGGCCTAGCTAGAAGCTCATGGGCTGTCCATTTGATAACCACAATCAACATTTCAAAAAAATGGATATCCTTGAGCACAAGCACCAATAACATCAAATAATAGAGTTAAAGCACGGGCTAGGGCATGACACTAGTAGAATGTAGTCATTTTAGTGACAACAATATACAATGGTGTCATTAAACATATATGCCAGTAATATCAACAAACGTGAATCCAAACATTTGAAAACCAATGACATGTTTACAACAAAGGTCTAATAGAACTCCCAACAATTCTTAAACATACTTTATCTGATATGATGAATTCTTAAACAATCAAGGTTGGAGTAGACATAGTTATCACACATTTTTTTTGTGTGGTACAAGGAAAATTTGGCTAGGTCAAATCTTCCTTCATGCTAGTAGTCTACAGAATTAGACCTTTATTAACAATTGATCATATCAGATAACTAGTATGTTTAAGAATTGTTGGGACTGGTCCTTTGGCATGTATTAAACAAAATATATAGAATTTTCAGCATATTATTATCATTCTATTTCTTTGTTGTAAACATGCCATTGGTTCAATTTTGTAACTTCACTATTGTATGAGTGGATTGTGCATGAACAATTAACATTAAACAAGGAGCAAAATCCTCAACACATCTTGGAAACTCCACTCACTTCTACCAAGAATAAAGCATTTAATCCATTCAACATTACATATAATCATTAGACAGTTACATTTTCTGACTGTGTAGAGGAATAGTCATGACTAAAATGACCAAAACTACTTTCACCCTTGCACAAGCTATTCCAAACTTCAAGTAAAATGAGCAATATGCTATATCAAATCATTCATATTCATAGTAACCATTCAAAGGATCATTTTTTCAATGAACCCTTTGACTATACCCCTACGACAGAGAAAGGAAATGTCAAAATAGAGAAAGGAAACTTAGTAAAACTAGTCTATGCCGCTGTTTGTGAGGGTGCAGTCATTATAAGTGACTCTTAAACCTCTCCAAACATGTAAGATTGTCTTTAAATACTTTATTGATCTCTTCTAAACATTAACCAAATCAAACCTACATTTCAATCCACACACAATAACCCCAAAATGAAGGGTTTTGTATCCTTTAATGAATCTCAATCACTGGTAACGCATGGATAGTCAAACCAGTAGTCTCCAAAGCATTCAATAAGTGACTGGATTGTATTTAATACACACCAAAGGTCCAGTTGTATGAAATTGTCAATCACATAGCATTTCATTGTTGTATGAGTGGATTGTGTAGGAACAGTTAACATTAAACAAGGAGCAAACTCCTCAACACATCTTGGAAACCATTGAATTCAATAATAAATGAAACCTAACACCAACACTATTCCTTCCTTTCACTTCTACCAAGAATAAAGAATTTAATCCATTCAACATTACATATAATCATTAGACAGTTACATTTCTTGACTATGTACTAGAGGAATAGTCACGACCAAAATGATCCAAACATATGAAAATAGTGAATCGATATCCTTGAGCACAAGCACCAATAACATCAAATAATGGAGATAAAGCATGGGCTAGGGCATGGCACCAATAGAATGCAGTCATTTCAGAGAGCATTCATGATCAAATAAAATGTAATGCATTTGAAATTTGTGGTCGAATATGATGCCAGAGGCTCGAAAGATGAAGAAATCACATACGAAGAACATGCCATTGGTTCAGTTTTGTAAATTTGTTTTTTGTGTAATTAGTAATTGGTAGATTAAATGCAGATAACACCTTTATTAGTTTAATTAGCATGTTATTATCATATCAGATAAAGTATGTTTAAGAATTTTTTGGACTGGTCCTTTTGCGTGTATTAAACATAATAGAATTTTTAGCATATTATTATTAATCTATTTCTTTGTTCTAAACATGCCATTGGTTCAGTTTTGTAGATTTGTTTTTTGTGTTAAATGCATTTTTCATGAGGAGGGGTCTTGCTCTGAGGAGATTGATAAAGATTGTGCACCTCAAAAACCAATTCATAAGGTACCAATCCATGTTTCCTATTCGCTTATATTTTTGGTTTGGTAAATCTCCTTATAAGTTTCATGTCCTTTCTTTTGATTACTATGGACGAGATATATATCTTACATTTAACATTCAACTTCTTTACATTTTAGAACATGTAGTGTGTTTTTTGAGGATTTTACCAAATCAACTTTTAAAATAAACCAAAAACACCAAACTAATATATTTCCCTTGCAACGTGACAAAATATTTGCATTTGACCAATAACTGCAAGCAATTGAACGATAAATCCACATACCTGTATCTTTGTAAAATACTTGGAACATCAAAAAGATGGCTAAGTGGCTGCCACCATGATTTTTATCTACTAAATATGGGGAAAAAAAAAACCAAAAAGAATCGAATAGAAAACATGATTGGTCATTTCAGAGAGCATTTATGATCAAATAAAATGCAATGCCTTCTCTCGCTCTCGGTTAGCTTTCACCCGCTCATTTTCTCCCAATCCTTTTCTCTACAATCGAAATAAAAATGATTTGGCCATTTCAAAATAGTGAATCAATATCCTTGAGCACAAGCACCAATAACATCAACTATTTTGATCTGTGGGTACCCTAATGTTGGCAAGATTCTTTTATTAATAAGATTACTCTGCAAGCTTGAAGAAGTGATATATTTTGGCAAATGAAGAGTGGAAAGATGATGATGTTCCTGAGATCATGGATGGACACAATGTTGCAGATAGAATGGGAAGAAATATTTCGAGCCTGGCCCTGGATCCTTCGATAATTGGGGTAGGATCGAGACCTAGGCTAAAAAGATGTCTTCCTTTTTGTTGTGGAATATAGGCTCTACTATTGCAACAATGACAGATTGCAGTGTACATATCACAACAGCTGAGAAACATAAATTTAGGCATCATGGTCACAATTTTTTGGAGACACAACATAATTGAGTGCTATTCCTAGATGATGCAAAGCAACCACTACTTTGCATCATCTCGGAAAACCACTCAATTATGTTTTGTCTCCAAAAAATTGTGACCATGATGCCTACATTTATGTTTCTCAGCTGTTGTATCCCAAGACCCCTTATGACCCTTTAAGATCCCTAAGAATACATCTTAGAGGTCTTCAAATGTTGTAAAGGGTCATAAGAGGCTCCTAGGAGGGGCTAGGTGAGCTTCCACCTTCACATGGTTGGCCCTGTTAAGTAGAGAATGTTAAACTATTCTTGAAACAAAGAGAAGCTCAATAATTTAAGGTCTCAGTCCATGGAGATGCTAAAAAAACCACGAGAATCAATGATGGAGAGTTTTTAGATTATGAGAAGACATATATGGAGTGGAGGCTAGATTGAGTACCAATGTAGAGATGATGATTCAATAACCTACATCTATAAAACCTTCACAATTATCCCTTCTTTGGCCTCCACTCATTCCTCTTCTCAAAAATGGTTATCTAGAAACTTTGGATAGTGTTTTCTCATCCATGCATGAAATGTGCTAGTGATCATATAAAATTACTTTAGGCCTCCAATATTGATGAGATGTACAAGTGTAAAAAAAATTTGTGACACTGTGATCAATTTGTGTAGTGTACATAAATGCAAGGTGGTGATTATTCTCGACAATCGACAGGTAGCTAGGACTAAAGATAACATAGCTCAAGAGACCATCATAGGTTGTCTCTTTCTTCAGTCTATATTATTGATAGAATGTTTTACCTTTCATTAGCTCATCAAATCTAGGGATTTGAAAGAATTTAATAGAATATTTTCATGACAACGTATATTATTTAAGTTGACATTGCACGAATTTATCTACTTCGCGCACTTGTATACTATGAAGATGGCAATAAAGAAGCATCTCCTCCCATGGCAATGCTTCTTTATTGCCGCCCTCATAGTCTACAAGTGCGCTAAGTAGATAAATTCATGCAACATCAACTTAAATAATATACGTTGTCATGAAAATATTCTATTAAATTCTTTCAAATCCCCGGATTTGATGAGCTAATGAAAGGTAAAACATTTTTTCAATAATATAGACCAAAGAAAGAGACAACCTATGATGGTCTCTTGAGCTATGTTAACTTTAATGTGCCTATCCGTTGGTTTTTTGACAATTTATAATTAATTCTGATGGAAGCACTATGCATTCAACAGAAAAATGTTGAAAAAAAATAATTTACGACATTTCGTGCAACAGTAATGCTAAACATTTGACAGGGAAACCTATCAGAGAATACTGTAGAACTATCACTATTCTGACAGTTTAAGTGTCATAAATAGAAAATATTTGATAGAACTTTCGACAGAATATTCGACAGTGAGGCCATATCACTGACAGGTAGATCTATTGGAATTTGATGCAAACTGTCGCTATTCCAATAGTTCTAATGTCGGAAAGAATATGGTTTTGATAGTTAGTTCCAATAGAGATTGTATATTTTTGATAGGTCTTGTTATCAGAATTCCAATGGATGAATCGCAAGAAATTTTATAATGAAGTTGTTGTCATGTGCAAGTTTTTGACATGACATGGTGTTGGTAAATCGATAGATAGGTCTTCTGTCACAATATTCTATGCAAAAATGGCGATGGACTCAGGTGTCAAAATTCTGACAAATGAGCATTGTAAATCTGACAAATGGCCATCAAAATTTGGCCCCAAATGTAGTAGTGTTTGGACACAAGAGTTGGCTTGTTATTGTCTGAGTTGTCTTCAGTAAGATTGGGATCAGTGTGAGTCAAGTGAGTGGGTTGATACATGGGTTCCACATTATCTTACTCCTTTATCTCTCACAGTCTCTATAATAAATGATAACATGGATTGTTCACTTGATTACGACTATCTTTCAGATCTTCTACAGCCAGGACATGTTTTTGCATTGGTTGCACCACAAGGGAATGATGAGAGATCGGATTACTGGTTAGCACATTGTGTACAAGGAAAGCTGAAACTTGCACAACCAACGAAAGATGATGATATGTTCACATATCCAATAGGATCACATGTTGTTGTGGGAACATGGTTACACACATATATGATTAGAAATAATGGCATTCCTGCATTTGAAGACTATGAGAAGCACAGAACCATTCTCATGTATTCACACCTTGTTATAGCAGCCAATGTTAAGTTGTTGAAACATCAAGGAAAACCAAAGACAAAGGAACTTTGGACTATTAGTACTATTGATCATGAAGCAATATTGAATACTGTCAAGCACAAAGATGGCCACCCCTTCAAGCACACTTTAGTAGGTAAGTTCAACTCAAGTTGCAAGGTTTTCCATGTTTATTACGATTAAGTTCAATAAATTAATTGATGTTTTTTGCTTTATTTGTTTGAGCCAATAAACTTGGTTTTGTATGGGGATTGTAAATGTAGTTAGATACATATATGATAGATATAGAATATTGAGGTGTGCATTTGATTATCCCATCTTTTATTACGGTAAACTTTACTATGCATTGTCTAGTCATGTTCTTTGGTTTGTTTAGTTACTTATACATGTTCATAATCTTTTTCTCAAACCTATATAAACTTCTTATATTCTCTATTAATTTTTCTTCTGCCTTCCAAATGTAGGGATTGGAGTGAAAAGGACACTTATTTTTTATAAATAGTTGTGTAATTTGCATATTTAGATGCCAAATTTTGTATATAAAACCAACAATTGAATGTAATGTGCATAGTTAGATGCCAAATTTTGTATATAAAAACAACAATCAAATGTAATGTGCATATTTAGATGCCAAGTTTTGTATATAAAAACAACAATCAAATGTAATATGCATATTTAGATGCCAAATTTTGTATATAAAAAATTTGATGCAAAATTAGACGCAAAATTTGAAATATAAAAGAGCCCATGGGGTTGATTTGCAAATATTAAAAGCCCACATTTGTATCATCTTAATGCCATGTAAAGTGCAAAAAATGTGTTTCCTTACTATGAATGTAGTATCCTTATATAATTTGTATCATCTTAATTTTGTATCTTTATATTTTTATTGTCTTAATTCCATGTACATTTATATCATCAAATGATGTAATAGTTGGAGTCATTGAGTCAAAATTGGTCAAATGTGTCCAAAGTAAAATGATGATTCCTTGGGGTGAAGGGATAGTGTTCAAGGATTGCATCTTGGCACCGAATGGACTATGCCATTACCTCTGGTTGGGTGGGTAAACACTAGGAACAACCCCATTTCGACCACTGAGTCATCAAAACATTCTGGTTTGTTGCGGACCAAAGTGTCCCCAAGGTGCACTAAGCACGATTGGGCAGTGAAATTTTGAGGCTCATTTCTTGGACTCTGTGAAAGGTGTCGGTGATCCATGAGATGCTATAGGACCACATTTCTTAGGCCTACAATAATCTCTCTCTATTCTGGCAGATTCAATTTTATTTGAATTTGGCGCGCTAGTCTTGCTTGATGCCAAAACTTGCAGTGAGGGTCAGTTGAAAGTTGCACTAATGGGTTTCTTCCAAACCATTCATCTCATCACCAAATGGATTGTTCCATTAGCTTTGGTTGGGAGGCTAAACACTAGGAACAACCCCATTTCAACCACTAAGTAGAACGTTCTGGACCATGTCGGACCAAAGTGTCCCCAAGGTACACTAAGCACGATTGGGCAAAGAACTTTCGAGACTTAGTTCTCAGAATCCATGAGAGGTATCGGCAATCTATGAGATGCTATAGGACCACATTTTTTATGCCTACAATAACCTCTCTCCATTCTAGGAGATTCATTTTTTTTAAAATTTGGCACGTCAGTCTTGCTCAATGTCAAAACTTGCAGTGAGGGTCAGTTGAAAGTTGCACCAATGGATTATTTCCAAACCATTCATCCAACACTGAATGGACTATGCAATTAGCTCTAGTTGGGTGGGTAAACTCTAGGGACAACCCTATTTCAACCACTGAGTCAATAGAATGTTCCAGACCATGTCGGACCAAAGTGTCCTCAAGGTGCACTTAGCACAATTGGGCAGTGAAATTTTGAGGCTCGATTCTTGGACTCTGTGAGAGGTATTGATGATTTTTGAGATGCTATAGGACCACATTTCTGATGCCTACAATAACCTCTCTCCATTCTGGGAGATTCAAAGTTTTTAAAATTTGGCATGTCAGTCTCACTTGATGCCAAAACTTGCAATGATGGTTAGTTGAAAGTTGCACCAATGGATTTTTTCCAAACCGTTTGTCCCGGCACTGAATGGACTATGCCATTAGCTTTGGTTGGGTGGGTAAACACTAGAGACAACCTCATTTTGACCACTGAGTCAATAGAACATTCCAGACCATGCCGAACCAAAGTGTCCCCAAGGTACACTAAGCATGATTGGGCAGAAAAATTTTGAGGCTCGGTTCTCAGACTCCATGAGAGGTATCAACAATCTATGAGATGCTAAAAGACCACATTTCTAAGGCCTATAATAACCTCTCTCCATTCTAGGAGATTCAAATTTGTTTGAATTTGGCACGCCAATATCGCTCGATGCCAAAACTTGCAGTGAGGGTCAGTTGAAAGTTGCACCAATGGATTATTTCCAAACCATTCATCCCAGCACCAAATGGACTATGTCATTAGCTTCAGTTGGGTGGGTAAACACTAGGGATAACCCCATTTTGACCACTGAGTCAGTAGAACATTCCGGACCATGTCGGACCAAAGTGTCCCCAAGGTGCACTAAGCACAATTAGACAGCAATCTTTTCAAGGCTCGTATCTCAGACTCCATGAGAGGTATCAGAGATCCATGAGATTCTACAAGACTATGTTTCTGAGGCCTACAATAACCTCTCTCCATTCTGGGAGATTCAAATTTGTTTGAATTTGGCACGCCAATCTCACTTGATGCCAAAACTTGCAGTGAGGGTCAATTGAAAGTTGCACCACTGGATTTATTCCAAACCGTTCGTCCTGACACCAAACAGACTACACCATTAGCTCTAGTTGGGCAATTAAATGCTAGGGAATGGTAATGGTTGAAGTTTGTAATCGAATCAATCAATGAAAATAAAGTTCTTTGCATTTCTATAGTTCTCTATCCCATAGAACAATCCAAGCAATACTGAATTGATTAGAATAAATCTAATGTGATCTTGGCTTGGTTCTGATATAGGAATGATATCATATGTTTGTTTACAAGTTTATGTAACTATTTCATTGTTTGGAATACCATTCTGATATTAGAATTGACTGATGTCGAGGATAGGACTAGCATTATGGGCACACATGAATACAATGTAGCACATAAATTTTGAATTCACTTAAATGATTAATTACACGTGTGAACATATGTAGCACATAAAGCATACACATAAATTTGATTAAGTCATGAAGCATACATGTAGCACATATTTTATAAATCATACAACATGAATTCACTTAAGTCATGCACGTAGCCCATACACGTGAATTTAGGTTATAAAGAATGTACTTGAATATACAATGAATATACTTAAGGCATAAATCATACACATTAGTACATACACACAAGCATATTTACATACTAACAATGAATAGATGAACACACAATTAACAAATTGGATCGAATATCAAGTTTCATATATATCAAAATGAACAATAATTCTATACATATTTACATGTCAACATATCTAGATACAATGTGGCATACACCATCTCAAAATGTGTCATATGACATCTCAAAATAAAAAGTTCAATGACAAATATTTCTAGGACATCCTATTCTACTACTAGATCATCAAAATGTAGCCTCTTTGAAGTACTCTTTGGCTCTGATGGATCCTGCATTCAAACACAAAAGTGAAACCCCAAGTTAAATTAAAATTCAGAATCATAGTCAACAATAATAAATAAAATTTAAACTAAAATCAAACTCTCATATACCTCATCTTTTTGTCTCCTTCCGCAGACATGAGACCTAATATATGTCCTTGGTAGCACAGGAATAGTCCCACCAATGTTGACTCCCACTTGTATATGTTTACGAACATGAGATTGATCTATGATTATATTATTTAATGTTAAATACTTGGTAGAAAATATATGCTTACAAAATAACTAAATTAACATTAAAACTTACCTATGTTCAACTTTCTTCAGGGATTGTTGGTTGAGTCATCAACAATACAAACCCTTGGCGTTCTGGCTCCCTCAAACTAGGAGTGACCTACAAAATTCAAACAGATACTTCATACTATCATAACTTGACCATATTATATATATTGATAGTAAAATACACAAAAAAAATTTTATAAATGTGTGTACCATGGGGCTATCACTACAAATGGATATACTTGTGCCTCTATCATGTTGATAGGGTCTCATGACATCCTCACATGCCACTCTCTATCAAATAAACCATGTAAATTAAAAATGAGTACACACCACTGACAAGTATACATGTATGCATAAACAAACTAAATTACTTAATTACCTTTCCTTTATCACCAACTGACACCTGCACCCCCTCACATTCCCCCCCAGTGGCAACTGGTGACACCTGCATCAGTATGTAAAAGATGATCATAAAAATTAGAAAACAATGTACATATACTATTATCATAATTTAAAAGGAAACCAATGAGTACATTAAAACATATGTACTATGGAAGTGTCAAGACCAAATGATATGGCTGAAAGTGTGGACCCCTCCACCTATGCCATCTCCCACTCTGTCATCAACTAAACATAAATATAAACATAAAAAAACATAAGTGGGAAATTATTATAAGGAAATTCTACCAAAAATACGAACAATAAAATTTAAATACAATGTAAAAAATGAACTGTTTACTCTTAATATAACAGTGGGAGTCCATGGCTCTGTAGGCTCCTAATGCACATCTCCATGAGCTACTTCAGTGCCTATAGTGTGCTATGTAGAATCATCCACATCGAAGGAAAAATTATATGCATCACTATCAGTAAGGGGGCCTAAGCACAGATTCTTGCATATAATGCAAGTGTGGGGCACACAAACATGTGAGCTCATGGAGGATGTGGAAGTGCCAGAAGCATCAAGATGAGGAGGCAACAATATCATGCTCTGCGTAACTAGCAGATCACTCAAGGTTTGAATGGCTCGAATAGTCTATGAGCTAGCCTTAGCAATAATGTCAGGATGTTGTACTATGGGAGGTGGTGAAATCTCAGGAGGGGGGGCATATGTGTGGGATTTCAACCATTGTGCCCATGGCCTGTCCTGAGGAGTGCCTAAACCTACACCCTGGTTCAGTCTCATACTCTAATAATTCACCTTGTGACTGAGCACAAATTCAGCATACAAATTTTTAATAAAATAAAATGGGACATCCAAATTGTTGTGAGGTGGTCTATCAAAAATCATCCACCAACGGTCCCAAAATTTGTCACATATTGCACTATTTGTGCACCATTTAATTGACAACTTGGTTTTTTTATGGTCTACTTTTAGACCAGTTTTAGGATCCACAAAAAGATTAGCTATGTCATGTTTTGTTATATTTTGGTTCATGACTTGATCATAATCAAGCCCATCGTCAAACTGGGCATGCATGGAATCACGCCAAAAAAGTGTAGCACTATGTTGCTATGTAAGTTTCTCCATGTTTTCAATAATTGAATTCAATGTCATAAATCTGGGGCGCAATGTGGGGATATTGGCATAGGTGGTTTGAAATCCTCTAAGTTCATTTAGATTATCTCCTATTAGATCTTCTAAACGGTGAGGGTTTGTGACAAGCACCTCTTCTAGAGGTGAGGGATTGTTGGGAGGTGGTTTTGGATTGTTTGTGGGATCATTAGGAGGGTTTTTTGATTCCATGTCTGATAATAATGAAAAAACAAATAGATAATTGCAATGCATTTTAAAAAACAATAAAAAAAATCATTGCTACCCTAATTTTTATATAAAAAACTATAAATTTATATTTAAAAACAATAAAAATTAGAAGCTTTCACATACCTAGGGATTTAAGCAAAATCAAATAGGGGATTTGAAAGCCAATATCCAATAACCCTAGCTGTGTTCACATTTTCACAATGAAAAAATGTTAAACGTGGCTAGGTACAGAGTTATATATTTACTAGTAAATATCGAATATTTGATTAAACCTTTTACTTTGGCTTTTGGCTTGGCCAGGTGTACTGACACCCAAGCCTACTAAAAATTCAACATATGCATTTGTGTGCTTTTGGACGAGTGACAAAAGATTAAGCTACCTAATTAAGAAGGTATAAGGATGACCTAGTTGTGGGTTATGTAGTGAGTGGAAAAGAGGTCGATGTTATTGACCAGAAAATCTAAGCAGAAGGCTGAGAAGAGTTGTGGAGAGATGAATAGAGGTGAGGTGATTGCTTGAAGGTATTTCAGAGATGATCAGAGATGGAGATGATAATAAAGGTCAGTCAATAAATCAACATATGAACTTATTGGATTTGCATTTGCAAAGTGATTTGTATATTTCATATCAAAACCTATAGTTACTTTCTAACCATTATATCAAATAAAATCCTTTAATCAAGGCTGACCTAATAGTAATTTTGTAAACCCTTTAATCAAGGTGACATTCCAATAGAATGTTTTTAAGTCCTCTAACCAAGCCACTCCTAACAAGGTGATTAAATCCTTTAACAGGGTCACACCTAATAGTGTGTATTGTAACCTTTAACAAGATTTGCTTTTCACAGAACTCACTTCAGAAGAGTAAAAATTTGGTAGCATGTTACTGGTGGTTTTCCCATATTGGGTTTCCATGTTAAATCCTTGTGTCATACTTGTGTGAATTTTATTTGATGTGTTATGTTTTTAAAATCTTTAAATTCTACAAGTTGATTACTTTTGGATAGTGGACTACAAGTTTTATGTTATTGATATATTCTATAAAGACCGAGTGAATTGTTGATTAGATCTAAGTTGGTTGAACTATTGAAAATTTGAATTGGTACATCTGTACCTGAGGATTACTGACTCACCCTCCCCCCTCTCAATTATTCTAAAATCATTCTAACAACCAACACCTCTCATTAGCATCTCCCTACATTTAAGTCAATTATTCCATATGGCAAGCTCATTAGGTAGACCTTCTTCATGAAGGAATGAATTATATTTATCCCCTTTCATATATTTAGCCATCAAGGTGTGCACCCAGTCCTTAGAGCCTTGGAGAAATTTTCATCCAATCTTAGAAAGAATAACCTTATTAAATATGTTAAGTCTCCTTATTCTGAAACCACCTTTTCTTTTTGGGGTAAAAACTTTATCTTGCCTAACTAAAGAGAGTCTAGTCTTATCTTTTGTCCCTATCAAAAGAAAACTTCTTTCTAATTGTTCTATTTGATCAGCCACATAGGTTGAGATCTAAAACAAAGATGAGTAGCAGATAGGAATATTTTGAAGGGAAGAGTTGAGGAGTTGGAATTTACTAGCTTGGCGAAGCATTTTTCCTTTCCATCTACCTAGTTTTTAATGGAATCTTGTAATAATATTGTTCCAAAAAGCATTACTATGAGCTTTAGAGATTAAGGGGAGACCAAAGTAAGAGATTGAAAGATTGGAAGCTTGACAACCTATAATATCCATAAAAAAAATTTAACCATTATTGCTTTAGCATTAAAGAGATAGATCTTACTTTTAATATAATTTAAAAACTAGCCTGATGTTGTGAAATAGTGGTTAAGAATAATCTTCAAGTGCTTAGCCTTAACCATTAAGGAAACACAAAAAAAGATAGTGTCATTTGTTAGTATAATCAGGAATTGAGAGGGGGGGTGAATCAATGCAACCACAAATTTTGAACTTTTAAAAATAATCTTCCACAATAACCAACATGCAAATGCTAACATAATAATTAAGCATAACAAATAAAACATTCACACACATTGAACACAAGACAAAATATTTTTTCCCATGGAAACCCATATTAGATGGAGAAAACCACATGTGGGGATGATGCCCACAAATTTCACTAGTGCACCAAGAAGTCTTCCCTGTTAGGAGAAATTACATAAACCTTTCTAAGGTTATACCTAATTAAGAGTATTAATACTGGTTAAGAACTAAAATAGTCATATTAAAGACTACCCTATCAAAGTATTTAAAAACTCATTTTGCGAGTTCACCTTGTTAGAGGATTTATGCTTTAGATCCTCTTAAATATCCTTCTCACCCTGTTAGAAGTGACCTTGTTAAATTATTTAGATCATAGACTAGTTAGAGTCTACCTTGACTATAAGAACTCAAATGTACGATCTAAAATTAGCACTAAACTTCCATACAGATCTAATTATTTTCTCAATTTTTTTTCTCTAAACACTTTACTGCCTTTGTACTTCCTTCAAAAATCTTTTTCAATCACCACATACCAACATAATATCATACTTAGCGATTTTCATAACCACTTATATACATGTTCTAAGTCGGTGCTAGAACCCTAAAATATTCTACAAGTCGGCACTAAAATCCAACTTGACATATGAGAAAGCACACCAAAATCAAAATTCAACATCCTTGATGTCAGCCCAAAACATTTAATCTCATCAACATGTCATCCCAAAACTTATATTTGACCACAACACCGATCTAACTTACTGTATCCACCGGTACTCTATTCTTGTTGTCTTTGTTGCTTCAATCCTTCATAACTTACTAAATTCTTTAAATTAACTAATGTGATCATAGATATAGTCAAATATACCTTTGTATATGATTTTTGTAAGATTGCACACCTTAACTTGATCTCTAACTCCAAATTCGGTTGCCTTTTCCTTGCATATTATCTTCTTATCGATTGACTGAACACTTAGTTGATTTTCCAATTTGATCCTTGAACACCATTGGTAAATATGATCTATTATCATCAACAAAACATGTTGCCAACAATGACAACACCACAATACACTCATGTGACCAAAAAACATATTACCTTCATCAAATGCCAACAATCTCCCCCTTTGGCATTGATGGCAACATAGGGAAAATTTGACTATCAAAAACTATACATACGTAACTACCCCTATGTTGTACATAACAATTGTATACATGAGTAACTCTCTTGTTTACAAGAATTTTTTTCTAAACTACTACTCCTCCTTTGACAACAATGATAAGGGTACTACAAGATATGCAAAAACAAAAATTTTATTAATAAAGAGTAGCATATACAATTTACAATCTAATGAATATCTCATGGAAGGTAGTCTTCAAAATTTTCCAATCACTGACCCATGACCTATACAGAGTCTCCATAATAAGTATATATCCATGAAGACAAAATGCTAATTCCTCTAAGTCATCAATTGTGTTTACAAGGTGAGGTGTTAAGGTTTTCTTACCTTCTTTCAGGGTATGGTTTAGGATGTCCATATTAGGAATCAAAAACTCTTTAATTCCATCAAGTTTCCAAGTCTCTTATTCTATTCTTTCATGTAGTTCTTCAACTTCTGATTTATCTTTCCTACCTCAACTTTAAGAGATGTGGCATTCATATGAATGAGATCAAAATTTGTTACAAAAATTCAGCTCATGTTGAGCTTCACCCCTTTTCTTTTCAAGATCTTGCATAAAATGGGAAAAATCACAAATAGACCTCAATCTCTTCCCTCCATCAAGAAATGCATCTCTAACCTGGTTCACATCCAATGTAAGATTGTTCCTATCTTCAACAATGGACTGTGATAACTTCTCTAGTCTTTTCCTTTCATAAACCTTCTCTACTCTTTCTATTTCAAAAATTTTGCTTCTTCTCCTAACAACTAAATCAACTCCTATTTGCTAAAAAATAAAACATACTTTAAATAAATGTATAAATTTTTCCCACTGAATAAAATAATACAAGACCAATCCCTTATCTAAATTTGGATACAAAGTCTCCTTTCATCAAACCTTTGCATGCAACCCTATCAGATAGTTTGTATCTTTTTTGAACAAACGATCAACTATTTAATCCTATCAATATAAATCTGTCAAGTACACCATATATAACCAGTTTAATTAAATTTAATTCCTTATGGGGAAACTAATTAAACAAAAAGAAATAAGACAAAAAAAAATTTATAACTTTCTGATGATCGAATGCATATACAAGACAAATTACAATTCCACACAAGTCTTGAAAATAACAATTGAATTCATAAATTCAATAATCACAAAGGACTCAATCTAGTAAAATATAACACATATAACACCATTTTAATGAAAAGGGTCTTCTCATTTGTATTAATTTCAAAAAATAGTACGATTAAATTATTTTCTTCAATTATGCCAAAAATCTAACCTTTCCATCTTATGGTCTTGGTTTCCCCTTTATAGAAAATAGGGGAAGCAACAAGCTTCAGACCATTCACATTCACGCCTCTTCATATCCAAAACTAACCTAACAACTAAAACATAACAAAAATATTACAAAGAGAATTATTTAAATTCAAAACCCTAACTAAATGATTAATCATTTTATTTTACAAACTAGAGTCTCAGCCTTCAAATATTTCTTTTCTCTTTGTCTTGTATTTCTCCTCCTGAAAAATGATCTTTATATTACATATTCACTTTCATGTGAAGTATTCCCTTGAGAATAATTGATCTCATGTCATTTATCTATTAATTGAATCCACTTTGAGTGTATCACGTTTCTAGATTTTACCCTAGTGATTTTAATTAGACATTTTGCTCCACCTTTACTCTTTAACGAGTAGATTTTAATTTTCTAAAAATTAAAAATATTGATAAAGTATTTGGCTTCAAAACTTTAACACGTTTATCTCGGTGGGTCCCAACTGGTGCTAAAACATTAGAAAAATTTCATGAGAATGTTTTTAATTTCTTCAATAATATGAGTCGCTATTTCACTGCCATCAAAATACTTTGTTAAATAATAGTATCATTGGTATTTCTCTATCCTTCTTATTTACTTCTTGCCAAACGATGGTTTGCATCAAATAATCATTGCATTCATTAAGTTGTCATAAGTTGTTTGCTGCTATAAAAGCTGCTTGTCATCACTCACAAATATGGGCTATTTTAAACAAATTTTTGACACCAAAAAGTGTTCAATGCTCTCTCAAAGAGTTTCCAACTCATAGGCAACCATACCCGGAGCATTTAGACACTAAAACAACACCGGTTTTCCCTCAAGTGACCTCCAAAAATGGCCCAGATCATTTGGACATGAATTAACATATACTAATTTCCTTGGTTAGATCTGCTCAAAAAAAATTATTTTCATTTTTTTCTACCATTATTGTATGTGATTAATCTCTATTTCAAATCTTCAATCTCTTTAATGAATCATGTTGTGCTTCAGCAGATGACTTTACACCATTTGATTTGCTTATATTTTGTCAACACCAGGAAACTTGGAGCTATGAAACCTTACAAAAGTTAATGATAATTAGAATAAAATATGGGTTTGGCCTCAGGTTTTGAGTACCCTATCAAATTAAGGTATTTCCTTTGTAAATAGACCTATCAGAGCCTACTACGAAAAGTATGAACTTTAAAATAATATATGTCATGGACTCCAAAGTTGATGAAATCAAAATTGGAGACTCCTGTGACCATCTCAAGACTCAAGAAACCCTCATATTTGGCAATTTTACACATTTTTGAAATGCCAAAGTTAGCTCGGGAGCCTTCAGGAAACAATTAAAAAGTCTATCAAAATATCTCCAATCTTCATGAAATTGCATAGGAACATAGTCTCATATACCAAGAAACTTTCCACTAAATGGTTTTGCAAGATCATTTACGAGGACCGAGATTTTAATTGTTGAGGTTGACAACATTTCATTTCTGTAAACTTCATTAATAAACTGTTTAAAACTACATTTTCCTTTGGGCTCAAAAACTTGTCAAATGACCTTATGAAGACCTGAAATCCGGAACACAAGTTCATTTCCATATAAAGAAACATAAAAATAAATTCATTTGATGAGATATTTGTTTGACCAAGAAATATTAAATTTTCAAAGTAGGCTCCTGACTGATGTTGTCATCGTACAAACAACAAATCTACAGAAACTGTGTTTGGTTTTAGCTAATTAAAAATACCAAATAAACTCTTGGGACTTTGAAGTTGTACATGTGACAGCATTATAATATGAAAAGATTATAGGGAATAGTTATATTGGAAAACCATAGCATAGGCATTGAGATGTTGACTTTCAAAGATAGCTACTTAAGGAAGCAGAAATATACAAATTACACACCTTAGGAATTTTCTTATTTGACAAAGGCATCAGATTTGATTTTTGGAGGAAGGAAATCGATGAACACAATTGTTTATAAATGAAAAATATGATCTCAAGGGAAATTCATATGTTGAGCATGTAAATCAAGAGGCCATTTTTAGGGTTTTTATATTGAATGAGGCTCTAAACTTTACCAAATTTTGTAGTCATGTTGTGGCCTCTGTTCCACACATCACCCCATCAGTGATGGGGTCCCCCCCTCTTTCTCTTGTCCAGCTTAGCCCCTTTTTGGTTTCAAAGCTCTATTAGTGGCAGTCTCAAACAAAAGCATTACCTCATGGAAATAATAGATTCCCAAAGCCAGTAGGGAGGAGGGAGTCTGCAGAATAATGAAGGAAAGAGGAATCTGTAGGAGAACAAATGCCTTCACGAAGAAAAAATACCTCTTATGTGCTTTCTTGCACGTGTCTGTGAGTCGATGGAGGAATGTGTGTTGAGGACAAATTCCTTGACTTCTCCCTAATCCCGCTCTAGTCTTCTCTCGAGCGTAAATGCAAGTTGATGAAGGAATGTGTGCTGAGGACAGATTCCTTGACTTCTCCAGAATCCCACTCCCCTTTTCTCAGAGGCGCAAATGCAAGCCAGTTGCGGAATGGAGGATAAACATGAAATTCCTTCACTAAGGAAAAATATTGATAACATGTTTTCTTGGGCACACCTAAGGGTGAGTTGCGGAATGTGTGCTTTGCATAGAATTCTTTACCCACCCAAATTCTAGCTTCCACTTCTCTTAGAGCACAAGTCAATGCAGTCTATGGAGGACTACCAAAACACAACAATCTATTACTCATCAAAAATCTTACTCCAGACTTTTCTTGAGTGCGAAACAATGCCAGTCATGGAATCCATGCAAAGGACAAAGTCCTTCACTCATTGTAAGTCCCACTCCCACAATTTTCAAAGTGCAAGTATGCCTTGATGGAGGAATGTGTGCAAAGGACAAGTTCCTTCACTCACTAAAATCTTGATCCCATCCTTTCCAAAGCACAAGTCAACGGAGTCAATAGACTCCTCTACAAGAAACAATTCGTCAATCCCTTCAAATCCTGCTCCAAGGAAATGGGAGGCACATTTTCAAGCACATAAAAAAATGTGTGCTCCGGACAAATTCCGCAACACACTAAGACTCCCGCTCCAAGGAGAGTGGAAGCACAAGTGAGAGCCGATCACGGAATGGGTGCTAAGGATAGAATCTGTGACAAGGCTAAAATCCTAACTTCTCCTTAATTTGAGCTCAAATACTACTCAATCACAGAATATGTGACAAAAGAAAAAATCCTCAGCATGTGATAGGATGCTCCCAAAGTGCAAAATGAAGGAAGTCACAGAATGTGTGAAAGAAGAAATCCATAAACTCATGCCCAAATGCACTCGGAAGTCAAAACACATCAAGTCACAAATCGATCATCAAGGCAAAATTCTAGAGCATGGCAAATCTTGGAAGATTTTAAAAATTTCAAATCTTGAAAATTCTGAAACTCTTGGGAATGGAAAATTTAGAAGACTTGTGGAAATTGAAATTTTCAAATCTAGAAAATTCCAAAATCTTAAAAATTGAAAAAACTTGAAAAGCCAAATCGTCGAAATTTTGGAGAATCAAGAAAAATTCAAAAAATCTTAAAATTTCCAAAGTGTGACACAGTGAATTTAAAACATGAGAAGATCGATTTGTGAAGAGTTTGAAGAATCAGAGAAGAGGGCATGAGAATGTTAGAGAGGATTTTTATTTTTTTTTAAGACGGGGAAAGTTTCAAAGAGAAAATATGAAAAAAAAATTATGTGATTCTTATCTTGATTATTTCATTTTGCAGGAGGAAGGATTCCAGTCCCGCACAATCAAGGATGACATTCAAGTTCCAGGTCTCTAGTTGCAGTGTTGAAGACACCATGATCCAAGTGATCAAGTTCAAGGCATCTGTTAGCTATTTTCCTTGTATCCCTCAACTCTAAAAGAGAAATATGAATACCGGACCCGGGGATCTTTGTCTAGTTACACAATTCCACTTGTTCATACAAACTGAGGGGCAAGAAAAGACTAATTCATGATGATTTGATCCTCCTTCTGCTTTGAGTTCCACACACTCAGGTGGGTGCACCTAAAACATGATAAGATCTGCATACATATAACTCACTAGGTAAAACCCTTTATGCAGATGTAAAAATCAGTGAATAGTTCTCAGACTTATAAAACATGGGAGTTCAACTCAACCAGTCTTATACAGGATCCCACCTATACGATCTGCTAAGAACCAGAGAAATGGTCAAGGTAACAATAACGATAAACTCCTTCTCTTTGAGCTTTGAGCTTAGGTAGGTTAACCAATGGATTCATTTCTTCAAAGAATCACTAACAACACTTGTATTTAGGAAGCACAAGACATAAACATGAATGCTTTCAAACATGAAATTAAAGATTATTTGAATTTTAAAGGTTGATGATGAAAAATACAAAGAAAACCAAGACCAGTGCCTTGTTCATTGGGCAACAAAGTCATAAAAACATACATTCACAGAAAACCTTAATCCCAAACTCAAAGAAACCAAGTGAAATGCCTTACAAATCACTTCTCTCACTCCAGTTCCTCGACATCGAATTCATATACAAACCTATAACTCTCAGAATTTGAAATCAAGACTTACTCTCTCCTTGAAAGAAACTCAAATTCAAACCCTCAGATACCTTATAACTGGTATACTGACATGCCTTACAAATCAATACACAAGAATTAAGATCATGCATACAAAGACATCAAATGAGAACTGAATAGCGATTCCATCATTTTTCATTAAAATTTATCTGTAACTGTACATTTGCAAAACAAAGAAACACAGAAAATAAGATCAAAAGCCTAGAAGCTTCCCTGCAGCAAAAATTTCAACCTCCTTTTATAAATGAGAGAAAAACTAAGATATAGCAAATGTGGTCAGTTGAAAACTAACTGACAGCTATCCATCTCAGTACAAAATATCTTCAACATTCCTCTCATCTGCCCTGCAACTGATTCCCAAACTGATCTAATATGTGCAATCATTTCTCAAACTGATCTGACATCTGATTCTGATCCTCGGATTTGCCAGCACACACTACTCTCATCCACTTCACAAAAATTGAAAAACATCATCGCCATCAGATTCCTCGTCGTTTCCTATTTCTGGAAACATATAACACTTATATGTTTTGTCAAAAAATGAATCCCTAGGCTATTAATCCGTGAGCAGGTCATGGAATTTAAATTTTTGAATTTATGCCCTATAGTTTGAACTTTATTAATTTTCTCAAATCTTTTAAATCTGACAATTTTAAACTCATTTTCTATATTTGCCTCAGAAAGCACCAGGGAGTGCCACTTGTCACATGCTGATTGGGTGCTCAAACCTGACCATGGGTTAACTTCCTCATCTAGAGAACTAGCGACCATATGCATTCTCATAATCTCATAATGGATTTTTTAACCACAGTAAAGCTTGGTGACCTGGCGAATTCGCTATTCTCATAATCTCTGAATTCTTCCTTGACCTTGGGTTTCATCCAGTGACTTGGCGACTGGGTATTCTCACAATCGTGAAATGAAATTACCTCACCACTAGCCATCTAGTGACTCAGTGACTAAAGGCTCACCGAATCATGGAGTAGTTAGAGCTAGACCACCAGGATCTGGCGACTCGCGGTTAACTAACCCCCCGTTGAGTCGCACGGTTATCGGCTAACTGCTAGCTCCTTCGCGCAACTGCGTGAATGCCTGCCACATGTCCACTTCATCCACCTCACTATCGCGTCACATCCTACAAAATTATCTTTTCCTATGTGTGGGCACAAAAATTGAGGCAGTTGCATGAGCAATCATGCAAGCACAGCCTCCCATTCTTCTTTCTTTTTTACATTGGGAGTGGATTTGGTTATATTCATTACAAAGACCCACCTTTGCATGCATGTGGGATAATAGATTTTGAAAGTTTTAAAGACTTCTTGCTTCTAGCGCCAAAATTAGGGGGCCCACCGCCGCACAAAGACTCCCATCCAAGCGAGCCCACCAAGAGCCTTTGGCTTTCTATTTACAACACAATGTGATTGCCAAAGTATTTGAACAATAAAGAGACCAACAATCAACTGCATGTGGGATAATAAACTGTAATGAAAAATCATCACAAGCTTCCTCTCCCAAGTGCTAGACACCATTTTGTTTTATGTGTGAACCTCATTTGCTATGAATATGAGCAGGCTGGGAAGAAGAGTAAGCCTCCTTCTTAACTCATTGCATGGGGCCTGCTACTTGCAATCTCCAAAGAGACTTGCACGACATCCCTCTTCATAATGTGTGAAGGATGCTCAAGTGCACTGGCAATCCCATACCACGCGCAAGGTCCCTTCTCCTTACATAAGCCTCCTAATTACTTAGGCAAGGAAAGCCTCTCCATTTGATTCTCGATGTTCCCTTACATCAGTGCATAAGGTCTTTGCACCAGAAAAACAAAACATTTATATTTCGCGTGCCCCCTTTGGATTGGGCATCTCCCAAAATAGTGCTAGCACTTCACTTTTATTGCTGGCTTCTCTCCCATTTGTGTGAGCTTCCAACTCATGTGCCTTCCTTTGCACAACTTCTGCATAGACATTCACATTTCTAGCTTCCTTCTTTTGGTGTATGAAGTTATATTTTATTGAGTGGGTGCCTCCTTTGGGATCACAGGCAGCCCCATTAATTTATTTTCCATTTGTTCCATGCAAAAAAACAAACTAGCAAGCAAGTCCCTGAATGTGTGAGTGCTTCTTCAAACTGGCTGCTGCACAGGAAATCCCCTCATTGGTGTGCAAGGCAACCTCTAATACACACTTGATGTGCACACTGAAAATGGTGCGCACCCATCATAACTGGCAGTCTTCCTTTTCCTTGCACAAGGCTTCTACATCAGTGCCTCTATACTCATGCAAAATTCCCTGTCCGCAGGCTCTCCTCCTCATTTCCTAGGGCACTCTAGCATTCATGTAAGCACCCCTCACAACTAGTACGTGGGCTTCCTTAACTATGGTCCATGTGTTGGTGCCTTCTAAAACATGTGGTAAATCACTTTTAATGTGCTAACAGTTTCATCTCTTGCACAACATACCATTCAATGCACTGGCTCATAATTTCTACACGTGAGGCATCACCATACTAGCTCAAGAATCCACAAATCTACAGAATCCTTATGCCATAACTGCTAGTGTTCACTCACCGCCTAGCATCTATGCCTGAGCCACTTCCTTACCATATAGTCTCATGCAACCATTTTCACAATCCACTATTTCAAACAACACGTGCACACCTGGTTAAATCTTGTAGCCAGCCACTTATCACTTGCACCTTTCAATGTGTGTGAGTCCCCTTTAGACTAATATCTTTAAATTATTTTTGAAATTCTTCAAAACTGCCAAACTTCCTAGCATCCTGAAAGTGTATAAGCAAGAAAAGTTCATTCAAGTTATTCTAAAATGTAGTGCCTGCCAACAAGACCTTATGCTTCGCGGAATACTATGTCAATGTCTGAAAAATATTTGAATCTTTGTTCCTAAGCCTGTGATCTTCATCAATTATCATGGATTCCATTTGATTTGTTGTAAGACTACAGTAACAAAGTTTATCATTTCATACGATACCAAAAGAACATCAAATTTTATCCTTTCTTGTTTAGACTGAGTTGAAGTGGAAGCTAGCCTTTTCTTCCCTGGTGCTTCTTTGACAGTTTTCCTTTCTTCAAATGATAAAATTCATATTGTCCGATCTGAGCATGAGCTGGACCAATCCCCACACACATCACAATTTTCATCTGTGGGTCTTTGGCTTTATACTTGTGTGTGAGCACCACATATTATACACTGGCTTCCCTTAGACTCGGTCTGGCACATGCAAACAAGCAATTGTCAGAGCAGGACCTTGTCAACACAGACAATGGAGAGAAGCGGAATACAAGCACCAGCATGTTCCTCTGCTTATCCCAAAAACCAAGCCTTGGTGAATCTAGACCCAAAACTTTAAACATATGGTTCACTTTTCAAACCTTGCAAAGTCACCCATTAACATCTGTTGGCCTCCAGGAGTGGCTTCAAAAACTGACAAAAAGGCCTGGCACAAGAGCGTCATCAACAAGACAAGATCACCTTCAACATTATAATACGCTAGTCAGAGGAAAACTCCCCAGAAGACTTTAGCCGAAAGTTGTCAATGATCAAATATGGCCAATTGAAAATAATTTTGTCTGCACTTGTCAAATCACATAAATTGGCTCTGGAACTAGCCTAAAAAACTGACCGACTGAAACCTTCGAGAGCCAAAAGCCTGGGCATTGATTCACCCTCACTCAAGGAATATGGATCCATCATTAGATTCCTCAGAAAGTTTAAATTTTAATCACAATAAAATGCCAAAGTCAGCTTACAAGATATGTTCAGAATTTAAAACAGTGAAAATCCTAGAAACTGGGTTTGGAAATGGCTTTGAAAACTAGGCTAAACATGACATCAAGATCCAAAAATAGGGGTATTTATTCTTCATCATACAGAGAGTACATATCCACAATTAGGGCTCATGATGAATAAAAGGGTGCATTTGGCAATTAGACAAAGATAGGCTCTCAGAATTGCAAATTGGGAAACCTAGTAAAATAGTGATTTGTGCGTACGGAATGACCCTGGGAAAGTATGCTAAAAGATTCATCAAGATTTCTAACTTGGCATACTTGGAGTAATTTTAGAGTAGAACACAGTGGTACAACCTATTCAGGCTCATCAATCATGGATCAAAAGTTATAATATCACGAACAAGGGTACAAATCAATTTGCACATTTCACAACTTGTAAAACTACAGAAGTTGTATTTGGAATCGCATTTGCAAACTGAGAAAACGGACTCGTCATGACCTCAAATTTGAAACATAGGAATTATTTGACCCTTGGAATATGATGCAAAAGGAATTTTCTCAATAGGGTCAACTAGGTCAAAGATATCATTGATCAAACAGGCCCTTCCAAAATTCTGAACAATTACACAAGTGCATGACAACAACAAACAACCAACTTTGAGGGGTTCAAAAGCTAATCAAACAGATTCAAAATGACTTGAAAATTAGAACATAGGTTCTTTGATATGCATACTAAACATCCTCAAAGTGGCAGGTCATGAAACATTTTTGGACGCAAGATATTCAAAGGTAAACTGGGCTACTATACTTTGTTTGACACTTGGGCAGAATTGTGCAAATTTGACACTTGCTCAAAATGGGACTTCACCGAATGATTCGTGATGACAAAAAAACATCAGAGAATGCATGGATATACTAAATGGAGTGTGTTAAGTACCTAGAACACCTGATGGGCTTCAAAATGACAGTCGGGTACATATGTATGAAAGCACTTAAAGGGCTTCAAACTGTGAAACTTTAACATGGTACTCAAAACCCATGTTGCATTTTTTCATCCCAACAATGACTCTGACTGTGGACGCATGCCCCATGCGGGCATGTAGAGAACCACAAAATCTCATGGTAGAAGCAGACCACCCCGAAGAAAAGGAATCAAACTTTTCACTTTTCAGTTACATCTCAAAACTCCGAATTGGGAACCCTCCTCTTACTTCAAAAACTGAAACCCCTTTTATTGAAAGTAGGGACGACATACAACTGAAGGGAAAGAAAACAACTGTACAAACACAGAACTTATTTACGAAGGCCCAAAGCCCCAAAACTAAAAACAATCTTTACCTCTGTCAAATAAATGATTCTCATCTCCATACAACGGAGGCGAGCTGAGACTACATGCTTCATCCAACCGGTTAAAAATAATATGATTCATCTTTAGTATGTCATAGAAAACTTGATCATTAAACTCACCATTATCCGACAAAGGAGAGCCAACAAGATTCCATAAGCACTAATCATTTTGCGATGTAAAAACATCACACCCTTCATTGTCACTGCCATGCTGAAAAGTGAAACATTCCAACTCCACATCATGGCTGGAAACATTATCATTTCGATCATTAGTTTGTAAAAAAGAATAACACAGTTCTATCTCATTACTTTTGCAAACTGACGTAGAACTTCTCAAAACAAATCTCGAATTGCGTAGAACCAAATACATCGTGCTACTCACAAACTACATCAACAATATGTGGAAAGGAAAAAGCTCCGTCAGTGAGTGACTCATTAGGCATTAATAAATCTAAGAATACACTTTCAGATTTACCATATCCTTTAGTGTCAAAATGTAAACCAAAACCACAGTCAGCAAGCTCATGCAAATCTAAATATTCACTAGCACACTCATCATTGTATTCATCAAAAATGACATTATCAAAATCATCACAATGAAATGCATTCTCATACTGCTGATTTAAAATTGGAGAAAAGACATCAAGATGTGTTTCACTCATCATGCCATCATCCGAATTACTTTCATCAAAACTTATATTTACCGGGCATGGAATTCTGGAAACAAACTTAGAACCATACCTCTGAAAATTAACATCCAAGAGACTTGAAATCTGCTCACAACTTAGCAAGCACTGAACATCACATTTCACTTCTTCATTCTCACTACTAATGTTGCAAATCTCTTCTCCATCTGAAACTGGGACTGAATTTATTTGTCTCACATTACCTTGTGTGAAGTAACTACCGCAGGAACTAACATCTGCATTATATCCATGTTCTTCATGTTCACACAAAACATCACTAAACTGAAGCAAATAGCCATTAACATCATGTTGAAAAAAGGGGAAATCTACAAGCTCAAAGAACTCACTATCAACTGAAGATTTATCTTCCATTCCCTGACACTCATAAACTTCATCATCAGCACAATAACTAGCATTAAAACCATTACTAGATTCAACATCCTCATCATAACTAGATTCAAGACAACTAGAATCAGCATCTACAAATGTATCCATCCATTCTTTAATATTTTCTAGTGTCTCATCTTTTAAGGATGCAGTCCAATTAACCAATTCAAGCATTGACAGTTCTAGGAACATCTCAGCATACTGGGATTCATGAAAATCTAAACCCGCAGGAAGCTCACTACATGCAATAAGAAATTTCTTGTAATAAGACAATGTGGACTCTTCATTTCTTTCTCCTATTGCACATCTTAACATCAGTATACAATTATGTTGAATTATTTTATTTATCAAATGAACTTCATCATTATAAGTTTCTAAATCTAACTGCAAACTTTTAGATCTAGAATCATCCTGACTTATCACAGCTGGGAACTCCATTCTAACACACTGACAAAACAATAAAGCTTATTCCATGACAATGTTTCTATCCAACTTCATGCAACCACTAACTTCATTTAACATCAACATATCTCTGATACACTTTAGCAACCAAATCTTCTATTCAGAAATATGGCACGAACTTTCAAACTAATTTCCCTTTTCTTTAGTGACTTGTTCACTTATTAAGGAGCCATTTTTGCTTGGTAAAAAATAGGATTACCTGGAAGTGCTGCTGCTATTTGTAAAATTCTAATTTAAAGTCTCCTTCAAATCACCTTCCAAAACTTCATAGACTCGCCACCTCTTTTTAGAGGACAAATTCTGAATTAGCTGAGAGATTTTATCTCAGATCTGAACCTTCTTTCAAAACTAGCAAACATAACACAACTTCACAGGGTAACACTGTTTGTCAGGATCACAAAATACATTACAATTTTATCTTACAAAACACTAATCAAACAGAGCATCAGAGTCACCACTCACATTCAGTGAGATAATATAACAATTTGAAAAGAATTGACTCTATAACCAAACTGGACCAGACCCTAGGATAATTCAACAATGCAAAGAATTAGACATCTTAAACTTGCTATCATTTATCTATTCCCTAGTAGAGTCACCAATTTTTTAGCTATTTTCCTTGTATCCCTCAACTTTAAAAGAGAAATATGAATACTAGACCCAGGGATCTTTGTCTAGTTACACAATTCCACTTGTTCATACAAACTGAGGGGCAAGAAAAGACTAATTGATAAGGATTTGATCCTCCTTTTGCTTCAAGTTCCACACACTCAGACAGGTGCATCTCAAACATGATAAGATCTGCATACATATAACTCACTAGCTAAAACCCTTTATGCAGATGTAAAAATCAATGGATAGTTCTCAGACTTATAAAACATGGGAGCTCAACTCAATCAGTCTTATACAGCATCCCACCTGTACGATTTGCTAAGAACCAGGGAAATGGTCAAGGTAACAATAAGGATAAACTACTCCTTCTCTTTGAGCTTTGAGCTCGGGCAGATTAACCCATGGATTCATTTCTTCAAACAATCACTAACAACACTTGTGTTCAAGAAGCATAAGACATAAACATGAATGCTCTCAAACATGAAATTAAAGATGATTTAAATTTTAAAGGTTGATGATGAAAACTGAAAAGCAAACTAGGACTAGTGCCTTGTTCATTGGGAAACAGAGTCATACAAACATACATTCGCAAAAAACTTTAATCCCAAACTCAAAAAAACCAAGTGAAATGCCTTACAAATCACTTCTCTCACTCCAGTTCCTCGACATCGAATTCATATACAAACCTATAAATCTCAGAATTTGAAATCAAGGCTTACCCTCTCCTTGAAAGAAACTCAAATTCAAACCCACAGATACCTTATAACTGGTATACTGACATGCCTTACAAATCAATACACAAGAATTAAGATCATGTATACAAAGACATCAAATGAGAACTAAATAGGGATTCCATCATTTTTCATTAAAATTTATCTGTAACTGTACATTTGCAAAACAAAGAAACACAGAAAATAAGATCAAAATCTTGGAAGCTGCCCTGCAGCAAAAATTTCAACCTCCTTTTATAAATGAGATAAAAACTAAGATATAGCAAATGTGGTCAATTGAAAACTAACTAACAACTGTCCATCTTAGTACAAAATATCTTCAACATTCCTCTCATCTACCTTGCAACTGATTCCCAAACTGATCTAATATGTGCAATCATTTCTCAAACTGATTTGAGATCTGATTCTAATCCTTGGATTTGCCAGCTCACACTACTCTCATCCACTTCACTGAAACTAAAAAACATCATCGCCATCAGATTCCTCGTCCTTTCCTGTTAGCGGAAACATATAACACTTATATGTTTTGTCAAAAAATGAATCCCCGGGCTATTAATCCGTGAGCAGGTCATGGCATTTAAATTTTTGAATTTTATGCCCTATAGTTTGAACTATATTAATTTTCTCAAATCTTTTAAATCTGACAATTTTAAACTCATTTTTTGTATTTGCCTCAAAAAGCACCAAGGAGCACCACTTGTCACATGCTGATTGGGTGCTCGGACCTGACCATGGGTTAACTTCCTCATCTAGAGAACTAGCAACCATATCCATTCTCATAATCCGATAATGGATTTCTTAACCACAGTAAAGCTTGGTGACCTGGCGAATACGCTATTCTCATAATCTCTGAATTCTTCCTTGACCTCAAGTTACATCCAGCGACCTAGTGACTACGCATTCTCGTAATCGTGAAATGAAATTACCTGACTGCTAGCTATTAGGTGACTCAGTGACTGAAGGCTCGCCAAATCATGGAATAGTTAGAACTAGACCACCAGGATCTGGTGACCTGGTGACTAGCGGTTAACTAACCGCCCGCTGAGTCACGTGATTATCGGCTAACTGCTGGCTCCTTCTCGCAACTATGTGAACGCCCACCACATGTCCACTTTGTCCACCTCACTGTCATGTCACATCCTACAAAATTATCTTTTCCTGGGTGTGGGCATAGAAATTGAGGTGGCCACATGAGCAGTCACGCGAGCACAACCTCCCATTCTTCTTTCTATTTTACATTGGGAGTGGATTTGGTTATATTCATTACAAAGACCCACCTTGGCATGCATGTGCAATAATAGATTTTGAAAGTTTTAAAGACTTCCTGCTTCTAGCGCCAAAATTAGGGGGCCCACCGCCGCACAAAGACTCCCAGCCAAGCAGGCCCACCAAGAGCCTTTGGCTTTCTATTTACAACACAATGTGAGTGCCAAAGTATTTGAACAATAAAGAGACCCACCATCGACTGCATGTGGGATAATAAACTGTAATGAAAAATTGTCACAAGCTTCCTCTCCCAAGTGCTGGACACCATTTTGTTTTATGTGTGAACCTCATTTGCTGTAAATATGAGTAGGTTGGGAAGAAGAGTAAGCCTCCTTAACCCATTGTGTGGGGCCTTCTACTTGCAATATCCAAAGAGACTTGCCCGACATCCCTCTTCATAATGCGTGAAGGATGCTCAAGTGCGCTGGCAATCCCATACCAGTGCAAGGTCCCTTCTCCTTACATAAGCCTCCTAATTACTCAGGTAAGGAAAGCCTCTCCATTTGATTCTTGTTGTTCCCTTACATCAGTGTGTAAGGTCTTTGCACCAGAAAAACAAAACATTTATATTTCGCGTGCCCCCTTTGGATTGGGCATCTCCCAAAACAGTGCCAGCACTTCACTTTTATTGCTGGCTTCTCTCCCATTTGTGTGAGCTTCCAACTCACATGCCTTCCTTTGCACAACTTCTGCATAGACATTCTCATCTCCAGCTTCCTTCTTTTGGTGTGTGAAGTTATATTTTATTGAGTGGGTACCTCCTTTGGGATCGCAAGCAGCCCCATTAATTTATTTTCCATTTGTTTCATGCAAAAAAACAAACTAGCGAGCAAGTCCCTGAATGTGTGAGTGCTTCTTCAGACTGGTTGCTGCATAGGAAATCCCCTCATTGGCATGCAAGGAAACCTCCAATACACACTTGATGTGCACACTGAAAATGGTGTGCACTCATCATAACTGGCAGTCTTCCTTTTCCTTGCACAAGGCTTCCACATCAGTGCATCTATACTCATACAAAATTCCCTATTCATAGGCTCTCCTCCTCATTTCCTAGGGCACTCTAGCATTCACGTAAGCACCCCTCGCAACTAGTCCATGGGCTTCCTTAACTGCTGTCCATGTGCTGGTGCCTTCTAAAACATGTGGTAAATCACTTTTAATGTGCTGACAGGTTCATCTCTTGCACAACATACCATTCAATGCACTGGCTCATAATTTCTATGCGTGAGGCATCACCATACTGGCTCAGGGAATCCACAAATCTACACAATCCTTATGCCATAACTGTTGGTGTTCACTCACCACCTGGCATCTATGCGTGAGCCACTTCCTTACTGTGCAATCTCATGCAACCATTTTCACAATCCACTATTTCAAACAACATGTGCACACCTGGTTAAATCCTTGCAGCCAGCCACTTGTCACTTGCACCTTTCAATGTGCGTGAGTCCCCTTCAGACTAATATCTTTAAATTATTGTTGAAATTCTTTGAAACTGCCAAACTTCCTAGCATCCTGAAAGTGTATAAGCAAGAAAAGTTCATTCAAGTTATTCTGAAATGTAGTGCCTGCCAACAAGACCTTATGCTTCGTGGAATACTATGTCAATGTCTGAAAAAGCTTTGAATCTCTATTCCTAAGCCTGTGATCTTCATCAATTATCATGGATTCCATTTGATTTGTTTTAAGACTGCAATAAAAAATTTTATCATTTCATACGATACCAAAAGGACATCAAATTTTATCCTTTCTTGTTTAGACTGATTTGAAGTGGAAGCTGGCCTTTTCTTCCCTGGTGCTTCTTTGACAGTTTTCCTTTCTTCAAATGAAAAAAATCATACTGTCTAGTCTAAGAATGAGCTGGACCAGTCCCCACACTAATCAAAATGTTTATCTGTGGGTCTTTGGCTTTATACTCATGTGTGAGCACCACATATTATACACTGGCTTCCCTTAGACTCGGTCTGGCACATGCAAACAAGCAATTGTCAGAGCAGGACCTTGTCAACACAGACAGTGGAGAGAAGCGGAATACAAGCACCAGCATGTTCCTCTGCTTATCCCAAAAGCCAAGCCTTGGTGAATATAGACCCAAAACTTTAAACATATGGTTCACTTTTCAAACCTTGCAAAGTCACCAATTAACATCTGCTGGCCTCAAGAGCGGCTTCAAAAACTAACAAAAAGGCTTGGCACAAGAGCATCATCAACAAGACAAGATCACCTTCAACTTTATAATACGCCAATCAGAGGAAAACTCCCCAGAAGACTTTAGCTGAAAGTTGTCAATGATCAAATATGGCCAATTGAAAATAATTTTGTCTGCACTTGTCAAATCACATAAATTGGCTCTGGAACCGGCCTCAAAAACTGATCGACTGAAACCTTCAAGAGCCAAAAGCTTGGGCATTGATTCACCCTCACTCAAGGAATATGGATCCATCATTAGATTCCTCAGAAAGTTTAAATTTTAATCACAATAAAATGCCAAATTCAGCTTACAGGATATGTTTAGAATTTAAAATAGTGAAAATCCTAGAAACTGGGTTTGGAAATGGCTTTGAAAACTAGGCTAAACATGACATCAGGATCCGAAAATAGGGGCATTTATTCTTCGTCATACAGAGAGTAAAAATCCACAATTAGGGCTCATGAGAAATAACAGGGTGCATTTGGCAATCAGACAAAGATAGGCTCTTAGAATTGCAAACTGGGAAACCTAGTAAAATAGTGATTTGTGCGTATGGAATGACCCTGGGAAAGTATGCTAAAAGATTCGTCAAGATTTCTAACTTGGCATACTTGGATTACTTTCAGAGTAGAATATAGTGGTACAACCCATTCAAGCTCATCAATGACAAATGAAAAGTTATAATATCACGAACAAGGGTACAAATCAATTTGCACATTTCATAACTTGTAAAACTACAGAAGTTGTATATGGAATCGCATTTGCAAGCTGAGCAAACAGACTCGTCATGACCTCAAATTTGAAACATAGGAAGTATTTGACCCCTGGAATATGATGCAAAAGGAATTTTCTCAATAGGGTCAACTGGGTCAAAGATATGACTGATCAAACAAGCCCTTCCAGAATTCTGAACAATTACACAAGTGCATGACAACAACAAACAACCAACTTTGAGGGGTTCAAAACCTAATCAAACGGATTCGAAATGACTTGAAAATTAGAACATACGTTCTTTGATATGCATACTAAACATCCTCAAAGTGGCGGGTCATGAAACATTTATGGACATAAGATATTCAAAGGCAAACTGGGCTACTGTACTTTGTTTGACACTTGGGCAGAATTGTGCAAATTTGACACTTGCTCAAAATGGGACTTCACCGAATGATTCGAGATGACAAAAAAACATTAGAGAATGCATGGATATACTGAATGGAGTGTGTTAAGCACCTGGAACACCTCATAGGCTTCAAAATGATAGTCAGGTACATATGCATCAAAGCACTTAAAGGGCTTCAAACTATGAAACTTTAACATGGTACTCAAAACCCATGTTGCATTTTTTCATCCCAACAGCATCCAATGTTCAAGTATCATAATTCAAATGAAAATATACTATGGGAATAATTTCACATCTTGAAATTCCTTCTCAAAGTCCAAGAACATGACCAAGGAATTTCCATGTGAAGAAAATCCAAATTGGCAGAATCATCAATGAAGGAGTTCGACCCATTTCCAGAAGATGAAGTCTCAACCAAGTACATGGAAGGAAGTGATCAAAGGAAGATATCTTCAGAAGAAGTAATCAACTTGCAACTTAGTTACAAAAAGATGCAATTAAAAATATTCCTCAAATCTTAGCAAGCTAACATGGCACTCAATCATCTTCATCGGTTAGTCAAAAATTCTTCAAGTCAAAGTCAACGCATTTAAGGAAGGGTATCGAGAATAATCCATTCAAGGTAAATTGTGCATTTAATGCATAGTGGGTATGCATATTGGGCATTCATTTCACCCCACTCTCTTCCTAAAAGAGCATGCATGGTGGGCACTTATTACCCACTATGGTAGTGGATTCTTTTTGCATTGATGTAGATTTCCTTTTCTGTTCCCTAACCCTAATTAGGGCTAAGATGGAAAAATTTGGGCCATCGGTTATTATTTTGATCTGGGCCTTTCATCATTTTCAAGGACCTATATAAAGGCATCTTCTTCTCATTTGTAAGAGAGTGAATTTTGAGATTGTTTCTTATGAGCTATTGAGACAATAAAATTTTCATTGAAGTGTGGTGATCATTTGATGTGTCTTAATGCTTGCTTGGTCTCATTATTATCTCAATTAGATTAAGATTAATAGATAAAGTGTGATGAATTTTTTGGAGAATATGATGATGTTTTGATGAGTTTATTTGGTTCATACTTTTGACATTTTAGTGGTTCTAAAGCGTTGTGCAAAGTTAGCCTAAACCCTTATCCATGTGCCTAAATTTGATCGTTCGCACAAACCTTTGAAGATTGCACTAGTCTATGCGTAGTTGTAGCTTGACTTGGTGAAGTGAGACTTGGTAATTGAGAAACTCATCCATCCACATACTTTCCTTGGCTATCATTACCTTTAGGATTAGATTAGGATCTTTGAACCCTAAACCCTTTTTATTTCTGCATATCCGGTGAAAACCCAAAAATAGTACTTAATTAAAAATCTTTTGGTAGTACCCATATCCATCATGACATAAAGGATTAAAAACATAAGGCCCCTTGTGATCATCAGAAAATCACATCAACACCAAGTATATCCATGAGTCAAGGAACCTTGGAGTTATTGTATGATATTTTTGCAATCTTAGCATATGCGATACTTTGTTCAAGAGAGGATAGGATATTTTGTTCTATTGTTTGGTGAGTCATAAAAAATGCATCAACATAAACTGGTGCTAGAAGGAGGGCCTATACTGTAAGACATAATTTTTCATGTCATGAATTGATATGGTGCTTCTGCATAGAGAGATCGTACCAGTCTTACAACCTAACCTCAGATTTGGAGATGACCAAGAAGACATCATCACAGGATTGAACTCACTCACCTAGGAAGTTAAGAGAAGTGCAACTGAATATATGTGAGTGAACTTTGTGTTAGAAGAAGAAGAAGAGAAGGCTCAAAGAATTGAAGCAGGTATTCAAAGAGCATTGGTCATTCAAATGAATCAACATCCTACAGCCCCTATAAGAAGGAATGAAAGTAGATTTCACATACTGGAGTGCATTAATTCATTCTTGCCTGAGGTGCACCGAAGAATCTTGAGATCCACTCCGAGAGCAAAAGAACTAGAAGAACTAAATTTTGATCCAAAGCCTAGGAGAGGCAAGAAAGAAGCATGTACAAGTCAGAACTCACCAAGTGTAGCTGATCTTACGAGACAATTTCAAACTCCACCTCAACAACGTCAGAACCAAGGGACCACTCAAGGATTTCAACAAGGAGGTACACAAATTCAATAGTTGATTGTACAAATACCTATACAAGCCATTGTACTTGTAGCTACCCAACAAAAATTTCCAGCAATGACACAAAAATGGCATCCGTAGAATGCATCATCTCTTGCAACATTTTCTGCTTACAATCATATGCCAAAGAATCCTGAGCATTTTGCTCCAAGTTCTTTGTGAACAATGTCAACTCCACTGCTGATGAACATGTAAAGATTTATGAAGATGCTCTATAGAATAGAAACATTCAAGATGAAGATGTGGCATGCTGATTTTTCCCATATTCGCTAGGGGAAGAAGCTTTTTATTGGTATATTAATTTACCCACGAATTCAATCCAAACATGGCAAGAGCTGAAGGAGGCATTCTTAGGGAAGTTCAGATTGCCTATCACCCCTGCTAAATTGTACAGGAAATGAATTGAGATAAGAAGACAAGAGCGTGAACCTATTGGTGCCTTCAACAATAGATTTCAGAGGGCCTATTCTTAGTTGTGTGATCCTTTCCACATAAATGATGATGTTGCAAGACCTATTTACTATGCAGCCCTAGATTGTTTCACTTCCATGTTCATCTAGAAAACCCATCCGGCCCCCACCAATTTAATCCAAGCATATGTTGAGGCCAAGAAGATCAGTTTACAGTCACCAAAAACTATTGTTGGAGCACTGAGTTATTCTAGGAATGCTAATACATTGAATCAAGGGATGTTGAACTATGCTCCTTCTTTCAATCCCATTCCTGCTCCTTCTAATCAACTAGTACCACATCTGAGAGCTCCAATATCTCATGTGGCACCCACACAACCTGTCTACCATCAGAATATGACCACTACCACAAGGACTCAGGAAGAAAGAGATGAAATGAAAGACTTAATAGAACAAGTCAAGAAGCTATCTTTTAATGTTACTTACCTTAGAAACCAGAATAATCAATTACAAAACTCACAAAGAAATTATCAGTCATAGCAAGGAAATAATCGAGGGTATCAAGGAAATCCTCTAGCTCACCATGAGAATCATCAAGACAATAATCAAGGATACCAGAACAATAATCAAGGTTATCAAGAAAATAGTTCTGGGTATCGAAATAACAATCAAGGATACCATAAGAGATCATGGAATAAAAATCCAAACAATGGCAAAATTCCTTCACCATTGGATAATCCACCAGCTTCTGAAAGCCGACTTGCTGACAAAGTTTTCCTAGCAAAAGTAGCATTTTCTGGATGGTGTAGATTGCATGAAACTAATCAACATTCTAAGTTACAATGCCAAGAGTTTCAAAGAGCAGCTGATATCTTCAAAGGAGAAGTAAGAAACACTACTGTGCCTGAAAATCCTCCACCTACAGGTTATGAGTTAGTGCCTACTCCTAGATATGACCAGGCATTGATCTTTGATGATTTCAAGTTTCCACCTCCTGATTCTCAGGATTACATGCCTATACAAACTAATTAGGAATTCTCGCCTTCATCAAAAAATGGTCCTGTGGAGGTGACATGATATCAAGTTCCACCAGAGAATCAACCTCCACCTGTTTCCCCAAATGAGCCACTGCAGAGGGATGGATTTATTTTCCCTCCACTTTACAATAGTGTCCTAGTGGAAGGAGTAAGTGAAGTTCAAGCTTTTCAACAGACATTTGGAAATGCTCCATTGAGGACTTATTAGAGAAATTATAGAAATCATGAGCCATTGACAATGTCAACTCCTCCAAAAAACTTTACAACTCCTCCACATCCCAATGCCAGTAATACTCCAAGTCCTCTCAGGGATTCATCTGAGTATCGACAATCAAGTAGTACACAAGAAGAAAGAGGTCAGTCTATTGTGACCAATGCTCTTCAAAATAAAAAAGGGCAACTTGTGATGCATTTTGCTATACAAAATGGAGGACAAAAGAAAAATCAAGAACAAGGGCAGAAAGAAAATCCTCCTAGGGAGGAATTCAAGATGCTAAGCTCTTGCATACTGGAAGAATTCAAGAAGATAAAAGTAAGTCTACCACTGTATGAACTAATTAAAATTCCTGAGATAAGGGATGAATTGTTGGGAAGTCTAAATGATGCACCTCCGAAGATCATCTCACAGAATAACTCATACCCACCCAGAGGTCCCCCTAGCAATCCTCAATCTAGTTTTGCACAAAACACAAATGTTGTTGAAAATGCACAAAGTTCAAGCTTCATCAGGATGGTATAAAAAAAATTTGAGGAAGGAATCCTACAAAATGACATGTCACTTCAAAGAGGAGAAATAATCAGAGCTCCTACTACTCTTGTAGAATAAATGACAAGTGGGAGCAACACCCGACAAAATGGGAACAATGAGGAATTCAAACCTAGAGCACAAAATCCTGTGGTTTTCTACCAAGGAAAAGAAGAGTCTGCCCCTTTCCTTATGTTAGTCCAAATTTTTTGAAAAATGTTGCACAACTGTCTGATTGACTCTGGAGCATCAAGTAATGTAATGCCCCTATATATATGTAGAAAATTAGGATTAGTCCCATTACAAACAGATAAAAAGGTAACTTAGCTAGATAAAATAGAAGTTCCAGTTGTAGGAGAACTAAATAATATTCATATGCAATTGGCTTTAGATCCATGAGTTCAAAGTTGTATCGACATATCAGTTGTGAACATTCCAGAAGGGTATGGAATGCTTTTAAGTAGAGAATGGGAAAGGAAATTGAATGGATACATAGCAACTAATTTTTCACACATGTGGCACCCATGGAGGGGAATCCCAAATTTGATAAGGATAGAGAGCATGCCAAGGCTTCAATTGTTGATAACCAAATATGGAAAAGATAATGAGATTTTGCTCATGGAAACAAGTCTAGGATCTTATGCACCTAAAACTGGGGAAATTTTGATGTTACAAGGTTACAACCAAGGAGGATGCTTAGACATGATGCCCAAGTTTGTTGAGGCACCAACTGATGAACCATCAATGACAGAAGGAATTTCAAGAATTTTGTCTTAAAAAGTGTTAAGCAAGAAGTTGAACTGGGGAAAGACGCTTGCATTTAGAGTTTTTTGCTGCCTAATTGGTGCAGAATACATAATGCTTCTCATTCTAAAATATCGTGCATGATGTGCAGAGCTGTGATTGCACAAGTTTCAAAGATGGTCCCACAAGTATCAATGGCATGAAATTTTGAAGATGTCAATGTGGGATATCCAAGTCAAGTAGCGACCTCAGAACCACAATATAAAGAAGTTAAAAATGATGAGAAGAAATGTTTTGAAGAAGAACATGAGAAACAAGGTTGAACCTTCTAGTACTCAAGATGATGATCAAGTCTGGCCTTTATCATTTGATGGATCAAAATCAAAGAAAGGAAGTGGAGTCGGTGTTGAACTTGTTAGCCCAACAGGGGAAGTGATGCAAGAGCATCTTGGGTCCTTGGCAATCCGGTGTCACCAAAAAGAATTTGGAGTTTTGTCTGTGTTGCTCGATTTTTGCTTTGACCAAGTTGGTTAGTAGTTGGTTAGTTTCCTTTGGTTACCGAGTGTGGTTGGTTCTCTCCTGGGCGGTTAGTTATTTCACTGGCACTCAGCATTGCCTGTCTACTGCTTGGTTATCTTGCTTACTGATGGGTTCAATTTTGTTTCCTTTTGTGGTCGACTTATGCATTTATATTGTATCATAGAATTAATGTTGGAATCCATCATTGGGAAGTGTGTGGTCCTAGATTTGACCGTTACTTCCATTAATTGTGGATCTAGAGGCCGACTCAGCTCGGTGGCTTCTTGTATAAATGTAGATGTTTGGTTGTAGTTTTAGGAGTCAGTTTTTGGGGATATAGATAGTAGACATTAGATTGGAGATTTTTGATAGACCCTCACATGTTTGAGGACTTCTAAAATTCATTGTAATATCAGGTCGTAACTGGGAAGGCCTTACAGCCCGGCATGTATGATTCAAATTAATGATAATATTTGAAAGATCTGGCATTCTGTCTCTCACTGTTGTTTGTTGCTTCCACATGTGTGTGTTGCAGGCTTGGATCATTAGGGTGTGCCATCCTTTGGCCCCTCTTTCTCCCTGCCTTGCATCAGGTGGTATCAGAGAAAGGTGAGATCTTGATCTAGGTCCGTGGATCTAGGCTTGCAGGTTCCTCTTGAAGCCCTAGTTGAATTTTTGTGGGGTAGCAAATTGTGATCTAACCTGCAATTGTAGAGGGTTGTCAAGATGGTTCGTGGGAGGTGAGATGCAGATCTAGGATTGGTAGATATGCTAAGACAGATTTATGCTAGATTAAAAGTAGTGGAAACAGCCCAAAGAAGAGGTAGATATCTTGAAGATGTTAGTGATGATGAAATTGAAGAAAAACAGGTGAATGCAGAACCTACTCCTGTTATGGATCAAGGTGAAGAAATATTTTTGAAGGCTTTGACAAGTTTGAAGTCTACACCACATTTCAATCCCCCTGAGTATGGTGGAAAGTTAGATTCTGATGAATTGGTGGACTGGATCACCGAGATGGAAAAGTATTTTGAATATGAAAATATCCCTGAGGATAAGAAGGTGAAGATTACAAGAACAAAGTTGAAAAGTCATGCATCCTTATGGTGGGAGCATCTACAGCTGGATAGAAAAAGGAAAGGAAAAGACAAAATCAAGGTATGGAGTAAAATGGTCAATAAATTGAAAGGAAAGTTCTTACCCTGTGATTATCAGATTAACCTAGTTTGACGAATGCAAAGTTTGAGATAGAAAGATAGCTCGATAAAATAGTATACTGAGGAATTCTATTGATTAGATATAATATTTGGACATGATGAAGATGATGTGGAAAGAATCAGCAAATACCTGAATGGTTTGAGGGTTTCCATCCAAGAGGAAATTAGTATGGTCAAATTGGAGAACATTGAAGAGGCTTATCAATTTGCTTTGAAGGCCAAGGAGAAATTGAACAAGAGACATGAACAAAGACAGAGGTCGAGGTGGTAGATTCCCTAGAGGAAGAGGTAGATCTAATGGTGAAATTGGTAGATCTAAACTAGAAAAGACAAATCTGGACAAAGGCAAGACCGAGTGGAAAGGTGAAAGTTCTAGAGGCAGAGGTAGTAACTACCGAGGTGGTTATGGCAGAGGAAGTTTCTAAGGAACTTTTTATAATTGTGGAGAAGAATAACATAGATCTTTTGAATGTACATAGGCTAGTAAGAAGGTTGGTAGCAGTAGAAATGCTTTGGTGCAAGAAGATTCATCGAATGAACCTAAGAATTAAAATAACTTGATGGTAAGGAGAGCACCGTGGAATGAAAGCAAGAAGGAAGATCCAGTAAGGAAAAGTTTGTTCAAAACCAGATGTAGAGTTTCTGAAAAAGTTTGGAAGGTAATCATTGATAGTGGTAGCTCGAAGAATCTGGCATCTGAAGAGATGGTCACAAAATTGCAGTTGGAAAGGTTGGTACATTCGAAGCCCTATCAGATTTCATGGATCAAAGATTAGCATACACTCCTGGTAAGCAAACAATGTTATGTGAATTTGAAGATTGGAAAATACTATGATAAGGTGTTATGTGATATCATGCCTATGGATTTTTGTCATATTTTGTTGGGTAGACCTTGGCAATATGATAGACATGCTATATATGATGGAAGATTGCATATGTATACTATTGTGGCTTATGGAAAGAAACAAATCTTGTTACCTTTGATGGAAGAACCTGTTAGTAATGTTTGCACATCTATGAAAATTTGTTTGATGGAAGGAAGAAAATTTGTTAACTCTTTGAAGAGGAATGATGTATGTTTTTTTGTGATTCCTAATAAGCTGAGTAAGAAAATAGAGGATAATGTCCCTGAGGAGATTGATAAGTTACTCACCGAGTACAGTGATATCATTTCTGATAATGCACCTGATGGTTTGCCACCAAAAAGAAGCATTGATCATTGTATGGATCTAATCCCTAGAGCTAGTTTACCAAATAAGGAACCTCATCAGTTGACACCTACCGAGAATTAGGAATTGAACTGACAAATTCAAGAGTTGTTTTTGAAAGGTTTGATCAGAGAAAGTTTGAGTCCTTGTTCAGTACCTATTGTATTGGCACAAAAGAAGAATGGATAATGGAGAATGCGTATTGATTCCATAGAAATCAATAATATAATAGTAAAGTATAGGTTTCTTATACTGAGAATGGATGACATAATGGACAGTTTGACTGCAGCAAAGTATTTCACAAAGATTGATTTGAAAAGTGGGTATCATCATATCAAAGTTAGAGAAGGTGATGAATGGAAGACTGCGTTCAAGACAAAAGAAGGTTTGTATCAATGGTTGTTTATGCCCTTTGGTTTAACTAATGCACCAAGCATTTTTATGAGGTTGAATGAAATTTTGAAGAAATTCTTGGGTAAATTTGTGATTGTATATCTTGATGATATTCTGATATTCAGTAAGACTAGAGAAGAACATTTGTTGCATGTTAGACAAGTTTTGTAGAGATTGAAAGAGGAAAAGTTGATGATAAACCTAAAAAAGTGTTCATTCATGAAAGAAGAGGTTGTGTATTTGGGACTTGTTATTTCAGTTGATGGTTTGAAGATGGATCCTGAAAAGGTTGAAGCTATTTTGAATTGGCCTACACCAGTGAATGCTAGTGAGGTAAGATCATTTCATGGTTTGGCAAGTTTTTAGTGAAAGTTCATAAGGAATTTCAGTTCAATTTGTAATGCTATGACTAAGACTATGAGAGGAGACAAAAGATAATTCAAGTGGACACATGGAGCTGACAGAAGTTTTGAGAACCTTAAGTAGAAGGTTGCTGAATTACTTGTTTTGGCTTTACCTGATTTCAGTAAAGTATTCCAAGTAGAATGTGATGCATGTGGAAGTGCAATTGGAGCTGTGTTGAGTCAAGAGGTAAACTTGTTGCTTTCTTTAGTGAAAAGTTGAATGATGCTAGAAGGAAATATTTTGTGTATGATCAAGAATTCTATGCTATTGTTCAAGCACTGAAGAAATGGAGACATTATTTGATACCGAGTGAATTTGTGTTGTATACTAATCATAAGGCTTTACAATATTTGGGTAGTCAGAATAAGTTGAATTAGAGACATATGAAATGGGTTGAGTATTTGCAGAGTTATACATTTTTTATAAAGCATAAGAGTGGAGTCACTAACCAAGTTGCTGATGCATTGAGTAGAAGAAGATCTTTGATGACTGAGATGAAAATTGAAGTTCTTGGTTTTGATGAGATGAGAGGTTTGTATGAAAATGACCCTGATTTTTCTGAGCCATGGAGAAAGTGCAAAGCACCTATTCAAGATCAACAAGATACTAAATGATATGAATATTTTATTCTGGAAGGTATGTTTTTCAAAGGTATTCAGTTGTGTATACCGAGAGGAGTAATGAGAACTAATTTGATAAAGGAGAAACATAGTAGTGGTTTGGCTGGACATTTTGGTATTGATAAAACATGGAATTTTCTTAAGGAGAAGTACTATTGGCCACAGTTGTATAGAGATGTTCAAAAATTTGTGAAAAGTTGTGGAATTTTTCAAGTTGCAAAAGGAGTAAGTTAGAATACTAGATTGTATACACCGATTGTTGTTCCTGAGAAACCCTAGATTGATATTAGTATGGACTTTGTTCTTGACTTACTAAAGATAGTAAGAGAAGACAGTAAGAGGTAATGATTCAATATTTGTTGTTGTGGATAGATTTTCTAAGATGGCACATTTTATACCTTGTAGAAAGACATCAGATGCAGTACATGTAGCAGATATTTTCTTTAAGGAAATTGTCAGATTGCATGGATTACCGAGGAGTATTATCTTTGACCGAGATAGTAAATTTGTTGGATATTTTTGGAAAACACTTTGGAAGAAATTTGGCACTGAATTGAAATATAGTTCTACATTCCACCCACAAACTGATGGATAAACTAAGGTTGTGAACAGAAGTTTGGGAAATCTTTTGAGATGTTTAGTTGGAGACACACTGAGTAATTGGGATTCTATGATGGCACAAGTAGAGTTTGCATATAATAATTCAATCAATAGGAGTACTGGAAAGACACCATTTGAGATTGTGAATGGCACACAACCAAGTAGAATATCTAATTTGAGAGACATTGCTGATGAGAATAAGAGAAGTGTTGAAGGAGTAAAATTTGTTGAGTACATGAAGACATTGCATGAAGATGTGAAGCTAAAGCTAGAAGATAGTAAACAGAAATACAAAGACAGAGCTGATAGATCAAGAAGACATAAAAATTTTGATGTTGATGATGAAGTGACGGTTCATTTGAAGAAAGGCTGATTTCCTGTTGGAACATATGGAAAGCTAAAGATGAAGAAGTTTGGACCTTGAAAGATTCTGAAGAAATTTGACAATGGAAATGTATATGAGATTGAGTTACCTGATGACATGGATATATCACTAATTTTCAATATTGCTGATTTGTATGAGTATCATGAACCTGATGAAGAAGTGACAGTATCGATAGAATATCCTAGGAAGTAGAATGATGAAGTTGAACAGATTTTGAAGGAAAGAGTTGGCAAGAGTACAAGAGGAAAACAGTACAAGGAATATCTGGTTAAGTGGAAGAATAGACCGATGGAAGATAGTTCATGGATCTCACAGTCTGAGTTGGATGCAGATCAGACCAAACCTACCAAATGATTTAGAGAATCATTTCAAAATAACCCCAAGTGTCTGATGCAGGAGCATCTTGGGTCCTTGGCAATCCTGTGTCACCAAAAAGAATTTGGAGTTTTGTCTGTGTTGCTCAATTTTTGCTTTGACTGAGTTCGTCAGTAGTTGGTTGATTTCCTTTGGTTATCGAGTGTGGTTGGTTCTCTCCTAAGTGGTCAGTTATTTCACTGGTGCTCGGCATTGCCTATCTCCTGCTCGGTTATCTTGCTTATCGATGGGTTCAATTGTGTTTCCTGTTGTGGCTTACTTGTGCATTTATATTGGATCATGGAATTAATGTTGGAATCCATCATTGGGAAGCATGTGGTCCCAAATTTGACCATTACTTCCATTAATTATGGATCTGGAGGTTGACTTAGCTCAGTAGCTTCTTGTATAAATGTAGATGTTCGGTTGTAGTTTTAGGAGTCAATTTTTGGGGATATAGATAGTAGACATTAGATTGGAGATTTCCAATAGACCCTCGCATGTTTGAGGACTTCTGAAATTCATTATAATATCAGGCCATAATCAAGAAGGCCTTACAGCCCGGCATGTATGATTCAAATTAGTGATAATATTTGAAAGATCTGGCATTCTCTCTCTCACTGTTGTTTGTTTCTTTCGCATGTGTGTGTTGCAGGCTTGGATCATTAGGGTGTGCCATCCTTTGGCCCCTCTTGCTCCCTACCTTGCATTAGGAAGCCTATCTCGCAACACATAGATTGCAGTTTCCTTGTATGAATAATGTGGATGAGTATGAATCATTGGTTATTGGATTACTCCTTGCTATCCAAAAGGGTGCCAAGATCTTGCATGTGCATGGAGATTCAGACATAGTAGTGGGACAAGTTTGAAAGCAATACGCATGTCATGATAAAAGATTGGGTTGATATCACAACAAAGTTTGGGATTTGATTGAAAGCTTTGATTCCTTCAACATTAAAAGAATAAATTAGACATGTAATCTAGTAGAAAATTCATTGTCTCAGTCTGTGAGTTCTTTGGAACCATTAGCCATGGATTGTGTGAAGAAACTCATAGTTGAGTTGACTTCAGTGCCATCTATTCTAGACAACATAACAAACTTCCAAATATTTGAAGATGATAAGCATATCCTTTATTTCTTAACAAGTTCAAGGGTCATTGAAGCACAAGTTATAGATGAGGGAGAACCACAACAAGCTCAATTCAAAGTAGATGAGATAATGAATTTGAGGAAAAATACTATTCCTAAGGGGATGATTGAGCTAGAAATAATTTTTGATTCAAACAGATTGAGTGCCCTCAAGTATCAGACAACTGAAGGAGGAGAATGTGAAAAAGTGAACTTAGGAACTAAAGAAAATGTCAAGAATGTTTTTATTGGTAAAGTTTGTACTCCTCGAGAAAAGGAAGATATTATGAATCTTATGAGGGAATTCCTAGATGTGATTGCATGGGGATACAAATATTTGAAGACTTATGATACCTCCCTCATCACACATGCAATTCCATTGAAGCTAAATAGTAAACCATTCTGGCAAAGGAAAAGACCGATAAATCCCTTGTTAGAGCCACTAATTCATCAAGAAGTGAAGAAATTGCTTTTTGCTAGAATAATCTTTCGAGTCAGACACTCAACGTGGGTCACCAACTTGGTTCATGTTAGAAAAAAGAGCAGAGAAATAAGATTGTGCGTAGATTTCCACAATCTTAATAGAGCTTCAGAAAAGGACAATTATCCAATGCCATCGCTAGATGAAGTTATACAAGTTGTTAATGGATCCCAAATGATGTCATTTTTAGATGGTTATTCTGGATATAACCAGGTGATGTTAGAAGAAGAAGACAGACTGAAAACTGCATTCACCACTAAGTGGGGCACATTTTCATATAGAAGAATGCCCTTTCATTTGATTAATGTTGGAGTCACCTTTCAGAGGGCCATGGACTATGCTTTCAAGGATTTGGTTGGTAAATGCATCATTATATACATGGATGATCTCACTATGTTTTCTTGACACAAAGAAGATCATATGACTGATTTAAAGAGAATCTTTCAAAGATGCAGAAGATATGGAATTTCATTGAACCCAAAGAAGTGCATGTTCACAGTCACTAAGGGAAAATTTTTGGGACATGTGATTTTAGAGTGTGGAATCTCAATCGATCCTAGGCGCATCGAAGCAATTTCAAAGTTGGGGCTGCTAGCCAGTCAGAAAGAGTTAAAGTCGTTCTTTGGAAAAATTAACTTCGTAAGGAAGTTCATATCAGGATTTGCAGAAATAGTCAAGCCACTAAACAACATGTTGAAGAAGGGTGCAAAGATAGATTGGATGCCTGCAGCAAAGAGAGCTTTTGAGGAAATAAAGAAAGAAATTGTGGATGCTCCTGTTTTGATTAGTCCAGATTACACTAGGCCATTCTCCATCTACTCATTTGCATCATAGCATACCTGTGCAGCTATCCTTACTTAGAGGATGGAGGATAAAGATGAGCATCCTATTGCCTTTATGATCTCACCATTGAAGGATACAGAATTAAAATATCCAAACATAGAGAAGAATACCTATGCTTTGGTGAAAGAAATCAAGAAATTTTGACATTATATTTTAAGAAGCAAGGTTTATGCAATTGTCCCAGATGTGGTAGTGAAGACACTATTGATGTAGAATGAATTGGGAGAAAGAAGAGGAAAATGTATGTCTATCATTCAAGAATACGACATGGAGATACAACCTATGAAGCTAGTTTGAGGACAAGCTCTGACACAAACAATCACAACAACTGGTCCCAGATTGGTTCAACAAGTATATGTGATGGAAGAAGTATCCCCGAATGAATGGTATGATGACATTGTTTACTACCTCCTGAATCACAAGTCTCCTATGCACCTAAATTCTATCCAAAAGCATGCCTTCATAATGAAAAGCCAACAATTTATGCTTCCTGGAGTAGTTCTATATAGAAAGAATCATGATGGAATCTATTTGAGATGTGCCAGAAAAGAAGCAAAGCAGATCCTTGAACATTTTCATAGCAAGTATGGGACCAGTCAGGGAAGTAGTCTCTCTATGGCCCACCAAATTTCAAGGGTAGGATATTACTGGCCCACATTGTTTAAAGATGCCTATGAACACGTAAAAACTTGTCACACATGTCAAGTAGCGGCAACGCATGAGAGAAATCTTGTAATGCCTTTGCAACCTGTTATTGAAGTAAGACCTTTTGCAAAGTGGGGGTTAGACTTTATTGGTCCAATTAATCCACCCTATTTAGGACAACATAGGTACATCCTAGTGACCACTGATTATTGCACTCGCTGGTTGAAAGCTCAAGCACTAAAGAATTGCATGAAGAAAGTTGTCATCAAGTTTCTTGAAGAAAATATTGTCACAAAATTTGGATGTCCACATGCTCTTGTATGCAACAATGGTACTGTATTTAAATCTCTGAAGTTTTCAAATTGGGCATTTGATTATGGAATTACCCTGAAGTTTTCATCAAATTACTATCCTCAAGGAAATGGGTTAGCTCAGTCAACAAATAAGAATCTATTAAGTGCTATCAAGAAGTTGTTGGACAAAAATCCTAGGGACTGGCATACGTAGTTGAGATTTGTACTTTGGGTAGACATAATAAGAATCAAGAGCTCTATAGGGACATGTCCCTATCATTTGGTTTATGGACAAGATCCAATTTTTCCCATTCAGCTGAGGATCCCAACATTACAATTTATGCAGGAATACATGGAAGGTGAAGACATAGCACATACACGATTGACACAATTACTTCTCTTGGAAGAGAAAATAGATCAGGCACTAGAAAAGTTTGCAAAACACCAAGCTGTGGTAAAGAGATGGTTCGACAGAATGGCCAAAGTTAAGGATTTTTGAATTTCAAATCTAGTACTTTGCTGGGATAAGGCGCATGAAAAGAAAGGTGATCAAGACAAGTTTGATAATATATGGATGGGGCCTTTTCAAATTTCTAAGATACTAGGAAATAATGCATTCAAGCTGAGAGCTCTGATAGGAAAGGAAGTCTCGTTGCCTGTCAATGGGCAATTCCTCAAGCATTATTTCTTACCTTAGGTTTCCCTCTAGAAGCCTACCCTATATATAATTAGTCTAGGTTTTCCCTTTCGTTCCTTCATTTTGGTTTCCCTTTTTCTTCACTCTTTCATTGGTTTTCTTTTAGTTTAGAGGGGATTTTGGTTTCTTCCCCTATTTCCTTTCCCTTCATTTCTTTCCTGTTGGTGGGATTTTGGCTTTCTGTAGTTTAGGTTGTTTTGGTTTTCCTGTCATTTAGGTTGTTAGTTTAGGGTTTTCTTTCCCATGAGATTTGTTTGTTTAGGTGGATTTGGTTTTGGTTGGTTTTGTTTTTTTCCAAGTGGCCTCAAGATTTGGGTGTTCCTATTTGCGTGGGGGGCATTGTGTGATTTCAAACTTCATTTGAAGATTCCACCAAGTCTTGTTTATCTCATTTCTTGGATAACTGTTTATGAAGATCCCTAGGAACTAAGGTTGTCTTTCTTATGTTCATCATTAGATTGGAACATAGACTTGACTCGGGAGGTTAATCATGCATTATGTCTTGATACTCAAACTCTAAGATTGCTATATTTTTCATGCCTAACTATTTCTCCGAGTCCATCTTAGTTTCTTTAGGAGAGGTCATGGCTTGTGAAAATTTTAAAATCTTGCTTCAGCACCACTATAATTCCTAAACCCATAGTGAGCTTCACTACTCATGAGCCAAAAGAAAAGAAAGAAATGCAATATCAATTGAAAAGGATAAAAGAGAAAATAAAAGAAATGATGAAATAATTGGTTTCTAAGGGTACACTGAAATCTCCATAGGTGTTCGAAAGAATAATTCACTGGAAGTGGAACAATCTTCATTGGTTTTACAGTGACAACTCCATTGGGGCTATGGACGCCTAACTAGTAGTGAGGAAATATCTAAGATACTTTTGGAGTTAAGAGGAATATATAGCTCACCATGGTCAATCTTAGGGTTTTTGAGTGGTCTTGTTGAGTGGGAATTAATGCATTTTCACACACATAGGTAATTGAAGGATGAAGGTGTCTTGATCCAATATATGATTCTCCTCCCCTTTCGATTATGTTTTCTCTCTTCATGATAGCATAAGTTTGTTAATCAAGGAATCTGGGCTCCAAGTAAATTTTTATCCTTGAAATGTTTTCAACATTTCACCCGTGGAGTCACCAGATATTGTGGCCTATATTCCACACATCGCCCCATCAGCGATGGGGTCCCCCACTCTTTCTCCTGTCCAGCTTAGCCTCTTTTTGGTTTCAAAGCTCTGTTAGCGGCAGTCTCAAACAAAAGCATTGCCTCCTAGAAATAATAGATTCCCAGAGTGAGCAGGGAGGAGGGAGTCTGCAGAATAATGAAGGAAAGAGGAATCTATAGGAGAAAAAATTCCTTCACGAAGAAAAACTCCCTCTTATGTGCTTTCTTGCATGCATTTGTGAGTCAATGGAGGAATGTTTGTTGAGGACATATTGCTTAACTTCTCCCTAATCCTGCTCTTGTCTTCTCTTGAGTGCAAATGCAAGTTGATGAAGGAATGTGTGCTGAGGAAAGATTCATTAACTTCTCTAGAATCTCGCTCCCCTTTTCTTAGAGGTGCAAATGCAAGCTAGTTGCAGGATGGAGGATAAACATGAAATTCCTTCACTAAGGAAAAATATCGATAACATGTTTTCTTGGGTGCACCTGAGGGTGAGTTGCAGAATGTGTGCTATGCATAGAATTATTTACCCACCCAAATTCATGCTTCCACTTCTCTTGGAATGCAAGTCAACGCAGTCAACAGAGGACTACCAAAATATAACAATTCGTTACTCATCAAAAATCTTTCTCTGAACTTTTCTCGGGTGTGAAACAATGCCAGTCATGGAATTCATGCAAAGGACAAAGTCCTTCACTCACTATAAATCTCACTCCCACACTTTTCAGAGTGCAAGTCTACCTTGAGGGAGGAATGTATGCAAAGGACAAGTTCCTTCACTCACTAAAATCCTGATCCTAGCCTTTCTGGAGCACAAGTCAATGGAGTCAATAGACTTCTCTGCAAGAAAAAATCTTTCAGCCCCTTCAAATCCTGCTCCAAGGAAATGGGAGGCACATTTTCAAGCACATAACAAAATGTGTGCTTCAGACAAATTCTGCAACACACAAAGAATCCCGCTCCCAAGAGAGTGGAAGTGCAAGTGAGAGTTGATCATGGAATGGGTGCTAAGGATAAAATCTATGACAAGGCTAAAATTCTGACTTCTCCTTAATTTGAGCTCAAATACTACTCAATCATAGAATATGTGACAAAAAACAAAATCCTTGGCATGTGATAAATGCGTCCAAAGCACAAAATAGAGGAAGTCGTAGAATGTGTGAAAGAAGAAATATGTAAACTCATGCCCAAATGAACTCGGAAGTCAAAACACATCAAGTCACAAATCGATCATTAGGGTGAAATTCCAAAGCATGGAAAATCTTGGAAGATTTTAAAAACTTCAAATCTTGAAAATTCTGAAACTCTTGGAAATGGAAAATTCAGAAGACTTGTGGAAATTGAAAATTGAAAATCTAGAAAATTCCAAAATCTTAAAAACTGAAAAAACTTGAAAATCCAAATCGTCAGAATTTTGGAGAATTAAGAAAAATTCAAAAAATCTTAAAATTTCCAAAGCGTGACACAGTGAATTTAAAACATGAGAAGATCAATTTGTGAAGAGTTTGAAGAATCGGAGAAAAGGGCATGAGAATGTTAGAGAGGATTTAATTTTTTTTTAAGAGGGGGAAAGTTTCAAAGAGAAAATATGAAAGAATTTTTATGTGATTCTTATGTTGATTATTTCATTTTGTAGGAGGAAGGATTCTAGTCCCGCACGATCAAGGATGACATTCAAGTTCCAGGTCTCCAGTTGCAGTGTTGTAGACACCATGATCCAAGTGATCAAGTTCAAGGCGTCCAAGGTTCAAAGATTATAATTCAAGTGCAAATATACAAAGGGAAGAATGTCACATCTTGAAATTCCTTCTCAAAGTCCAAGAACATGACCAAGGAATTTCCATGTGAAGAAAATCCAAATTGGCAAAATCATCAATGATGGAGTTCGACCCATTTCCAAAAGATGAAGTCTCAAGCAAGTACATGGAAGTAAGTGATCAAAGGAAGATACCTTCAGAAGTAGTAATGAAAGTGCAACTCAGTTACAAAATGATGCAATTAAAAATATTCCCCAAATCTCAGAAAGCTAACATGGCACTCAATCATCTTCATTAGTTAGTCAAAGATTCTTTAAGTCAAAGTCAATGCATTTAAGGAAGGGTATCGAGAATAATCCATTCAAGGAAAATTATGCATTTAATGCATAGTGGGTATACATATTGGGCATTCATTTCACCCCACTCTCTTCCTGAAAGAGCATGCATGGTGGGCACTTATTACCCACTATGGTAGTGGATTCTTTTTGTATTGATGTAGATTCACTTTTCTATGCCCTAACCCTAATTAGGGCTGAGGTGGCAAAATCTGGGCCATCGGTTATTGTTTTGATCCGGTCCTTTCATTGTTTTCAAGGACCTATATAAAGGCATCTTCTTCTCATTTGTAAGAGAGTGAATTTTGAGATTGTTACTTATGAGCTATTGAGACAATAAAATTTTCATTGAAGTGTGGTGATCATTTGATGTGTCTTAATGCTTGCTTGGTCTCATTATTATCTCAATTAGATTAAGATTAATAGATAAAGTGTTATGAATGTTTTGGAGAATATGATGATGTTTTGATGAGTTTATTTGGTTCATACTTTTGACATTTTAGTGATTCTATAGCATTGTGCAAAGTTAGCCTGAACCCTTATCCATGTGCCTAAATTTGATCGTTCGCACAAACCTTTGAAGATTGCACTAGTCTGCGCGTAGTTGTAGCTTGACTTGGAAAAGTGAGACTTGGCAATTGAGAAACTCATCCATCCACATACTTTCCTTGTCTATCATTACCCTTAGGATTAGATTAGGATCTTTGAACCCTAAACCCTTTTTATTTCTGCATATCCGGTGAAAACCCAAAAATAGTACTTAATTAAAAATCTTTTGATAGTACCCATATCCATCATGACATAAAGGATTAAAAATGTATGGCCCCTTGTGATCATCAGAAAATCACATCAACACCAATCATATCCATGAGTCGAGGAACCTTGGAGTTATCGTATGATCTATTTGCAATCTTAGCATATGCGATACTTTGTTCAAGAGAAGATAGGATATTTTGGTATTTTGTTCTACTATTTGGTGAGTCATAAAACCCACATCAACAAGTCCCAACAATGGAACTTTTTGGGGATGTATGCCCCCTATGTGGGCATAGAGAGAACCCAATTATCTCTAGGTGTGCTAGCCATGGTGCTTCCTTCATCAAATTATTTATTTCTCTGAACATCAAATCTCATCCAAAATTGGTGGCCCAAGGCCACCCAAAAGAAATATCAATATTTCCCTCTATCAAAAACATGGTTATGATCATGCAACAAAATTAGAATTTTGAAAATAATCTGATCATCTATTTGGACATCACAAAGTATATCATCCTTCATATTTATATATCCCATCAAATATTGTACTTGTTCTAAAAACTTGACATTTTTTATCCACTCTGAATTAGTATTTTTTATCTCACATATAAAATATTTAGGACTTTCAATGGAATTTTGTTGTGATCTTTGTGAAATGGAAAATTCACATTTCCCTTTTACCCATGCTTCATGCTTGAAATAAAATATTTCTAACAACCCTAATCTTTCATGATGACCCACTCCCTTTGAAAAATTTATATTACCAATTTTAATTTTCCAAGTGGGCTCCATCTCAAAATAATTTTCATGAAAACATCTTCTTTCATCAATTTCATTTATAGTGTTTTGCATTTCATTCATCACCACCCCCTGATGTTTTGGAAATATTTGTTCCTCCTCATATAGCATATCTAAGTAAATATTATCTTCAAAATACTTTTCCATGATATTTGATTTTTCTTTTCACATGTTAGATTTGAGCACATAGGGAAATGAACTTTGAAAATATTATCACGACAATATGCATGATCCCTTTTTATTGTCTCATCTAAAATATTTTCTAAACTATTTTCAAAAATACATACCTCATCCTATTGCTCAAAATGCATACCTAGGTTGAATATATCATCTTCTGGTTCTCTTTCATCAATTGTTAGAAAGTAAAGATCCCCAAGATAACTGAGAGGGGGGGGGGTGAATCAGTTATCTGATAATTTAACCATTCAACTACTTTAAACAATATAATCAATGTAGTAATCAACCATAGAAAGATAATCATACACAATTGCACAATAACACAAGATATGTTGACTAGGGAACCTCTTGAAAAGAGTAAACCCCGATGGGAATGATGCCCACAAAATGATGCACTAAAATGAAAGTTCCTTGTTAGAGGATGGATCCTGTTAGGATTCTTATGAAATACATTCAGTACATATAAATCTTTGTTAGGAGATTTTGAATCCCTGTTAAAAGATTCTAACCTGGTTAAGAGTTTATGGAAGAAAGAAGGACCCACTGCCCAAACAGCTTCAAGGCAAGATCTCTAAACCCACTGTCCAAAAGATCTTAGAATTATTCAACAAAATAATATGAAATATATTACCTCCTTCATACTGTGCCAAAACCGCACTCTCTACTACACAAGATCACAATTCCAGATCTCTGTACTCTCAAGTCTTCCTTCATCACTGAATTAGCTCTTTTCTTCACTTCATGCATATATTCGCATCTCAACTTTCACAATTCAATCCTCTCTACTCAATTCTCCTTTTTTTTCAATTATCTTTTTCTCAATTCTTATTACAACTCACATTGCAACAAGGAAAAAATTCCTTCTTATATACCAAACTCAAATAATTACAAATGAGTTGGTCCTCAATTACAAAATAATAATTTCTACATGCTACACACAAAATTCACATAAAACTGTCGGCTTCCAGATACTGTAACTTTCTCCAAACATATCCTCGAAGTTTGCACTATGAACCACATCATCATTAATGAGTCTCCAACATCCCTTTAACTGTGCAAAATTAGATTCCATCCTAGCTAAGAGATATCCTCCAATTTCTAAAAATCGCTACACAGAAACACTGTCTAAACACTGCTTTCACCAAAATGCTCATAACTCTCATGAATGAATGAATTTATTTTTGCGTTGTTAACCATAGGTTAATAACACACCAAATAACATACCATCAATTGCACAAAATCCAATTTGCAATACAACATGTGTGCAAAACAAAACTATACCTGCTTTCCTGCTGATATCCAGAATATCACTGTGTTGACATCAATGACAATCCAAGTCATGAATGCAACAACAACTACTACAGAATGACTGCCAAAATACTTTTCATTCATTCCTAACAAATGACACATATAAAACCTTTTGGCTTATGTAAATTTTCCTCTTGTTCATCAGACATATCAAAGGATGTATTTACTATGTGCATTATTTTAATGTTTTGTTCATCATTGTAATCTGGAAAAAATTTAGGCCCACTTTTCTGCATATATCTTTGGTATTCTCTATCCAACAAATCTAAAATCTCCTCAGTGGTGAGAAAATTTTCCTCCTACCTTTTGTCACTGGTTCTTGACTCTATGTCACTAATTCTATCATCATCCCTAAGAAACCATACTTCTTCTGGACCCATATGTTCTTTATTTACATAGACTATATCAAACAAATGACAATCAAGAGAGCCTTCGATGCATTGATTATTATTATCAGCAAACTAATAATTTTTTCACAGACCTCAAACTCAAAATTTGTTTCTCAAGGGCTAGATTGTTCACCCAAAAAAATTTCTTCATCATCTAAGTCACTACCATTAGATGTATGTCCTTCATCATATAAAAAAATTTGGGAGCCATTTTATGATGTATTTATCTTTGTAGGTTGATTGTGACATACATCTTCATGAGGTACAATATTTCTACAAAGCATATGAAAATACTTTTTATACTTTAGCATACCTGAGAGTTGTTCACAAATATATGCATCTAAATTTTCTTGAATTTCTACAGCTTTATCCACTAGAAATGATCATGAAGCCTCTAAGAGTTTCATTCCTCCTATTACATTTTCCATTTTTTTTTCAATATAATAAGTATTGTGGGATTAATACAGTGAATATTATGATTACTATCTTCTTGGGATTTATCTTGGTAAAAATTAGAGGAATCAAAGGTTGATCTATTGTCCTCAATAATGCCATAAAATTCATTCATAAACCACCATTCTAATTCTCCCCATGATGAAAAACTTTGCAATGATAATAAATTAAAAATATCACCTGCATAACTTACCAATGATTTTGCAAAGAACCCCATGATTTTATTTTCTACACAAATGTGGAAATCTTTAATAAACTCGTAAAATGCTTTCAAGTGTCTGATTGTTGATTCGTCTCCCCTTCCATAAAACTATGGAAAATCTACTTGCATGTTGAATAAATCAATCTGATTAAGGAATTATATTTTAAAATCCTCCCATGATGAAATGCACAGTGAAGGTAAACCATCAAACCATTTTCTGTCATCATCTATTAATGACATTGCAAAGAGCTTCATAATCAAATCTTCCTCATCAACCTGAGAATCATATATGAATCTTGAAAACATATGCACATGCTTGGATGCCAATTTATAATCCCCTCTAGGGAAACTTGGCACAATTCCTCTCAAATGGAAAGGAACATAACTTGGAAGATATGTGATGCTACAGAAATCTAATGGCTCAAATCTACCTTTTTATGTCTATGTTTGACATGGCTTTTGTCCACAATATATTTCTGAATATGAGATCTCTTGTAGATATATGTAATGGTACATAATGAATTCTTGAATTTGATGCAAATGATTAATTTTTTCATCGTGTTCTTTTCAATAGAGTCGCCACCTCTTTGTAAGAGGAAAAAAATATTTTTCTTTTCTTCTGGGTCATTCCCTCAGCAGAGTCATTTTAATCACTACAAAAAATTCAAAATTCTTTGACTCTCCCAATGATAACCAAATATTTTGAAATCTTCCCCAGTGGAGTCACCAATCTATTGGTTCCCAAAAACATAGATTTCTTAAACCCTAAAGAGCTATCAACTCTTATCACAAGGTCAAGTAAGGGCTCTAGCCAAGATATAGGAATGATCAATGTGATCAATTTCCTTTGCACTTTTGGCTCTGGCACATCAAGCTAGGTGCACCTATTTCTTAATATATTTCCTTCAAGATGGTTCTTCAATAATATTCTAGTATATTTAACTTGTATCCTTAAATAATTTTCCCAACTTGGCATATGAATTAAGAAAGATCATAAATGTTCCTTCTTCTCCTAACAACTAAATCAACTCCTACTTGCTAAAAAAAAACTTTAAATAAATGTATAAAGCTTTCCCACTTAATGAAATAATACAAGACAAGTCCCTTATCTAAATTGGGCTATAGAGACTCCTTTCACCAAACCTTCACGTGCAACCCTATGAGACAGTTTGTATCTTTTTGAACAAATGATCAACTATTTAATCCTATGAATGTGAATCTATCAAGTACACCACATATAACCAATTTAATTAAATTTAATTCCTCATGGGGAAACCAATTAAATAGAAAGAAATAAGACAACAACTTCATTATAACTTTCTGATGATTGAGTGCATATGCAAGACAAATAACAATTCCACACAAGTCTTGAAAACAATAGTTGAATTCATAAATTCAATAATCACAGAGGACGCAATCTGGTAAAAGATAACACATATAACACCATTTTAATGAAAAGGGTCTCCTCATTTATATTAATTTTAAAAAATAGTACAATTGAGTTTTTTGCTTCAGTTGTGCCAAAAATCTAACCTCTTCATCTTTCAGTCTTGGTCTTGGTTTCCCATTTATATAAAATAGGGGAAGCAACAATCTTTAAACCTTTCACATTCACGCCTCTTCATATCCAAAACTAACCTAAGAATTGAAACAAAACAAAAAGATTACAATGACAATTATTTAAATTCAGAGCCCTATTAAAATGATTTATCATTTTATTTTACAAACTATAGTCCCAGACTTCAAATATTTCTTTTTTCTTTGTCTTGTAATTCTCCTCTTGAAAAATGATCTTTATATTCAATGTTCACTTTCATGTGAAGTATTCCCTTGAGAATAATTAATCTCATGCCATTTATCTATTAAATGAATGCACTTTGAGAGTATCATGTTTCCATATTTTACCCTGTTGATTTCAATTAGACATTTTGCTCCACCTTTACTCATTAACAAGTAGATTTTACTTATCTACAAATAAAAATATTGATAAAGTATTTGGCTTCAAAAATTTAACACATTTATCTCGGTGGGTCCTAGTTAGTGCTAAAACATTAGAAAATTTTCATGAGAACATTTTTAATTTCTTCAATAACATGAGTTGTTATTTCATTGCCATCAAAATACCAACTTTGTGAAATAACAGTATCATTGTTATTGTTATTTTGCTATCCTTCATATTTACTTCTTGTGAAATGGTGGTTTGCATCCAACAATCATTGTATTCATTAAGCTTCCATAAATTGTTTACTGCTATAAAATCTACTAGTTATCACTCACAAATATGGGTTATTTTAGACAAATTTTTGATACCAAAAAGTGTTCAATGCCTTGTCAAAGAGTTTCCAACTCATAGGAAACCATACCCAGAGAATTTTAGATACCAAAACAATACTGGTTTTCCCTCAAGCAACCTCCAAAAATGGCCTAGGTCATTTGGGCGTGAATTGGCATATGCTAATTTCGTCAGTTAGATCTGCTCAAAAAAATCTATTTTAATTTCTTTCTACCATTACTGTATGTGATTAATCTCTATTTCAAATCTTCAATCTCTTCAATGAATCCTTCTGTGCTTCGGTGGATAACTTTACACCATTTCATTTGCTTATATTTTTCCAACACTAGAAACTATAGAGAAATGAAGAATTTTAATTTCTCATTTCGTCATTTTGGGGTAATTTCACTGCGAGCAAACTGGGAACATTGGAGCTATGAAACCTTGCAAAATTTTATGATAATTTGGCCTCAAATTTTGAGAAGCCTATCAAATTAAGGTACTTCCTTTGTAAATAGACATGCCAGAGCTTGTTGCAAAAAGTATGAACTTTAAAATAATATATGTCATGGACTCCGAAGTTGATGAAATTGAAATTGGAGACTCTTGTGACCATCTCACAACTCAAGAAACCCTCAGATTTGGGAATTTTACACATTTTTAAAATGCCAAATCTATCTCGGTATCCTTCATGAAATAATTAAAAAGCCTATCAAAACATCTCCAATCTTCATGAAATCACACTGGAACATAGCCTCATATACCAAGAAACTTTCCACCAAATGGCTTTGTAAGATCATTTACAAGGGCCAAGATTTTAATTGTTGAAGTTGGCAACTTTTAATTTCTGAAAACTTCACTGATAAACTGTTGAAAACTCATTTTCTTTTGGGCTCAAAAACCTATCAAATGACCTGATGAAGACCTACAATTTGGAACACAAGTTCATTTCCATATAAAGTATCGTAAAAAAAATTCATCTGATGAGATATCTGTTCCACCAAGAAATATTAAATTTTCAAAGTAGGCTCCTAACTGATGTTGTCATCCTACAAACAACAAATCTAAAGAAACTTTGTTTGGTTTTAGCCAATTATAAATACCAAATAAACTCTTGGTACTTTGAATTTGTACATGTGACAACATTGTAATATGAAAAAATTGTAGGGAACAATTATATTGGCAAGCCAGACCATAGGCATTGAGATATTGAGTCTCAAATATGGCTACTTGAGGAAGTGGAAATATGCAAATTGCACACCTTAGGAATTTTCTTATTCGACAAAGGCAACATATTTGATTTTGGGAGGCAGGAAATGGATGAACACACTTATTTATAGATAAAAAAAATATGATCTCAAAATATTTTCATATGTTGACCATGGAAATAAAGAGGCCATTTTTAGGGTTTTCATATTGAATGAGGCTCTAAATTTTGCCAAATTTTGTAGTCCCAACAAAATTTGTAATAGAACATACCGAATTAACTCCTTGTCTTGTTTAATGGCAGCATTTCATCTAGCATCAAGTTTACTATACAAGGAAGTGGGTATTTATCCTTGTAACTCCATCAAAGTTTGGCTAAACTTATTCATGTTGTATTCTATATCATATTCAATCTATTCTTGGTCCTCCTTACCAAATTTATCATAATAATTATTAACTCCAACAAGTATATGTCACTTTCTCACTTCATTGAGAATCTTATTAACACAAACAAATAATTTGAAATCTAATTCATACTTAACTGACTTAGTGGTGGGGGAGCCTACCACCTTAGACTTCTTACCTTGAGCCTTAAGCTCCTTCTCTTTTTTTTATTATGTTCCTTCAACTTCTTCATGTTCTTCCTTGTAACCATTATCTTTTTCTTTCTTTATCTTTCTAGTAACTTTTGTAGGAGTAGCCTCCTTAGCGTTTGTAGGCTTATATTGTGTCTTCTTAACTAGTCTTCTGACTGGATTCTTCACTGAAGTTTCTCTCTCCTTCTTTATTGTAGTAGCACTTCTTATTTTCCAACTGGTTGAGGTAATACTAGTTGCACTAATAGTTTCAACATCTTCATCCTCTACTATACCCGATATGCTAGCTTTCTCAACAATATGTTTGGCTCTATCCTTCTTAATTTTATTCTAAGTTGTAAAGCCTTTCTAAATCATAAAATTTCAACTTCCTTTCTCACTTTCTTCTCAATAATTGGTTTCATCAATTCATTATGCACTTTGAGTGACTTTTATTGAAATGTCCCAAACCTTTGAGTCTTGGGATTTATCGTTTGAGCTAACAGGTTCTCAACATATATTCTCATAAGATCCCCATCTACCTCATATCCCATAGGCATCACCCATGAGGTCCTTGGCTCAACATCTTCCATCTGACAAGTTTCACTATCAACCATAAAACAAATAGTATCCTTGTACTTGTCAACAATCTCAGAAGGTATCCTTTCTTTTTCATGCATCTTCTTCTTAAATTCCTTTAAATATCTCTAAACCTTGTCAGTAAAATCAATTCCTAATATTTTGATCAAATTATTAATCTAAACAAAGGTTGGAGTACCTACTATCCATGCAACATCACCGATACCGCAGAACATGTTTTGGAAATAGAAAAAAAATCTCATAATCACCTAACCATACTTGAATTTTTGTCTCTTATTCTTCTTGATCTTCTCAAGATTCAACATTAGTTTCTCTCTCATTGCCTCATCCATATCGTACTCAATGTTCTCCTTAATCATTTTGTATGTTGTATGAATAGAACCATCAGGTATTCTATTCAACTGAATGGAATGGTAGACCTTGTTGTTGGATTCAAGTGTGGAAAGGTAAGTACTGAGAGGGGAGGGGTGAATCAATACTTCAAAACACTTTTAAAATTTTTTGAACTTCTTCACATTCATTTATTGATTACTTATCATTTTTATACATCACATGAAAATAAATAAAACATGTAATCAACACATAACACAATTATTTTGGTATCACGAAAATCCTTGTTAGAGTATAAAAATTGTGGTGGGGATGACACCCACAAGACTTTACTACTACAGAATAAAGTTGCTTGGTTAGACCTACAATGCTTAGCTATTTTTGATAGCTTACCATGTTAAAGGTATTAATCTAGTTAAGAATTCCAAAGACTACTAAGTCTACTCTCTTAAGAGATTTCACAACTCTAATCTAATAATTGTACCTGGTTAAAGGATTTACAATTAAGATATGTTAGGATCTGCTCAATTAAGAGACTTATGAAATTTTGATTATTCCTTAATAATTAATAATTAAATATTTGTTAAACTTGCATCAACAAATGCTATTCAAACTCTATATGCTCATCAATTCATTACCTCAAATTGTGTATTCATTTTACACTATCAATTCAGTACTCGATAGCTCTGAATCTCTGACTATTCCTCAATACTTTGTTACTTGGTAGCTTTACTATTCATTCACCTTATTCTCTGATCTGCAATTTCCAATTTCTCTTCACACATGCATATGCCACCTTCTTTCTGATCTTCATACTCTGAACTTCTTATATACAAAATTTAGGCGGTGCTAGAAGTTCTAGAATCTTTATTACAAGCGGTGCTAGCATTAGGTACACTTCCAATACATATTTCATCCTTAATTCTCATTGGTTGAACACAACTTGTAATCATGTTTAATCATTAGATTTCAATCTCCAATCTTCTATTATATGATCTCCTCAAAATTGGTAAACCATTTTCTAATTGGTGTCTAGGTTCAATGTACTTAGAAATCTTCTAGTGTCAGCTTGTTCTTCTCGATAACACATTTTCTTTAACTTGGTAATTGATTTACCTTCTCAGTTATGTTCTCAGTAGAACTTGTTTCTCGGTACTCAGTTCTTCCTTGTGCAGCTTCTATACTTGCTTTCTCTTTACCAAAATTTCTTGATTACTTATTCCTTTTACCAAATTCTTTCTCTACCTTACCAACTTATCTTTTTTTCCTTACTGAATGACTTTGACAAAAATAATTTCCTTATAACTAATGAAAACAAAATTAACTCTTAGGAGTATCAATCTCTCCCTTTGGCATTAGTTTGGTATGTTTGTTAAAAAAAATCAAAATCTTCAAAGTCATAAAACAAAATTATGTCCTAATCTATTTCTCTTCCTCGATAAAACTTATTACTCCCCTTGAAGTAATAATTTTGGTACATCCATAATATATACATAAAATTCTTTATATTCCCCTTTTTCTACTAAGTATATATTCCCCCTTTTTTTACTTATATTTATTCCCCCTTTTCAACAAAAATACCAAAATAATGACTTACTTTGTATCTGGTTTGGGGATCTTATAAAAAATACCTATATAATTCTCATGTGCATCATTTGATGATGCCTTACAGGTGTCATGTAGTGTCTGTAATACTATTATCTTCTCACTGATATCCACAGTAAGACTAACCATACTATCCATGGCACTTACATCTGGTGTGCTCACTAGATCTTTTGCCTTCTGAATTTTCCTCTGCAGTGATTCAATATTTGGTAACAAAAATATTGGAGTTATAAGAGTTCCATCCTTATCTAGTTCTCCTCCTTTCTCAATTCAAATTGTTCTCCCATTAGGTGCTTAAGCTTCTCATAATATTTAGTTATCATTTTTGGCTCAGTGGAAATCTTTGATAATAGCTCGGTGAGCTCTTTTTCCACATTGTCATCTTTATCCTTTATCTCCTTTGTAAAATTTGAAAATAAACAAATCTTTTAAAATATAGAAAGAATTGACTACAATTCTTATTATAATGCATTGATTAACTCAAATAGAGTTACCTTTTCCAATGCTACCAATTGAAGAACTTCTTCAATCACCTTGATCTCCATATATTTCTTTTGAACCTTCATCAGATATTCGGTTGTGTTAGTTCTAGGCTGATTGATTTGACTGACAAGTTCTTTTAATTGACTATATATACCATCCTTTTCATTGATTTTTGCCTCAGGGACAATCTCATTCAAAATACTCTTAATCTTCTACAATACATCAGTTTTCTACTTTTTGGCTAGGAGCTTATCTTGTGTAGCTTTCCTCTTCAACAAGTCACTAAACTTGTAGAGTTCCTTAAGGGTCATGATAGTAGAGTCAACCTTTTGTATAGCTATAACCTCATTTATATCTTCCTATTTTTCTACTTTTCTTTTCTTGGACTTTCCCTTTGAACTTGATGCCTTCTTTGCATCTGATTAGGTTGAAGTTTCATCAATTTTGTCTTCCTTCTCCTTCTTCTATTCTTTTGGTTTCTTCTTTTTTTTTCTTCCACCTTCTCTATCTATTTTACCTATTCTTTTTCCTTTTCTTGTTCATGTTGACTTGTAGTCTAGGTGGGGGTCACTGACTCTATATTCTAACCTTGAGTAGTATCTATCTTTGTAGTCTTCTCTTCAGTCTCTTTTGGTTCATTTTCTTTTGTTGACTCGGTAGGAGTCTCAGCATCTGTAGGTGCAGCAATAGTAGTTACCTCTATCTCTAGAAAGTCCATTACTTGTATGATTATAGGATATTTTGTCAACAACCTTGTAGTAGATAAATCATTTATATCAATGGATTTGGTAATTATGGCCTCGATTTTGATTACATTTTCATCTTCTTTTACTGTTTCATCAGGGTCTTGCTTGATAATGTCTTCTATGATTATTTCCTCCTTGTTTTTTATCAATCCAAATAGCTTGTATTTATCCTCTTCAACTGTTATACTTTTGATTGTTGATTGGTCAATGGAAAAGATCTTCCTCCAAAGATCATCAGTATCCTTTTGTACTTCCTACAATTGACTGACCATTATGCTTAGTGCTCTTCCTTTCACCAAAAATCTTTTCGAGTATTCATTAAGTGTATCTTTTATTCCTTTCTTTGTAATTTCTAGTACTTTGATTTCCAGTGATCTCTCTCTCATCCCCTTTTCAGAAACCATAGCATATTTCCATTTGGAATCTATTTTCTCATACAATTCTCCTTTTATATAGTTTTCCACTTCAACTGGTATCATCTTGAATTTGTGTAATGTGGCAGTGATTTTTTCTTCTATTTTATCATTTTCTTCATCAGTCCTAGTGTCATATTTTAATTGTTGCCTGACATTTAGTCCACCATACTTTTCAAGTGTATTGACAAAATCATCAAGACTCTCCATCTTCTTGCTTGGTGAAACTTTGAATTGTGACAAGTCATCTGACTCAGTGTCACTCTCCTTTGCCAACTTCAATTTTCTTCTTGGTCTTCCAATGGCCTTTCTTTCCCTGACATATATTTTTGTCTTCACAGGTTTTGCTTCTACTTTCTTCTTTGCTCTCAGTGTAGAGGTTGACCAAGTAGATGGTCTTACACTGGCAGGACTAGGGGTTTCCTTCTTGATTTTTATTTTCTTGCCCTTTATTATTGAAGGCTCAGAAACACCTTCCTCAAATTTATCAACATCAACAATACCTAATTTCTCAATTAATTCAGTAATCATTTTACATGTTTTCCTTATAGCCTTGGTATCAATATACTAGTTCTTATTTTCTCCTTCACCTCTTCACAGGTGTCATACTGAGTTGCAGTTCTATCCATAGGTTTCTCCAAAAGTCCTTTTATATGTACAATGGCTTCATCTATGTTCATCTCACATCCCATTGGGGTAGCCACTCAGCTCTAGGCTCTACTTCCCTTATGACACACACATCAATGTCCACTTCAAAACATAAATCATCTTTATACTCTTCCACTAACTGTGGTGGAATCCTATACCTCTTATGCATTCTATCTTGGAATTTATTGAAATAGTCATCCATTATGACATTGAAATTGTCACCCATGCTTTCAATAAAATCACTAATTTGATAAACTATGGGTTTATCTACACTCCATGTGACTTCACCGACTGTTCGAAATAAATTTTGAAAATAGAAGAATATACATACTGATAGTGGACCAAACTTGAGTGTGTTTGACTTTTCCTTTTGAATGGTATTCATGTTGTCATCAAGTTATTTTAGTAGAATCTTGCATAGGTCAGCCTTCATATCCTTCTTCACCATTTTGTATGCAATATCCACTTCTCTACATGGTACACTGTCTACCCAAGATGATTGGAACATCCTATATGATATGTGTAAGATTTGATGAAAAACAAATCTATTAAGCCCAAGAAATCTACATGCAAAAACCTATCACAAGGAAAAAATCTGTAGGAAACAAACAAGGGTTTTTCTCTGACAATATGAAAGTTGTTATTATCAGCCAAAAAATTCATTAAAATATACAATGGATCAATCCTTATAGAAGGAGATTGAAAAACCTAATGGGAAACCCTAATAGGTAAATAGGTATTTAATAATTAGATTTAATTATTAAATGACTAATGCAAGTTCATAAAGTGAAATCTTAAGAGGTAGAAAAGTTAATTTAATCAATGTAATTAAATTAATTATTTACTCTAATACCCCCCCTTAAGATGAGAAACAATGCAGCTACAAACAATGCAAGAAAGAAGCAAAGGAACTACAATGCTGAATGCAAATTTGGGTCCCGACAACATGGCCTGGTGAGGTACCCAATCACAACCAAATCTCTATGAAACAGAGAAATAGGGAAAACCACATGGGAAAAACCCTCCTCCAAAAAGAGATAGAAAGATGTGGAAAGCAGAAAAAAGAAATGAAGGTAGGCCTCAATGAGACCCCCCAAGGACAACTTCCTTCACCCCAAGCATAGAATGCAACTGAAGATACCGCGGGGATGAAAAAGGCTTAGTGAAGATGTTAGAAACTTGCTCTGAAGTGGGAACATACTCCAAGCTGAGAGAACCATCCTGAATCAGCTGTCTGATGAAATGCATATGGATCTCAATGTGCTTGGTCTATTGATGCTCAACTGGGTTGCGGGAAATATGAATGGAACTCTGATTGTCACACCAAAGAAGAGTGGAACTATCAGGAGGAAACCCAAGCATTGTCATCAATTGTCGAATCCATAAAACCTCATGACTAGCTATCACAACTGCTCGATACTCTGCCTTTGTAGATGATAATACAACAGCAGTCTACTTCTTGTTGTAATACCCCAAAATTGGCACCTAATAATTTCAATCAATTTTGGCGCATTTTCTTCAATTTCATCTTCAAAGTCCTAGTTTACTAGGCAATTTTCTCTCTCCTACCTGACTTTATTTTGTCAATTGCAAAAACCCTAATTTGCATTAATCTCACACTATAATTAATTCCTAAGTATTCAAATTTATTAGCTAAAAAACCCCTATGATAAATTAATTTAATTCTAAAGTCCTAAGTGCTTTAAATTAAATTAAAACTCACCCCCTTTAGCTAATACACATAAAAAAATGAATTAATCTTATTTAGTTATTTGAATGGACATCTCTTTATTTGAATTTAATAATTCAAATTACTCAAAAGGTCACCCATATGTGGCAATATTTCATTCTCTTAATTAAATAAATCTTTCAATATGTGTCTCAATTAGGAATGAAGAGGCAATCGTTCATTTTCAAGAACCTCTTCATTCTCTCCCCGGGGTTGTCTATTTAATGAACCTTCTCCTTCATTCAAAAAAAGGCAATTTGTGAGAGTAATTAAACTATAGCAAATTTTAGTCTCAATTTCATATTTTTAAGTTTTCAATTGCAATTAGCTTAGTTTCTCATTTAGTATTAATTGCATCCTCATGATAGATTAAATTGTACTATCATATTTCTTTCAAAGCATCTTAGACTAAATTGCACTCATTTCTAGATTAATTTCATTATTGTTCATCTTTTCAAAGCTTTGAAAATCCTTTGTATTAGCTTGGTCTTAAGGTTGCTGGCTCTTGTTCTGAGAGTAAATCAAACACCCCAGTTAATTGGAAGGCAACAGGTTGAATCGATAGAATCATGGGAATGGGTAATTCATACTCAATTTCATGATTCGATGATCAAATAATAACTATGTTGTGTTTGTAGCTGGATTAGAGGTCCACATTCAGCTTACAACATTCTGGCACCCACCATGGGGCAAAAAATCTGATTTCTGGCCTCATTGATTTTTTTTTAAAAAATTTAATTTTGCAATTTGCCATACGTCTGTACTTCTCTATGTACAGAAGTTCGTGCAAGATTCCTGAGTGTACCACACAAAGTTTTTCTCCCTATAGCACTCTCTTGCATGACATTGTACTTTCTCATGTAGTCCCTCATACTTTCTTGCACACTATGTTGTACTTCCTCACGTGAAGTTTCTTTGTCAAATAATTAAAATTTCCAGATTCTATAATTTTTTGTTGTTTTTTGCTGACGTCTGGTTTTTTGCTATTTATTTTATATCTTTGTTTTTATCACAGCATAACAATGGTCTGCAAGTCACTTTGTCAAAGATCTTAAAACTTGCTAATGGTTTGATTGCAGGATGATTACCAAAGAACAATTAAAATGTTGTGTCTATTTTCTTGCTTTCATTCACATAGTCTAATTAGGGCTCCGTTAAAATTTCTTAAGGGTCATGATAGAAAAGTAGGGGAATAGGCTCTTCATTACATGGAAGTGATGTCCATGGATGAAACTGAGACCTAGATGTTGCTAGAATGATGGATACCTAGGGAAGCGGGGAAAGGTAGTGAATCTTTAACACTTCTACTTGCCAGGGGATTACGGTCTTCTCTCTTTGAGAGAACCAGAAACCCAAAAGCTTGTGGATTTGGTGGAGTGAAGCTAACTCAGTGATGAATTTTCTTGATGTGTTTGGGTGAAGTGAAGAGGTAGAGAAGTATTCTCTTCTCTCTTTGAGAGACAAAAAATCAAACTCTCGGATCTAAACCAAGTTGTGTCACCTTTTAGAGGGCCTGCCGGAAGTTGAACCTCTGGGAACGACCCAAGTGAGTACGCACCTATCACCGATGATTCTACCTCACTATAATAAAGAATTTTTTGTTGATTCTAAAGACTCCAAAACCATGTTAACTTCCTTCTCTTGATTTTGACATCATCTTGAGAAGGCTCTGTCTGTTGTACTGAGTAGCGCCGCTCCTAGCCCTGCTTGCGGGGGTGTATGACTTTCGAGTGTTGGTGTGGCTGCGAGGCCTCAACCCCATATCAAGGGCACCAAAGGTTGGTGTGAATGGAATCCCACTAAGAACTTTCCATAGTCATTTTCCTACCCAGTTCACCTCCAAAAGGATTCATAATCTTTGCGCAGGCAGGGGGAAGAATCTCTCCCGTAGATTCCCACCATAGGCATGCACCTGGATGCTTGAAGGTGGTATATGAAATTGGCCCCTGCCATAAGGGTAACCTTTGAACATATACTATTGAGTCCTTGGAAACACCAAAAACATGGGCACCCTCTAGGGGGTGACATGACTGTGTGAGGTGTATGCATGCACATAAGCAGTGGGGCAAAGGTTTTGTCTTCTCACCATTTTTTTTGTAGGGATAACTATGTGTTTGTTATCGAGTCTTAAACTTGTCCATCATGATTAAACAAAGACTCCCATGATACTACCAGGTTGCTTTGTCCTTCGTAGGTCTATTTTTTACTACTTCTTGTGTCACTATTGCTTGATCAAACCTTTATGCTTGTAAACAAATGATTGCAACCTTCAAATTGAGATTGTTGATTAAACTGTCCTTCAAGCTGACTAGAAACTGGATTTCCTCTCTGAGAATCATTTAGACTATGTACTAAAACCTATCTTTTATCTCAAAATTTGCATTAAACTCTCAAACATGTCCTTTTCCCACGTGAAGTTTAAAAAACTAAGTACTTTCTCATGTGAGATTTCATTCTCTCATGCAAAGCCTAGCATTATCTCACATGGCTTCGTGTTCTCTCACATGAACCTGTACCCCAATTTTCAAAACAGAGACTTATTTCCCATTGACTGGTTGAATTTTTCTTTGATTTGGTTTTTGTCTAAGGTTTGTTTATCTATTTTCCTATTGCTCACTGTCAAAAACTGAGTGTCTCGAGCTGCGAACCGATCAATTTTTCTTAAACTCTCATTTGTATCCTTAATTTTTTGTCTCATCTCTTTGTGCTTTTGTATCTCATGTTGTGATAGTCTTATCACAGCTATTATAGCCATACTCCTAACGATTCATACTAGATGCATTCCACATCTTGGTTGTTCTAGCCTTTATCTCCTTTGTGTTGTTCCTAGAGATAGAGTTTTAGCATTATCCTGAGTCTTCTCTCTTTTCATCTTCGTCTATGACTATCACGACTCGAAGTGGAAAAACTTATCCCATTCGTAATACTGGTCAAGATAGAGATAAACCTCGTAATCAAGAAACAAGTTGTCTCGAACCTATTGTGCAATCTTAACATTGTGAGGAATCCTCAAGTTCTTTGTTGACTACTTTGAAAGATAGCCCATTCCAATCACCTCCAGTGTTCCAAGAGTGTTTTAATCCATTGTTTGAAGCGTAACCTGGTTTCTCATTTCAAGGTCAAGACAACTCATCCTTCCAAGACAACTCATTGTTTCACAACTTTGGAAGACCACTTCCTCAGACTAGTCCAATCATTGAACCTATCGATCCTATTGACGCTATCGACTCATCTGAACCTATTGATCCTTTTGATCTTGTTCGCACACCAAAAGTTACCTTAGCTACACCCTTTTGATGTTGGGCATATCATTTTACTGAGTCTTCATGTATTGCACAAGCCTACAACTGTAATACCCTAAAATGGGCTATAAGTTCATTAACCTCCTATATTGACACATCGAACAAAATTGACATCGAAGTCCTAACCTAAGGCACATCTGAACATCATCGAATCTTAATTGATTATCTCAAATTCTGAATTGGGGAATATTCCTTATTCCTATTCATCCTAATTATCTTTAATTTAATGATTATTTGGCGATAAATCCTATTTATCCTAAAGTTTGATTAATTGAATATTCTAAATATTTAATTAATTAGATTTAATACTGCCACCTAATTCTTTAATTGGATTTAATTATATATATTCTTAAATTGTATTATTTCATTTTGACAATAAATCAAATATCCTATGACTAATTGATTAAATTGTTATTTAATTAATTAATGTCAATTGTCAAATTTAATAATATAGTTTTTGAATAAAAGTTTGACTTAATAATTGATTAACCCATAAATCAATTATTTTATTTTTAAAATCAGTTAAGTTGAGGATAAATCACTTTATTGATTAAATTAATTCATAATTAATTATGCACATCCAAAAATAGTTAAACTTTAAATCAGAAAATCAATTCAAGTTGTTTTAAAAATAAACTCAACTCTCTTTTGAGTTAAAAGCTGATCTCAACTTCTGATTTAAATGAAAAAGCTATTTTTGCATGATTTTGTGTGAGTTAACTATCTTTAATTCCTTGTTGATTCAAAAATCAACCTGAGTGATTTATGGTTTTTTCCATGCATCCCCAAAGCCCTGGATTTCTATAAAATTAAGGCTCGGCTCTTCATAATTCATCTCGCAAGTTTGCATACTTACTCTGCCAAAATCAATCCATGAATTTGCACAATCACGCTAGTGAATCGACATTTGAAGAATTGAAGCTTCTTTACAAATCAACAATTTTTGTGAGATCAATCTTATTTGCAATTCATTGCAGCTTAATTTGCATATCATTTTTTCATCTAGAATAGATTCATATCAGTTTATCTCATCTTATTGCATAGAAAATCCAAAAATATAGATTAATTTACATTCATCTCATATCTAGATTCTGCATTCAAATCCTTCATTTAGGTGTCCTCAAGGTCACTAATCTTGGTCCAAATTTGAGAATACATACTCACACCTACTAGAAGGCAGTAAATCATCTGGTTAGATTAGTTTCCATTTCACTGCATGATTTTGATTTTTGCTAACCTCTAATGTTTTACTGAAGTGTTGTGTCTATAGCTAAGTACAAAATTCACACACATTTATGGCGCACACCGTGGGGCCCTGAAATAGGTTTCCATTCCATTTCTATCAATTTCTATCATCTTCTTGTCATTTTCTATTCCAAGCTACGATTTTTAATTTCTATCCATACAATTTTCATACGAGTTTTGTCAGAAACTCATATCAGGAGGTACCCACTATCGTACGATAGTTTATTTGATCAAGGATCATACCATCAAAAACACATTGTCATTTTGAAGCTCTTTTGTCGTATGATCTGATACACATTATCGTACAAGTGTCTGGATTATCATCTAGTAGGTGACCCACAGTCGTACGAGTTTCAGTGCTAGGTTTCAATTGTCATTTCACTATTTCAAGTAGTTTTCCAAAAAAAACTTCTGATTTGGACTGACAACTAACATTAACAATTGAAATTTGTTGTTTCTGATTGATTTCTGGTAATTTTGATTGGGAAAAAGTGTAAAAATTGCTAAAAATAGGTAAGAATCTACTAAGAGCATTGCGAGGAATTCAAGTAATCTTCTCAGCTGATAACGTTTCAATTTGGATTAAAAAAGAACTCTTGCATGTCAAGCTTGTATGACCTTTATTGCTTTCGTATCACAGATTTCATTTTGGGCTATAAAAACAAACATAGATTTTCTTTTCAGCATCTTTGTTACACATAGTAAATAGGCCCTATGAACACTATTCGTGGTTCTTGGGAGAGTGGGTTTCTAGTGAAACTCTTCTCAATGAAGGAACCCTTGTAGGTAGGGAGGTTACTAAGAGTGTCTCACGTTCTACTAGATTTGTGCATCTTTAGCTTCTGATTGATACATTCTCTCTCCAGAGAGTTTGATAGATCATAAGTGGTTGACATCATAGATCTTTGTGAGATAATCTTGGTCTTAGCGTGTTGGATTAATCTACCTTCTTTGTTTGGGTTAAAAGTGAAAAGGCTAGAGGACTATGCTCTACTCCCTTTTTGGGTAGTATCAGAAACTCAAATCCTTGAATCTGGAACCAATCTCCATGTGGTATCTTTTTTGGGTCACCTTTAGAGAGGGTTAACCATAGTGGACATTCCCTTAATTGGGTCAACCATGTTGACGAAACCTCAAGCAGAAATAGCCATTTTCATCGTGACAGCAGTAGCCGTTATATAAATGTTCTTGTGGAGGAAATCTTCACAGGTGTGGTCTCTTGTTAGGCTATTAGATCTCCCTAGCAGCTCTTGATTGATTAATTTTTTAGACTATGTCAAAACCCCGGTGCGCCTGGATCGGAGTTCACCCTCTTGAGATCACAAAATTTACAGAGTCAGACCATTACTAAAAACCCTAGTGAGGCCGAATTTTCATTTTCTAGGAATGTGTGTTATCGCAAAACTTTTTGGAACATACACTGTTAGCACTCCTAGGGATTAGCACAATTCAATCACTTGATTATTCATGCACAAGGTTGCTTTGTCCCCTATTCATTATTTTCAGACATGCTTGAAATCACTTGCTTGTTGTTTTGCGTGCCTATTTATCTATCTGGTTACTAAGAATGAATCAATCTGATACAATCTTCAAATCTGGATAGACAATTTTGTGAACAATCCAAAACTGAAAATCTAAAAGTTTACAAAATCTGATGTCAAACACCTTTTTTAAGTCAAAATTCATCTTTTAAAGTCAGAAAGTCATACGAATTTTTTCTATTATCATTTCAGAACCCCCAGATTGTCGTATGGTAGCTGGTATATTATCGTACGAGTTTTCCTACCAGTCAATTCAAAAAATTCAAAACCCTGCTATCAACTATCGTGTGAGTTTTGCAATAGTCATATGAGTTTGTCAATTGTTGTTTCATACTATACCCACTGTTGTACAAGCCTGTAGAAAGTCGTTTGAGAAATTTTGAAAAATTGCCAGAAAGTTGTCAAAATTGTTAGAGACTCAGCTTTTCCATCCTATTTCCAGAGTCTGTCAAGAAAATCACTATGTTAGGAACAGAGCAACAACTACTAAGAATCCAATCATTTTTCTAAAGTGGCCTTTTGAATCCAATTTAGCCTTCTGTTTAATCGATTTGAGTCCTTTTCATCTTGTGTCAAAACCTTGTCATAACTATCAATCTTCAATCCATCTTCAAAATGGCTAAGTGTTGTGAACTCATGTCCACTATCTTTTGGGCATCTACCCATACATCCAGGGCATAGTCTCCTTCATTTACATCTAATCTAAGCTTCAATCAATCAAACCTTGACAAGGTTGCATCATTTGATCTTCTTGAATCAAATCTTTCTTCAATTGTCTTCATCATATTCTTTTGTTTCACCCAAGGTTAATGGTGGAAACTAGAGCTTCCTCTCACAATAAATCTAGAGAAGTATCCCATACCATACCTTTGAATACTCTCCAAGCTCCAACTCTTGAGCAACTCTACAATTCTGGTCTTTATGAAGACAACGGTCTTGGCAATTTTCAATTGAAAACTGGTTACATTCCTCCTCCATCAACTCACGGAGGTAATCAACAAACTCCTCCTTGATCTATCCCAGGGAGTCTTAAAACTAATACCATGTCTCAAGAAGGGACAAACTTTGACTCTCAAAGAGCTCAATCTCAACATGGTGCAGATCAGAAACCCACACCTAAAGAAATTGCTCGGTATCAAAATGATGATGACTTCAAAAGAATGATGAAGCATTTCTTGAAAGAAGATAGAGAAGCATACTTTTTACAATTAGCTCATCAAGGAGCTTAACTTCCTCCCAATTTTAATGTGGAAGATATCATTACACATGAGGAAGAAACTCCTATTTCATCTATGATGAAACAGATGCATTCCATGCAAGTCAAACTTAATAAACTTGAGAAAGAAAAGGAACCCAAGGAGTTCTCCATGGAGGCTCTATGTCCTTTTCCATTTGATAAAGACTTGTACATGCCACCATTCCCAAAAAGAGTGGAGATGCCTAAATATGATAAGTATGATGGACGCTCAGATCCTCAAGATCATGTCAGAGAATTCTATACACAATCTATGGAGTTCGTGCATGAACCAACTTATCTGATGTGTCTCTTTCCTTGATCTCTAGGGGGAGCAGCCATTCATTGGTTATCTAGATTTCCTTCTACTATCAAAAATTTTGAGGGGTTGATCAAATTGTTCTATCAGAAATACTCCTGCAACATTCAACATCCAGTCACCATGATTGATATCTGCAATCTCAAACAATATCCAGGAGAACCATTCTTGACATTTCTCAAGATATGGAGGAAGAAATTCTCTCTATATGCTAGGCCTATTCTAGAAACTGAGAAGCTGGAAATCTTCATCAATAATCCTATTGTAGAGATCAACTACCCTTTACAAATATAAGATCATACATCTTTTGATAAGATGGTAGACAATGTGATCAAAATTGAAAAGGTACTTGTGAAAAAAGGAGACATCACACTTCAAAAGGATAAGTACGAATCAGGATCTAGTTCTAAAGACAAGAACAAAAATTGGAACAAGAATAAAGGCATCATCATAGATGGCATTGTTGATACTATCTATGCCCCATCAAAGGCACTAGCTTTCAATCTAACTATTGGCACCCAAGCCATCAAAGATTCAGAACAAAAGGTGTCTGAACCATCTCAAAAGAAGCTAGAATACAAATCTTGGTCCGCTGATAATAAATGAAAGTTCACTCCTCTTGGAGAATCTTTGGAATCAGCTATGAGAACTCTATTGGCTAATAACATCATCTCTTTTCCTGAGATCTAACAATCTGATCCTGACCCTAAGCCAAAATGGTGGAGAGAGAATGAATTCTATGATTTCCATCGGGGTAAAGGTCATAAAACTAATAACTACTTACGCTTGAAACATACTATTCAAGATCTAATTGATAAGGGAGACATTGAATTGACAATCATAAGAGAAATAATGATCATACAACATTCACAAAACCATTTCCAAAACATGGTCAAGAAGTTTCATCTTCTTAGCCTAATATGGGTGCAAAGGTCAATTATGCTTACCCTGGAAATAATGTTGTTATCAATATAGTTGAACCTTGTCTCTCTGAGCATTGCAATGTCATCACAATTGTATGAAGAGATAGAGATCATCCTTTAGCTAATGTAGTTACTCGGTCACAAGCTCAGGCACATCTGAACGGACAAATCCCAGATTCATCAAATGTCCCCAAGATGCCCTTCAATCTTTCTTCCACTTCCAAACAGAAGGTTGCTTCTAAATCTTCCAATCCTAAAGATACGAGGCCAACATCTTATAGCATTTTTCAACAACTCCAACACACTAATGCAAAAATCTTCATGTTTGAGTTGCTTCGAATATCTCAAGCTCATAGAGTTATTCTAGACAAAGCTTTGCTTGGATCTAATGTTCCTGATGACCTTGATTTATACAGGTTCCAGACTATGGTTGTACATATTACATCTCTACAATATATCTCCTTTTTAGAGGAAGATAACAACCCCTTGAGTCACCCACATAACCAGCCCTTGCACATAGATGTCTTCATCCAGAACCGTAGAGTCAAACATGTGTTGATAGATGGGGGCGCTGGCCTAAACATTTGCTCTTACAGCTTGGTCACATTATTGGGATTTTCAAAATTGGCTATTGATCCTAGAAATAAAATAACTATAAAAGCCTATGATGAACAAGAAAGATCTTCTAAAGGCACCATTGTCTTACCTATCAGAGTAGGTCCAGTTATCACAGATACTATATGTCAAGTTCTTGATCTACCTTTGGCTTACAACATTCTTCTAGGGAGACCATGGATACATGAAATGCAAGCTATTCCTTCTACATACCATAAATGCTTGAAATTTCCTTATGAAGGAGTAGAGGTATATCCCAGAAGACATATCTTCCACTTGGAATACATTGAAAGAAAGTGCAGATAAACTTGTGCCTAATAACAGAGAATCTTCCATTAAGCCAACAAAAGAAGCATCCACATCTAAATGGAAGACATTGCAAAAGAGGTCAATATCAAAGCAAATTGTATGGGAGAATATACTATAGAGCTAGTCTTATCTTTGACATCTCTACCTATCTCACCTAAGTCTTATGGACAATCTTTAAAATAGTCCAAACCAGACTCTAAAGAACCTCTTGAGGCATATAAAAGAAATTTTGTGGCAGAACAAGTCTCCAAGAAATAATTTGAAGAAGATGAAGTTGTGCTTACATGGCTATACAAAGATGAACCTAAATCTCAAGCTGTCCCAACTAGTGACTCTATAGTATCCAAAATCCCTTCTAAGTCATATGGTTCAGGAGATAAATTAATAGCTAAGATGGGATATCCAAGTAAAGGACCTCTAGGAGTTAGAGGAGAAGGTCTTATAACACCTATTTCACATACTGGTAGGGAAAACAAAGATACTATTGGCTTAGGCTTTAAAAAGAAACCCTTCCACCTCAAAGGTAATTATTCTCATGTCATAGAGAAGATCGCACCAGGAGAACCCCTTCTTAAGAAGGAAGAAACTAAACCATTAGATAATGATTCAAACAGCTCAGAACTTATTCCTTATGAGTGTTTACCTAAAGAAATCAAAGATCTCCTTGAAGCTGAAGATGATTCGATAAAAAGAATCAATGTAGTAGAAACACAAGAACCTACTATAGAGAAAGAGATAGTTGCAACACAAGAACCAACTAATCTCGAAGAAAATCAAATAGACAAAGAGGAAGGTGGTAGTTATTCTGAAACAAATTCCCATGAGTATGAATTCAAATCAAAAACCGAGGGTAACCCTTCTTGGGGTATTCATCCTAACTTTACTCATGTTCTTAGATTTCCTAGAGGCATAGATGAAGAATCTAATGACTATGAATGGGGAGTCATTCCAGAGGAAGATGAGCTTATCACAGAAAAACATGTTGATGTTATTCACCAATATGCACCTAAACCCAATGTAAGCCTAGAGCGAAGTAATGAACTTATCGAGTCTGATCCACCAATGGCTGAATTAGACTCCCACAAGTACATTGAGCCTATTCATGAATTGAATATCTTAAGTTGTAATATCACCTTTTAACTCGAGTGTCGAGTTAGAACCAATGATGACAAATCCATATCCATAAACAATATCTCCCAATCTTTCCCCATTTTGACTATCCAACATCTTGAACTTCTTGATCAAACCTCCACAAATCTGAGCCATGGTATTTATACCTTCCTAAATGACTAAGCCCTTGCTTGCTACCTCAATGCAGTTGAGCCAATGAGGACTTCCATCAGTGAACCGAGCATTAGCATGACAAAGTTGGACATCAAGTATCTTAGTTACAAAAATAAGAATAAGAATAAAAAGAAAAGGAGTTCTGAGGGTGAAAACCACTTTGTGGCAGTCTCAGAACCTACAAAAGTAAAAATAAAAGATGCATCCAAAGGTGAAAACCTCTCTGAGGTGCCTAAGGATGAGATATTTGATGTCCTTCTGAGTCATTTATAGGATAGATCTCCAATTCTAATCGAGCCTACTCAATCCATCAACTTGGGAATAGCAGAGGAACCATAGTTGATCCATGTAGCACAATCTTTATCAGAAGAAGAGAAGAAAAAATTTACTACATTCCTAATAGAAAAGAAGATCAACTTTGCATGAAAATATTCAGATATGCCAGGGTTGGATCCTAATCTTATAATGCATCATTTATCTATAGCTCCAAATGTCAAACCTGTTAAGCAAAAATTGAGAAAGATGCATCCTCATGTTGCACTCTTGGTAAAAGCTAAATTAGAGAAACTACTAAAAGCTAGATTCATCTGAGTTATTGATTATGCAGAGTGGATCTCTAATATTGTACCTATTTCAAAACCTGATAAATCAATCAGAGTGTGCACAGACTTTCGAGATGTGAATAGAGCATGCCCTAAGGATGATTTTCCATTACCCTAACATAGATATGATAGTGGACATGACCGTGGGATTTGAGATGTATTCTTTAATGGATGGTTTTTCTGGATATAATCAAATAAAAATTGCTCCAGAGGATCAAGAGAAAATTGCTTTCACATGTGCATGGGGCACCTTCTATTGGAATGTCATGTCATTTGGGCTTAAGAATGCTGGTGCTACATATCAAAGAGCCATGACATCTATTTTTCATGACATGATGCATAGAACTATGGAGGATTATGTTGATGACACTTTAGCAAAATCTATGATCAGAACTGAACATCTAAATGACTTGAGCAAGATACTAGACAGAATGGAAAAATTTAGTCTCAGGCTAAATCCTAAAAAGTGTGCTTTTGGTGTCACTTCTGGAAAGCTCTTAGGATACATAGTCTTAAAGAAGGGCATTGAAGTTGATCTAGCTAAAGTGAAGGCTATCATGGAGATGCAACCTCCCAAAAACATTAGTCAAATGAGGACATTGTAAGGAAGAGTTCAATCTATCAGATGCTTCATATCTCAACTAGCAGACATATCACAACCTTTTACAAAAACATTACATAAAGGTGTGACCTTTGCGTGGAACAAAGAATGTGAGAACAACTTTAACCATATTAAGAAGTATCTATCAAATCCTCCTATCTTGATGCCTCCCATTCTAGGGAAGCCTTTGATCTTATATGTCTCTACTACAGATACATCACTGGGGGCATTGCTTGCACAACATGATGAGAACAAAAAAGAAAGGGCTATATACTATATCAGTAGGACATTGGTGGCATACGAAAAGAATTATTCTATGATTGAGAAGGTTTGTCTAGCTGTAATCTTTGCATCACAGAAACTGAGACATTATATATTAGCTCATACTGCCCATTTTGTAGCTAAGATTGATCCACTAAAGTACCTACTAAGCAAAGCTGCCCTCATAGGTAGATTAGCTAAATGGGTCATGCTCTTAAGTGAATTTGACATTGAATATGTTGAAAGAAAAGCTATAAAAGGACAATTTATTGCTGATTAATTAGCAGATGCACCTATGATTGATGATACACCAATGCAAATGGAATTTCCAGATTCCTCTATCATGACTCTTTCTTCTAGAGAATGGCAGTTATTCTTTGATGGCTCCTATACATAGAATGGATCTGGAGCAGGCATATTGTTCATAACTCCTCAAGGATACTCAATCCCAAAAGCATTTAGATTAAAGTTCCCTTGCACAAACAATATTGCATAATATGAAGCCCTTCTTAATGGCATGAAACTAGCAATTGAGTGGAGAGTGACAGAGCTACACATTCATGGAGACTCTCAACTTATTATCCATCAAGTCAATGATGTGTACCAAAATAAAGATGAAAAGATCATCCCATACAAGAGAATGGTAGATGATCTAAAGAAGTGTTTCATATCTATCACATTTGAGAAAATACCTAGAACAAAGAATAAGGTTGTCAATGCAATGGCAATGCTATCTAGTCTATTGCAGCAGCCTGAACATGAGCTATGCTACAAGTTCCTAGTGGAAGCATTATCTTATCTTGCATATGATTCCCCTAAAACCTACATGATCTACACTATTGTTGGTCATGATTCATCCATATATAAAACCCTATTTTCCTATCTCGACGTGCATTAGAGGAAGTCCATGATGGTATTTGTGGGTCACACTCAAACGGTTTAACACTAGCTTGAAAACTTATTAGGGCTGGGTACTATTGGCCTGAAATGGAGAAAGAGTCTATCAAGTTTGCTAATAACTGTCAAAAGTGCCAAGTGCATGGCAACTTAATTCATGCTCTAGGGAGAGATCTAATTCCCTTTACTACACAATGGCCTTTTTAGCAATGGGCATTTGATCTTATAGGAGCTATATATCCTCATTCTTCTAATGGACATACCCATATAATCATAGCTACAGATTATTTTACAAAATGGGTAGAAGTAGTCCCTTTGACACAAGCAACTGGAAAACAAATATTTGTGTTCATCCTGAACAAATCATATGCAGATATGGGATACCTCATTCCATAATCATAGATAATGATGGACAATTCAAGAACAAAGATCTAGATGATTTATGTGCTAAATTCAAGATTACACAACATTGGTCATCTATCTACTATCCTCAAGGGAATGGACAAGCAGAGGCTTCTAACAAGAATCTATTGAAAATCTTGCACCGTACAGTTAATAAAATGGGAAGAGACTGGCATTTCATGATCAATCTAGATCTTTGGGCTATAGAACAAGTATCAGAATGCCCACTGGGGATACTCCTTTTGTTATTTTATGGGTCTGAAGCGGTACTACCTATTGAGGTTGAAATCCCATCACTAAGAATCAAAATGCATGATCTAGTAACTGATGATGACTACAGAGTGTCTAGGTTGCAAGAACTTGAACTACTAGATGAGTGTAGACAAGTAGCATATGATCATCTCAGAGTATATCAGAAGAGAATTTCTAGAGGCTACAACAAGAAATTCAAACACAAAAAATTTCAGGTTGGCGATCTAGTGTTGAGAGAGAATCCTAAAAATCAATCACATAGAGAGTGCAAGGAGAAGTTTGAACCCAACTGGCTAGGTCCCTTTGTTATCACTACTACTTTTGGCTCTGGTGCCTATCAACTCTCAATGACTAAAGGAGAACAGCTCTGAGAACCAATTAACATTCTCCATCTGAAGAAATTCTATGCCTAAGGCATTCAGTCTATGGTAAAATGTCCTAAAAAATCTTTAAAATTGGAAAATGTCCTGAAAAAATGAACATCTTAGTGAAAACCTAGCAATGGGCACCTTGATAATTCACAAAAAAAGTAAAAAATATCAAAAGTACAAAAAAATTGAAAAAAATGAAAAATACAAAAACAATGAGAAAAAGAAAAAAAGTGCCTTGGTGAAAACCTAGCAACCGGGTGCCACTTGTTTCAAAACACTCCATCTATCAGCGCAATCTTGGTCTTTCCTATCTTTCAATCTTGCTTTAGTTTGTACATATCTCCTAGTTTGTTTGTGCTTTCCTATTTTCCATAAGTCTGTCTGTATGCCAATCAACTCAAGCATCTGTATCCTATCAATGTTCAAACTTGGGGGCAATCAGAGTCATATCCTATGGCCTCCAATATATCTTAAATGTATCATATCCAGTCAAAGTCTTTTGAAGCTTCATTTGAGTCAGTCAGTTTGTCTTGTCTTGAGAAAGGATTTTGCATCTACAACAACGCAATCAAACATCAAACACAAACCAAAGACAATCTATGCTTTTTACATACTTTTATCTCCTTGTATGCTTATTGATTCACGTTGAGATTTTTGCATATTTTGTTCCCACGAGCTCTTTGATGATGTCCTTTATAGGATTTAGAGAGTGATGACTGGGGACATAATCTTTTCTTTATTTTCTACTTGTGTGTGAAAACATAACAACTTTGGAAATTTTGGATTGAAATGGTGTCTGACTGTAAGAGCCTCTATCTCGAATTGGATGGCCATGCATACCTCGACCATTGATACCCAGAAAATTCAAGGAAGTTTGATCTAACTATTGTCTTTTTGAGTGAGTTCTTTCTCCTACTGTGAAACATGATCTTACCTAAGGATGTGAATGATAAAGGGTCACTACGAGTAATTCACATTAGATTTAGAATGATCTCTTGACTATTTGATGTGTTTGTAATGCAAGGTGTATTCAGGTCATCACGATGTTTATGTTTTGATGCTTATACAAATTGCTATATCAAAATGGACATGATATTTAGGTCATCCTAGCGCTTATGCCTTGATGCTTATATCTAATCTGACATTCTGAAAACAAAATCAATATTCATATATCCATGGTTTCCTAATCAATGGGTGTTGTATTGATTCCGATGCATACAAATCAGTATTCATATGTCTATGGTTTCATAACTAGTGGGCATTGTATTGATTTATCTGGTTACCTAAAAATTCAATGATGAGAATGACCGACACATGATCAATGACTAGTCCTAGGTCTTAGGTTGCATTTCATACTGCATGTCTCTCTACATTTTTTGCATGTTTGCATGATCTCACAATGGCTAAATGAACTTCAATGCTTAAATGACTCTTCAATCACCTATTCAAATCTAACAAGAGCTGAAACCTACCTTGAAGGCCTCTTAATAGAATCGCAAGCAGTTTTCCTTTGGAGTTAAACATCCTTTTTGACATAAGACTGAGTACTTGTCTTTATCAATACCTACAAAACATATCATGTGTATCGTTGCATTTCATATTATAATCACCTGTAGCATTACAATTCATCCATGTGCATAAGCATAAATCATACATACATCTTTCCATAATCAAATACATTTGCATAACATCCATACATATGAAAGAAATCATTGCATTGAATATATCCATACATACATTCTATTCTACTCCTAGCATAAGCATCACATGATATCATCATAAATCAAAACATGACAAGTACACATGAAGTCACAACCAAAATATTGATCTCATATATATATAAAAAATCTCGAACTAGTCAGGGGTGCACTACTGGCATAGTGTACAAAAGAATATGCTCATGTGAGCTATCAAAGTCAGAACAGTATATCAATGATCAAAAAGAGCAAAGTATATCAGAACATATCAAAATAGATCAACTATCAACCTGATCCTCTGCATCTGGTGGAGGAGGTGGTGGTGCATCTAGTACTACCTCTACTCTAGGTGCTTTGGCTCCCTCTGATACCATCATATACTAAGAGTACAAAGGTACTCTCTGTGCAGCAAGAACAATAGTGTAATATGTGGACACATAGTAAGCTACCTGGGAGGTCTGATGAATCACCTCTACCTATAATCTCTACACCTTTGCACGAAGCTTAGTGCATTGTCTATCAGCCTCTAAAAATCTCTCCTCCCACTAAGCACTATGAACCTTCAGGTCCCTGACCTGTACTCTAAGCCATCTAATAGTCTCCTATGGAGTAAGAGGAACCATAGGATCAACGTCGGGTGCTGGCATCTCAGTATCTGGGGTAGTCTACTCTATGATCTCTTCTCTCTGTGCCTTACGACATCTAACCTCTACACCCAGATCAAAACCTGTGTTCTCCTCTATCAAATCAATACCACCACCCACAACCTGCTCTGCTGCAAGTACCTCCTCAGCTAAACCAACACTCCCTAGAGTACCACCCTCTCCCCTAGTCTATCTATGAGAACCTATCGATCTACCTATTGTAGAACTAGTGGGACAAGAGGGCCTCATCTGTCCTGATGGTCTTTGTGGTGGAGCCATCACTCTAGGTCTCAAAGGTGTGGGGTGCACAATAGGAACCTATGTGGGTTTGGGACCCTGTCCCATCGAAGCACCTATAATGTCCATCGCCTCCTCCATGGAGGGTATCAGCTCTATCAGATTAGAAAATCTATGAATTGGATGATCAGCAAGCCATGCGATAAATCCATCTATAACACCAGCATCAAGTACCTCTAGTCGGTACTCCCAATCTTTGCCGACAATAGCAATGTACTCCTGTAAACACAAAGAATATGAGAGCCTCATGGTCCATCTGAGTCCAAGCTCATGACCTATCCGAGCATAAGTAGCATAATCCTCTAGGGCATCATGTACTCATCCATACTGCCACTAGACCCTGGTAATAAGGAATCTCTCTATAGTGGAGGATGACCTCCTAATCAGCACACGGCTCTGAAAGAAGAAACTAAACTACTCTCGCACAATCAGCCAAGGCTCAATGGCTACATATGGTCTCCACTGAAAAAATTTCATATCATCGAGGCATCACCTCCAGTACTCCACATGACCCATCCATCCCTATATGACATATCCAGCATATATATATATGACAGGCTCCTAAGGCTGCCTCTATGAAGTACATATTGGTCTCAACACTGGGATATGCTCCCATGCCCAGATCTGTAGAACTAAAGCTCTAGCTGCAAAAGACTTTCTCTCCTGATACACTACCTTGTGCATCTCGAAGAACATATGGGCCCAAAGACACTAACCCCATGCCAAATCAGAGGGAGTGGCCATCAAACGTGCTACCATAGGGGCCCAGCCCATCAATAGACCATTCTACTGCCAGTCAGACATAATAATACCATCAATCATCCTGACAATGATACACTCTAGTCGGTGTGTTTGTCCATATCACTGCACTAAGGTCTCCCAGGAAATGGAGGCAGTCATCTGAGTATCATCTCCGAAGAGACGTCTAAAAGCTAAAAGACTTGAGTTTCCCAAACTCACATACTCTGGCCACTGGCCTGCATGGAAAGGAATGCGCAGTATATGATACACATCCTCAGGGGTAATAGTAATCTCCCTAGTCGGCAGGTGGAATGTCTGGGTCTCCGAATGAAATCTCTCAATTAGAGCAGTCAAAAGTCCATGATTTACCCTAATCTTGGGTAAATGTATAAGGTACTCAAATCCATAGGAAGCAAGGTGTACCCTCATAGGGTCTAGTAGTGACACACATAATCTTTGTGTAGCTGGATGTGAAATTCGTACATGAACATCTGGATATATGACCTACACAGCACAAAAACAGGCAATCCTATCAGTAATTTGGTCATAGAACAGGTTACAAGTATAGGAATTGAATAGATTACTATGTTAGAAGGTAGGTTAAAAGGTCAGGAATCAGGCTATAGAATCAGAAAATTCAAAAATTTGACCTAGTAATGAGTTTTTTGGTCACTATTTTCCATACGACACTTTAGACTGGTAGGAAAAGTCATACAAGTTTCTACATCATACCATACGATAAAGCATAGTGACACGACAGTGCATCCCTCATCATACGAGTTATGAGGGACCCAATGAAATGTCGTATGACTCTTGGGTCCTTCTGATATGAGTCTTGGGGGCTTATGAGATGACAACCTATCTACAATTCAAAAGTCATACGAGTCTCACTAGAGAGTCGTACGAGTTTCCATGCATGCAAAATTTCAAAATTGAAAAGTGTATGAAAATTCCTAAAAATGCTATAAAACATCAAAAAATTGAATTTTTAGCAAAGCACAGAAGTCCACCTATCGGATGTCCATACTGCCGAGGTCACTGGTGTCTCCGGCTGCACTCAAATTGATGTGAACTCACAAGTACCTTTGGATCTGCCATTTTTGCTCAGAGGGCTCCACAAGATTTCTAAAGTCAAAAGGTTGAAATGAATTGAAAATGACCCTTTTGGCCTTTATATAGCTTTTGACCCAATTTTCAAAAGTGCTCTGTTTTTCATGAAAATTACACCCTTGGCTAATTTCGACGTTCTAAATCCATTTTTGGGATCAAAATCAAAATCTGAGATCATTTACTATGTCAAAATTGTGATTTAAAATTTTTGGACCCAAGACGATCTACTGCTTGCATAATCGACCTTCAATCATCACAAAAATCTAGTATTCAACTTAACTGATTATCTTACATCAAACTATTGAAATTTCAACTTGGTCAACTATGGTCAACTCATGGTTTAACCTAGTCAAACTTGGTCTTCTGGACCTCCAAACGATGCAGAATGCATTCTCTGACGTGTTTAACCACTTCTCAAATCAATTAACATGCTTCTAAACTATCAACACTGACTTTTATTGTCAGATTTCAATTTTTATCCCGAAGGGGGCATGGTATTTCATATTATTCAAAGTCTATAATCTAAATTTAAAATCATATCTTTCCTCAATAATCGAGATACAACCACGTCTAGTTGTTGATTCATCAAAAAGACCTCATCACTTGGGGAAAATCAATCATCACTCGGGGCATATCAGATTCATCGAGATCCATATCAATCTGGTATTCTCTTAATCTTGTAGACTATATCAATTTTTCATAACCATTGGTTCATTAGTGTTATTTCCTTGGTTCTTCGTAATTGAAGGGTTCAGATGTGATACCAATGTGATTCTTATCGACAATTGGGTCTGGAATTGGTCACTCACTTCTTCATAATCATAAGGTTCAGAATCAAGTGTTTTGACACTTTTTCGCAATCTTTGGTTCATTGTTGTTATAGTTAACATTATCTTTGGTCATTCAGGACCTATTATCTTCATATCAAACTTCAATCAATTTTTGTTTCATATCAATTTCAATTTCAAACATCAATTTCAACATCATACACAGACTGTCTTTGAACCACTACGCTTCGCACAACAATTCAAATAGGGGCAAAATGTAATACCCCAAAAATGGGCTATAAGGTCATTAACCTCCTATATCGACACATCGAATGAAATCGACATCGAAGTCCTAACCTAAGGCACATCTGAACATCATCGAATCCTAATTGATTATCTCAAATTCACCATTGGTGAATATTCCTTATTCCTATTTATCCTAATTATCTTTAATTTAATGATTATTTGGTGATAAATCCTATTTATCCTAAAGTTTGATTAATTGAATATTCTAAATATTTAATTAATTAGATTTAATACTGCCACTTAATTATTTAATTGGATTTAATTATATTTATTCCTAAATTGTATTATTTCATTTTGACAATAAATCAAATATCCTATGACTAATTGATTAAATTATTATTTAATTAATTAATGTCAATTGTCAAATTTAATAATATAGTTTTTGAATAAAAGTTTGATTTAATAATTGATTAACCCATAAATCAATTGTTTTATTTTTAAAATCAGTTAAGTTGAGGATAAATCACTTTATTTATTAAATTAATTCATAATTAATTATGCACATCCAAAAACAATTAAACTTTAAATCAGAAAATCAATTCAAGTTGTTTTAAAAATAAACTCAACTCTCTTTTGAGTTAAAAGCTGAACTCAACTTCTGATTTAAATTAAAAAGTTGTTTTTGCATGATTTTGTGTGAGTTAACTATCTTTAATTCCTTGTTGATTCAAAAATCAACCTGAGTGATTTATGGTTTTTTCCATGCATCCCCAAAGCCTTGGATTTCTATAAAATCAAGGCTTAGCTCTTCATAATTCATCTCACAAGTTTTCATACTTACTCTGCCAAAATCAATCCATGAATTTGCACAATCACACTGGTGAATCGACATCTAAAGAATTGAAACTTCTTTGCAAATCAACAACTTTTGTGAGATCAATCTTATTTGCAATTCATTGTAGCTTAATTTGCATATCAATTTTTCATCTAGAATAGATTCATATCAATTTATCTCATCTTATTGCATAGAAAATCCAAAAATATAGATTAATTTGCATTCATCTCATATCTAGATTCTGCATTCAAATCCTTCATTTAGGTGTCCTCAAGGTCACTGATCTTGGTCCAAATCTGAGAATACATACTCGCACCAACTAGAAGGCAGTAAATCACCTGGTTAGATTAGTTTCCATTTCACTGCATGATTTTGATTTCTGCTAACCTCTAATGTTTTACTAAAGTGTTGTGTCTACAGTTAGGTACAAAATTCACACACACAACAACAAGATGGGAGAGCCATTTGACTTCCAACTAGGCAAATACAACTAAACTTTTGATCAATCTCAAAATAACCAGCATTTTGGTCAATCTTCCAATGACCAACATCATGCTCAACCCTAAAATGAGCAACGCTATGATCAAACCCAAGATGATCAACAACAAGCTCAAAACAAAGCTCAAGGTGGTCAACCAGGGTATCACTATCAACCTCCTCCTTTTGATCAGAGTCAAGATCAAGTCCCTAGCATTTATGAGATCCTTGGCAATGATGGTGATGACACCATAACTAAAAATGATATAGAGGCTACCAAAGAAAACAAGGGTCGTATTAAGATGATGGAGATCCTCCTTATAGAGGAGAAGGAAAAATACTTTCTTGAGATAGCTAAACAAGGGGCCAAGTTACCCCCAAATTTTCAAGTTGAAATGCTTGTGGCCAAGGAAGAAGAGACTGAGACTGCAAAGTTGCAAAAAATGGTTCAAGACATACAAGATCAGATTAGTCAACTTGCAAAGAATAAGAACAAACCCGCCCAACAATTCACAATGGAGAGTATTTGTCCTTTCCCTTTTGATAGAAGTCTTCATATGCCACCTTTTCTCAAAGGTGTAGAGCTCCCTAAATATGAAAAATACTTGGGTGCAACTGATCCCCAAGATCTCCTATGGGAGTTTGGTGCATTATCTATGGAATTCATGCATGATCAAACATATCTTATGCGCGTATTTCCTTGTAGCTTGGGTGGACCAGCTATGGAGTAGTTTTCTAGATTGCCCACTGGCATTAAGACTTTTGATGAAATGGCTAATCTATTTCTCCAACATTACTCCCATAATATTCAGCATCTGGTCAACATCCAGGATCTTTGCAATTTAAAATAGTGACAAGGAGAATCTTTCCTAACATTTCTCCAAAGGTGGAGACAATTATGTATAAGGTGTCCTCACAAGCTACCAGAATCTGAGAGACTCGACATTTTCTTGGACAATCTTGTCCCAGACTTCAAATACCAAGTGCAATTACAAGGTCCTCTAACCTTTGATAGCATGATTAAACAAGCAGTGCAAATACAAGCAGTGCAAATAGAGGCCTTTATGGTTAAGAAAGGAGAATTAACTTTGAATAAGGACAATAAACAAGGATTCTCCATGAACAAGGATAAAGGAAAGACTATCAATAAAAATAGGGATGTATTAAATGATGGAGTGGTGGATAATGTCATCATGAAGCCTTCAAAGCCTATTTTTAATCTTACTTCTAGTATACAAGCGGCTAAGGCTATTGAAAAGACCACAATGGATAATCAGCAAACTTCAAGATTTTCTAGGAACAAACCTTGGGCCTCTCGACCCAAGCATGAATTAACCTCTTTGGGAGAGCCTCTTGATGTGGTCTACAAAACTCTTATACAGAATCAAGTTCTTACTCCTTTGGAAAAGCATCCTTATGACCCACAACCACGGCCTCATTGGTGGAATGATAATGCATACTGTGACTATCACCAAAACATTGGTCATAAGACTTCTACTTGTTCCCAGCTGAAGCATAAGGTTCAAGATCTCATTGACAATGGTGACATCCTTGTGGAAAACCATAACAAGAATTCAGACCATCAATCTTTTAAGGATCCCTTCCCTCCTCACGAGAAGGGTGAGTCTTCAAATGCCAAGAATACCAATGCTAAAGTCAATTACACATACACTAATGATGACAATGTTACTGGTATGATCGAACTTGTTGAGATAGAATATTGTGACATGATCACTTCCAAGGGGAGTGGCGATGCTCCCAAACCTAAGACTCCTTTCATCATGTGTAGTTATGTGTCTCGTTCATCTGAATCTGAACAACCTCAAGATTGTGGTAATGTTGTTACTCAATCACGAGGAAGAGTTGTTTTGAAAGGTCCCAATACTTCTACACCCACTCGAAAGAAAACTGTGGATAAGATTGTTATTGGCCCTGTCAACAAGAATAGAAAATTAGTTCCTACATCTAGCATGGCTAGTTATAGCATCTTAGATCAACTACAGCAAACCAATGCTTAGATTACCATTTTTGAGTTGTTGAAGATCTCGCCTTCTCACAGGCAGATTTTGGATAAAGCCCTCACCGAGGCAAATGTTCCCAAGGATCTTGATCTCAACCGGTTCCAATCTATGGTGGTTCATTTGACCTCACCTCACTATCAATCCTTCTCTAAAGAAGATGATCACTCTTTGAGTCATCCACATAATGCTCCCTTGCATATAGAGGTCATGATAGGTCCTAAACATGTCTTCTGAGTGCTCATAGACAATGGTGTTGGTCTTAATATCTATTTCGCTAAGCTTCTCACTCAACTAGGTTATGATGAGAATTGTATAGACTCCCACAAAAAGATTACCATCAAATCTTATGATGAAGAGGAATGCAAGTCCCAAGGCTTAGTTGTGCTCCCTATCCACGTAGGACCTGTTGAAAGAGATGTTACTTTTCAAGTTCTTGACATTCCTCTTGCATAAAACATCTTGTTGGGTAGGCCATGGATTCATGAGATGTAGGTTGTTCTATCCACATACCATCAGTGCATTAAGTTTCCATTCCATGGGGTAGAAGTCACTCTACCCGCTAATACCAATTACTCTTGCAACACTCTTGCACAATCTATAGATAGCTTTGTTCCAGCTAACAGAGAGTCCACTGAGTTTTATGATGCTAAGCTTAAGGAAATGGAACAAACTTTGAAACTTAAGGATACAGGCATGGGAGAATACCAAATTGAACCTATGCTATCACTTGCTTCTCTACCTCCATCTCCATGCTCTTATGGGAGACCTTATGAGAATAAAAAAACTTCTGATGACCCTCCTCAAACAATCTATAATGGCACCTTTGTACGGGCCTCTACACCTTTAGAAGATGAGGATGAAGAAAGAGTTTTCAAAGCTTGGATCTATAAGGGAAAAGAAATAGCTAAAACAACTACTTCACCTCCAGACTTAGAACAAGAGCCATACAGTGAAGCCTTCAAGATCATGAAGCACTCTGGCTATAAGGGGAGTGGTCCTATAGGAAGGAATAACAATGGTTTGTTGAAGCCCATTGAAGCTACATGTCACCGCACAAAGGATACTATTGGCTTGGGCTTCAAAAAGATCCCCTTTCATTTAGGAATAAACAAATTTGTGCCAGAACTTGAACCTAAGTCAGAGTTTGAAGATACCACTCTAGAGATAAATCTAGAGGCCAGCTTTGATGAAGACACATTTCCATATCCTATTCCTCTGAAACTTGCTACACTCTTTGCAGAACTGGATGAACCTATTATACCTATCCACATGGTAGAGACTGATAGTGATTTCGATGAGACCACCTTGGTGCATCAACTCATGTATGACCAATGGAGAGAAATACAAATGGTTGATATTGACTCTCAGTGTGAATGGTACATACCCCCACATTTCCAAGAGTAGTTTGAAAAAGATCTACTTCAGCGAGCCATTAACACTGCAAGGAGTAAAGATTATGATACAACTAGTGCTAATAGAATTCCCACATCAAGTACTGATGCACATGAGTACAAATTTGAATCTTTGTCTGATGCTACTTTTGATAAAGACATAGACATGGTGCATACTTATGAAAGACTTCTTGAAGTAGGTGAAGGTTCTAGCATTAGGTCACATAAATTAGAAGCCACCGGTGTTAACTTGTCCTCTACTTCAGACGTAAGGTCTTAGAGGGATTCGAATGCTCCTTTGGATGAGATCACTCCAGGTCTTGACTTGCTCATCCACACTTTTGATGGATATACTGTGAATGCAATTGAACCAGTCACTACTTCTCTTTCACTCCGCCATCCTGATCTAATAAACTGGAACTCCCTTTCCTCATCCAATGAAGTCCTAACATTCCAGAATGATTATGATCTAGCTTGTTACCTCCATGCTATTGAACCTGTAATGTCCTCCACCAGTGAAAGAAGTGTCAGCATGACAGAGGAAGATATCAAGTATCTTAATCAGAAAATTAAAAGAAGAAAAAATAGATGCTCTGATGGTGAAAACCACATTGTGGCAGCATCAAAGCCAAAAATAGTAAAAATAAAAGACGTATCTAAGGTTGAAAACCTCTTTGAGGCACCCAAGGATGAGATACTTGATATGATTTCAAGCCATTTTTAGGAGAGATAGTCAGTATTGATTGAGCTGACACAACCAGTGAATTTGGGAACAAAGGCTACTCCACAAATTATTCATCTAGCACAATCATTGTCTACAAAAGAAAAAGAAGAGTTCACTAACTTCTTTCAGAGAAAGAAAATAAACTTTTCATGGACCTACTCTAACATGCCTAGATTAGACCCCAATCTAATCATGCACCATCTATCCATTGCACTAGGTATCAAACCTGTTAAACAGAAGCTTCGAAAGATGCATCTACACGTAGCACTTTTGGTCAAAGCAGAGCTAGAAAAGCTTCTTAAGGCTGGTTTCATAAGGACTATTGACAATGCAGAGTGGATTTCAAACATTGTCCCAGTCACCAAACATGATAAATCCATTTGTGTGTGCATAGACTTTAGGGATCTAAATAAGGCATGTCCAAAAGACAACTTTCCACTACCCAACATTGATATGATAGTGGATATGACAATAGGTTATGAGATGTATTCCTTGATGGATGGATTTTCTAGCTATAATCAAATAAAAATTGCACTAGAAGATCAAGAAAAGACCACTTTCACATGTGCCTGGGGCACCTTTTGCTGGAATGTCATGCCTTTTGCGCTTAAGAATGCTGGAGCAACATATCAGAGAGCTATCACTACTATTTTCTATGATATGATGCATAAAACAATGGAAGATTATGTGGACAATACTTTAGCCAAAAGCATGCAATGAAGAACTCATCTCAAAAATTTGGGTCCCATACTTGATTGCATGGAACAATTTAGTCTCAAACTTAATCCCAAAAAGTGTGCATTCAATGTCACTTCTGAGAAACTCTTGGGTTACATCATTTCAACTAAAGGCATAGAAGTTGATCCTGAAAAAGTGCAAGCTATTATGAACATGCCTCCACCCAAGAATATTAGTCAAATGAGGGGACTACAAGGAAGGCTAAAATCTATTCGGTGCTTCATTTCATGGTTGGCCAACAAGTCACAACCATTCACTAAAACTTTGCATAAAGCTGTGACTTATGAGTGGAATGAAGAATGTGACAGGGGACTCACTTAGATCAAACAATATCTTTCTAATCCACCTATATTGATGTCTCCTATTCACAAGAAGCCTCTCATACTATACATTTCAGCAATGAACACATCCTTGGGTGCTCTCCTCACTCAAGAAGATCATAACAACAAAGAGAGAGCTATATATTATATCAATGGAACATTGGTTTCCTATGAAATGAACTATTCTGTCATTGAGAAGGCTTGTCTAGTAGTAGTGTTTGCTTCTCAGAAGTTGTGGCATTATATGCTCACTCACACTACAAGGCTTATTGCAAAAATTGATCCACTAAAATACTTATTGAGCAAAGCTGCCCTCATGGGTAGATTAGCAAAATGGGTGATGATACTTAGTGAATTTGACATTGAGTATGTGGAAAGAAAAGCTATTAAGGGACAAGCAATTGTTGATCAGTTAGCGGAAGCTCCTCTGAAAGATCACCAGCCTTTGAATATTGAATTACCAGATGAATCCATCATGCTTTTCACACATCAGGCTTGGAGCATGTTCTTTGATGGATCATTCACTCAGCAAGGATCGGATGCGGGCATTCTGTTTATAACACCTCAAAGATACTCATTTCCAAAAGCTTACAAAATGTTGTTTCCCTACACAAAAAACATCACTGAATATGAAGCTCTCATTAATGGCATGAAGATAGCTATTGAGTGGAGTGTGGATGAGCTCAAGGTATTTGGAGACTCTCATTTAATCATCAGCCAAGTTAATGATGTCTATCAAACAAAAGATGACAAGCTAGTGCCTTAGAAAAGAATGGAGGGTGATCGCAAATAGTATTTTGCACACATTTCTTTCCAAAAAATTCCAAGGATAGACAATAAAGTAGCTGATGCTATGGCCACTCTTGCTTTGATGTTACAAATGCCAGAAAATGACTTCAAACATGAATTCCTAGTGGAGGTATTACACTACCCTCCCTATGATATTCCTGAATCTAAGGTGATATGTTCAGTCATTGGACATGACTCATCTCGCTACCACCATATCTATTCCTACCTTCGTGACCAAATCATTCTAGACACCTATACTTGGAATGAAAAGCATCACCTAATTCACAATGCTTCATGGTATGTCATCATAGCAAAAGACTTGTATAGACGGGGTCTAGATGGTACCCTCCTTAGGTGTCTAGAACCTGATGAGTCCAAACATGTGCTAGTTGAGGTACACAAAGGTATATGTGGGTCTCATTTGAGTGGTTTGAGATTATCTCATAAACTTATTAGAGCAGGTTACTACTGACCATACATGGAGAAAGAAGTTGTTCAATATGCCAAGACTTGTAAATAATGCCAATTTCATGGAAATCTAATTCATGCTCCTGCTACAGAGCTTATTCCTTTCATCAGTTCCTAGCCATTTTAGCAATGGGCCTTTGACTTGGTGGGTTAGATACATCCTTCTTCTTTAAGAGGACATAAGTTTATCATCACAACTACTGACTATTTTACTAAGTGGGTTGAGGTAGTGCCTCTGGCTATAGCTGATGGCAAGTTTGTGGCTATGTTTATATTGAACTATATCATTTGTAGATATGGTGTACCCTCATCCATTATCACTGACAATGGGGGACAATTCAAGAACAACGACCTAAGAGAGTTATGCACCAAATTTGGGATTATTCAACATTGGTCATCTATCTATTATCCTCAAGGTAATGGACAAGCAGAAGCTTCTAATAAGATAATTCTCAAAATCTTGCATAGAATAGTTCATAAATCTAGTAGAGATTGGCACCTAAAGATTAATCTGGCATTATGGGCCTATAGAAAAAGTATTGGAATGCCAATGGGGGCCACACCCTTTGCCTTGGTTTATGGAGTAGATGCAGTATTGCCTATTGTATACACCTAAAAATGGCCATCTAGACTATTAGCCCCTTTTGCTAAATTAGCAATTGCTTATTCTTGATCAAATCCTAGCTCTATCATTTATTTGATTATTTTCTATGGGCTAACCATCTTATCCTAAGTCTTTATTTATTAAAAGGAATATTTCCTCCCCTTTTATTAAATAAAAAGCCCCACTTTTCCTCTTATCCTAAGTTGCACAAATAAAGCATTATTCTTATTTTATAAAAAGGGAAAAAGCACTTTTTGTTTCATATGGACACAAAAGTCAACTCTTATTTTCTCATTGGAGGATACTTGTGCACATGGATTGCTCCTCTTTTAAGCTCCACCATTGATTAAATCTTTTGCCTCTTAATCTCCATGGTCCATTTCTCCTCATTTCCTTTAAAAGGAGAGCTCTCTTCTTCATTCTAGATCCTCAACTTTTTATGCTAACTTTATGCTGTAGGATTTCTAGGTCACTTTGGAGCTTTTGAAGATTTGGAGCATTCTTAGCATCTACATCTCATTCTTAGCATCTACATCTCATTCTTGCATTCTTAGCTTAGCTTCATATTTATGCTTTCTTAGATTAGCTTCATTTCTATGCTCTAGATTAGCTCACATAGATTAATTAGCTTGGGTTGTAACACTTGCATATTTCCTTTCATAGCTTAGCTTGCATTTCCATTTCTAGTATAGTTGCATTGCATTTTCATTCTTGATTCTTGAGGATATTGGCATTATTTCCCTTGTCTTCATTGAATCTCCCATTGCATGGTTTACTAGCAAGGTTATAGGCTAAATAGCTCTAGCTGAGAGCATTCTTAAAAGCCCTTGCACTCCATGCCTAGGGAGCTATGGATCGATTTGTGAGGGCTCATTCTTGAGTTTCCTTGCATGTAATGATCCATAGAAGTGTGACATATTTATAGCACACACTTATTAAGGTCGAGATTCCAACATTGTGAATCTCTCTGAGGGGCCTCGTCACTGATGAAGAAAATAAAATACCCCAGCTTCAAGAGCTTGAGTTACTGGATGAACGTCGGAATGTGGCATTTGATCATCTAAGAGCATACCAAAAGAGGATGTCTGAGGCCTACAATAAGAAAGTCAAACAAAGAGAATTCCAAGTGGGTGATCTTGTTTTGAGAGAGAACCCCAAGAATCAGTAGCAGTGGGTCCAGAAAGGAAAATTTGAACCAAACTCACTTGGTTTGTATGTCATTACTGCAGCATTTGGGTCTGGCGCTTATAAACTCTCTAGCACTGAAGGATAACAGCTCAAAGAGCCTATCAACACTCTTCACTTGAAGAAATTCTATAGCTGAGGCATTTTCTGTATGCTCATGTGCATACTTATTGATCCTGAAAAAATCCAAAAAATGGTATATTGGCAAAAATCCTAAAAATTGCAAAATGTCCTAAAAAAATGATCATCTTAGTGAAAACCTGGTAAACAGGCACTTTGATGTATCTATTATCTTGGTGAAAACCTGGTAAACAAGGGCCTTGATAATAATCAATAAAATAGAAAATTTGAAAAAATACAAAAAAATACAAAAATACAAAAAAATGAAACATTCAAAAATACAAAAAAATCAAAAAAGAGAAAAGAAAAAAAAAATTGAAAAAGAAGAAAAAATGTGCCATTGATGAAAACTTGGTAAACAGGCATCATGGTAGCAAAAATAGAATCTCTACCAAGATGGTGAAAACCTAGTAAACAGACACCTCTTGTTTCCTGAAGCTATATCTCATCTCAGCACCATTTGGCTCTTGCTTTCCTGCTTTAGTTTGCTTTCTCACTTTCCTTCTTTAGTTTGTTTCCTATTATTAGTTTGTTTCCTACTTTAGTTTGCTAGCTCATGCACTTGCTTTTAGTTGTCTTCGAGATTTTTTTTGACTCTTCATGGATTGGAACTGGTTCAAACTTGGGGGCACCTTCCTGGTCTAGGGGGCATTGTCTTATCGCTTAGGGAATTTTTTTCATGCATCAGTCACCAGTGATTTTCATTGCATCTGCCTGCTAATGCCTAGCTACTTTTGAGATTTCTCTCCTTGAGGATCTCTCATGTATTGGTCGCCAGTGGTTCCCACTATGTCTGCCTACTGATACCTAGCTCTCATTTGAACCCCTCTCTTTCGGGATCTCTTCTTTACATCAGTCACCAGTGGTTCTCACTACGTCTTCCTATTGATGTTTCATTCATACTTTATTCTCTCATTCAAGAATCTTCCTTGTATCGATCACTAGTGGTTCCCACTGCGTTCGCCTACTGATACTTGGGTTGCACTCTGATATCTTCTAGATATTTTGTCTCTCATGACGGTCACCAGTGGTTCTCACTATGTCTTCCTATTGTCGCTGTCCTGTTGAGACTTCAAATGTTATTTATTTCTGATTTGACTTCAATCCGCTCAAACACAAATGTAAATTGAAGCTAAAACTAAATTTGTGTTCCTTTGAAGCATGCTGAGATTTTTCTTTGAGTGCTTGTTTGATTATTTTATCATTTCCCCTCGAGTGAATCTAAGATGTCTTTCTTGACTGAGAAATGTGAAGACTGGGGGCATGATCTTTTCTTTGCTTTCTATTTTCTGGTTTAGTTCCAATAATCCAATGAATTCACATAAGAGGAGTGTCCATCTATAAGACCCTTCATCACATATTGCATGGCCATGTGTACCTTGACTCCTTTTATATGGAAACTTTTGTGAGGTTGGTTCTTCTCCTTGTCTATTTTGAGTGACTTCTTTCTACTACAAGTGAAATTGCAAATGCTCATCCTGCTAAGTAAATGTAAGGGTCATTGCAAACATTCTTTGGCAAAGGAAGGAACTCTTGTGTCTAGTGTGTTTGTTTGCAAGCAACATTCAGGTCATTCTAGCAATTGTGCTTTGATGATTATGTTAACTTGCTAAATCAAAAGGAATAGGTGTTCAGGTCATTCTGGCTTCTTGTGCCTTAATTCTTACACCTCATTCTGACAAATCTAAGACTTATGTCATATTCATATTCTCATGATTTCAATGTCAGTGAGGGTTGTATGGCATCTTGTGATCATCCCGTGCCTAAAAGAACTCTATGATGATAAATACGATGAGTCCAACAACCAAGTCCTAGGGTTTGAGTTTAGCTTAGGCTTGCATTGAGACTGTGTTTTAGTGCTCTCTTTATTGTCTTCTTTTGGATCTCTTCATCAAAGGTTCTCATCTTTTGTGTCAGGTTTGTCTTGGCTGTAGAAGTGTCTGGTCCCCACTCTCAATCTTTGAAACATCTTTTTGATTAGTACCTGTCATATATTACTAAAACTCTACATGAGATGGTTAGTATCATTTTCATTGCATTTTCATTACATTCCCATTTGCATCCATAAAATCCATATACATTTTCATATGCATCCATTATAAGCATAAATAAAATCATACATTGCATATCCATCTACCATCTATTATTGCATTTCACATTGCATATTCATACATTATCATAAAATAAAACATGTGCATATTCATATCATAAAAGAAACATGTGCATCTCATACATATCTAATCCATACATCTAAGCATCTAGAAACATCTCATAAAATGTAAACATCAAAGAAATATGACAACAAGTACAATGATATCAAAATCACGATCTCATATATATATCTCGATCGAATCAATGTCATGTACAAGAGAAGGGTGCTACTTGAGCACAGTATAAAAAATGGAGCTACAATATGTATATCAAATATGCTAACTTTTCCCATCCCCACCTAGAGGAGGTGGTGGCAGTGGTCCCTGTGCTGGTCTCTAGGGAGGTGGCACCAGTCTCTGTGGTGGTGGCATCAGTCTCTACGAAGGTGCCTGCTATGGAGGTATCTACTGTGGAGGTTCCTGTGGTGGTCTCTATGGTGCTCTGCGTACTCAACAAATGGAGGCACCTGCTCTGATACATCTAGTATGGCTCCATAATATGCTGCATAATAATAATTTTCCTAATTAGACTCATATCTAATCTCCAGTCGTGCTCTCGCTAGCTCCTCACGTAACTCTCTGATCTCCTGATCCCTATCGGCTACATAGGTCTCCTGTATGATGACTTAGGTATGGAATTCATCTCTCTCATGCTAAACCTGTCTGACCCTCTCCTGGCTCTTCTTGAGAGCCTCCTATAGCTATGGTGTTTGTGCTCCTATAAGAACATCTAGCATATATATATCATCGCCCAGAGGAGTCTGTTGTGATGGGACCTCTATCCTCTTCTTGGTGGATCTCTGCTGAGACCCACTACTCCCAACACCTGCATCTGACCCCATAGTCCTTGGGGGGATGTCTGTCTGATCTAACCTAGGCCTCAATTCTCTCTACCCAGGCCACTATAATGGTACCTATTGTTGTTTTTGTTGCTATCCCTGTGGTCCCTATTGTACAGCCTGCTACTGTATAAGTTGCTATACTGGTACCTACTACTGTGCTGGTACCTGCTGCTCTGCTCCCTGACCCATGCCGGTAGGATCTGTGAATCTAGGAAATGGATGGGCTAAGCAGTGGTCCCTATATGTAAGCATCATCCTTGCATTGGTGACATCCACCATGTAATCCCATCGGGCCTAGGGTATGCATGCCTCAATCACACATCTACCCAGATCTAATCTTGGATGCCACCCCTTCTTCTCCTCATCGTTGAAGCGGGCATAGGGGCAGTACTCCTGGGAGGTGTCCTACTATCTCCCAAACTGATGCAAGACATGTGTAACAAGAAAGCTCTCAATGATGGTAACACTACATCCAATCAATGGATGTGATACAAACATGTAAGACAACTCTAGATGAGAATCATACCATGGCTCAATAGCAACCCATGGTCTCTAGACAACAGCCACCATATCATTGAGCTATGCGCGCCACTACTGTATCTTACCCAGCAATGGCTGAGTCAAAGGACCCACGTACCTATATATATATATGGCTCCAGCACTTGTCATGTATCATGATATATAGGTCTGCAAATAGGGAGATGCTCCCAGGCCCAGATCTAAAGAACAAAGACACATGCTGCCATGGTCCTCACACCGCGATATATGATCTCATGCATCTCATGGTACATATGGGTGAGCATGCACTCCCCCCATCTGAATCTGATAGCTGGCCTCTCCAGCATCCTCTACAACATCAACCCCCAGCCGCACTCCAAACCATGCTGACCTCGATCGGGAGCCAAATAGCAACTCGGGAACATAGCAAGAACAATGGCTAATGGGTGAGCACCACCGTACCTACTGATCAAATCCTCCTAAGAGATGGCTCAGCCCATCACTAGATCATCTTGGAAGATAGTCCTCAATGCTACTATGCCTACCCTCGAGTGTACATCATACTCTACTTGGGCACCATGGATGGGTATCTACAAGATTCTGTATATATCCTCGGGAGTGACTATCATCTCCCCTAGCAAAAAATGGAAGGTGTTCATCTCCGAATGGAAATGCTCAACAAGGGCACCAAGAAGACCGTGATTTACCTGAATGTCAGGTATATCATGCAAATATCCTAGATCGAGTCCCTCAATATGTGCACTCTCAACATCTGTCAATCTTTGTATCAATGTGGTGATCACTGGATGATGTGACCAGAAGGTGATGTCAGGAAAGTCAACCTGCAAAGCAAGCAACAACATTGGATCAATATCTCAAATATGATGGTTCTCACAACAACAACAACAAATACAATAATGCATCTATCCTAGACATGACTCTGTGACACTCTACTTGGCTGATTTCATGCAAATTTGGAAGAAGACTCAAAGCACTGCAGCAGCTTTTTGCATGAGGAAACTATTCCCTCACAGGAGACGGCACCTTCTCCTACATGAGAATGTGAAAGTTCGCACAGCATGACCAAGCACTTCGCGCGAGACTTCTGGCAGAGCCCGGGTGAGGAAGCCCTGACCATTGCAAGGAAACTATTTCCTTGCACAAGGGATGACTGAGACCAGTGCAAGGAAACTGATTCCTTGCGTGAGACCTGAAGAACATGCCCTAAAAGTTTCTAGATCTACCCTAAATCGACCTAGAAATCAGTACAAATTGAAATGCAAGGAGGATTATTGACTACTCATAGGTGGGTCATACTCTGGCGGCCGGATGTGTCATCATGAGTGCTCAAATCGATGTGTATGCACTAGAATGCCCTCCATTCTCTCTCTTAGACCTCAAAATCACAATAATAAAAAGTGAATAATGAATTGAAAATGACCCCTCCAGGCCTTATATAGCTTTTTTACCTAATTTTCAAAGTGCTCCGTTGTGTGCAAAAATTGTACCCTGAGCTAAATCAACTGCTCTTAATCCATTTTCAGGATCAAAATCAAAATTTGACATCTCTAGATAGCTCAAAATCATGTTTTAAATTCTAGGACCCTTTGGGATCGGACGCTTGTGCAGTCAGTCTTCTGGCATCATCTTCCTCCCAGATCCTCATCTCCTCATCATTTTCTTGAGATCTTCAATGTTTTCATCAAAGTCAACTCTAGTCAAATTTGGTCAACCATGGTCATATTAGCTTGGTCTTAAGGTTGTTGGCTCTCATTCTGAGAGTAAATCAAACACCCCAATTAATTAAAAGGTAACAGGTCAAATCAATAGAATCATGTGAATCGATAATTCATACTCAATTTTGTGATTCGATGATCGAATAATGACTATGTTGTGTTTGTAGCTGGATTAGAGGTCCACATTCAGCTTATAACACTTGCAAGCCCATGTGATAGGACTAGAACCAAGACAAAAAACAAAGCCAGAAGTAGACTTTCAACCATCTATATCACCACCCCAATCAGCGTTTGTGAAACCAACAATGTGAGGATCTCCTAATGTATAGTGAATACCATATCAAGTAGTGCCCTGAATGTACCTCAAAATATGTTTGGCATCTTGCCAATGACTCTCATGAGGATCATGGGAGAATTGAGAGACAATGCCAACCGCAAAGGAAATGTTAGGATGAGTGTGTGTCAGGTACAACAAACTACCCACAAGTCTCCTATATAAGGTGGAGTCCACTGAAGGAGTAGAGCAAGTGGTAGACAAAAGAACACTTGACTAAAAATGTGTGGGAGAAAGCTTGCAATCAAGCATGCTGAATCTCTAAAGCATGTCAAGAGCATACTTCTTCTGGTGTATGGAAATCCCATCTAAAGATTGAATAACCTGTAGGCCCAAAAAGTAGTGCAAAAGTCCAAGATCTATCATCTCAAACTACTCCATCAATGCTCTTTGAACACTATGAATCATAGAAGATGAGCTACCTATGATGATGATATCATCAACATACAACACAAGTATCACAAGATCAGCCCCATGACGTTGAATGTACACTATAGGATTAGAATGATATCAAGTGAAGTGTGAGGCTAGCAAGAAAGATTCCATCTCCTCATACCAAGCCTGAGGGGCTTGTTTGAGACCATATAATTACCTCTGAAGTCTACACACAAGAGAAGAGTCCTGCAAAAAACCCTGAGGTTGTTCCATATAGATATCCTCATGTAGATCCCCATATAACAATGCAATCTTCATGTCCATTTGATACACTGTCCAACCCTGTGAAGCTGCAAGAGAAAGTACCAGGTGAATAGAATGCATCTTAGCGATAGGAGAAAAGGTCTTAGAGTAATCAATACCCTCCACCTATGAAAATCCTTTCACAACAAGATGTGCCTTATACTGATCAATAGAACCATTTGTAGCATACTTGGTATGGTACACCCACTTACACCAAACCAACTTTCTTCCTTTCAAAAGAGTACAAAGATCCCAAGTGTGATTCTTCATCAAAGAAGAGTACTCCTCATCCATAGCCCTATCCCACTTAGGATGTCCTATCACCTCTGAAAACTTTTGAGGATCATTTGAAATAGTATGACTCAAAAGACCAATACCAGATCACTGAGAATGAGTATGACAAGTATCTAAAGGATCTCCTACCAAAGAACTAGCAGCACTGACTATATCCCGAGCCCACTTGGGCACTCATGGAATATCTAGTGGAGGGGAAGGTGGATCATCATCTAAATCATCCTCAGAGGATATAGAATCCTAAAGAGGAGAAGAGTAAGTACTAGGAAATGAGGGAGAAAATGGTGATGGAAGCTCCATCTGAGGATAGCGATCATCAAACTGGACATCTTGCCGAAACAAGACCTCTCTGGAATCAGGATCAAACAACCTATACACCTTCATATCATCATAGTAGCCAACAAATATCAGTGGTTGGCTCTTCCTCTCCATGGCTTTCCTCTGAGCATCTGGAATAAATGCCCAAGCCTCACTACCAAATACTCAAAATGTAGAAACATCAGGCTTGACATGGGACCAAGCCTCCTTAGGAGTCAAATGTTGTAATGCCTTATGAGGCATCTGATTTTGAATGTAGTTGGAAAAATTGACTTCCTCTATCCAAAAGGAAGGTTGCATATCTTGAGACTATATCATACAATTGGCCATCTCCCACAATGTTTTGTTCTTTCTCTCAGCAACACCATTCTACTAAGGGGTATGGGGAACTGTCAACTGATGTAATATATTATGCTCAATGCAAAAATCATGAAAAGACTAATTCACGTATTTGCTCCCATTATCAGTGTGTATCTACCTAACAGAAAGACTAGACTGCTTCTCTACAAATGTCTTAAAGACTTGAAATGAATCAAAGACATCAGACTTGTACTTCAAGAAGTACACCCACATGTGTCTAGAGAAGTCATCAATAAAGGTGAGCACATAACAAGCACAAGAAAAAGGAGTGGGAAATGACATGAGATCACTATGTATCAACTCCAATGGTGCCTTAGCATGTGAGGATCTACCTATCGGAAAGGGATCTCTATGGTGTTTTCCAAGTGCACAACCTCGACAAATACCATTAGTGCAAGAGATCTGAGGAAGCCCAATCACTAACTCCTATGTACTCATCTATTGCAGATATCTATAGTTGACATGGCCAAAATGCTCATGCCAAAGCTTGCTCACTATGTCTACATGAGCAACAAGAGAAACACCAGTATTATCAGAGCTCTCAAATCCATCAAACCTATATAAGTGAGACTCTGAATCAACACTCCTAGTAAAAACAACTAAATCAGGATCATGGAGGTCTCTAATAACTACATCATGCGGTGAGAACTCAACTGTCTTACCAGAACCAAAATGGAAAATTTGATAGACAGACAAGAGGTTCGTAGAAATGGCAGGAACCAAAAGAACATCCTGTAGAGAGTCACCATCCAATGAAATAGTAATAGAACTTGTAACAAAAAGTTGTGCTAATTCACCAACTGCAATCTATGTAGTAGCACTCTGAGAAAGTGAGGTAACAAAACTAGGTGTGTGTGTCATATGGTGCAAAGCACCTAAATCAATAATCCAAGTAGCAATGGAAGATAATGTGCATGCAGAAAGAGCATGGCATTTCCCTGTGGGAGTAGGTGAAGGCTGTGGAGAAGAAATACTATGTTGTTGCAAGGCTTCCTCTAGAGCCTCAAGATGTTTCCAACACCTGGAAACTAGATGCCCTTCCTTGCCACCAAAACTACAAGGTTCACCTGTGAACTTCTTAGTCTTGGAGAAAGACTCACTACACTTAGAAGATTTACCCTTAGGGGTGGATTTATTATACTCTATTTTATGAGGTGGCTTGGAGGAATGCTCACTGCCAACTAAATCTATTTTGGGCTTCTTCTAATTCTGTACCCCCTTAGAAGTCTGAGCAACCAAAGCTTGGTTCTTAGTTCTAGATTAGGAATCCAACTGTGTGAGCTTGGCTTGCTCTCTAGTCAACTGATCACAAAATACCTCAAAAGTGGGCATCTGGAATCTCTAACCCAATGCATCCATGGTAGAGTGGAAGGTGGAGGAGAGAATCTGAAAGTTTCCCCGAAGCTTTGATAGAATCAGGTAGATACACTCTGTGTCAATCTTAACCTTTCCATGTCCCTGTAATAAAGACCTCTACTACTTGAACTTCATCAAGAAGTCCTCAATGGATGGAAAATGATCTGGTATAAGAGAGGTAATCTCTGCCTCAATCTAAAGTGCTTTGAACTCATTCATTGTACCAAATAAGGTGGTAAGCTTGGTCCACATAGCTAGAGGGGTATTGCACCCATCAAGATGAAACTGTAGACTATTTGATACATGTAAAGTAATCAACCCCATTTCCTCATCCATCTTGTTCCTGAAGGCCTCTGTAAAATTGGTTGCACTACATCTAAACAAGACCATAACCCTTTTGACTAGAGAAGTCATGTCATCAAGGATTTCCATGTGTGATAGTTATGAGGGGTCAAAAGTTCTAGACAACAAGAGGTCTCAGCCATTTTTTGGAAGGGATTTTTTTTTGATATAATTTCAATTTTACTAAAGAAAATTACAGAAAACAAGAAATAAAACAACCCCCACAATTCAATAAACTGAACCCTAGAAGCTAGAAAATACTGCTTACAATGAGATAGAAAAAAAGCTTCAAATGAGTATCATGTGTACCTTTAAATTTTTTTGATGAAAATATCCATACATCTGGATAGAAATCACAAGTAAAAAAGCTTGCAAGTTAAAGTACAGTGCCTGCAAGGGTTTGAAATTCTACCTTTTCAGATCTGCCAATGCAGACGTTGGCTCATGCACAATGATTAGAGGAATAAGGTGCAGGTCTAGTAAATGACATCAGGAAGGACACCACTGTAAATGACACTGGGAAGGACACCCAAAAAAATTCCCTTTCACATGTAGCACCTAAAAAAGTTCTACAAAGAAATCCTTTTTTGCAGGCAAAAAAGAACCAAAAAATAATGTCCTGCAGAGAATACCAGATCTAAAAACTATAACCAAAACCTCTCAAATTAGCCAAAAAATCCCAAATTTATTTTGTCAAACCCTTGCTCCTTTTCTTTTCAAACATGAACAAGCTACAGTAGATCTAGCTCTGATACCATGTAAGATTTGATGAAAAACAAATCTATTAAGCCCATGAAATTTGCATGCAAAAACTTGTCACAAGGAAGAAATTTGTAGGAAAAAAACAAGGGTTTTGCTCTGACAATATGAAAGTTGTTATTATCAGCCAAAAGAATTCATCAAAATATACAATGGATCAATCCTTATAGAAGGAGATCGAAAAACCTAATGGGAAACCCTAATAGATAAATAGGCATTTAATAATTAGATTTAATTATTAAATGACTAATGCAAGTACATAAAGTGAAATCTTAAGAGGTAGCAAAGTTAATTTAATCAATGTAATTAAATTAATTCTTTACTCTAACAATATGATATTCGATGCAAATTTAAGTTCAGGGTCTTCAACTATATAAAGTTTCAAACCTCTTCCATACCACTTATCTTTTGTAATCTTGCAGATTTTGTTCTTATCTGTCTTATTATAGGCCCTCGGTCTATCACAGACCAGAAATCCAATAATAATATGTAGAACATCCTGTGTTATCTTTACCAGTCCATCAAGGCACATAAACCTATCATGAAATCTACTTAATATGATTTGTATCCACTCATGCTTGAATACCATCTGTACATGCATTGCATGAACCAAAACCTTGGTCTTCAAGTGTGTGTGATCACTTTTTAGATTACCATTTACACACAAATTCTTATGTGATGCATCAATCTCATTTTAACATATATCCTCAATCTTGTAATAAATGAAGGTGCAAACATCTTCAATCAAAATAACTCTTGACGGGATCAATGATAGGGCTCTAGTTTTGTCAATTTCTATAGCAACGGCAAGTGGTAGCTTATACTTCAAATTGATTGGTTCAATCTTCTCAACAATGAATGGATTTTGCAGTTTAGGTTCCATTTGATCTCGAAAATACCTCGACAAATTCTAGGATTCAAATAGAATAGCAATAGAATCTCTTAATTCAGCTCAGTGAACTCTAGAAATACCTCAGATGATCTTGTAGATGTTTAGAATGCTTGTCTGAATGCTTGAAATAGCTCTTTGATCTCGTATCTATCACTCCTCAAATGTTCTCGAAGAATGTAAAGTAAAAATAAAGTGTCTTGCCCTCTATTTATAGATTTTCCTTTAGGTTAAGGCTTCCAACAAGTAGAATATGCATTTAATGCTTCTTTACCTAACTTTATATTACCATTTAACCAAACTATACTTTTCATCATCGAATGCAACATAATAAATCAATCTCTTCACTGATCAACATATGAAATCATAACTTTATAACCAATATCCAAATGCATCTAGATATGTTGATATGGATCTTTGTACTAAATCTAGAAATCGATTTAAGATAAAATTTAAGTTATCAGCTCCTATTCATACCTTTATCGATTAAGTGAAGATATCTGCACCCAATCCAAAGGATGTGGTGCCATCACTAGTTCCCAATTTTGTTCCATCATCTTGTGACCTTCTTCTCCAAGTCTTGTTCATCTATTCTCAGATTTCATCAATATTTAGTGGAGTCTTTTCACTTGATTTCTCCTTGGTAGAATCATTTTTTCAGTACCCACAGTCCTTGGAAATGTGACCAACTCTGTGGAAATAGAAACAAGCCATTCCAGTGTTTCTCCATGATTTCCTATTGTTCATTCCATGCATCCTAAATAAATTTGCAGCAATGTGACTAAATCTTCCACATGCAGTGCAAGTAATCCTTGTATTATAACCCCATGGTATTGTAGGACCTTGTAGGTTGTTATCAACATTTTTGCGGTTAGGGACCCATTCCTCATTTTTCCTTTGTGACCTACATTCTCCAAATTTGTGACCATATTTCTTGCAGTGTTACAATAACCATCAAACCTTGGTTTCCTTGGATTTTTCACAAGTCTTGATCTACACTCAAATGCCTTATGTCCATACTTATTGCAATTATAACAATGACCTTTAAATTTAGGACAATTTGGTGAATTACCTCTCTTTCTTTTGTAGATGTTATTTTTATGTCTTGGTTTCCCACAATGATAACATTTAGGCTTCTTAGGCTTTAGCGGGGTAGCATCTTTGTCTCATTTGGTTTCTTGTTCAGAGGACTCACCCTTCTTGGTAGTATTCTTTGTATTGAAACCAAGTCCAGAAGTATCATTAGGTTGCCTTTGATTTCTCAATTGTTCATCCAAAATCTTCAAAGCTTCTCCATTTCTTTTTAGGACTTCATTAGCATCCTTCTCATCTTTCAGATCATTCTTTAAGTGTTCATCTTAGATCTCAATTCTACAATCTCACCAACTTTCCTAGCAACATCTTGATTTTCCATAACAATTTAATATGTCAAGTTGTAGTGACTTTGAGTTAACCTCATGATTTCCCTATCTTTCTCATCTAGTCTAGTATGCATTTGTCTTCTCTCTTCTTCAACAATCCTTTTGTCATCTGTAGCTTTTCCTTTTTGTTCTATGATTTCACACATCCTTACCAACTATGCTTCTTGTTCTCTTTTTAGTATTTTCACCTGATCAGCTAGATCCTTGTTCTTTTCAGATAGTTATGATATGATAGATCGGATTCATCAGACATTATTTCCTCTGATTGTTCTTCTAATTCCTCAACTTGATATTGAGTATCTTTCAACTGATGTGCTAGTTATTTCCTTTTGTTGATTGACTGTTTCAATTTCTTGCTCAACTCTCCAATCCACTCATTAGCCAATTCAGCTATGTTTCCATACTGCCAATTTTTTTTTGTACTTTTAGCTTTCCATATTTCCTCTCAAGTGAGTAAAATCCTTAATAAGAGATTGTTCTTTGATACCAATTGTTGGATTCAGGTGTGGAAAGGTAATTACTGAGAGGGGAGGAGTGAATCAGTACTTCAAAACACTTTTAAAAATTCCTTCACATTCATTTACTAATTACTTATCATTTGCATTCATCACATAAAAATAAATAAAACATGTAATCAACAAATAATAAAATTATCTTGGTATCACAGAATTCCTTGTTAAAGGATAAAAACTGTAGTGGGGATGACACCCACAAGACTTCACTACTGTAGAATAAAGTTGCTCAGTTAGAGATGTAATGCTTAGCTATTTCTGATAGCTTACTCTATTAAAGGTATTAACCTAGTTAAGAGTTCTAAAGACTGCTAAGTCTACTCTGTTAAGAGATTTCACAATTCTAATCTAAGAATTGTACCTGGTTAAAGGATTTACAATTAAGATCTGTTAGGATCTGATCGGTTAAGAGACTTATACAATTTTGATTACTCCTTAATTAGTAATAAAAAAATGTTTGTTAAACTTGCATCAACAAATGTTATTCAGACTCTATATGCTCATCAATTTATTACCTCAAACTATGTATCCATTACACTATCAATTCAATACTTGGTAGCTTCAAATCTCTAACTATTCCTCAATACTTTGTTACTCGATAGCTTCACTATTCATTCACCTTCTACTTGGATCTACAATTTCCAATTTCTCTTCACACATACATATTCCACCTTCTTTCTAATCTTCATACTCTGAACTTCTTATATACAAAATTTAGGCGATGTTATAAGTTCAAGAATATTCATTACAAGCGGTGCTAGCATTGGGTATACTTCCAATGCATATTTCATCCTCAATTTTGATTGGATGAACTCACCTTGTAATCATGTGTAATCATTAGATTTCAATCTCCAATGTTCTACTATACGATCTCCTTGAGTTTGGTAAACCATTTTCTAATCGGTTTCTAGGTTCAATGTACTTAGAAATCTTTTGGTGTCACTTGGTAACACATTTTTTTAACTTGGTAACTGAGTTCCCTTCTCGGTTAGGTTCTCAGTAGAACTTGGTTCTCAGAGATTGGTTCTTCCTTGCTCAGTGCCTATACTTTCTTTCTCTTTACCAAAATCCCTTGATTACTTATTCCTTTTACTAAATTCTTTCTCTGCCTTATCGACTTATCTTTTCTTCCTTACCGAATGACTTTGATAAACATAATAACTTCCTTATAGCTAATGATAATAAAATTAACTCTTAGGAGTATCACTTGTAACCAAAGACTATTGATTCATATTTAACCTCTCTATTTTTTATGTCATTTAGAATCATCGGATGACCATACCACTTAGATTTAGTCAAACTGATTACTTCTTCTTTGGGTATAGTGTGAAGAACAAGTACATCACCGGTTGAACATAGACCAGCTACAACATGAATTGCCTCTTTTGTAATTTTATGTATTTTTTCTAACCATGTGAGCTGATCATGGATTCTTCTTAAAACATATCTAACCTAATCCTCTTCAAATTCATCAAGATAATCGACTACATGATGAAAACCTTTATCTGCTATGTGTTTGTGTTCATCTTTCAAAACTAAGTTATCGTCACATATTTTCTTATATTGTTCATATATTACCACTGATCCTAGATCTTCCAATTTACAATGAATATATTCTCTAACATGCTCAATGTATAGAACGCCATAGGGCACACTATTTAGGGCACCCATTGGGTCATTTTTCATTGATGTGAATGCATATCTTTTAAATTTTGGTCTAATTCTTTTAGTTATGTCAATCAACTTATGAATAGCCATCTTAAATTTCCAACCACAAGTATAGATATTAGATAAATACCTCAACCTATTCACTATGAGGGTTCTTGTAAAAAATACAATAGCAACCGATCGATTTTATCTTTTAGATCACCACAAAAAAATTCTTCTTATCACTTAGAACTCTACGAATAGCTCAAACAATGCTTCTTTCACTCCACACCAGCTTTCAAAATGTGCAAGGTGAAAATGAAATCCAAAAATTACCTTTTTATCTATCTTAGCACATGTATAATAAATGCACTTACCGATAGAACATACATTTTCACCGATTGACCCAAAATCTCATTATTAATTATCAAAACATAATGCAATCTATCAAAAATTCATAGTATACCCCAAAAGACTTTATTGCATCTTAAAATGTTGATAGATCTTACTGTACACCTATAGGGGGTCCAAAGTTGGATTCAACAATACTTGCTCCCCCTAAGCCACATGAAGAATTAGTTTAATGAAGAATTCTCCAAACCTGATAGAGATGTGGATTCCTATGATGAATTACTATCTTCCTTATTCTTCCAAGTCTTTTTCAACTCTTTCTTGGTCTCTTCTACATTCACAATTTTCTTTCCATTTCATTTGCTTGATTGGTTTACTGATTGGTTCCTGAACCTCTAGTTCCTTTCTAGATTTCCAATCTTGTGAAAATGAAAACATGTCATACCATTTGATCTCCACGGTCCATTATTACCTCTTGCAATCCTCATTCTATAATTCATAGCCATGTGTCCATAATTGCCATAGATTGAGCATGTGACATCCAATTACCTCTCCCTTTGGTAAGGGGTTTCATGGTTCATAGGTAACCTTTGATTATTCACTCTTGAATAGAACTTATCAGCTTTTTAACCATATTTTTTGCAGTTGTAACAATGACCATCAAAGCTACAAGATCTACTACTGGATCTAGATCTAGAATCATGATCAGTATGTCCATACTTATTGCAGTTATAGAAATATCCATCAAAAGTTCTAGTCCTATTTGTAGACCTACTTCTATATACATTTATAGTATGGCCCACTTTATGACAATTAAAACATATAGGCTTATAATCTTTCTTACCAGAATTCCTTTGTGTTACCTTTATTGGATACTTTCCTTTTTTCTTGATCTCTTTAGTTCTAGAAGATTTACCAGCTTCAAAAGTAAATTTACTAGTAGATCCTATGCACATGGTCTCTTTGCTTCTTCTTTGATTTATGAGTTTCTTGTCAAGTTTTGCAATAATTTCATTGAATTTATTCAGTAGATCATGTTAGGAATGACTTTTGAATATATCCTATGGGGAGTATTCACATCCATTCTGTAGCAGTTATTGTTGCATTCATGATTGTGATTGTCATTGATGTCAACACAGTGATCTACTGAAGATTAGTAGAGTAGCAAATAGTGTTTGTATTAGCACATGTGGGATATTGAAGATCAAGCTATGAAGAGTTGAGGAATTAATCTATGATGTCTTGTGAGATCATGGTTAAGAGTGCATATGGAAATTCAACTATTCATGACAATTATGTGTAATTCAATGGAAGCAGTATTCAGGCAGTGTTCCTGAGAAGCAGTTTGTGGAAATCGGATGATATCTCCTAATCAGGATAGAATCTAAGCATGTGACATTGTACAAATGATGAAGACATGATGATTGTGACGTGGACATGATAGCAAGGTCAGAGGTCATACAAGTGAAGAATTATCTTAATTGGACGCTGACAATTTTATGTAATTGTGGAATATTGTGTAAAGTGTGGAAGATTTTATTTTGAAATTGTATGTCGACTCATTTTTAATTATTTGAGTGTGGTATAAAGGAAGGATTATTTTCCTTATTGTAAGGTAGTATTTTATGAAGTGAATTGAAGAATTGAGCAATACTTTTTGTAATAGGATATGTGAAGTATAGAGATCTGGTATTGAGATCTGATGAAGCAGTTTGTGAGGTTTGGCACAGTCAGAGGAGAAGTGATAAGTTGTTGAGATCAGTAATATTTTGGTATTATTCTATTGATTAATACAGAGATCATTTGGATAGTGTGTTCAGTGATCTTTCCCTTGAAGTTGTTTAGATAGTGGGTCCTTCTATCTTCCATAACTCCTAACAGGGTTAGAATCTTTTAACAAGGATTCAAAGTCTCCTAACAGAGATTCATATGTACTAAATGTATTTCATAAGACTCCTAACAGAGTCCATCCTCTCACAATGAATTTTCATAGTAGTGCATCTTTTTTGGGCATCATTCCCATCAGGGTTTACTCTCTGATCAAGAGGTTCCCTAGTCAACATATCTTGTATTATTGTGTTATTATGTCTATATATCTTTCTATGGTTGTTGATTACATTTCTTACATGGTTGAAATCTATTAAAGGTGATAAAATTTATATTTATCTGATAAATGTTTCACCTCCCCCCCCCCTCTCAGTTATCTTGGTGGACTTTACTTTCTAACAATTGGTATCAAAGCAGCAAGTCCTTGAAGGAAAAGTTTAACAACTTAAGGAGATCCATGGTGAGTCATTTTAGGAAAGAAAGCCCTACGTTCGATGGAGTGAATTTTGACAATTGGAAAGAAAAGATGAAGTTACATTTGCTTTGTTTAGGACTGGGATACTAGTTAATCACAAAGAACAAGAAGATTATCATTGAAGAAGACAAAATTGAAGAATTTACTAATGAGGAGAGAGGCCTATTCATGTGTAACATACTTTCTAGAGAAGCACTCTTGTCAGCCCTTCCAGAAAATGAGTACAGTCAGATAAAATATCTAAAAATGTCTCATGAAATTTGGTTAGCTTTAAAATCTACTTTTGAAGGTGATTAACATGCAAAGAGAGTCAGATTACATAATTGGATATGTAAATTTAAGATATAAGAATGATGGAAGATGAATCTGTTAGAAGCTATATTGGTAGAATGTTAGAAATTGTTGCAGGTATAAAATCTTGTGAAGGAATCAAGATAGAGAATGAAGTGATATGGAAAATTCTAAGGACATTAACTCTTGCATTTAAGCAGACAACACAGATGATTAAGAAAGTTATACCTTGTACTGAGAACTTCACCAGAGAAACTCTTCTTGAAAGACTAGAAGCAGCAGAGATGAACTTGAGACAGTCGGGAGATCTACCTAGAATGGAGACATCATTCAGCACACTTAGTATTCATCCTACTTTGTCAAGAAGAATTAGTGTAAGCAGAGATTATGCTAGTGGCAGCAGATCTAAGAATGAAGAAGATGGGAAGATTGAGGAAGGAATTGCCTTGCTTGTGAAAAGAGAACCAGACGGTAAGAAAAAATTTAAATTTTGGACTTGTCAAGAATATGGTCATTTTGCATCTAAATGTCCTAAGAGAGTAAAGAAGTATAGAAATAAATTTAAACCTAGAAGATCTAAATAATGTTACTATACTAATGATGAAGAACTTGAGGCTACTATGGAGAAAATCCTAAGTGAAAGTGATGATGAGAATTATGATATAGGATTTGTAGAAATAAAAGAAGAAAACCCTTAAACAAAAGTTAAAGAAGAAAAAGCTTTAGTTTCTCAAGTAGAAAAGAGATCTAATTGGATTATAGACAGTGGTTGTTCACATCATATGATTGGAGACATGAAGAAATTCATAAATTTTAACAATTATGATGGAGGAATTGTTAGAGTTGGAAACAATGCACCTTGTTTGATAAGAGAAATAGGATCTATTACTCTTGATGGAAAGACTAACACTGATGATGTTTACATTGTGGATCGATTCAAACATAACCTTTTGAGTGTTGGATAGCTAGTTGATAAGGGATATCAAGTTTTTTTTATTGAGAAAACTTGTGTAATCAAAGACAAGGATGGTAATTTGATTCAAACTGGATCAAGAACCATAGGTAGTGTATTTCAATTGAATTCTACTAAGATGACATGCTTGATTACTAAGATTGATGACAGTTGGTTATGGCACAGAATATTTTTTCATATAAACTTTGATAACATTGTGAAAGTAAGTACTACATTTGCAGTAAGAGATTTGCCTAAAATTAAGAAACCTACTAACATGATTTGCAAGGAATGTGTTATGGCTAAATAGAAGAGAAGCTCATTTCCTAGGAAGAAGTTTACATTAGAAGAGAAGTTGTAAATTGTTCATATAGATTTGAGCGGTCCCACAAGGACTAGAGGATTCTATGGTGAAAGGTATTTTATGATTCTTGTCGATGATTTTACAAGAATGATGTGGATTTCATTTCTTAAAGAAAATTCAAAGGCATTTCATAAGTTTAGAGTAATTTAGAACAAAGTGGAGAATGAATCTGGATTGAAGATTAAATGTTTGAGATCAAATAGAGGTGGAGAATTTACTTCAAAATAATTTAACACATTTTGTAAAGTGAATGGCATTAAGAGACAGTTTTCAGGCCCTAGAACACCTAAACAAAATGGTATTACAGAGAGAAGAAATAGGTCATTAACTAAAGCAGCAAGAGCCATGCTATTTGAAAATGACTTGGCAAAGATATCCTGGAGAGAAGAAGTGAATACAGCAGTATATACAATGAACAAAGTATAGATCAGAGCAGACATAGATAAGACACCTTATGAAATATGGTTTGGACATGCACCATCAGTTAAGTATTTTAGAATTTTTGGAAGTAAATGTTATATTAAGAGAGATGATTACATTGGAAAGTTTGACCCTAGAAGTGATGAAGGTATATTTCTTGGTTATTCATTGAAAATAAAACCTTATAGATGTTTCAATAAAATAACTAAAACTATTGTTGAGAGCGTAAATGTTAAAGTTGATGAAAAGTTCAAAATTTAGGAAAGAATGCTGGATTATGAATCAGATGAAGGAACTCATCCTAGAATTAATCAAGAAAATGTTGAATTATTCTATGAAACTAGTAGTGATTTTTAGAATGAAAGCTACATTGAGGAAATCATAGAAGAACCTACAGTTGAAGCAAGAACTAAGATAGTGATACCTAATAGGAATCTAACAAGAAATCATCCTGTTGAGCAGATTATTGGGAGCATAGATAGGGGAGTTCTGACATGAAATAAGGTACAAGAAAAATTGTGTTTAATTTCTCAAATTGAACCTAAATCTACTAGTGAAGCCTGTGAAGATGAATATTGGATTAAAGCTATGAAGGAAGAACTAGATCAAATTGAAAAGAACAAGACTTGGGAATTGGTCCCTAGACCTAAAGCTAAGAATGTTATAGGAACTAAATGGGTATTCAGGAACAAGATGAATGAACAAGGAGAAGTTGTAAGGAATAAAGAAAGATTGGTATGTAAAGGATACTCACAGCAAGAAGGAATTGACTATGAAGAAACTTTTGCACTTGTAGCAAGAATTGAAGTAGTAAGAATGTTTTTGGCTTATGCAGCCTATAAGAAATTTAAAGTATATTAGATGGATGTGAAGTCAGCATTTCTGAATGCAGAGTTAGAAGAAGAAGTTTACATTAAGGAGCCTGAAGGTTTTCCCTTAACTCATGAAGGAGACATGGTATGTAAACTAAACAAAGCTTTATATGAACTTAAACAAGCACCTAGAACTTGGTATGCAATATTAGATAAGTATTTGATAAAATTAGGATTTACTAAAGGCACAATAGACATTAACGTGTATATGAAAGAAATTGAAAATGGTTTGTTGGTTGTAGTTATTTTTGTTGATGATATTATCTTTGGAGGAGAAGATGAAGCCAGTGATAAATTTGTAGATGAAATGAAGAATGAATTTGAAATGAGTATGATTGGTGAGATTAAATATTTTTTAGGATTGAAAATAACAAAAAATAATGATGGTATCTTCTAATGTCAAACAAAGTACTTGAATGACCTATTGAAGAGATTTCGAATGGAGAACTGTAAGCCGGTTGGCACACCTATGGTAACTAGACATAATTTATCTAGCACAGATGAGACTCTTACAGTGAAATAGAAGAAGTACATATCTATGATTGGAGGATTGTAATATTTAACTCATACAAGACCATACATATCGCATGCGGTTGGAATCATTGCAAGATTTCAAGCTGATCTTAAAGAATCACATTATGCAGTAGTAAAAAGGATACTGAGGTACTTGAAAGGCACAATTGAATATGGATAGCAGTATGATAAATCTAATGAATTTACCCTATGTACATATACAGATACAGATTGGGGACGCAGTGTTGATGACAAAAAGAGTACAAGTGGTGGAGCATTTTTTCTTGGAGGAAGATTGGTTTCTTCATTAAGCAAGAAACAAAATTATATTTCACAGAGCACAGCAAAAGTAGAATATGTAGCAGCATCAAACAATTGTAACCAGATAATATGGATGAAACAAATGTTGAAGGATATTGGAATAAAATTTGATGAGCTTTTTGTTATACACTGTGATACCACCAGTACAGTTAGTATGTTTAAGAATCATGTACTACATTCTAAGACAAAGCGTATAGAAATAAAGTATCATGTAGTGAGAGAGAAAGTTACAAAGAAAGAAGTCAAACTTGAGTATATAAGTACAAAAGAGTAGATTACAGATATATTTATAAAGACTTTTCCTAAAGATACATTTGAGTATCTGAGAGGTATGCTTGGGGTTATGCCCCAGCCTACTTTTGAGAAGTGATGCAGATTGTTGCATTAGTCCAGTGGTATATGAGCCTTATCTTTTTCTGGATTGGATGTTGGTACTTCCTCTATGGGGGAGTATGTGTTTTTGAGCTGAGTCATGAGGACTCTAGTGAAATGTATTTTCTGAAAAGTGTCTTTTGACATTGAGGTTGTTGTTGAAATAGTGATGTAACATCTGTCATTTATGTCAATGGGGGAGAAGGATACATGAAAAACCATCTATTGAAGATAATTTGAGGGAGAAGGATACAAGAAATATAAAATGGAAAACTAAAAGAATTGAGCAGGAAAATGAAGCAAGATTTGATTGATGAAGAGGATGTGAAAACATTTTAGAGCAGTAGTGTTGCAGTGTTGGTATTCATGGAACTTGGATTTTTTTTCATCTATGTTGCCATCAATGCCAAAGGGGGAGATTATTAGGAATGAATGCTAAATATATCCTATGGGGGAGTATTCATAGCCATTCTATAGCAGTTGTTGTTGCATTCATGATTGTGATTGTCATTGATGTCAACATAGTGATCTATTGAAGATTAGCAGAGAAGTTGAAAGTGTTTGTATTTGTGCACGTGGGATATTAAAGATAGAGCTATGTAGATTTGGGAACTTAATCTATGATTTTTCATGAGATCATGGTTAAGAGAACTATTCATGATAGTTATGTGTAATTCAGTGGAAGCAGTATTCAGGCAGTGTTCCTAAGAAGCAGTTTGTGGAAATCAGATGATATCTCCTAATTGGGATATAATCTGAGAATGAAAGGTTGCACAAATGATGGATACATGATTATTTTTATGTGGACATGACAGCAAGATCATAGGTCACACGAGTGAAGAATTATCTTAATTGAAAGCCGACAGTTTTATGTAATTGTGGAATATTGTGTAGCATGTGGAATATTTTATTTTGTAATTATATGCCAACTCATTTTTAATTATTTGAGTGTGGTATAAAGGAAGGATTATTTTCCTTATTTTAAGGTAGTATTGTATGAAAGTGAATTATAGAATTGAGCAATACTTGTTGTAAGAGGATATGCGAAGTACAGAGATCTAGTATTGAGATATGATGAAGCAGTTGGTGCAGTTTGGCACAGTCAAAGGAGAAGTGATAATTTTTTGAGATCACTAATATTTTGGTATTATTCTATTGGGTAATACAAAGATTGGTTGGATAGTGTTTTCAGTGATCTGTCCCTTGAAGCTGTTTGGATAGTGGGTCCTTCTATCTTCCATAACTCCTAACAGGGTTAGAATATTTTAACAGGGATTCAAAGTCTCCTAACAGAGATTTATATGTACTAAATGCATTTCATAAGACTCCTAATAGATTCCATCCTCTCACAAGGAATTTTCATATTAGTGCATCTTTTGTGGGCATCATTCCCACTGGGGTTTACTCTCTGATCAAGAGGTTCCCTAGTCAACATATCTTATTTTATTGTGTTATTGTGTATGTATATCTTTCTATGGTTGTTGATTACATTTCTTACATGGTTGAAATATATTAAAGGTGATAAAAATTTTATTTATCTGATAACCTGATTCACCCCCCCCCCCCCCCCCGTCCTTAGTTATCTTGGTGGACTTTACTTTCTAATAGATCATTTGTAATCTTTAGTTCTCCTTTTAATTTCTCATCCCCATTTCTCAAATTCTCATTCTCCCTTAGTAATTTTCCATTTTCTTCATTTGTATCATGCAAATGTTCTTGTAATGTGCCAACCTCGTGCCTTGTCTTGAAAATTTAATCCTCTACAAATTTTAGTGCTTCATCCTTGGCCTTTAGGGTATCTTCTACAATGTTCCTTGCTTCCAATTCTTCACACATTCTAATTGATTGGGCTTCAATATCTCTCTTAAGGTTTTCCTTGTCCTTGTGTAATTTTTAATCTTCCCTAGCCATGGCTTCCATGGTTGTTTTAGATTCCTCAAATCCACTTTGTTCATAAAATTTCTCAATGTAGTGTTGACTCTCATTCATTTGTTCAACAAGATATTTTTTCTTGGCCAAAGATTGCTTCAATTGATCTTTCAACTCTTTGATAACCCTTTCAGCTTCATCAATTTTCCTCTTGTATCTTAAACCCTCCATATTTTCCTTATGGATCTTCCCCAAGATATTAGACTTCTTCAAGGGCATAAGGCTCGCATACCAATTGTTAGTATTATTAGGAACTAAGAGGGGGGGTGAATCATTGCAACCACAAATCTGAAACTTTTAACAATAATATTCCACAATAACCAACATGCAAATGCTAATGTAATAATGAAGCATAAAAAATAAAACATTCACACACATTTAACATAAGACATAATATTTTTCTTGTGGAAACCCTTTTTAGAGGGATAAAACCACATGTGGGGATGATGCCCACAAATTTTAATAGTGCACCAAAAAATATGTCATGTTAGGAGAAATTACATAAACTTTTCTAAGGTTGTACCCAGTTAAGAGTATTAATAGCTCGGTTAAGAACTACAACAATCATGTTAAAGACTACCATCTCAAGGGATTTAAAACTTCTTTGTTCACCTTGTTAGAGGATTTATTATTTTTATCCTATTAAATATCCTTCTCATCATGTTAGAGGTGACCTTGTTAAAGGATTTAGATCATAGACCGGTTAAAGTATGCCTTGACTATAAGAACTCAAATTTATGGTCTAAAATTATCACTAAAGTTCCATATAGATCTAATTATCTTTTCAATTGCATTTCTCTAAACACTTTACTATCTCTATACTTCCTTCAAAAATCTCTATCAATCACCACATACCATCACAACATCATGCTTAACGATTTTCATAACTACTTATATACATGTTCTAAGTCAGTGCTAGAACCCTAAAAAAATTTACATGTCGACACTAAAATCCAAATTAACATATGAGAAAGCATGCCAAAATCAAAATTCAACATCCTTGATGTCATCCCAAAACATTTAATCTTGTCAACTTGTCATCCCAACACTTAAATTTGACCACAACACCGATCTCAACAACTGTATCCACTGGTACTCTACTCTTGATGCATGTGTTGCATCAAGCCATCATACTTACTAAATTATTCAAATTAACGGATGCAATCATAGATATAGTCAAATATATCTCTTTAGATAATTTATGTATGATCGCACACCTTAAATTAATCTCCAACTCCATATCTAGTTTCTTTTTCCTTTCATACTTTTTTCTTACCAATTGACTGGACACTTAGTTGATTTGCCAATTGGATCATTCAAGACCATCGGTAAATATAATCTCTTGTCATCAATAGAACATGTTTCTAGAAATGACAACACCACAATAAAATCATGTGACCAAAACACATATTACCTTCATCAAATGCAAAAATCATGCATGAATTATTTGTGGGTCTCAGCAAACAAGGAAGACATGGCTTTAAAACATTTTATATGTTCTTGATCGAGCAATTTTTTAAAATTACTTCTCCAAAAATTTTCAACTAATATGAATAGATAATTTGAAATGGGATCACCTTTTTTTAGGCCTCTACTACATGATAAATACCCCTTAAGGGATGTATTAGAAGAATATAATAGGAAGGAGTTGTATAACAAGCTTCTGGTATCTACAAAAATCTTCCTTTGAAACCAATTTTTTTAATCACCTCTATTAAAAAGGCCATGAGACTCTATCATAGGCTTTGGATATGTCAATATTAAACACCATAACAGGATTCTTACTAACTTACATTGAATGAATAATTTCATGAGGGATGAAAATATAATCCATTATGTGTATCCCCTGAACAAAACCTTTCTAGTTTGAAGACACCATATTTTTTAAGAATTCTTTTAGCCTAAAGACCACAAAATTAGATAGGATTTAATATATAGTGTTGTAGATGTTGATTGGGTGGAAGTCCTACACTGAGGAGGAATCCTTTTTATTGGGTATCAAAGATATGAAAGTGGCATTAACCTAATTAATAATTCTACTAGATCTAAAGAAGTATCTTTCCATATTGAGGATGTCATATGCTACTAATTCCCAATTAAGTTTAAAGAAAATGGGAGAGAATCCATCAAGGCTAAAGGATTTAAAAGGACCAAAGGATAATATTGTTTCTCCTCTCCTTTTTTTTTCTTGATGCCAAACACACTAATTGGCTAGTATGCATATTATTATTTGGATATCTGAACTCATGGACTTCTCAGGATCAATTGGTTATTCATTTGGCGCTCATTTGATGGTCATTCATTTATCATGTGTTTTGATTTCATGATACATTCAGTGGAATTCATGACACATTAATATGCATTGCATTGACATGGTAATAGTTTTGTTTCATTGATCACATGGTGAATCAATTTGATGGCCTTTATATTTGATGATATTGAATTTGAGTTTATTTTCATTTGAATTATTGGCATTAACAATGACACTCCAATCAGTTTTTGCAGTATGATGCTATTAACAAGGAACTTGGAATTTTTTGCAATAATAAATTATAGGTTTTTTCAAATTATGATTGTAATTTTGTAGAATCACAATGCTCATGTGTTGGCAAATTGGATGTATTGTCATTTATGTCAACATATATGCTAGATAGTTTAGTTAGTAGTTCAAGATGCTCATAGGTTTGGTGAGGTTTGTTTATTGAAGATAAGTGGTCACAGACATCAAGAGATGTTGTAGATATTCTATACTTGGTATATGTCAAGTTACAGAGTTGCGTGATGGGCTTAAATAACAGCCTATTTTTTTTAGTTTCTCTTCTTTTGCTTGGAACTATTATAGGGTTATGGGTGTTTAAAGACTTTGATTTTAATATTTTTATTTCTTTTAAAATACTATCTGATAAAAATATGGTATATGGACTTGCATACTTTTGGGATTAAATACTTGATGTTTTAAACAATGGTTATCTTTAAATTATTCTTTTTTAAAAAATTGAAGCATAATGTGTTTCTTGCAGCCAAGTAGTTTATTTTTCTTGCAGCCATGTGATATATCCATATTAATTAAATTTGAAGTTTAATAAATGTATGTAATGTTGAATGGATGTATCTTCATGTTTTGTGCTCCTAACCTTTTGTTGCAGGAATAAATGAATAGGGAAGAATGGCCAAGTTGATACTTAATACCGTTTCTTGGACCAAGTCATGCAACCAAGAGTAGAAAAGAGGACAGTATTGAAGACTCATTAATGGCTTAACAGATTATCCTACTTTCCAGTCAGAGTAGTCAGTAATTTTTTAATGTGGAGAAAATCTAGGGATTAGTTGTCCTATATTCTCTCACGTGGATAAGAAGACTATTTATTTCTTGTTGAGATAATCTCTCTTTTCTGCTTTCAATGTAATAACTGCAACTAGCTATTTTTTTAGAGGTGGTCAGTTAGTTAGTTAGTTAGTTAGTTGTTAATTTTTAGTTTAAATAAGTTGTTGAAGCCTCTTCAGAGGATAGCAAGGATCACATAGCAATAGATTAATAGTGATGTAACTATTTTCAGCAATATAGTTTTTGCGATTTCCAGTACTATGTATAATCATTTTCTATTATATGAATAAGAAATGATCATTCTGAGTTTATAGTGTGTTGAGGAACTTGGATTCACTCACCTAAGGGGGGTCACTTGGTGAGTTATTCTTTGCATTTTTTGTTTATTTACAGTTTTTATAGTTTTTGTTCAGTCACTTGTCTATTCTTGCAACCACTAAGAAATAGTTCATATGTTTGTTCCTATAGCCAAAGAAAACAAAGTAGTTTCCTACATGATAGACCTGAACTTAGTTTTTGTAGTTTTTTTAATACTAATCATGCTTAATTATATGATAACCAAGTAGGTTTACTTCAAGCATCCATTTTCCTTTATTATTTATCTTTCCAACAGTAGTTAGCATGGCCTCAATGGAGACTTAATGTATATATTATGCAGAACCATTTCAAGTTCATGACTCTAGGTTGACATATTAAATGATCCTTACTATAGGAAAGATAGATGCTCAATTAAGATGACCAATCTATGAGTAGAGGAGTTGAAACAAATTATTCATACATTTGGAAAGGCTTTCATTTTTTTCTCCATTATCAAGGATGGTGTCAAGCTAAGGACCTATTGCAATCATGTGTCAAATTTCTAGTTCATTTCATGTTAGCTTTAGTTTGTTGTAGTTAGTATTTTTTTTTTAAGTTTCATTTCAGGGAAGGGAAAAAATTAAAAGGCTCTCTACAACTCGTATGGGCTCCAACAAAGGTTGGCTTCTCACCTTCCTTGGAGAATGTTCCCCATTTGCTAGCATTTGATTTTGTGTGTGATGTCCTAATTTTCATTATGTGGCTTGTGTTGGAAACTGCAATTGAAACAATTGTTGTATTGTCATTGATGTCAAACCTTAACTGGTAAGACTGTTGCTACTTAGGAAAGTAATATATCTATGATGAGAAGGGAAAGAAAGGTTGGTAACAATAGCACCTAGGGAAAGGTTGAGTTATCTTGATACTACAAAGTGTACTTGATTATGTTGCACAATGATGAGACAATGTTTTGTTTATCTTAGTAAGATTGAAGACTAAACTGGTAGGCTTGACCGAGCAAAAAGTAAGAAATCATGTTTAAGCCGAGTTATGACAGAGTTGACCAAGTTAGTGGATGCCGAGCAAAAATCTAGTGTCGACTGAGTATCAGTAAATTACCGAGGAAGATAGTATTTGCCGAGGAAATAGTTCTAGTAGTGACCGAGCATTTTACATGGAGACTGAGTGGATGATCACAATATTGATTGAGCATCAACAATTTTATATTTGAAAAGAATTTAGATTTGGAGCCGACATTGTTGAATTCTTGGATTATGTAAAACATGTTGACTTTATTTATTGATTGTATGGAAGCATTTAATGCTTTGTAAAACATTTTATTGTAAATCTTTATGAGATTTGAGATTATTCTAGAAGAGGAGATGAAGAACATGAAGTGGGTAGATTCAATGTATTTGACCTAACCCTAAGATCTACCAAGGAGATTAAGCTGCAAAATACAAGTTAACCTAACACAGGAAAGTATTAAGGGAACCGAAGCATTAGGTATGAGAATGCATGGGTGAAGGAGATGCTAGAAGAACAGTAAAGTTTTATTGACTACATAAGCGAAAAGGCTGAAAGAAAAATATGGTGATTGCTTGAAGGAAAGTTTCAAGCAGATCAGAAGAGGAGATGGAATAGTTTCAAAGTTAGTAAACCAACATTTGTGTATGGAATTAGATCTGATATTTGTAAAGTGAGTTGTATGTTTTTCAGATCAATACTACTGCTACTTTCTAACCATTGTAACAGTCAAAATCATTTTAACAGAGGTTGACCTAACAGTCATATGTTAAATCCTTTGAACAAGGTTGCATTCTAATGGAGTGTATGTAACTCCTTTGACCAGGCTCACTTTTAACAGGGTGATTGAAATCCTTTAACCGGGTCACACTTGACAGTGTGTATTGTAACCTTTGATAGGGTTGGCTTTTAACCGAGCTCACTTCAGAAGATTGAAAATAATAGTAGCATGTTACAAAGTGGTTTTTCCCATATTGGGTTTCCACTATAAATCCTAGTGTCATACTTGTGTGAATGTTTTTGTGTTTGAACATTTCTGAGTTTTACAAGTTAGATATAGCTGGGTAGTGGACTGTTGAGTTATATGTTTCTATTATTGAATCAATGATCACCGAGTTTGTTTTGGTTGCTTGATCTGATTTAAGGAAAAGTTTTTGAAGTTATTTTATACATAAAGACCTGAGAAAAACTGATTCACCCCCCTCTCTATTGTTCTAAATCATATTAACAGCTTGTATTAATTTTATTGGGTCTTGTGTATTTTTTCATGTCTTATTCATGAATTTATTTTCTCTTTTTTATTGTTCTCTTTGATCTTCATTTTTTTGTCCCTCATTTTATGCCAATTAAACCCATTATGTTGCTTGGGTTGGCTTTTTTTGGCCCCAACCTCGTTTTGCTCATGTGATTGTCAATGGGTTATATTAATGATGATGGCACTCCAAGTTGGAGGGAAGAGGTCATGCATATCATTGATAATAGTGAGAATGCAGAGAATACAATTACCAGTGCCCCTAGCTCTTTACTGGAGAAACAAGAGAAGTTTTCCTACAAGGTTATGGTGTCAGAGAAATCTCTTATGGTGTGTTCTCCCTCTACCTACTTTGATGGAAGGTTTTCTAGAAAGCCAATTTCAGACTTTGAAGGAAGTTTGGGAGGGTCCACTATCGATAGAAATAGACATGGAGATGGAGGCCTTAGTACATCTAGCAACCCTTTTGGGGGAGGAAATGATAAGCCTACCTCTTGTAGTTTGAAAACTCTCTCCCTTTCACCCAATGAGGAAATGGTGAAATCTATCAAGTCTGAACAGTCTCATTTGAAAAGTATTTCTATTTTCTTTTTTTGCATAGATAGAGATTCTCTTCCTTCATGGAGATTCTTTGATGATTGGATTTCTAATTTTTGGGGGAAGAAATTGGGAATTCTTGTAATTTTTTGTAGAATGATATAAAAAGGTTTAATTGTGGTGCTTTTAAAATCTCATAATTTGCAGGATAGGGTTTTGAAGAAGATTTTTTGGAATGTGGGACATTGTTTATTTAGAGAATTTCCATGGTCCCCTAAAGATAATTTTGATAAGGTCATTTCTCATTCCTCCCCTAATTGAGTTGAGATTAAAAAATTGCAGGCAGAATTTTGGTTGTTTATTTCTCATATTTGAAATCATTAGTCTTTGTCATGCAGGTTGAAGAATCAAGAACCACTCTTCCTCATTTAAATGCTAGGTTCCTTATAGAACTCTCTCCACAGATTGAATTTCCTAAAATTATTTCTTTAATTATTAAAGGATAAATTTTCTCATAGGAATTATCCATGATGGGTAACCTGGGGGCATGCTTTCACTACAAATTAAATGGGCACATTGTTAGCACCCTGAAAAATTTTCATGGCTCTAGCTTTTTTCTGCCAGTCTCTACAATTATTTTTAGGTCTCTACCTTTAGCCTTGGTTCAAATTTTTGAAAAATATAGCCGTTGCATACAAAAACCCTCTAAAAAATCCTAGCCCTTTTCTAATTTCGTGTTATCTTTTCGGGTCACTTAAAAACTTTTAAATGCACTTTCTTTATATTTTGGTCAACCCCAATGTTAACTTTTCCTAAGTTTTTACCCCCGGAGAATTTAATATTTCCTAAAGCCTTCAGCACCTAATTTTTTCCTACAAGCCTAAGTCCAATTGTTTTAATACTTCCTAATGTTTTGGCTTTGTATTTTCCTAGGCCCGGCTCTCTAACACCATCTCCATCTGACGGTGGGCGTATCTTCTCATGAGATGTGTCAGAGGCTTGCAAACTTAAGACGGTAATTGATTCATTTCCATGACGTAACCCTTTCAATGCAGGTAGGTCCACTACTAGGCAGGCTCATGTGGTGGTCTATCATTTGTCGAAATATCCTATAAGGCACGACGGGCCCAGTATCTCAATCAGATGATTCATGATCGACAGTTGGCATATAAGCGCATAGAATCTTTTGAGCCTTTCAGATCTTGCATCAGCCGTTTGATCTTCCAGGTGGTATAAAGTTCTCAGTGGGTCCTAATTGCCATGTAAGCATGGTTGGTAGTCTCTTATTGGTCCATGAGGTAATGACTTGGTGCTAGTCAGTGGGACCTAATTTTTTGGCTTGTTAGTGGGTCCTGATCCTGTCAGTGAATCGATGAATGGCATATAATCTTATGGGTTGTGTCAGAGGCTTGTGATCATGCGCCAGCCGTTGATTTTGCCTTTTTCAAAAGTGACAAGGTTGAGCGGGTCCCCTACTACATGTACGTCATATGGCAGCATTTGATTGGTTGAGGCAGATGACATGGAGCTTGTCGGTGGGACCTAAGTTATAAAGTTTGATCGATGATCGATGTATGTTCGCATGGAATATTCTTGCCCCATGCAATCATGCACCCACGGTCTGATTAGATGTCGATGGGTTTATTTGTAGTGGGTCCTTTGTCAGGTGACTTGGTAGTTGCGGTGAATGGTGGTGTGACATGTGGCATAAAGGCGGGCCTATGTGTGGGTCTAGGTGGTTTGGCGGTCCAAATAAGTAAGGTTAGCGGCCTGACAAATTTTAAATAGTTTTGCTCATTCGCATGAATAAATGGTGACGTTCTAAAGGTCTTGGTGATTCAGAAAACAAGGTCATGTAATCACTAAATCATTTGGTGGAAGTAAAAAGTGTTCTGCGAACTGGCGAAAAACCTTTGTCGCCAGTTTGCCAAATGTAAACTAGGATTCCTTTTAAGGTTAATCTTCAGATGCCCGCGAAAAGGAAAGATCCGATGGTCAGGACTTAAAGTTGAATTATTTTTAAATTTTGACCACTAATTTACTGTAGGTGCCATAGAGTGACCATTGAAGTTCAAATTCAAATTTTTAGAGGGTTTCAAGCGACAGAAGGTAACAAAATTTATGGTTTAATTGGCCGGTTTCGATTGATTTGGTGGTGCTGGTTGTTGCAGACTGGTCTGAGGGTCCCTGTGGTAGGTGGCATGATTTTTTTGTGCCAAGAGAAGTATGGTTTTGTGCTTGAGATATGTTTGTAGGTGGCTGATTTGACTAGTGTTCATGGAAATTCCTTGTTGTTTTGTACTGTCCTCACAGATTTTGATGATTGTGGATCCGTCTAAGATTCATTTTCTCCAGGTTGCTTATGTTTTTTCCCCTACAATAAATTTTGATGTAGTTTTTGGTTGGTTGAGTTGTTGAAACCCTAACCCTAGTCACCCAAAGCTTGATGCATCCTTTTTGAGGATTCCAAGGTGACTAGGGGTATAAGAAGTAAGATGTTTTATTTTGAAAGGGTTCTTTTCGGGTTTGGTTCTGAATTTGGTCAGTTCCATTGGTTCAAATTTTTAATCAGTCCAGAGGTTCTGATTTGGATTAGTTCCAGGGGGTTGTAGCAGGGTTGATCACATTGTCTGAAGCTGAATAAAATTTCTAGAGGTCTTTTGTAGGTTATTGAAGTGGCTTTCTCTCTTGCCTATGTTGAATATGTACATGACTCATCATACTTAATATAAGTGTTTTATGCTTTCAAGTCTCTCCTTGGTGTCATTCTTGTGAATCTTGGATTTTTTGATCCATTGCATAGGGTTACCTTTGTATATGTTCTTGTCTTTAGTTTTTGATCTAGGATTAAGTGAAATATACTTTAGAAAGGGCATAGATTCATTTGTTGTGTCTACAGAAGGATCTTATAAGTAGTGGATGGGATGAAATATTTATGTTTATGGCTATGATTCTTTGACAATAGTTGGTTCATGTTCAATGTGTGTATTTGAGATATGCCCAATGGATAATGGCACTGATCAAGGATTAATATGTTCAATTGAGTTCAATGCTTGATTGGCTCTTGTCTATTTCTCCCATCCTCATATATCAAAGACCTTTTTTAAGTTTTAAATATTAATTCACAAGGCCATTTTAACATCCCATAGCAATGAAGATTCAATGAATGCCTGGTTAACATTTAGTAGTCTCTTGCTATCATCTGCTTTGTTTAATCCAGTCCAAAGTCCAAAATGCCATAGGTTACTGGATTAGGTGCACCTGCCATGGTTTTGCAAAGCCAGAAGTGAAGAGGGCAGTCTTGTCCCTATAGTTGGTCCAGTTGTCTTGCAGAGCTCTCATACTTGGAGTTAACCATTCCTAACACTAGTCTCAAGGCATATTGGCAGCCCTAGTTGGCATAAGTGTTTTCAAACACCAACAAGATGGTGACTCCACTGGGGAGAACATAAAAGGAGATATACCTATTGAGAATCTTTGGTTGTGGTTACATTGCAAATTCAAAATCTTATTGACCAGATTGATTTGCCCATCTGAGTCACCAACAAGATGGTGACTCTGTTGGGGAATAAATGAAGAATCTTGTTAAAGAAATTAATCTCTCGAGGGCCATGATAAAGAGTCAGATGAACAAACAATTATTTGCTAAATTTTCTCACCTAAGTTGTGAGTGGTGGCTCTGATTCTCTTTGTTTGATCAGTGTTCCTTTTGATAAATAGTGTGGTTACTTATGGAGTTTTGTGTTGGTTGGAAGAAGAAACAAAGAGAAAGTACAAAAAAATTCCTCTTTAAGGAGGTGGTGACTCTACATTGCAAAATATGATGGAGCTTCATGGTAAGCTCTAAATTTGCCATGCCTTCCAACCAACAAGATCTTCTACTACAAAACTCCCAGGTATTTCTCAAAGATCAGAAATGTTTCCTTATTAAGTGACCAAGCACTAAAAGAAAGGATAAGGTGTGAATAGAGGTTGCATACTTCAAGTCTTCAGTTGCATCTCTACAAAATTTTATGGAGGTATTGCATTAAGGCAAATGAATAATCAGGAGAAAAGCTAGTCTAGGCTGCTGGGTTTCCTCAGGTTGGATATACCTTTGAGTTGTGTTCTTCCAAGGTCCCCACATTCTTTTCCTAGTGAGCTTTTGGATCTGATTCCTATTTTTGTTTGTTAGTCTGATTCAGCAGTGAAACATGTCCTAGCATTCTATAGATTTATTATAGAATATTAGATTTTTGATGAGGATGTTAGTATAATGTTTTTTGGGAGATCCCTCAAAGGGGTTGCATCTAATTGGTATCTAAATCTGCCCCCAAAATGCATTTCTTCTTTGACTGAGTTTAAGTGGTTGTTCTTAGAGGATTTTTCTGATGATGATGAATGGAAAAGGTTGCAAAGGGACCGTCTGCAAAAAGGGGATACAAGTTGTATTCCATAACAGCCCATATCTAATGCTAAGGGTACTTCTATTGATGAAGTTTTGCCAGAAGAGTATTCAGATTGTGGCAGTGAGTAAGAATTAGAATCAAGGTGTGCAGGATCCTCCATTCATTCAAAGATGTCTGAATGTGATTTCAATGGTTATTCAGGTGATGATGATGAAGATAGTGATGTAGAGGTGTCTTCATATAAGTCAGATGCAACATGGGAGGAAGAAAGTAGTGGTGGAAGTGAACACTCCTTTAGTGAGGAATATGAGGAAAAGGAAGTGATAATTTAATGTGACATCAGTAAGTCTGAACATGAAGATCTGAGTCATGGGTTATTCTATAATCTTAAAATGGGTAGTGAATTTAAAGTGTTTTCCAACACTTTATATGATGAAGACTATGATGATTATCAGCCCATTTTCTATCATGATGTTTAGCATGGTGCATTGCATGGAATTATCAATTCTCTAATTGAAGAACATGTGGAGGTCTCAGATTTAGTTGAGTCAGGATGTTCATTTTCCATCCATGGATATGAATCTGATTATTCATTTGAGTTCCAACCGGTTACACATTCAAAAATGCAAAGTCAGGGTATAGATGAGGCCTTTCAGCAGTTATAATATGAGTTATTTGTATTTCCAATTGATAGCATACATGAATTAGTAGAGAGGAATAGGTCTCTGTCCAATGATACTATTCATGGGTATGCTGAATCTCTTCTTCATAGTGAGCAAGATGAAGAGAGTGCTAAAAAAATTTTACATGCACTATGAAGATAGCTACTTTGTTCTTCCTGATATGCTAATTGAACATGTTGACATGCCTAGAGAAATAAGTGATTGAAATATCTGGTGTGCCTCATGAGAGAAGAAGTGAAAATCAGATTTTTGACAGAGGCAGGAACTAACTCAAATTTGATGTTGCAGGTTTTTGTAAAAAATGTACATTATGTATATAGTTTTCTCCTTCTTGTTGTGTGTTTCCCTTCCTGCTTTCCTGTTTCCTATGTTTTTTGAGGTCTCTGTATTTTTCCAATGGGTGGTCTACTTTTTCTAGAGATCTGAGGTCCTTGTTGTGCTTGCAAGAGGCACACATCCCCAACAAGAGCCACTGTTAGCACCCTGAAAAATTTTCATGGCTCTAGCTTTTTTCTGCCAATCTCTGCAATTATTTTTAGGTCTCTACCTTTAGCCTTGGTTCAAATTTTTGAAAAATATAGCCATTGCATACAAAAACCCTCTGAAAAATCCTAGCCCTTTTCTAATTTCATGTTATCTTTTTGGGTCACTTAAAAACTTTTAAATGCACGTGCTTTATATTTTGGTCAGCCCCAGTGTTAACTTTTCCTAAATTTCTACCCCCGATGAATTTAATATTTCCTAAAGCCTCTAGCGCCTAAATTTTTCTTGAAAGCCTCAGTCTGACTATTTTAATACTTCCTAATGTTTCAGCTTTGTATTTTCCTGGGCCCAGCTCTCTGACACCATCTCCATCCAATGGTGGGCGTATCTTCTCATCAGATGTGTCAGAGGCTTGTGAACTTAAGATGGTCGTTGATTCATTTCCATGACATAACCCTTTCAATGCAAGCAGGTCCACTGCTAGGCAGGCTCATGTAGCGGTCTATCATTTGTCAAAATATCCTATAAGGCATGGCGGGCCCGGCATCTCAATCAGATGATTCCCGATCAACAGTTGGCGTATAAGCACATAGAATCTTTTGAGCCTTTCAGATCTTGCGCCAGCCGTCTGATCTTCCAGGTGGTATAAAGTTCTCAGTGGGTCCTAATTACCATGTAAGCACGGTTGGTGGTCTCTTATTGGTCCATGAGGTAATGACTTAGCATTGGTCATTGGGACCTAAGTTTTCAGCTTGTCAGTGGGTCCTAATCCTATCAGTGAATTGATGAACGGCGTATAATCTTATGGGTTGTGTCAGAGGCTTACGATCATGCGCCAGCCGTTGATTTCACCTTTTTCAAAAGTGACAAGGTTGAGCAGGTCCATTACTATGTGTAAGTCATATGGTAGCATTTGATTGGTCGAGGTGGATGACATGGAGCTTGTTGGTGGGACCTGAGTCATAAAGTTTGATCGACGGTCAGCGTATGTTGGCATGGAATATTCTTGCCCCATGTGATCATTCGCCCACCGTCCAATTAGATGTCGATGGGTTTATTTGTAGTGGGTCCTTTGTCAGGTGACTCGATGATTATGGTGAATGGTGGTGTGACATGTGGCATAAAGGCAGGCCCATGTGTGGGTCTAGGTGGTTTGGTGGTCCGAATAAGTAAGGTTAGCGGCCTGACAAATTTTAAATAGTTTTTCTCATTCACATGAATAAATGGTGACGTTCTAAAGGTCTTGGTGATTCAGTGAACAAGGTCATGTAATCGCTAAATCATTTGGCGGAAGTAAAAAGTGTTCTATGAACTAGCGAAAAACCTTTGTCGCCAGTTCACCAAATGTAAACTAGGATTCCTTTTAAGGTTAATCTTGGGATGCCCACAAAAAGGAAAGATCTGACGGTCAGGACTTAAAGTTGAATCAATTTTAAATTTTGACCGTTGATTTACTGCAGGCGCCATAGAGTGACCGTTGAAGTTCAAATTCAAATTTGCAGAGGGTTTCAAGTGATAGAAGGTACCAAAATTTATGGTTTTAATGGCCGATTTTGATTGATTTGGTGGCACTAGTTGTTGCAAACTGGTCTGAGGGTCCCTGTGGTAGGTGGCATGATGTTTTTGTGCCAGGAGAAGTATGGTTTTGTGCTTGAGATATGTTTGTAGGTGGCTGATTTGACTAGTGTTCATGGCAATTCCTTGTTGTTTTGTACTGTCCTCACGGATTTTGATGATTGCGGATCCATCTGAGATTCATTTTCTCTAGGTTGCTTATGTTTTTTCCCCTACAATAAATTTTGATGTAGTTTTTGGTTGGTTGAGTTGTTGAAACCCTAACCCTAGTCACCCAAAGCTTGATGCATCCTTTTTGAGGATTCCAAGGTGACTAGGGGTATAAGAAGTAAGATGTTTTATTTTGAAAGGGTTCTTTTCGAGTCAGTTCTGAATTTTGTCAATTCCATTGGTTCAAATTTTTAATCAGTCCAGAGGTTCTGATTTGGATTAGTTCCAGGGGGTTGCAGCAGGGTTGATCACATTATCTGAAGCTGAATAGAATTTCTAGAGGTCTTTTGCAAGTTATTGAAGTGGCTTTCTCTCTTGCCTATGTTGAATATGTGCATGACTCATCATACTTAATATAAGTGTTTTATGCTTTCAAGTCTCTCCTTGGTGTCATTCTTGTGAATCTTGGATTTTCTGATCCATTGCATAGGGTTACCTTTGTATATGTTCTTGTCTTTAGTTCTTGATCTAGGATTAGGTGAAATATACTTTAGAAAGGGCATAGATTCATTTTTTGTGTCTACAGAATGATCTTATAAGTAGTGGATGGGATGAAATATTTATGTTTATGGCTATGATTCTTTGACAATATTTGGTTCATGTTCAATGTGTGTATCTGAGATCTGCCCAATGGATAATGGTACTGATCAAGGATTAATATGTTCAGTTGAGTTCAATGCCTGATTGGCTCTTGTCTATTTCTCCCATACTCATATATCAAAGACCTTTTTCAAGTTTTAAATATTAATTCACAAGGCCATTTTAACATCCCATAGCAATGAAGATTCAATGAATGCCTGGTTAACATTTAGTAGTCTCTTGCTATCATATGCTTTGTTTAATCCAGTCCAAAGTCCAAAATGCCATAGGTTACTGGATTAGGTGCACCCACCATGGTTTTGCAGAGCCAAAAGTGAAGAGGGAAGTCTTGTTCCTATAGTTGGTCCAGTTGTCTTGTAGAGCTCTCATACTTGGAGTTAACCATTCCTAACACTAGTCTCAAGGCATATTGGTAGCCCTAGTTGGCATAAGCATTTTCAAACACCAACACACAGAAAGCATGATTTTGTGTCCCTTAAGAACCCCCATAGTTCTAATTTCAATGTGTCCTCTAAGGAATCAATGAAGGGAAACTGTAATGGAAAGAAGGAAATTGATATGACTTTGAAGAAGGATAACATTGTTTCTTCGACCAGTACTATGAGTATTATTGAAGAGGTTAATAAGACAGACATTGATAAAGTATTTCGTACTCATATGAAAAATTATTTCACTAGCTTGATCAATCCCCTCTTTGAGGAGGAATTTGAAGTGGTTCCTACTTCCTCCAGTAATGATAATTTTCTCACCCTAACCAGTTATCAAACAGAATCTTCCATTGATAACCCTAGTTGTGGTAATAAGGGAGAAAATGTAACCCCCCCACTAGATTCAATGCTCAAGAATTGGATTTAGACACTATTATTGAAGAAGAGGAGTATTTGAGAAATGCTATACATGCCCCTTTGTATGAGAGTAACTCCATACCTAGTGCCATGGTTGTCATGAAATAGTTAACAGTAGAGAAATCTACTACTCTGACTAATGTAGGCCTAGGGTGTATTGAAAATATTGCAAATAAATTTAGTGAAGTTATTAGAAAAAATGTTTAAAAGAAAATAAATATTGTGGATAGACAATCCTTATCCAACAATAGTAGGAAAAAGTATAATGAGATCCCAAAGGGCTTTAATATATTATATAAGAATTAAAAACCTTCCTCCCAATAAATTTTATGATGATGCACATCCAAAGCTATAATGTCAGAGGATTGGAGATGCTAGATAGGAAGTATGTGGTTAGAAAATGGTGTGGTAATATAAAAATGAAAGATATTGTTTGTTTACAAGTAATTAAGGTTGTAGGTTTTCAAGCATACTCCATTTCAAAATTCTTATGGGATCAATCTATTGGGTTCCACTCTAACCATGAGAGGGGTAAAGGTGGAACTCCCATCCTTATTGGCCTTCATTGGGCTAATAAGATAATTGCTAATGGGATATCTCCTTGTCAAAGGGACCTCTGGGTCACATTCATAGAGAACGATAGTGTCTTTGGAATTCGCAACATATATACTACAAATTATTATAGAGATAGAGCCTGCCTCTGGGATTGGTTGACCTCAAGTTTTCCTAATGCCCACTAGATATTTATGGGTGATTTTAATATTACCAAACAGAGGTAAGATAAAAGTGAAAGCAGAAAGCACTATTGGAAACACAATGAACACTTTTTGGGGGGAAATTTTAAAAGTAGATTCAACCTTGTTGATCCTATTGAAAAGAAGAGGGTTCTTTTTTGGAAATTTGGTTCACATGGTGTAACAATCAAACTGGTCATCAGAGAATGTATTTTAGAGTGGATAGAATTTATGTTGAGGCCTCTTTTTTATCATTTTCATCTCAAGGTGGACATGCACCCATATATGTGTTTCTCCTGCCACCATTTTGGATCACTCTCCCATATCTTTCATTGTTTCTCTTGACTCTGACCCTTCCTCTCTTATTATGTCTAAGAAGAAGAATGGATTTAGGTTGAATGTATCTCTATTAATTCACGAGGACTCTAGGGAGGCCATTAAGATGGTCTCTTGTCTAGTGAAGTTTTTTAATATGAAGCTTAGTCCTAGATATCACTGGGTATCCCTAATGGTCACATGGAAGAATCTATTTTAGATTATTGGTAAGAAAAAATCCATGGACAAAACAAGGGAAGAATCTTTCTTGCAAAAAAAAACTGAATTGTGTTGAGATTGAGCTCCAAATTAAGAGAAATGATGGTATATTGGAAGAAAAACTATCCTAGGTTAAGAACTACTTGAGGAGATTACAACACTATAAGATTCAAGGTTAGAAATTTAGATCCAAGATGAAATGGCTCAAATAAGGTGACATGGGGTCCAAATATTTCTTTAACCTAATCAAAGTTAAGAAAAAAAGAGAGATTATTGATGAGATTCAAATTAAGGACTCTCTCACTAATGATCTTATCTATCTTAAGGAGGCATTCTATAATTTTTATAAGGATATATTCTCTTTAGAACATGGAGATGACAATCAGGAGGCTCTCAAAAAATGCTTAATTTTAATGCCTAAGAAGATCTCTGAGAGTGAGGTATGTGATCTTGAACAAAAAATCTCTCTGGAAGACATTGAAGTAGCATTAGCTTACTTTCCAATGGTAAGTCCCCAGGATTTGATGGTCTACATATTGAATTTAGCAACACAGATTGGATTGGCCTATAAATGTTAGCCTTATATGAGGATGTTTTTTAACAAGGGTCTCTTGGTGAAGACATTAACAAAGGCATTATCAAACTACTTCCGAAGAGTGGTGATAAGAATTAAGTTAATAATTGGAGACCTATTACCTTATTGAACTTATCCTACAAGATAATTGCTAAAGTGCTAGCTAGGAGGATTATTTTCTTTGTTAAAAACTTTATATTGCTTACCCAAATAGGATTTATCAAAGGTAGATATATTCTTTAAAATTTGATTTACAATTGGGAAGCTATGCATTGGGCCAAGGATGACGGGAAAAATATTGCAATGATTCTTATAGACTTTGCAAAATCATATGATAGAGTTGAATGAACTTTTATTAGGGGGATGTTGCAAGAATTTTGTTTTCCTCCCTATTTTTGTAAATGGATTCATATTCTCTTTAAATATTCTTCTACTGTCATTAAGGTCAATGGAGAACTCCCAAAACCTACCCTTCAAGAGATGAATTAGGCATGGGCTCCCCATTTCCCCAGATCTATTTTTTATTGCTACTAAGGCTCTCTATTACATCTTGAGAGCCCTTGATCTTGGATTTGTTTTCAAAGGTTTATCTCTCCATAATCATGAGGATCTAATAAATTCTTAATTTTTTGATGACACAGCTCTCTTCCTTGAGTTTAATGAGGAAAAATTTGATAATGTTATGAGAAGATTATAGTTCTTTTATTTGGACTCTAGAGAAAAAATTTCTCCTCATAAATCTACTATTTTGGGATGGTCTTACATTTCTCATGATTGGGTGGCTTCTAAAGAATGGTAGTGGGATGAGCCAAATACTATTGTTAGATATCTAGATATCCCTTTTTCTATTGAACCATCTACTAAAGATATGTGGTTTTGACTTTACTCAAATATAGAAAAGAAATACTTGAAGTGGAAAACACACTTGCTCTCTTTGGCTGGGAGAGTGCAAATTGTTCAAGAATTTCTTTCTTCTCATCATATTTACTTTTCTTCTTCATGGATCTTTGATAACTATCAAACCAATAAAATTGAAAAAATCATGAGAGACTTTCTATTTTCTAATGGCTTGGGGAACTAGAAAAGACATTATTTTAGATGGGAGTAGTGTTGTAGACCAAGGAATATGGGTAGCTTGGGTATCAGAAACATCAGGTCTCATGGTATTGATCTAGCCTCTAAATGGATTCCTAAATCCTTAAGTGGTAATGAACCATGGAAAGTGTTGATTAGAAACAATACTAAAAAATTTGTCATTAGGAAAGGTAAAATGTGGAAGGATGTTCCATTATGTGATATTGTTATGGGAGAATTCGATATAAAAAAATTTGGCTCAAAAGTGTTTAATTATTTGTGGAAGGCATGGTCCCTATTAAGGTATTTACTCTCATCCAAAGGGGCTATTGGTGGCCCTCCCTCCTATGCTATTACATATAGACCCATCTAGTGGGGGGTATTTATGAATAATAAACCCATTGCTCTAACTCAAAGTTGTTATGCTCAAATTTGGAATGATTAAGGTATTACTTTAATCATAGATCTTTTGTTTGATAACTAGTTAGGGTCATGGACTCATGAGATTAGTGCTAAATATTGGACTCCTGTCTCCTAGAAGAAAACTTATTCTTTGATTGTCAAATCTATTAGATGTTTTTTCTAGTAAAATTTTGGATACTGAGTCTTTTGTAAAGAAACTAAACTGGGATTATGGCACTATATTTAAGGGTTTTCCACCAAGCAGATTTAAAAGATGTTAAAATATGACTTCTCTATCATTAATTGGGTTAACTAGTGTTGGGGACTAGACTGGTCTTACTCCAAGTGGCACTTTGTTTTTTATTTTTTTGGCATTTCCCTATTGAACCTAAGAAATCTTGTTTTTTTCTAGCTCTTGCTTCTTAAGAAACCTTTTTGCAGGGCCTATCCTTTCCTCTGTGGGTCTTGAACCTATTTATTGTGGTGTATGTTCTATTCCTAAACCTTTTGAGAATCTTTTCTTTGGTTGTGAGTTTTCTCATAGAGTGTGGTCTATTTTCCTTCATTCACCCATTGTGTAGAACTGTCATCTTGGCCTTTTCTAGAGTGATATTCCTATTGGTTTTGTGGATTCCTTTGATTTCAAAATGAATAGGTTCTGGTCTATTTTGACTTGTGAGATTTTGTGGTTCCTCTAGAAGGACAGGAATGGAGAAGTTTCTCAAAATAAAAGGAGGCGGCTTATTGGGTTTAACATTAAACTCGTACATTATTAGATTATGTCACAGGTCTCTATAGTGTTAGAGATTTCAAAAGAAAGATTCATGGTCTTACTTAGAGAAGGTAGTCTGCATATCCATAAGAACGATATCCAATATGTCTAGAATTTCAATAAACACAAAGACATGCCAGATCCAAAGGAATTAGATGCTTTAAACCAGTTTATCAAGGATCTCAATATTGATGCAGAACATGACACTGAAAAGGCTAGGGAACCAGAGACTCTTGACCATTGGTCCTAGATGGATCCTCCTCAAGTGGTGTTTCTATAGGTGATCATGTAGGTTTCAGAGATATTACCAGAGACCCATAGATCAGATAGTGTGAAGATCAAAGTGACTCTTTTTTGTAATAAGAATGTTAATATTGTTAAATATGTAAGGTAAAAAAAATCAAATTAATCAAAGTCAATGCCTAATTTTGTAATGTATATGTAAATCTGATGTAACAATGGTACTATAGGACATTTGAGAAACTCTCTAATAGGAACAATTCAAAAATGTAGTAGATCTATTGAACTAACTCTCTGATAGGAAATTTTTGAAAATGTACTAGATTTATTGAGCTATCTTAATATAGAAAAAAAGTTTTATTTTAGCCTAAGTTAGTTTTGAATCACCAACCTACATACATAGAAGAATGAGAGATGCCTTAGGAAGATTCCTTCCTAATTACCCTGAGAAGAACAAGAAGAAGAAGAAGAAATACATTTGCACTTGGTTCAAATATAAATCATTTTAATCAATATCATTGTATCTTACCCTAAAAAAGTGATCTTCACGGGTTAGCAAGTAATTGTATCTTTCCCTAGGCCAATGTGACTTAGTTGCAAGTCCTATTTAGGAGTTTTGATATCCTTGGCCTTTGGCTTAAATTTTTGTAATCATTTTTTCATGTAGTGATTGTTAATTGTGGTTTTTCCCTTCTTGGGTTTTCCACATAAAACTTTGGTTTTATTTGTGTTTATCTTTGTGTTTCAGTTGTTACTTTTGTACATGAGTTATATGAATGAGTGACTAGTAATAAAGTTAAGATTTCAAGCATATGGTGATTCAACCCCTCTCTCAACATCTAAAAGTGTTTAATCAAATATATTTTGATTCACCCCCCACCCCTTTCAACATCCAAAAGTGTTCAAAAAATAGGACAAATATTTTATTTATATAAATGAATATTTTAATATCCTTAAAGAGGGGTACATTTTTTTAATGTACATGCAAATTAAGGGTTTTTAAACAAAGATATATCATTCAAAGGCCTTTGGGTGAATCATCTCCCCTTTATCATCTTAGTTTAAACAAAATATATATTTAAACATCAATGTTGAGCCATGAAATGGAGTTACCGTGGCATGCTCTTAAAGTAATCTTTCCAAAAAATAATTTCTACACTTCATATCAATATTTTTTCAACAAAAAGTTAGATATATATGAAAAGAAATCAGTCATTATAAAATGAAATTTATCTAAGCTATAATTACTTTAAATTAATAATAAAAAATATGCAACAAAAAAGTATGAAAAATCATGCATATACTTGATACCAATATTAATATCTATTTTCAAGAAATTATGAATTTATCTTATTTTTTAAAAATGTTATGTCTATTGAGAGATCATCCCAAAGAGAATTCAAGAATCATTGTATGTGTGTATGTATGTATGTATGTATGTGTGTGTGTGTGTGTATCTTGTGAGAAATATTTACTTTTCATGTTATTCATTTTACTTTGACATGTACTCTCATTGCACGTCACGTACATATCAAAGTGGGAGCAAAACGTAATGGTGAAAATTGCATACTTAATCCCTTTCCCTTATTTTTGTCTCAATTTATTTAGATTGGCCTTTATGCAATATCAAGTCTACAAGTGACACTTATCACAATAAATTCAACTCATGACCTTACCATAGCCAATTCCCATCATCACTCAACCCAATTCCTATCCTTACATCTATTATTTTCCATTTTACTTCATATTCACAAGTGTAGAATTGGACTAGATTGCTTTGGCATGTATGAATATGAACCTAAGACTTTTAAAACTCAAATTTCAAATTGAACCTTGTCTCTCTTTTCCTTTCATCCATTGTGAACTAGCCTAACACATAAATTTGTGTGTTGTGTTGCATTCAAAGACATCCCACATCAGTTTTAAATGAGGATATGCAAAAATCTACATTCATGAGCATTCATGATATATCCATAGAATTTCATAAATAGAACAAATATTAAATTATCTACTTATATTGTCCTTCACTTGCTAAGTGTTTGTATATTATCTAAATTATAATTGTATGATCATCATACTTGGTCATCTAGTTTGACATGGCATAGTGAATTGTATTCATACTAGAAGGTGACATAAAAGATAAGAACAATGTGTTTTGTCCCCATATGGGAAAGTAAGCATCCCATTTAGGTAAAAATATTTTTCCATGTATTGACATATTAGAAATATATGTAAATCATTGTTGTATTACAAGTTATGTCATATTATTATGATAGGCTATGATAGATTGTTATAATAGGTTATGACAAATTCTTATTATAGGTTGGATAAGTTTTATAAGGTATCTTGCATTAAAAATATGGGAACCCAAGTTCAATCGTGATAATTCAAAACAAAACCAGTTAATTATAGTCATTTATGATGCATTCTTGTACAATTGTAAGTGTCAGCATGTATATAATAGATTCTATGATAATTGTAAGGTATGTAAGAGCATATGTCATACCTATTTCTAGACAAAATGAAGCACCCATAGTTAGAGGCATGTGTGAGGGGTTATAGAACCTTGGATAAATTCTCATTGTATTCTTATAGGTAGTTAAAAAATCTCCCACAGGGGTTTGCAGGGCCACCTATTTTGGCTTGGTTTGGAAGCTACTTTAAAATTGAAAATGTCCATATATTGTATGCCTTACATATGGGTTTGAGAAATGAGTGAGGAAAATTGTACTTTTTAGGGTTACACTATCATATTTCCTACTAAATATAAATATATGGACTCCATATAAATTCTTAGATCCTACAAGTATATTGTATCAATATGTTACAAATGAATACATTGGTTTGATGCTTTAGAATGGGGGATTTTTCACCTGAAAGGGTGTTCCCCATGTATATTGATGTTTCTTCTCTTTTATCTATCTTTCTTTTAATCTTCTTCTTTCATGTTCTCTAATTATTTATTTGCATGCTATTATGCTACCAAAATCATGTTAGATATGTAAATTTTATTACCTTTCTTATAAGGATTAATGGATGGAAATTAACTATGTTTGTTTCTAATTTAAGGCATGCTAGTATATGCTCATATCAAGGTGTTGAATATATGACTTAAAAACATGGGATAGTGAAGGCATGTAGTGATTCTTGGAGATATTTCTATATTCATATTTTACTTTCAAAAATTCCTAGCATAACTCAATTAGGTTGATCACCAACGAGAGACAAGTTGTTTTAGGGGTCTGTGGTTGAATCTTTGTGTTCCCTTATACCAAAAGTTGCATTCAACATGTGTCAAGTGCCAAGTCCAATTTTCAATTGGTTAGAATAATTTCATAGTAAGGGATTAGCTCTTCACTCTACTATGGATTAGAAAAGAGAATGTTAGATACCAATTTTGGTCAATGATGAGGGGCTAGCACAAATTGAAGATCGGTAATCAAACCTCCCTCATCCCTCTTTTTAGTATATTTGGTCATCTATGAGTATTAAGATAATTTTAGGGCTTGGAGTTTAGCTAAAACCCTATACCACATGCCAAAAACTAGAAAACTCTTAAATGTTTAACAATTAAATCACTTTGACACTGACAACAATTTTGAAAAGTCTTCTACAATATTATCCTTTCAACATAACATCAACAACCTCTTATATCAATTAAAACAACACTCAACAAACTTAGATATCAATACTGAACAATCAACTATCTTTGACAGCAATAGCAACATTGTCAACAATCTTCCCCTTTCTCATTGATGAATACCTTGCAAATAATTTATCAATGAATACATGAGATAACACATAATGCTTCCTCTATCTACAATTCTCCCTCTTTCTATAATCTCCCCATAAGTGTTACTCTCACCCCTTGGCATCAATGGAAAAGGGATGTTCAATGTTTCAGATTTATTTCTCTTTTTATGAATCTCTGTTGTACTATAGCTTTTCTATTTGATATTAAAGCATTATCTTTATTATATTCATGCTCTTATGGGACTAAAATATAATACATAAATTAAATCCCCTTTCTTTTTCACTTCTCCTTAATCACATAGAGACAAGATGCAGAAGATACCACTCTAAATTTCTACCAGAGATACTCTAAAGTCTCTTTTGGAAGGGGGTTCATAAATATGTTTGCAATTTTTTTATTATGTGGCAATTTATTTCAACTTGACATATTATTCTATAACATTATGATGCAGGGGCATCCAAGGTTAAGGCAGGACATTCTGTGTCCTCGATGAAACTACATGGAGTGTTAGTATTTTGGCCGATGTTACTCGGTTGCAGCCTTGACCAACGGTCTCAGTCATTGAAGGAAGCTCAGTCACTAAAGGAACTTGGAAGTCTTTGGTGCTCAGTGAATGTGTTACTCGGTCATGCCTGTGGTGCTCAGTCAACATGGGTGCTCGGCGATGCCTGGCATGCTCGGTTAATTTACTGTCGCTCAGTAGTTTTGGCTTACCGACTGGAGTTCTGTGTGATTTTTTGAGCCGCCTTGGTGCATTTATTGTTGGTAGCCATTGTTATGGGTTGACATGCTGAATTAAATGTTTGTATACATTTGTAAGCTGACTTGTATGGCATTTAATTATTTTTTTTAGGGATTTAAGGATTTCATCTTACCGACTTGTGGCTAATGATTAGTATTTAAGGAGTGCTTGGGTAGATGTTTAGGAACAAAATTTGGAGGAACAACTTAGCAGATCTGGAAGTTAGATGTGAAGCTTGAGAGTGAAGTTGTGGAAAATTTCTTGATGTCCTTGCAGATCATATTGTAATATGGTAGTCATTTGTAGCAAAGCTAGGGGTTTGCATACTTGGAGACAAGGAGATTTCTTGGAGGCTTGTGAGCTCAAGTTTAGATCTGCCTTATGGTTTCCATTAGCTTCTGATTGTCTTCAAAGCTAAACTAGTTGATTTTGTATTGGATCTAGTTGTGAATCTTTCAGAATTGTTTTCTGATTGTAATTGGCCCTAACTCGGAAGGCCTTATAGTCAGGCATGTTAATGAAAATTAGTGTTAAACAATTACTTTATGTTTCATTGTTGAGTAATCCACTGTGTAATTCTGTTGGCTACAAGGTTTGGATTGTCCTTCATTGGATCCACCATCCTTGACTGCATCAGGTGGTATCAAAGTGAGAGTTTGATCTTGTTGAAGCAGAAGGTTGACCTAGCAAGGCTGATCTTGTGAAGTTGATCTTGTTGGTGAAGTTGATTGTGCACAATCTAGATTACAGATCTGAAGCACTGAACTTGTGAAATTGTGCCCTAGTTGTTTGCAAGATTATAGGTTGAGATCTGACTTGTTGCAACTTGGAAATTGTCAAAAAGTGGTCGGTGAGGGTTTGTTGCAGAGGGTTTCTCTTATCTTTAAGCATGCCACCAATAATATTGGACCTTGGAGTTATTTCTGATCTTTGTGATACTGTTGAATCTCAGATCACAGAGAAAGTGAAATTAGATTTCAGATCTGAGATGGAATTGATGAAGACTAACATGGTCACCGAGATCATGAGAACTATTGCAAGTATACCTCAGAATGTTCATACTAAGGATGGCTATGAAGAAGCTATTGAAGAATTTGAAACCATTGGATCTAGTGGTGATGACCAGAGGAATAGATCTAGTGAAGATAGAACTGCTCAGTTGCCTAGATCTGCTACTTGGTTTAGTAATTACCAAATGGAATTTTCTACTTTCTCTGGTACTTTGAAGCCCAAAAATCTGATTGATTGGATTGGTGAACTTGAAGATTTCTTTGAGCTGGAAGAAATTGAAGATCCTCTTCGAGTGAGATTAGCACAGACAAAGTTGAAAGGACATGCTACTCTTTGGTGGAAAGAACTACAAAGAGACTAAGAAGATGAAGGTGAAACAAAGATCAATCGGTGGAGGTTGATGGTGACTAAGTTGAAAGCTAAGTTTATACCAGCTGACTATGAGCTTGACTTGTTTAAGAAGTTGCAAAATCTGAAATAGAAGGATTTGTCTGTTGAAGATTATACCGAGGAGTTCTAAAAACTTACTATTTGGTCTAGACACAGAGAGATTGGTAAGGAAAAGGTAGCTCAGTATGTGAATGGTTTGAGATTCAATATTCAGGATGAGCTTGGTATGCTAAAAATTGATTCTATTGAAGATGCTTATTAGTATGCTCTAAAGGCAAAAGATAATTTGAAGAGAAAATAGCCTAGTAACTCCCGAGGGAAAGAAAAGATTGATCACTCGGTGAAGGATAAGCTGACTGATGCAGAAGATGAATAGAAACATGTGGAACCAAAGAAGAAGACAGGTAGAGTTATCTTTAAAGGTACTTTCTATAACTGTGGATAGGAAGGACGCCATTCTTTTGAGTGTACACAAAAGAAGGTTGACCGATGAACTGTTGTGATGAATGAGAACATTTAGAATGAACCTAAATCAGAGAACTTGCTGCTTCGCTAAACATTGCTTAGTACAAAGGATGAAACTTGTCAGAGGAGTAACTTATTTAGGACCCAATGCAAGACTAAAGGTAAACTCTGTGATGTTATTGTTGATAGTGGTAGTACTAATAACCTTGTTGCTGAGGACCTGGTTCAGAAACTTGGTTTGAGTAGAATGAAGTATCCTTGTCCTTATAGGATTGGTTGGTTAGAAGATGTTCATCCTTTGGAAGTAAGAGAAAAATGCTTCATTGATGTTCATATTGGCCATTACAAGGATCTTGTGCTTTGTGACACTGTGAAGATGAATAGTTGTGATATATTGCTCGATAGACCTTGGCAATATGATTGTAGAGCTATTTATGACTGTGTTCAAAATGTGTTTACTATTGAGAAGGATAACAGGAAGTTTTCACTGATGCCTTTGATGGATGCAACGCTCAGTAGGAGAAGCTTGAGTATTCGTAGCTGAGTGGAGATTGTGGATCCAGAGAAAATGAATGATCAGTATGGAGAACCGACTTGTGCATTGTCAAGAAAAGACTTGAAGAGACAGAGGAAAATGAAGTGGAAGAATTTGCAAGCAAAAAAGGTGGAGGACTTATATGTGAAGAGCCAGTTCAGGATTTATGTGCTGAATCCTGAAAGATGTTCTTCTCACATATGAACATCTTTTGGAACTTGGGGTGTCTAATGCAGGGGCATCCAAGGTTAAGGTAGAGCATTCTATGTCCTCGGTGAAACTACATGGAGTGTTAGTATTTTGGCTGGTGTTACTTAGTTGTAGCCTTGACTGACGGTCTCGGTCATTGAGGGAAGCTCGGTCACTGAAGGAACTTGGTAGTCTCTGGTGCTTGGTGAATGTATTACTTAGTGGTGCTCGGTCGACATGGGTGCTTGGCGATGCCTAGCATGCTTAGTTAATTTACTATCACTCGATAGTTCTAGCTTACCGACTAGAGTTCTATGTGATTTGTTGAGCCGACTCAGTGCATTTATTGTTGGTAGCCATTGTTATGGGCCAACATGCTGAATTAAATGTTTGTATACATTTGTAAGCTGACTTGTATGGCACTTAATTATTTGTTTTGGGGAGTTAAGGTTTTCATCTTGCTGACTTGTGGCTAATGATTAGTATTTAAGGAGTGCTTGGGTAGATGTTTAGGGATATAATTTGGAGGAGGAACAACTTAGCAGATCTGGAAGTCAGATGCAAAGCTTGAGAGTAAATTTGTGTAAAATTTCTTGATGTCCTTGCAGATTAGATTGTAATCTGATAGTCATTTGTAGCAGAGCTAGGGGTATGCATACTTGAAGACAAGGAGATTGCTTGGAGGCTTGCGAGATCAAGTTTAGATCTACCTTAGGGTTTCCATCAGCTTCTGATTGTCTTCAAAGCTGAAGTTGTTGATTTTGTATTGGATCTAGTTGTGGATCTTGCAGAATTTTTTCTAATTGTAATTGGACCTAACCCGGAAGGCCTTACAGTCAGGCATTTTAATGAAAATCAGTGTTAAACAATTACTTTGTGTTGCATTGTTGAGTAATCCGCTATGTAATTCTATGGACTGCAAGGTTTGGATTGTCCTTCATTGGATCCACCATCCTTGACTGCATCACATTATCCCTTAATAAATAATAGTTCATAGGAATATTCTATTTCCTTGAGTGTGTAACATGATTCTTCAAAATGTTTATATCATATGCATACAGCATGGAACTACTACTATGTACTCTACTTTTGGTGTAGATAAAGAAATGCAAGGTTTCTTCTTTCTTATCAAAGATGTTAGCCTCTTTCCTAGAAAGAATCCTTTTTCACTCGTACTTATACTATCATCAATACTACCTACCCAATTTTCATCTATATATGTTGTTAGAGTAAAACATTTACCTCTAGGATGCCTCAAACCAATTCCATAGTCCTTTTTAGATTTCTAAAACTTCTTTTGACTACTTGCACATGAGTTTCTTTAATTGTTTAATGGAACCATGCTACCATTCCTACTACTTGCAAGATGTCTAGACTTCATGGTGTTACATAAGTAGGATGAAAATAGTTGACTTGTGCAATGTATTATTTTCTTTAAGAGATTCATTAACCTTTATTAGTTTAGAACCTTTGATCATGGGGGTATTTACTAGTTTGCAACTTTATTTTATTAAATAGTTTCAACATATCCTTAATATATTTGATTCATGAAATGAACATTTCTTTGTTAGATTGAGAAAAATGTAAACCGAGAAAGGATACAACTCACCATGCATGGACATACCAAACTCCCTCTATATATCCTTAGCAAACTCTTGACACATTTTCTTAGTATTTCTTTTGAAGATGATTTCATCAACATAAAACAATATGATTAATTGATTTTCACCTTCTATTTTGATGTACATGTTACTATCAACACCTCTCTTGAAGGTATAAGGGCTTGTCTTAGCTCATAAAGTGCCTTCTTCAACTTGCACATATTATCTTATTTTTTTATTACAAAAAACATTCTATCTATTTCATTTCAATTTATTCCTCTAAATTTCCATTTATAAATATAACTTATTGACATCTATATGATGGACTTTCAAATTCTTGAAACAAAAAAATACGAAAAAATATTCTAATGGATTCTAATCTTGCAATAGGACAAAATGTTTCTTCAAAATCAATATCTTCAACTTGAGCATAACCTTTATAAATTAGTCTTGTTTTTCTTCTTATCACTTGAACTCCTTCATTCATCTTGTTCTTGAATACCCACTTGGTACCAATCACATTCTTGTCCCTTTGTCATTGAAAGATTTCATTTTCCATTGGATCCAATTCTTCTTCCATAACATCAATATAGTTCTTATATTTTCTTGTCTTTTCAAAGCCCTTAGCAGCTTTTTTAATAGAAAGGAAAATTTTAATGTTTATATGACCTTACTAGTCTTCTTCTATTTTCTATTCTAGCATCTAAATCAACAAGAATTATATTGTTAGAATGGTTCTTCTGGAAAAATCTTGATGGTGTATTTGGTACCATTTTGTATCTTTTCACTCTACTTATTTTTCTTCTTTCTTCTGTACAGTTTGATTCCTCTAAGTCATTATTCACTTATGCTTTTTTCTCTCGATGCCTTACTTCATCTAATTTTACATTATCGCTTTCTATGATCTTCTGTATCCTTTTGTTGTAACATCTTTATGCCTTGATTCTTGAGGAATAACCAAGAAAGATGCCTTCATCAAATATGGAATCAAATTTGCAAAAATATTTAACATCTCTTCTTATGTAGCATTTACTTCCAAACACTTTGAAGTATTTAATTTTTGCAAGTCTTCCCTTTCATATTTTATAAATTATTTTATTGTTATCCACTCCAATCTACCCTCTATTTGGAATGTAACTAGTTGTATGAATAAATTCTATCCAAAACATGTATGATATCTTAAACTCAATCAACATTTCTCTTGCCATATCTTGTACAATTTGATTATTCCCTTCTACAACTCCATTCTATTGTGGAGGCCTTGTAGCTAACTAACATGTATCTTTGTTCCATTATGCTCACATAATTCCTCAAATTCATTTGAGGTAAACTTACCTTCTTTATCTAATCTTGATCACTTAATCTATAAATCAGTTTCATTTTGAATCAAGACTTTGTTTAAACTTTTCAAGTTCTTCAAAATTTAATTTCAAAAAGTAAACTGGATTTCATTCTATAATAATCATAAATAACCAACATAAATAATATTTCACCTTCTAGACTCTTTGTCTTTATAGGTCCACAAAGGTCTACATAACAAGTTCCAATAGATTTGTTGTTGAGTACTTACTTTTCTTGAAGCTTGATTTATATGTTTCCCATATTAACATTTTTTACAAAGGATGTTTGAAGGTTTAACAAGCTTTGGAATGTCTCTCACACTTTCTTGGTATTAATATTCATAGGATTGTGAAAGTTCATGTCTCATTCCTCTATGTCATAACTATATTTCATATGTTTGTCCCATACAATGGTTTACTAATTTTGATCTATCTAAGATTGTACAAATTACTTGCTATTATTTCCTCTACAAAAAAATTTCTATGTACTTACCTTCATGATCTCACATACTTGAGCATGAAATATAAGCTCATATCTTGATAATACATTTTACTAACACTAAGAAGATTGTGTCAATCATTTAACATGCAGAATATTTTATGTTTTTTTTCTTTTCATTATCAAGGCTTGGCGTATCTTTTCTATTGATAATCGTAGCATTTAAACTAAACTTCACACTATCACTATATACATTCTTCAAGATGAGAAATTTTCTCTTATCCCCATCCACTATGTGTGTACCATTATTTTCCTTCATCTTGATCATTAAAATTATTTTTCACTAGCCTACATTTCTATTTCTAATATTCTTCTAACTTCTATTTTTTTCAAAATTTTAAAACTTCTTACTTTTTCTTAGTTCAGGTGGTTTCTTTCTTGTCATATCTAGGAGATTCCAGAAAACTATGACAAAATTATGCTACATGACCAATATTTTTTACTTTTAGCATATAATATTATAATCCATTGATGGAGAAAATAAATTATAGTTCCTCTTATTCAAAACATTTGCATTTACCTTCTATTATGTTTCCTTATAATAAAAATGATAACAAAGAAAACAATAACCAAAGAAAGTATAGAACCTAGTCATCTTGGACAATCTAGGGGGAAATGATATTTGAAACCATTGTTTTCCTTTATTTTTTTTAGAAGTATCAACCCTTGAGTGCATATGTATATCTTTTAGGTTTATTTGGTATTTGGATTCTTTAGAGGTTGTAACCTTTGAATTCCAATTTTATATAGTTTCCCTTGATAACCAAGATTTTTCTTGATGGAAGATGACCTTTGAAAATTGATAATATCATATAGGATCTTAGTACATCTAACACACATCAAGTACCAAGTCTCATCATTAATGGGTTACAAAAATTTAGGGGTATGGGATTGGCCCTTTTCCCAACCACACGGTATACCAAATTTGTAATGTCAAACACCAAGTCCAATCACCAACGAGGGGCTAGGACAAATCAAGAGTTAGGCCTCCTTTATCCCTATTTCTAGGAACTTTGATCAACTATGAGTGTCGAGATAATTTTGGGGGTTGAGGTTCGACCTTATTTTATTCCGCATGCCAGAAAATAAAAAATCTAAAGTGTTTAACAATCAATTCACTTTGACACCAAAGACAGTTTGACTTTTTTTATAATCTCATCTTTGCAAAAAAACAACCTCTAATATTAATTACAACAACACAAGCTACAACCTTGGACATCAATTCATTCACAATCAATAATCTTTAACGTCAATGAAAATATTTCCAGAAAGATATACCAAATAAATAAATATATTCAAAACATTAAAAACCATGTAAAAGGATTTTGATGAAATAAATACTTAAAATGTATATCCTAATTAGTCTAGATTTAATATTTAAATTAAAGAACTAAAATTTCTAAAATGTATCTTCTTTCTCTTTGAAATATCTTTTCACCTTTTCTTGTTAAGCTTACCTTAATTAAATATGAACATGTTGTCTTATTCAACCTAGTTATTTTATTCTCTAGCTTTTCTTTGCAAAAATGTGTCACAATAATCTTCACCTTTGAAAAGTCAACCAAAACACTTCTCCTTTAAAAAAAATATTATAAAAAAAATATCTCCTTTCAAAAAATGCAAACAAAAAAAAAATTCAAAAATAAGCAACCACATAATTTTTTGATTTAGAATATCACATATATTTATTTGTATATGTGTGTTTTAATATCCTCAAGACAGGTATATTTATTTAAATAAACATTAAAATGAAAGCTCAATGAACAAAGATCTACCATTTAAAGGCCTTTGGGTGAATCATCTACCCCTTATCATCTTATTTTTACACAAAAACTATATTTCAACATCAAATGTGGACCATCAAAAGGAGTGTTTGATTGAGGGTAAAACAAGTATTGAAGAGACCTGAAAACCTATTTTAAAAATACACAAACGTTGCTCAAAGATACTCACAACATACCAGTAGCCAACTAACAGAAAACACACAACGAATAAAAATAAATTAGGACACCAACACAGAAAAATAGAAAAACATCGATGGAGGTTATTAAGAGTCTCAGTAACATCAATCTCCTTCCAACAGATTAAAGTTTTGATATAAATTATTGATATCCTACAAATTATCCTTAGTCTTATCAACAAACCTTTTAAGGTTTCCATGCATATGGGTATAGGGGCATGTTGAGCCTCCACAACTCTCACCCCATTTAGGTCTCTAGAGCTAATCGGGACCCCCTTTTTTCACTTTTCATTTATTTCTTTTGACAATGTCATTATCCTTCAATCACATCATGTGGGTCAAACTATGGGCTTTAGGCTCCCAATAATTTGATGTCTGAAGTAAATAGGGGTCTTTTTTTTTCTTCTTCTTTCCCTCTTTTATGATTTCTCTTCCCTTTCTTTTCTTTACTTTTTCTATTTGTTCTAGCCTAAGTTGGATTTAGGACTCATTTTGGGCATTTAGGGATGGCAAGTAGTCTCCTCTTCCCCACACCCCTGATTCCCTGACTACTGAAAGCTCAAAGCCCCAATAATATCCAGTCATAGATTGTTGTTTTGGGGTTTTGTGGGTGTTTGAAGGTCCTCATACCCCCAAAACCCCAACACCTTGAAGCCTCGATGCCCAACTGGGGGTCAGGGATGATGTCAACTAAAAACCCTTATATAAGGCATAAGAGACACTAATTTTTTCACATTATCTTCACATAATGATTGAGTCTGTTATTCTCCATAGTCTTTGACAATGAGATTAAGGTTTATTTTATGCACCTTATCAACATATTTCTAGTCTTTTGGGTCGCCATCACCATCGTGTGGTTTTTAGGTATCTTCCTCTAGCTTAGGTTGCTTTTCTCTTGTGCATTCTTCACCGTCTATTTTTGTTTATTTTCTTTTGGGTTGTTGTTAGTATTTTTTCAGTGTCTTTCCCCAAGGTCATGTTATTTTTTTCTCTAAAATAGAGAAATCAACCCCCATTTTGTGCCCTAGAAGATTGGGTAACTCGGTAGATGGAGTCTTAACAATCACTAAGAGCCCCAATGTCATGATTTTGAGGATCTCATAGCCCCTAATTCTTGAAAAGGGTTGGCCCCATCAGATCCCTAGTTTATTGAGGAGCTTTTACAATGATCACAAAGTATAAACACCTTTTAGCATCGTGGGTGGTGAGACCCCCGATCCTTGAAATATGGATAAGGGGATCATCGATACCCATTCCCCGAACACCTTGCATATTTTATGCTAACTATAAATGCCTTCATAGTGTCAGGGATTGTGTGACCCATGATCCCTAAAAGGTGGAACAAGGATCACCCATACCTAATATCCAAACACTATGACAACTAGACATTAGGGTTTTGGGGTGTCAGGTGCATTAACCCTTGATCCTCAAAAGGGTGAGCAAGGTTCAAGCATCCCTAAAACCTTAATCACATTTTTTGAGTCAGTTATAAAAAGGGTGAGATTTTTGCAGTGTCGAGGGTCCTTATACCCTCAAACCCCAAATATTTGAAAGCTGTGCAAGTTTATTTCTTAGGGGTTTTCTTTTTTGCTAGGGTTTTTGTTTGGTTTCTTTTAGATTTTCTTGTTTTTTTGTCAGTTTGGCCTTTTGTTTCCCTAGTTATGTTTTTCTTTCATTTTTCAATTTAATTTGATTTCTAATAAATAATGCTAACAAGTGTTTCATTTTGAGTGTAGAATCTCAAGGTATGTCAATTGTGCAACCAATGATGTTCAAGTTTATGGGTTATAACAAGCCCTCCAAGATGAGGAACTCGTATAGTGAGATCACTGATATTGACATTGGATATATGGACTTCAATTATTTCATGAGAAGGATATGAAATCCAAAAAATCAAAATTTGGATGCATCTTTTATGGTAATGTTAGGATTGGTACATGCAGCAAGGTTCTCGGTAGCCATTTAATCGCCAGATCTCATAATGACTCTTACAAAGAACTATAAACCTAAGGAAAAAAGAGTTTTAAACAAAAAAGGGGACATGGTGTTGAACATAAGTTCAAGTATCATTTAGGAGGTCTTTCGCATTCCTCCTATTGATGAGTATGAAAACATCTCCATTGAGAGGGCAGAGAGTTGGTAAAGGATGAGCCTAACATTGAGTAGGAAATTAACATGAACTATTTAGAAAGGCCTTGTAAGGATGGATAATTGAACAAAACCAATTGTCATAGGGCCTACCTCATGAAGGATATGAAGAATTGTGTGACTTGTTAAGTAGGTTTTTTGGTCTCCCCTGGGAAAGACATATGGAAATATTGACAGTGTTGTATATTGACTCTATTCGATAGAGGAAGAAGAAGATTGACTAGGGGTAGATCATTAGTGACAATATGGACTAACATCTTTACATGGTCAACACTGACCCTAAATTCTATATGAATTCCTACATTATTTACCTACTTGCAGCTCAAGCTTCCTACCTGGTTTTGACAGTCAATGGGTGTCTATGAAGTCCAAAAGCTTATGTATATAAAGTCTATCCTTAGCTAGATAGGAACGAAAAGATAGATGAATTTAGTGTTTAGTGAGTGAATTCCCCTTAGATAATTGACTATAGTCCAGGGTAAATTTGACCCCATTGGTATGTTCAACAGAGTAATGGGGGCCCATTTGAAGCATTAAGGACTCATTCAAATTAAGGACCCAACAGAAAAATTTCTATGTACTTACCTTCATGATCTCACATCCTTGAGCATGAAATATAAGGTCATCTTTTGATCATGAATTTGACTAACACTAAGAAGATTTTGTCAATCCTTTAACATGTAGAATATTTTATGTTTTTTTTCTTTTCATTATCAAGGCTTCAAGTATCTTTTCTATTTATAATCATAGCATTATCACTAAACTTCACAGTGTCACTATCTACATTCTTCAAGATGAGAAATTTTCTCTTATCCCCATCCACTATGTGTGTACGATTATTTTCCTTCATCTTGATCATTAAAATTATTTTTCTCTAGCCTACATTTCTATTTCTAATATTCTTCTAACTTCTATTTTTTTCAAAATTTTAAAAGTTCTTGCTTTTTCTTAGTAGAGGTGATTTATTTCTTTTCATATCTAGGAGATTCTAGAAAACTATGACAAAATTATGCTACATGACCAATATTTTTTACTTTTAGCATATAATATTATAATCCATTGATGGAGAAAATAAATTATAGTTCCTCTTATTCAAAACATTTTCATTTACTCTCTAGTATGTTTCCTTATAATTAAAATGATAACAAAGAAAACAATAACCAAAGAAAGTATAGAACCTAGTCATCTTGGACAATCTAGGGGGAAATGATATTTGAAACCATTGTTTTCCTTTATTTTTTTTAGAAGTATCAACCCTTGAGTGCATATGTATATCTTTTAGGTTTATTTGGTATTTGGATTCTTTAGAGGTTGTAACCTTTGAACTCAAATTTTATATAGTTTCCATTGATAACCAAGATTTTTCTTGATGGAAGATGACCTTTGAAAATTGATAATATCATATAGGACCTTAGTACATCTAACACACATCAAGTACCAAGTCTCATTATTAATGGGTTAGAAAAATTTAGGGGTATGGGATTGGCCCTTTTCCCAACCACGTGGTATACCAAATTTGTAATGTCAAACACCAAGTCCAATCGCCAATGAGGGGCTAGCACAAATCAAGAGTTAGGCCTCCTTTATCCCTATTTCTAGGAACTTTGATCAACTATGAGTGTCGAGATAATTTTGGGAGTTGACGTTCGGCCTTATTCTATTCCACATGCCAGAAACTAAAAAATCTAAAGTGTTTAACATTCAATTCACTTTGACACCAAAGACAGATTGACTTTTTTTTATAATCTCATCTTTGCAAAAAAACAAAAACAACCTCTAATATTAATGACAACAACATGAGCTACAACCTTGGACATCAATACATTCACAATCAATAATCTTTAACGTCAATGAAAATATTTCCAGAAAGATATACCAAATAAATAAATATATTCAAAACATTAAAAACCATGTAAAAGGATTTTGATGAAATAAATACTTAAAATGTATATCCTAATTAGTCTAGATTTAATATTTAAATTAAAGAACTAAAATTTCTAAAATGTATATTCTTTCTCTTTGAAATATCTTTTCACCTTTTCTTCTTAAGCTTGCCTTAATCTATTAAATATGAACATGTTGTCTTATTCAAGCTAGTTATTTTATTCTCTAGCTTTTCTTTGCAAAAATGTGTCACAATAATCTTCACCTTTGAAAAGTCAACCAAAACACTTCTCCTTTAAAAAAAATATTAAAAAAAAATATCTCTTTTCAAAAAATGCAAACAAAATTTTTTTTCAAAAATAAGCAACCACATAATTTTTTGATTTAGAATATCACATATATTTATTTGTATATGTGTGTTTTAATATCCTCAAGAAGGGTATATTTATTTAAAAAAATATTAAAATGAAAGCTCAATGAACAAAGATCTACCATTTAAAGGCCTTTGGGTGAATCATCTACCCCTTATCACCTTATTTTTAAATGAAAACTATATTTCAACATCAAATGTGGACCATCAAAAGTAGTGTTTGATTGAGGGTAAAACAAGTATTGAAGAGACCTAAAAACCTATTTTAAAAATGCACAAAACGTTGCTCGAAGATACTCACAACATACCAGTAGCCAACTAATAGAAAACACATAGCGAATTAAAAAAAATTAGGACACAAACACAGAAAAATAAAAAAACATTGATGGAGGTTATTAAGAGTCTCAGTAACATCGATCTCCTTCCAACAGATTAAAGTTTTGATACAAATTATTGATATCCTGCAAATTATTCTTAGGCTTATCAACAAACCTTTTAAGGTTTCCATGCATATGGGTATAGGGGCATGTTGTGCCTCCACAACTCTCACCCCATTTAGGTCTCTAGAGCTAATCGGGACCCCCTTTTTTCACTTTTCATTTATTTCTTTTGACAATGTCATTATCCTTCAATCACATCATATGGGTCAAACTATGGGCTTTAGGCTCCCAATAATTTGATGTCTGAAGTAAATAGGGGTCTTTTTTCTTCTTCTTCTTTCCCTCTTTTTTGATTTCTCTTCCCTTTCTTTTCTTTACTTTTTCTATTTGTTCTAGTCTAAGTTGGATTTAGGACTCCTTTCGAGCATTTAGGGATGGCATGTAGTCTTTTCTTCCCCACACCACTGATTCCCTAAGTACTGAAAGCTCAAATCCCCAATAATCTCCAGTCATAGATTGTTGTTTTGGGGTTTCATGGGTGTTTGAAGGTCCTCATACCCCCAAAACCCCAACACCTTGAAGCCTTGATGCCCAACTGGGGGTCAAGGATGATGTTAGCTAAAAACCCTTATATAAGGTGTAAGAGACACTCATTTTTTCACTTTATCTTTGCATAATGATTGAGTCTTTATTCTCCATAGTCTTTGACAATGAGATTAAGGTTTATTTTATGCACCTTATCAACATATTTCTAGTTTTTTGGGTCGCCATCACCATCGTGTGGTTTTTAGGCATCTTCCTCTAGCTTAGGTTACTTTTCTCTTGTGCATTCTTCATCATCTATTTTTGTTTATTAAATTTTTTGGGTTGTTGTTAGTAGTTTTTTAGTGTCTTTCCCCAAGGTCATATTATTTTTTTTCCCTAAAATAGAGAAATCAACCCCCATTTTGTGCACTAGAAGATTAGGTAACTCCGTAGATGGAGTCTTAACAAACCCTAAGAGCTCCAATGTCATGACATTGAAGATCACATATCCCCTAATGCTTGAAAAGGGTTGGCCCCATCATATCCCTAGTTTATTGAGGAGCTTTTACAATGACCATCAAGTATAAACACCTTTTAGCATCATGGGTGGTGAGACCCTCAATCCTTGAAATATGGATCAGGGGATCATGTTGGCAAGTTGGCTATACTAGTGTATATGATTTAGTATAGTGCTTTCATTATGGCAACAAAGTCATATAGTAGTTTGGAGTCAGCGCACTTGATGAGAAGATCAAAAATTGGCTAAGTGTTGAAGACTGGATAGTATATAGAGTACCTGAAGCTTAGAGCATCAGTGCATGTGCATACAACTGAGTTATTTTATGTGCCCTACAAGATAAGTTAGTTAGACTATATTCATGCTTAGTCTAGGAGCACATGATCAAATATGCAAGTATGACAAATTTACAGACAGTTGAAGTTACACAGCCAGTGTGTGCTAGAGAAGAACAGAGTAAGCAGCCGACTGTTAGCATTTTGATTTGTGGTTATATTCTATTGTTGTAAAGGCTATGCACCTATTGTAATTAGGTTTCTGACATGTAAATCTGTTTGGTTGTAAACACGCTTGAGCCAATTCAATTGGAAGCATTGTATGTAATCGGTTAAAGGGTCAGCCTAGTTATTTGTTTTGTATGCGCATATAAATATGAGATGTGCCCATTGTAATTAGCATGGAAGTAGTAATAGAGTTGAGATAAGAAGAGTAGAAGTGTGCTAAGAGTCTATAAGATGTATTAGAGCTTTGGAAGATGTCAAAGCATCAGTGCATCAAAGGAACTGATCTGACAAGTAGTGTCACAGTGACAGTTCATCTAGCAGATATAGTGTGTATCTGAGATCAGAAGGTTGTAGCCTTCACCACTTGAGAAGTGAGATCTAGGATAGTGCATCCACACCCCTAATAGGGTTTATTTTAAAAGACCCCTAATAGGTTCCAACCCTTGACAAGGTCTACTATACTTAATACATTGTAAAGCAACTCCTAACATGGTTAAGGATCTTCTAACAAGGATCTTAAAACACTAGTATAGAATATTAGTGGGTCTCAATTCCCACCGGGATTTTTACCAATTTGGGTTTCTCCGTAACCATATTGGTGTTATGTTTTGATTTCATGTTTCATGTTTATGTGGATATTCATTTTAGTACTTAAGCATTTAAGTTCGGTTTAAGATTAAGTAAAAAGATAAATACAATGAACATTGATTCACCCCCCTCCTCTCAGTGTTCCCATTCCTAATAAATTGTATCAGAGCTCTGGTCCTCAGCAAAGAAGTGTAACCACTTGAGGAGATCATGGACAAAGCATAAATGAAACATCTGAAAAGAAATCTTGAAGCTACTCTTGAAGACCTAGACAGATCTGAAAAATAAATTGAAGAACTTAAAGAAAAATTAAGTGATGCTCAATAGTCATCAAAAGGCTAAGAAAATATTTGAAAGAATGCTCTACCAGTGATTTAGGGATTATGATCAAAAAGCTTAGTGAAGAAAATTCATCTCTAAAAGAACAGATTGAAGAATTAGATGATAAGTTGACTAACAATCAGGAAGTCTATGATCAATAGATCAAAGAGAACCTTCAACTAAATGAAGAATTGAGGAAAGAAAACATGGAAATCTTGGAGCTAAGGAACAACAAAGAAAGCTTGGAATCTGAAGAAGCAAAGAATCACATTGATAAATTGCACACTAGTTCTGATTTGATAGAATCTCAGATGTATGCAAGAAGAGTTAAAGAAGATACTAGCTACATTGGATACAATGAAGCACAAAATCAGATTGACAACATGCGAGAAAGAATGAAAGCACCAAAAGACACCTCAGATGCTAAGGTGATTGGAAGTTAGACTAAAGATCATGTTGAACCATCCAATAATGAGTGCAAGCTAGTAGATCGAACTTGTTATGCATGTAACAAGCATGGATATATCGCAAGGAACTGTACAGGGGTAAGACCTTTCAATGGTTACTGTTATTCATGCAATAAATTTGGTCATAGAGCTATGAATTGTAAGACAAGTCAGAAGAACAAGACTTAGCATAATCAAATAAATTAGAATCAGCCAAATGTAAGAAGTTCTTAGAATGTTACATGTTAGATATGTAACTATAATGGTCACTCTGCAAGACAATGTAAAATGGTGACCCGTGTCAATGCACCAAGGAATATAAGGCCTCTAGTCATTTCTCACTCTTGTAACAAAGCTGGACACATCTCAAAGTTTTGTAGATCAAGAACATAAGGTCAGGAAAGCCCTAAAAAGCCTGAAGAACCCATATTGGATACCGAAGGAGAAGTCAATTTTGTGAAAGCTTCAGAAGATGTGAGCTTGATTTGGTCAGAGGCAAAGAAGGATAAGGTTGATAAGAATGTATTGGATGCATCCACAGTGGACGTACCCTCTACATTAGGATGAATGGCCCTCAGGGTCATAGGGGGAGCTAATTTAGCTCTAGACCCTTGCGCGGCTAGTATACTCACTTTTAGAGTATGCGCCTTTGGACTTAATCCTTTGGAGACTAGCAAAACCTATGTGCAAGAGTGCACTAGCTGATTGTTTGTAGAAAGAAAGATAGAAATTTTCAAGTGACAGCCTGGTTTATGTGACAAGCATTAATGGTAGATTTTCTACTATAAAGTATATAGAAGTTTGTAAATCTCTCATTGCATTCGAATTCAGAGCGATTGTAGAGTAGAAGAGCCCTAGCATTGATTGAGAAGGATTGTAATTTGATTCATCAAGTGATTTTTTGTGCATTTGATCAGTTGTGGAAACCCTAGTTCGTCACACCGATTCAAGAAGTCTTCAAGATCATTTCGAAAGTGATATCCAAGTAAGTGATGGATACTCCTATAGTATTTGATGTTTCAAAGAAGAAAAGATATGTATTCAAGAGGCACCCATTTAAATCCACCTTGGATGACCTAGAAGGGCATTCTCCCGCATGCTTATGGGTGTTATGCATGTTGAGGACATTAGGACATACATATACTATAAGAAAGAGCTAGTAGGATTGGACAGATTAAGGGCGCACATGGAAACAATGATGAAACCAAACAAAACCTTCATAGATGAGTATGTGCAATGGAATAATCACCCTATAGTGGAGTATGCTATGGCATATGATTTCTACGAATCATAATGGATCAAGATTCTACTGAGCAAGATTCATGATGACCTATTTTGGATAGGAAAAGTTTCGGTTAGAATTACTATTGACCTAATTCATGAGATGACAAGCCTCTCTAAGATAGGTGTTGTTCTTCCAGCTGAAAAAGATGTGAGAAAACTTGTTGAGAAAACCTGTAAGTCAAGAATTGATAGGCGCGGAATGACCATAGAGCCTATTGAGAAAGATGACATCAAATTGATGTCCATGATACTAGGTTACAAGTTCCAACACACCAGTAGCATGAACAGTGTGTCTGCGGCCACAATTCTTGCAGCTATAAGGCTTGTGAAAGAGAATGGTGAGTTCAATTTGTGTGAGATCTTGCATGCACAACTAATAGATAACATTAAGGAAATCAAGCATGACAAGACCAAGATATTTAGGTTTGGGTCCCTAATTATCTATATGTACTTCCATATTGTTGGAAAGGTGTCAGATTCATACCTAGACAAGACTATTCCTACCATGCCACAGATATCCTTCAAGGCATCTACTGAGAGCACTCTAAGAGACTACATGACACTGGAGTTGAAGACATTTAGAGTCAAGATGTAGATGAGATACAAAATTCTAGAGAAAATAGTTGAAAAATACAAAGATACTATTTGCTTCATGGTTGATACAGACACAACATGCATGGAGGTAGTTGAACCAAGGACAAAGTGGATTCATCCACTTGGATATGAGGTTGAGTAACAAGTCCTAGAAGCATATACACAAGTATTTATTTCAGTGCCTAAAGACCCCAATGAGCCAAGATGGGGAACCTATGTAGAGAAAACAAGAGAAGTAGATGTTGTATTAAATAGTGCAGCAACAAAAAGGAAGGTTGCCAAGGTGACTTCAGAAATATTGATAATTCATGGTGTATCACAAGCAGACTTAGACAAAGCAAGGGAAGAAAAGATTGCTTTGGAAATTGAGATCACAACAATAGCAAAGACATAATCAGAAGATCCTAAGTTGAAGAAGGTAAAAATAGAAAAATCAAATGATAAAAAGGGTAAGACTGATGTTACTCCTTCTGCACCCAAAGAAACCATTAACCTTACTGCTCCTCCTTAGTATAATTCAATGCCTAAGAGGAAGAAAGATATTAGCATTGGTCATCCATCTTCATGAGTAACAAGGAACAGAAGGAACACTCAAGCTCCTCCTGAAGTAAGTTTCAAACCTAGTTTCAGTGTGTTAAGTACAAGGATTGTTGATGAAGGAAGAATTGATCAAGTAGGAAAATTCTATGAGAAATATAGTGAGATTGACAAATCAAAGATACATGGAATGATTTTCAAACACATGTTGAAGTTTAAGAAGACATTCCTAGAACTGAAAACCATAATTCATGATAATGTGTGGAACATCTTGGAGTTCCTAAAAAGATAAGCCATTGAAGAAGATCTGATAATAAGAGAAAAGATATTAGATGAGAGTGTGCTAGTATGTTCTCTAGAGGATAAATCTCTATTATTAGATCTATTAAAACCACATCTTAGAACCAAGTCTAGGACCCTGCACATAATAGACAAGAATTATGATTTGGTTGCTAAGGAAATAGAGAAGGCATTTGAGAATGTCTTCATGAATAGGCACATGTATCCGGCTACTTCACCCACAGTTCAAGTCCCCACAATGGTTTCAAAAGAGTCAGAGACTACTAATGTACCTATAATGGGTCCTTAGGACTCAGCACCTGCAATTGAAACAATATTAGAGGAAGATAAGTTTGCGCCCATATCAGAGACACCCAAGGATGATTCTATCTTTATTGACAATGTAAAAGTTACTATGGCGGCCATAGATATGAATCTAGACAAGTTTGAAGAGGCATTTGTAAGCACTCAAGAGGCTGAGAACTTATGTAGTAACACCCCTCCCACTCATCAAGAAGAAATATTGATTGAGGATATAACAGATGAAAAAGAAGAAGAAAAGAAAGAAGAACAAATAGTAAAAGAAGTAGAAAAACAAAAAGAAGTAGAGAGAAAATAAAATGAACCAATAATAATAAGGGTCAAAGAGGAAGTTATGGATAGTACTCCTATCACTCCACTTCCCTCAGCAGCATTGTTGTCAAGTTTGACACCTGACACAACTAGTTTGGATTCATGGGGAGAAGAAGACCTGATCAAGTTCAGCGTCTTAGCTATGGAGAAAGCCAAGGAGAAATAGGTAATGAGGAATCCCCTCATTGTATAATCAGTAAACATCTTAAAAATCTTGTTACCAGCAGAAGAGAAGGTGTCCAAGGTACACTCCATTGATGATGTGAGTACAGTTATTTCACGGTTCAAGTATAATTTCTCTAGCCTGGAAGAATCTACATCCCTAGTTGCAGAAGAGAAGTATTTGAAGAAAAGGCTCAGTGAATTGGTTAGCAACTATGCACTTAACTTGAGCTCACTAAAGACTGGTCAAGCATCCTTGAAGGAGTTTGCAGCAAAGGGCAGAAAGATCATTGTAGACTATATGAACCAGGACAAATTGACTAGTGATTTATAGGAGAATATACAAGAGGTTGAAGCTATGATAGAAAGCATAAGGAAATCAATGGAAGATCCATCCATTGATGTGAACATGTGTAATAATGTCTACCAAGGATAGATAGATAAATTTAGAAGATAGAAAAGGAGATGTCCAAGATAAGGGCTAGGCATACTTAGTTAAGGAATGCTCTTGCACCCTCATTAGACATACTTAATCAGAATATCAAGGAGATTGATGCCACCATGGTGACATATGATCAAGGTCCCAGCACAGATTTTGAGAAGATGGAAAAGCTACAGTATGCACTATGCGCCCATCTCCAGATTGTAAATTCACTGATCACATTTTGGAAGAAGGAGATCCAAAACCTGTAGATAGCATATCCGGTTGTTCTCTCACAGTAAGAATTTGTAGATACATTTTTGAAGCACCTTTGTTGTTAATGTCAAAGGGGGAGTATTTATGTATAGAATATGGTTATAGATATGTATAGGGAGATATAAGACAAAAAAAATTGTATTAAGGAACAGTTAGCAACTTGGCCATATTCCTTTGTTGCCATCAATGACAAAGGGGGCGATTGTTGGCAAGTTGGCTATACTAGTGTATATGACATAGTATAGTTTTATCATTATGGAAATAGAGTCATATAGTAGTTTGGAGTCAACGCACTTGATGAGAAGATCAAAAATTGGCTAAGTGTTGAAGACTGGACAGTGTACAGGGTACCTGAAGCTCAGAGCATCAACGCATGTGTGTACGATCGAGTTATTATATGCGCCCTAGGAGATAAGTTGGTTAGACTATATTCATGCTTAGTCTATGAGTGCACGATCAGATATGCAAGTATGACAAAGTTATAGATAGTTGAAGTTACACAGCCAATGTGTGCCTGAGAAGAACAGAGTAAGCAGCCGACTGTTAGCATTTTAATTTGCGGTTATATTCTATTGTTGTAAAGGCTATGCACCTATTGTAATTAGGTTGTGGACATGTAAATATGTTTTTTTGTAAACATGATTGAGCCAATTCAATTAGAATTGTTGTATGTAATCAGTTAAAGGGTCGACCTAGTTATTTATTTTTTATGTGCATATAAATATGAGATGTGCCCATTGTAATTAGCATGGAAGAAGTAATAGAGTTGAGATAAGAAGAGCAGAAGTGTGTGAAGAGTTTATAAGATGTATTAGAGCTTTGGAAGAGGTCAAAGCATCAGCACATCAAAGGAACTGATTTGACAAGCAGTGTCACTGTGGCAATTCATCTAGTAGATATAGTGTGTATCTGAGATCAGAAGGTTGTAGCCTTCACCACTTGAGCAGTGAGCTCTAGGACAGTGCGTCCACACCCCTAACAGGGTTTATTGTAAAAGACTCCTAACAAGGTCCAACCCTTGACAAGGTCTACTATACTTAATAAATTGTAAAGAAACTCCTAACAGAGTTAAGGATCTTCTAACAAGGATCATAAAAAACTAGTACAGAATATTAGTGGGTGTCAATTCCCACTGGGGTTTTTACCAATTTGGGTTTCCCCGTAACCATATTGGTGTTATGTGTTGATTTCATGTTTCATGTTTATGTGGATGTTCATTTCAGTACTTAAGAATTTAAGTTTAGTTTAAGATTAAGTAAAAATATAAATACAGTGAATACTGATTCACCCCCCCCCCCCCCTCTCAGTGTTCCCATTCCTAATAGATCATCGATCCCTGTTCCCCAAACAACTTGCATGTTTTGTGCTAACTATAAATGCCTTTATAGTATTAGGGGTTGTGTGACCCATGATCCCTAAAAGGTAGATCGAGGATCACCCATACCCGATCTCCAAACACTGTGACAGCTAGACATCGAGGTTTTGGGGTGTCAGGTGGCTTAATCCTTGATCCTTGAAAGGGCAAGCAAGGTTCAAGCATCCCCGAAATGCTAATCACATTTTTTGAGTCAGTTGTAAAAAGGGTGAGATTTTTGCAGTGTCGGGGGTCCTTATACCCCCAAACCCCAAATATTTGAAAGTTGTGCAAGTTTATTTCTTAGGGGTTTTCTTTTTTGCTAGGGTTTTTGTTTGGTTTCTTTTAGGTTTTCTTGTTTTTTTGTCAGTTTGGTCTTTTGTTTCCCTAGTTATGTTTTTCTTTCATTTTCATAGTTAATTTGATTTCTAATAAATTATGCTAACAAGTGTTTCATTTCAAGTGTAGAATCTCAAGGTATGTCAATTGTGCAACCAATGATGTTCAAGTTTATGGGTTATAATAAGCCCTCCAAGATGGGGAACTCGCATAGTGAGATCACTGATATTGACATTGGATATATGCACTTAAACTATTTCATGAGAAGGATATGAAATCCAAAAAATCAAAATTTGGATGCATCTTTTATGGTAATGTTAGGATTCGTACACATGTAGCAAGGTTCTTGATAGCCATTTAATCACCAGATCTCATAATGACTCTTGCAAAGAACTATAAACCTGAGGAAAGAAGAGTTCTAAAAAAACAAGAGGAGGTGGTGTTGAACATAAGGTCAAATATCATTTAGGAGGTCTTTTGCATTCCTCCTACTGATGAGTATGAAAACATCTCCATTGAGAGAGCAGAGAGTTGGTATAGGGATGAGCCTAACATTGAGTAGGATATTAACATGAACTGTTTAGAAAGGCCTTGTAAGGATGGATAATTGAACAAAACCAACTATCATAGGGCCTGACTCATGAAGGATATTAAGAATTGTGTGACTTTGTTAAGTAGGTTTTTTGGTCTCCCCTGTGAAAGACATATGGAATTATTGACGATGTTGTATATTGACTCTATCTGATAGAGGAAGAAGAAGATTGACTAGGGGTAGATCATTAGTGACAATATGGACTAACATCTTTATAGGGTTAAGAATGACCCTAAATTCTATATGAATTCATATATTATTTGCCTACTTGCAGCTCAATCTTCCTACTGGGTTTTGACAGTCAATGGGTCTCTATGAGATCCAAAAGCTTATGTATATAAAATATATCCTTATCTAGATAGGAAGAAAAAGCTAGATGAATTTAGTGTTTAGTGGGTGAATTCCCACTAGATAATTGACTATAGTTCAGGGTAAATGTGACCCCATAGGTATGTTCAACAGAGTAATGGGATTCCATTTGAATCATCAGCTTCACATTAAGGATCGTTAGGCAGACTGTATAGATCACTATGAGGTTAGAATAAGAGATTATTAATGTAGGATGAGCTTGGACTTGGCTTAGGATGCCCTCAGATGGTACATATAAGAGAAGAACTAGGAGTTAGACTCTAAGGATGTTTTTTTTCCATTAAATAATATAGACATAATTTTTGATAGGCCCATTTTTAAAGTAGAAATAGGAGTTGATGAGTTTTATGACATAAAACATTAAGTAAGGCACGTAATACAATGTACCAGAGATTAGTTGCAAAATCCTTTTAAACTAGAGCCTATTCCTATGAAGCCCAAAATAGATAAGCTCTTGAAGGTGGATAAGATAAAGGGGAAGAAGATCCACATACCAATTTTGAAGAAGACCCCATCCACTTCCTTGCCTCAAGAAGTCATAGGTCATGCCAAGGAAGTGGCTAAACAATATCCTCCTCGAGTCCTAAAATAGAAAAAGGATAAGGATAATAAGAAAGAATAATTTTTTGTTGTTTTTTCCCCATCACTTGGAGCTCCAACAACCCCTTCATAGTCTACCACTACACCTTCCCCTCTAGTTGTAGCTCCAAGTGCCACTACTTCCCCTGGTGTTGCTCCTATGGTGGATATTCCCTCTTCCTTTGGTCCAAATGTTGAACCTTTTAAAATTAAAGTAAAGAAGTCTAAATCATAGCCTCCTCTAGAGCCCTCACACAAATTTTACAAGAGATTGAAGAAGAAACCCTCTTCAATGACCCCAATTCTAGAGACTTTAGAAGAAGAGAAAGAGCTCATGGAGGATTTTGGCCCTTTTTTTGTTCAAAGAATGAGGTCCACTATATTTTTTCCCTGGAGGCTTAACTTAGGAGAGCCTTCCTCATAAGACCTCTATGAACTCCCTCAAATAGGTACAGGTCAAAGGGCTACCCTAGAGATACACAATATTAAATTAGATTCAATAGAGAAATTAGAGATACAGGTTGAAGACCCTCTAGGTCCTGATGAATTTGATATCTTTGATTTTAGAACATCTCAGGTTTCAAGGAATTGTCACAAGAGCCTTCATTAAGGCCCAATGTAATGGGTTTATATTTACAAATGATGGTTGGTGATCTGGGTGGACAAGGACTAGTCCTATACAGACACAGGTTACTCCAAAGATATAAGAAGAACAAATTAGATATGAGGAGGTAGGAGCATAAAAAGACATACAACAAGAATTTAGCTTAGGTGGGGATGATGTACAAGAGGAAATTCATGAAGAGTAGTCCACTGAGAATCTTGTAGAGAAATCAATGGAACGGGTAGAGGAACAAGGTGAAAAACATGGGTTTCCTCTACATCTAGATAATATAGTTTCCTCTTTGTCCTAAGGGAATTCCTCAAAAAACCAAGAGAGGCAAGGGAGAAAGTGTTTTTTTTCTTGAGTCATATCAACCCCTTTTTGCCAACACCAAGTCAAACTAGTTGAATAAGGCTATTCAACCAAGGAATAAAACATACAAGGAGATGGAGGATCTTGATTTTTCAAAGATTGGTTGTTTTTCATGTAGGGGAATCCATCTAGAAGAAAGCTTGAAGGTTTTCCTATATCACTAAGGATACTCAATGACAATGAAAGGCACAAGTGGTTGTTCCTCCTCATGATAAGGCAATATATGACATTACACCCAATGATTTTTTGATGGGATAAGTTGATCTCAAGGTCCCTACCCAAAAAGGAGGAAAGGCACTTTTTTCATTGGATTCCACGATGTTATTCAAGCATGTGCACCACAACGGGACAAAAATAAGGGACTTGGCTACCAAAAATAAGATTTTGAAGGATTATATAGCCCAATTGGTGGGTCCAATAGACCCTAAAAACCCAGAGATAGTATTACAAGCAACGTTAGAGCATAGAAAACTCCAACATAGGTAAATCCATTTTTTAAAGCCTATGAGGAATGGAAGCAGGAAATGGAAGAGTTAGGACAGGTGACCATAAGGAAAGTTTTGACTCATTTCTCCACTATGGTTAAAGAGATTACCACTCAGAATTATATGATCACCAATGAATGGGCCATAGGTATCAGTGGAACATAATTGATGTGTGGTGATTTTCTTCATATTTTGAAGGCAATGAAGAAGGTCAGAATAAATAAATTGAGATAAGCGGTCATTTTTTAGCAAGGGGAAGTTGATAAGATCAATACATGGATGAGGGCCATTAAATTAGCTATAAAATATTATAATAAGAGGAAAACCCCCATTGATAAGAAAATGGATGTAGTCATGCCATTGTTGTAGCACATTGAAGATTTTGTAGAGTCTCTGGCATGACAAATATATCAGGATGAAGATAAAGAAAAAAAACCTATAGCATAAATAATGTCATCCAACAATTCAAGGGAAATTTAGAAAGCATTAACACCAAAGAGGATGTAGATTGGGTAAAGGTCATGAAGAGATAATTGAAGGAGATTGGGAATGAAACAGAGTAGTTTCAATAAGTAGGGAAGCACCTTAAAAGTTTCAGGTTAAATTAGCAAGCTTCCCTAGAGTACATGAAACTTCCTCCATTTGGGGAAGTCAATACAATAGTTTAGAAATTCATACCAGATCTTCTTGACTTGGTACCACATGTGTAGAAATTTATTTTCACATTCTTTCATTATTTGAAATTGTTGATGAACAATGAGCTATGTTTTGCTAGAATTGGCAGATTTTTGGAGGTCAAATCTTCACTAAGATGGTGTTTTGGATATCTTCATTTGTCCACAAGTTTGAGCTGATGAAGAACGAATTTTTTCTTGAAATCTAACTCATTCTTTTTTGCTAAAAAGTGGATCTAGGCATCCAACTTTTTGGTGCAGTAAAATTGGAGTTCTCCCAAAATTCTAGGGCACGTTTTTGGGTTTAAATGGCCCCATTTTGAGTTGTAAACATGTAGAACTTGAATTTAGCATGTAATAGAATAGTTCAGGAGTATATTTCATTTGTTAATATTTAGTTTTAATTTTATTATGCCCAAAAACCCTAGTTACAAGTTTGGTGATTTTGAAGTTGTAAACTCAATTCCATATTGTAATAGGGGATAATATTTTTGCAATAGAACAACAAATACATTTGGTGTTACAATCTTGGTGTGAATCTTTGCTAATTTTTTTAATTTGACATTTATTTTTTAATTCAAGAATTAGTGTTTGTTCTTTGGTGAATTTTCTTTGCCTTCAATTAGTTGGTGTTAGCTATGATCAATTTGCTCGTGGTGTTGATTTGATGGAGTTGATCAAAAAAAATATGTGATAAAGGATGGATTTGTCTCACATGTACGCATGAAATGGTATGGTTGTGATTTGATGAATGTTTAAAATCTTTATTTTAATTTCCATAGATGATAGCATTTGGGTAGTTTGAATTGTGAAATTCTAATTCAAGCTATTTCAAGTTTTGAAGATCATATTTGTTATTTCTTATACAAGTTGAAATGGTTCACAATTGATGTTCATAGGAGTTGAATTTTGGTTATTTTCTTAAACCTTGCATTACCCTACATCTTTTGCAATTTGTTAAAATATGAGATTTAGAATAGTTATTAGCGTAAAAGAATTAGCTTATTAGAATTTTTTTATTTTGCAGATTTCAAGTTTCCAAGTATTCATATTTTGAGAAAATCAACACAAAAAAATAGTGAATTTCAAATTTTCAATTTCTTTCTCAACAAACCAACAAAGGCCTACCTTGTGTTTTCACATGAATCTTCACTAATCTCCCAGCATGATTGTGACTCAATCACTAATAACCCTAGGAGTGATTCTTATCATTCTTTCAAGAGAGGGACTTGATCTTCTCATCCTTATTAGTAATCCTTGGAATTACCAAATCCACATTTTCCAAATCAATAATAATGTCATCAAGGGACTTGAAGCTTTTTTCATTTATCAACTAAGCACTTTACACTCTCAACACTATTTTGAATAGTTTTAAAACTGGTGTTAACCAAATTCACCAAATTTCCACTCGCCTTCTTTGTTTTGGCCTCTAACCCTACAATACACCCTTTGTAGTTAGTCTTTAGAACACTAACATTCCTTGCAACATTCTCCAAGATTTCCAACATCTTGTAGTCCTCCTTTGACTTGGAAACTCCATCTCTACTTTGGATCAAAGAGATGTTATTCTAAATAAAGTAATTTTTTATGTTAATTTGGTTGATCTTGTAGGAAATATATAGCAAACAACTAAGAGGGGGGGGGGGTGAATTAGTTGCTTCCAAAATAATTAAACCTTTAACCCCTTAAACCATTAATTACTTAAACCATTAATACCAATTTATAGAATGTAAATCATGTAAACACAAATTAGAAAACATCAACACCATATAACTCAAGTATTTTTATCGTGGAAACCCAAATTAAGGTGAAAACCATAGTGGGGTTAAGACCCACAATAAGACTAATACCTTGTTAGAAGTATAGACTTATTACAATATAGAGAATGCACATGTATTCAGGCACACTGCCTAAAGTTCTCTACTCAATTTTCCTTTGGCTACAACCCTAAGGAAATCTCACTGATTACAATCATAATTCAGACACCATTCTGATAATTCATGAACTGTATGATAGCATCTACATATACCTTGGTTAGTTCCATTTTAGTATAATCAAATCCCTTGTTTCTATTCTCTCTTCCACATCCAAATGATAAATCTATCCCTTAGTAGATCTTTAAAAGTGATTCACTAGAAACCTCTTGCATACTCCAAAAATTGGCGCACACATGCGGCAAGCTAAATCAAACCCTAATTCACCATTTTTATCAAGAACTAGATTGACAAAACCTAATCCTCAAACATTCAACTCTTAGCACCAAAATCAACCATCAAGATCACTACGCACTTTCCAAATATTCCTTAGATCCATCAATAATACCTCAAAATAATAACCATAACCCTAAAACATTTTACCTATCTCAGAAAAATAGTTGTATCAACGTTTCTTAACATGTTGGCTAAGGACTCAAAAACATAACTTAAATCCATTGAACTTGGTCACCTCAATCAATGTAAGTTGCCAACTCATCAAGAACATAATCCTAGATCATCCTAAGACATCATGAAACTCAAATAAACAATCAAATCTATCACACTCATCAGATCTACCAACACCTTATGATAAACTTCAAGAACACTAAGATCCTCAACTGAAATACTTGTAAATTTCTTGTGAACCATCAAAATCACAAACCTTTTGAATGGTAAACACATTTTTGTGTCCTTAACACATTCTCAAATTCTCAACCAAAGATCTCACCTTGAGCACATGCACGAAACCAATCTTTGCAACTCTATAATATTCTAATACTAGCAATCAGCAAAATAACTAGTCTTCTTATGTGACACCATAACTTGATCAAATCATCATGTCAGAAACTCAAACTTGACATGAGCCATGTAGAAAACCTCTACATCCTCCCATGAGGTGTGTGAATCCTCATCTTCAGTAACCTTCCTTTTCCATTCATCTGAACATACCGTATTACTGGCAAAACTGCATATCTGACATACAAACTACATAATACTTATCAAAACATCCAAACATCATAGTAGACATGTTGAAATCAATCACAACACATCGAACTTTCCAAAAAATCTCCAAAAATAATCATTCGAACATCGTAAAATGGTTCATCATGGCAACTCTAGCAACCCCTAGTAAATCATTACTCTCTCTCTCTCTCTCTTTGTGTCTGTGTGTGTTTGTGTGTGTGTGTGTCCAACAATAAAGATTCATATAGGTAATGAGGAAAGGGGGCATGAGGCACCTCAACTCTCTATTGAGAAGAGGGGGATGAAGGAGGTCTAATTTAGGTATATTTTGTTCTATTTCCACATCAAGAGCATCTTGAGAATTGGTCCTTCCTCCTTGAATGAGACACTTTTCTCTACATGAGAATCTTCATATGGAGCTACCTCCTTAGAAGCTGACACCTCCATATTATTATTTTTCATTTTCTTCATTTTGTCTCTTTCATCTTTCTCAGAGGGGCTTCCTCCTCCTAAGAATCAAAACCATCCTCATCAATCTTCCACTACTCATCCTATGAATGATTTTTGCTCAACTCTATTTCCATATCATCTCTTGAATCTAACCCAAACTCTTCTTCATTTTCTAAGGGATTAGATATGTCATTTTGAGCTTTATAAAATGAAGTTACCATGATATAAACTAGAGTTACCATGGCATCAAAATTTCTTAAAATATTGCTCCAATTTTTCATGGTGCAGGGGATCAAGTTGTGAACCAAGGTCAAGTCTTGGATGCAAATCCAAATCAGAACATTTAAGGCATCATGTTGGATTTAAATTTTATTTAATCTGTGATTTTTCTAGTCCTAGGGTGTGTTGGTTTGTCTATTAATCCTATGTGTGGTGGAAAAGACAAGGTGGCAACCTTATAAGCTCACCTTGCCTTTAGCTACTTAGGACACACTTTTAATTTTTAGCTTTCTTAAATCTTTCCTTAATATTTTAGATCATTTTTTAGTGTCTATGTGTAGCCTAGGTGGGAAAAAGCCTTTAAGGCTTCATTTTTGTCTCCACTTGTCAACAACTTTCTAAAAGTGTCAACTTTGCATTATTGATTTATGCAACTTTGTAAGTTTCTTGTAAATAGATCCAATCTCTACATTTTAAAACTGTAACTAATCCAAGAAGGTTTCTTTGGAGTTACAGGACCCAAATCTTCAAAAACATGAAGTCCAAGAGGTGGAAGACAAATTTGAGAAGGAATAGAATCAAGCTTTGGCGGTTTTACACTATTTTTTACTGGTTTTTATTATTGTACAAATCTATACGGATTCACCAGTATGATCCAAGGATTTCATGTTGTAGTAGGATCTCTTAGCTTGAATTTGGTTTTTTTTTTAGGTCTTGAAACCTCCTAGGAATAAAGTTATCACTATTTCAGTGATTGGAGTTCCAAAACCCTCCTTGTTTTGAGGGTTTGTCTTCTAATGGCCATTTCTTGAAGATCCCCTAATGGTTTTATATGGCCTATGGGGGATCTCTTTTAATTTTAGTTTACTTTGATATTATGCAAAGCTTGGTTGTGTGCTTGGAGGAGCGAAGGAGAATTTGTAGGCCCTGGGTGAGCAACACCAAGTGGTCACCTAGTGTAAAGATGGAGACAACAAGCTCATTCTTGTTGTAGAGTGTATTGGAAGTTGAAACCAGAGATTTGGAGTTTTTTTATGAATCCTTAGAGGATCCCAAAGGCTAGATTCATTTTTGGTATATTTGTGGGGTGGCTCCTTCTTTAAACTAGCTCAAGTAACCCTCATTTTCATGCAATCAACAAACTCATTTCCACATCTGACCTCCCCAAGGGCTAATATTGGGTATTCTGCACTATTTCATGGTGTGTCAAGTGTCCCAAGTGATTAGGGTCAGAGATATAACCTCAATATGGTAGCTCCCTCTTTATGCCACTAAATTAGGCCTATTTATTACTATGCCATAGTGTGAACAGCCATATGAGTCCTTGGACTGAGAAGGTGAAACCATGAGGTCTATTAATACTTTGAAAAGGGTACTCAAATATATAATTTATTTTCCAATTTGTTTGGAGAGATGTTGAGTTATCCAAACAAAACTCAGTTGGCAGGGCTATAAGGAGTCAATAAGGCCTATGAAGAAAATCTATACCTCTGCACTTTTGGGGGAGTGAACCAGTGATTGGAACATGTCACTTTAACCATAATAAGCTTTTATCTAAGTTTCTTAGAACCTCACTCACCCTCAAGAGGATTTGAGCACCTTGGGTTAAGTAACTCCCTAGGGGTCACTTTTATGTTTTGGAGCATCCAAAGAATGAAAAGATGGGACAATGGATTGAAATGGACTTGCATGATGTTAGAGTCCTTTGTTGAGCCCCTAGATTTGATTATTCCTATATTAGTATTCCAAAGTACTTGACTCTGTATCATTTTTGGTATCGGATCTAATCGGCTACTTTTCTTGAAGAAGAAATTGGTCTATGTCAGAGATAGCATCTTTAGTTGGGAGTTACAACATGGTGACTAATGTAGGGCTTGCTAATAAGGTGGAGGATCAAGAGGAAGAGAATAGGTTGTTGAGAGAGAGATTAGAACAATTTGCAGACAAGTTGGATCGAGTAGAGAGGATTGTAGAAAAGAATGAAGAAGGTAGACAAGGAACAGATGAGCATGAAGAGGAAGAAGTACCTAGAGAAGGACTAAATATACGAGAGGATAAAAAATGTTTCCTTCAATCCTTAGAGACTTTAGGAGGAAAGACAATGGATTTACCCATGTTTGATTAGAAAATGAATGTTGAGGCTGTGATATATTGGATTGAAGCCTTAGAAAATTACTTTGAATGTGAAGGGATCATTGAAGCACAAAAGCTCAAGTTGGTAAAGTCTAAGATGAGGGGAGCAGCAGTAACTTGGTGGAACTTCATTCAAGACGAAAGAGCTAAGGATGACAAGAAAAGGATCACATCATGGATAATAATGGTTTCAATGGTAAAGGAAAAGTATCTACCAGAAGACTATGAAGTTCAGTTACATGAAAAGAGACAAAACCTAAGACAAAGAAAGATGGACATCAACACATACACTGAGGAATTCCAGAAGTTAAGTCTCAGGTCAAGAATCACAGAACCTGAATGTGTTAAGGTAGCAAGGTACCTAAATGGCTTGATAATGAACATTCAAGAGGAGTTGCAATTGGTGAGTCCTAATATAGTATCAAGATGTTACCAATTGGCTTTAAAGGTGGAAGAAAAAATTAGGAGGAGACAAGATCAAAAAAATAGAGCTAGGGGTAGACAACCATTCAAAGGAAGAAGTCACTCAAGGGGAATAAGACCTAGTTTCAACTCTCAAAATGAAATCAGTCAAGAAACAAATAGGACTGATAATTTTAGAGGGAATTTTAGGGGAAGAAGACCAAATTTCAAAGGAAGGTCACAAGGAAGAGGTAATGGAACCATTAAATGTTTCAATTGCAACCAAGAAGTACATATGGCCTACAAGTGCTTAGATAAGATAGGGTCTAGCTCTCAACGAAAGAGAAGAACACATTTAGTCAAAGAATCTGACCCTTAGAGTTATTCTGATTCCTATATATGGGAACTCAGAGCAAGGTGAAGCCCTTATGTTGATAAGAACACTCCTACAAGAATCAGTCACCAAGGAACCACCTCAAAGAAAGTCAATTTTTAGGATAAATTGCAAATCCGGGGGGAAAATATGTAAGGTTCTACTTGATTCTGGTTCAACAGAGAATTTTATTTTTCTTGAGATGGTTGAAAAGTTGAAATTGAGAAGAGTACCTCACCCATGCACTTACAAAGTCTCATGGCTTAATAAAGGATATAAAACTCTTGTGGATGAGCAGTCATGCATTGAATTTCAAATTAGAGCCTACAAGGACATATTGTTATTTGATGTGGTGAAGATGGATGCATGTCACCTTCTCTTTGGAAGGCCATGGAAATATGACCTCGAAGCCCAACATGATGGTGTTAAAAAACCTATACCATAACTAAGGATGGTAAAGTGATTGGGTTGGTACCATTGTCCGAGACAAATCAAGGAGAGCCTAAAGGAAAAGAGGTCAAGGTAATGATGATGGGAAAGAGTGAACTCTTAAAGGAAGTAGACAATGAAAATGGGCCTTTATTTTCCCTTATACTGGTTCTTAAAAATAAAGTGGAGAACTCTCCAATGGAGAGGAATAAGACAAAGGAATCTGCAATCAAGGACAGTCTGATTTTGAAGATGGAAGGTGCAGAAAAGTCAAATGTTGAAGTGGCCACCATTCTTGACAAATATCAGGGTATAGTTGTTGAGGATATGCCAAAGAGTCTACCACCAATGAGGGAGATAAATCACTTCATAGATCTCATACCAGGTTCAACACTACCAAACAAAGTAGCCTACAACCTAACACCCTAACAGAATGAGGAGATGGAAAAAAACATTCAGGATTTTCTTGAATCTGTTCTAATTGGCAAGAGCCTAAGCCCATGTGCAGTGTCTACTATTTTGGCACCAAAGAAGGAAGGAACTTGGAGGCTTTTGACTGATTCCAAAGACCTCAACAAGATCACAATAAGGTAAAGATTTCCAATGCCTAGAATAGAGGATTTTCTTGATTGTTTGGGGAGTGTAATCTATTTTTCTAAAGTTGATTTGAAGAGTGGGTACCATCAAATATGGATTAGGCCAGGAGATGAATGGTACATAGATTTCAAAACCAATGAGGGGTTGTATGAGTGGAAGGTGATGCCTTTTGGGTTGTCCAATGCCCCAAGTACATTTATGAGGCTCATGAATAAATTCTTCAAGGATTTCATAGGAAAATTTGGCATAGTATATTTGGATGATATTCTGATTTTTAGGAGCACAAGAGAAGAACATTTGAAGCACATAGACATGGTATTGAAGAAATTATATGGGGAGAAGATGAAGATCAACTTGGACGAGTGCATTTTCATATAAGAAGAACTTACATATCTTGGTTTTGTGATCTCCAAGGGTACTCTCAAGTTGGATCTGTACACACTAAAATGGTGCACTTCTATGGATCATTACATGCAAGGAAACTCAAGAATGAGCCCTCACAAATTGATCCATAGCTCCCTAGGCATGGAGTGCAAGGGTTTTAAGAATGCTCTCAGCTAGAGCTATTTAGCCTATAACCTTGCTAGTAAACCATGCAATGGGAGATTCAATGAAGACAAGGGAAAAAATGCCAATATCCTCAAGAAACAAGAATGAAAATGCAATGCAATGCAATGCTAGAAATGGAAATGCAAGCTAAGCTATGAAAGGAAATATGCAAGTGTTACAACCCAAGCTAATTAATCTATGTGAGCTAATCTAGAGCATAGAAATGAAGCTAATCTAAGAAAGCATAAATATGAAGCTAAGCTAAGAATGCAAGAATGAGATGTAGATGCTAAGAATGCTCCAAATCTTCAAAAGCTCCAAAGTGACCTAGAAAACTTGCAGCATAATATTAGCATAAAAAGTTAGGGTTCTAGAATGAAGAAGAGAGCTCTCCTTTTATAGAAAATGAGGAGAAATGGACCATGGAGATTAAGAGGCAAAAGATTTAATCAAGGGTGGAGCTTAAAAGAGGAGCAATCCATGTGCACAAGTATCCTCCAATGAGAAAATAGGAGTTGACTTTTGTGTCCATATGAGACAAAAAGTGCTTTTTCCCTTTTTATAAAATAAGAATAATGCTTTATTTGTGCAACTTAGGATAAGAGGAAAAGTGGGGGATTTTTATTTATTAAAAGGGGAGGAAATATTCCTTTTAAATAAATAAAGACTTAGGATAAAATGGTTAGCCCATAGAAAATAATCGAATAAATGATAGAACTAGGATTTGATCAAGAATAAGCAATTGATGATTTAGCAAAAGGGACTAATAGTCTAGATGACCATTTTTAGGTGTATACATTTGCCCCTCTTTGACTAATGTGTGATCGATCTGGGAACACATGCAGTCAAAGAATGATGTTGAAATGTGAGATCGATTTGGGATCACAAAGCAACTTAGATTAGCCAAGAAAGAAAGAGATAGCCAAGAAGGCAAGCAATAGCATTCTGACTCCAAAGAATGAAGTGCAGAAAAATAACAAATCCTACATGGTCAGCCTGGTAGCAACAGTACTAAACACTTAGGAAAGAGATAACCAATTATATATGATGTGTCTACCCCCTCGGGATCGAAAGTGAAATCTAGGTGGAGGGAATGCAGAAGCAAGAGCAACATAATCAAATCACTAGAAATCATAATCAAAGAGAGAGAATGGAATAACCATCAAGCAGTGAAGAGATGCCCCACACATGGGACACGGGGCACGAACCTGTCAGTCCCTCAACCCGTAAACACCATAGAGGGGGATTGGAACTTGGGATGTGAAAGTGAATGAAAGACTAGAAGTTTGAAAGAGATGGGGATGAAGAGGTGAAGAATGCCCCAGCGAAGATCAAAGGATCAGGCCTCAAAAGGTTAGCCAACTGTGCGAAAGAGGGGGAAAAGGTGATTTGGATGATCAAGGTGAATGTGGATTTCAATTTCAATCCCGAAATGAATAGAAAATGATGTGATATGAAAGACAAGAAGTGAAAGAAATGATCAGGAAGAAGCGAAAGGTGAGTGCAGTTGATTAACACATCCATGAAAGATGAAAGGAGAGCTCTCTCCATATGCAAGATGCAAAACTAAACTAACATGAACTTAAAAATGCAAGCTACATGAAAAGTGGTTTACTTGCAAGGTTACAAAGCCAATAGTCATCTAATAATCATCATTGAGCGTTAGGTAGCGTCGTAAGATCATACAATGCACACTAGCATAACTATGTGGATCTGAATATGATCTATATCAGATAGAAATGTGGAAATCCCACCTAGGCATCAAAGACATTAGGTCAAGATGACTAGTGCAGTGAGATTACCTAAGTTTGATATAGCAAGATTATGCTCGCATCGAGACACAAGAAAGTCAAGATGACTATAAGCATGCACTTGCAAAATAGTCAAGGATAATACCTTGTAGATCCCAATGTCAAGTAAGACCAGCATAAATGCTCATGATAGTTAGGACCAACAAAATATACCCACAAGCAGAAAAAGCAATAGAACATGTTCTCATTCCCTCAGTCTTCTATCTATGCATCATCAAAAATGATCATAGGGGAAGAACACTCAGCAAAGAAATCATCATAGACAGCACGCAAAGAAATAAAATCAAACAAATCTCAGCATGTCAAGTGCGTGTGTGTAGGTCATAGAGTCAAACTTTGAGTATCGCATCTGCCAGTGAGAAATATTGCATCATCTAGACTGCGGGTAGGACATCTGATAAGTGTTGACAAACACTCGACGCAAGGGTAGTGTTGAAAAACACAATTGGGGTTGTGTTGAAAAACACCATTTGTGAGGTGCCTAAAAAACCCAGACGCACAAAGAGACCCAAGATAAGCTCAAAACAACGTATGCCCCCTAGACTAAGACAAGAGTCAATTCCAGGCTAGGAGAGGCAAACCGAGAAGTGGAGCGAATGAGCGCCACACAAGACTGATAGACATAGGTGCAGAGGGTCTCAAGTAGCACCTGTTTCAAGGTTTTCACCACTTGATAGATTTATTGCAATTTTTTCAAGACTTTTTATAAAAAAAAAATTTGTATTTTTGCTACCAAGGCGCCTGTTTCTAGGTTTTCACCAAGGTACTTTTTCAATTTTATTTTTTTGATTTTTTTAAATTTTTTGATTTTTTTGGTGAGACATCAAAGCGCCTATTGCTAGGTTTTCACTAGGATGCTCATTTTTTCAGTACTTTTTATGCTTTTAAAGATTTTTTTAGCATCATATATGAATTTTTTTGGTATTTTTTCAGGATCATAAAATATGTACAAAGGATGCCCCAGACAGAAATGGGCATCAAGAATCTGCTTCCTCTGATGTAGAGAACTGATAGGCCCCAGGCCCAAATGCTGCAACTGTGACAATAGGAGGTCTCAACCAGTTCGACCAATAATAACCAGTCCTAAGCAATGTCTGAGCTAGCGGAGGATCATTAGAATGTGATCCACATATGCCATCGTGGATTTCAGCTAGCACTTTTTCTGACTCCTCTATTTCTAGACACTTAAGGAGAGTTCCATCTAGGCCCTTCCTATACAAGTCACCAGAGACAAAGGCAAAGTGTAAGGGATGGTGTAAGGAATGGCGTGGTGGATTTGCAAGAGGAATATGAGGTGGAAGATATGAAAAGATGGTAGGATTGTAAGATTTGTGAGCAGGATAGCGTAATTCATCCACCAGGAACTTGAAGCAAAATTTATGCTTTTTCATTTGTAAGATGGATGTTGAAGTAACCAAGGCATTACCAACTTTTTTCTTAGCTCTAGGAATAGGCTGAAGTATAATAGATATGAGATCATGCTTGAGGTAGTGCATCATTTTTTTGTAGAGAATCAGCTTGTCATCTTTTATTTGAGAATCATTATTTTTGAGCAGATTTTTATTTTTACTTTTCTTAGGTGTGGATATCGCCACAATGTGGTTTTCGCCATCCGACCATTGCTCTTTTCTTTTGACTTGATGACCGTGATGTTTGATTGATGATTCAATCTTTTTTGTTGCTAGTTCTTTGGTAGAAGAAGTAATAGGTGTTGATGCGAGATGAAATGAAGTGACTGGTTCAATAGTATTTATGTGAAGGATGTCATCTCTGGTGACAAGAGAGGTGGATCCTATAGGGTAAGCTCCAAAAGTAGCTAGATCTAGATTCGTCATAGAAGGACCAACGTAGTCTACTAAGGCAATACGGGGAACAAACTCATCAGACCCTGCACAAGACTCATCAACTACGTCGAGTGGGTTACGAGAGGTATGAACCACATCAACATCCATATCTATCATGGGAGGATCTTCAGGAAGAGGCTTAAGATTCTGAGAAGTAGAGATACTCATGTCATTATGTGAGAGATCACCTCTTTGTAGCAGTCGTGCAATGTTGCGACGTTGTCTATCATAGTGCAATGATTCTTTAGGCACATAGGTTCTAGACATAGAGGCCTCAGCCATATCATCAGTAGATATACATTCTTCTCCCCAAAGGAGTGAAGTAGAAGGAAGATCATCTCCCATTTGAGCCATAGTGTGTAGCGGTGACTCATCTGTATCTGTGTCTGAATTACTGAGCATGGGAGTATTTCTAGAATCCTCTCTATAGATCCACTCTTGAATAGCTTGTTCTTCTCTTTCTGCTTCTAAAGGAATGGATGAAGGAACAAAAGTATCAAAGATCACCATAGCAGAAGTGGAAGGCTTCATCTGATCAGAAGGTCTCCCATATGACCTAGGAGAAATAGGTATAGAAGCAAAGGAACCTAGTGTATATTCACCCATACCAAGGCTCATCATCTTAAGTGATTTCTTAACAGTAGCTAGAGACGTACTAGGATCAACAAAAGGTTTATTATGAGGAAAAAAAATTTCAGTAGCAGCAAGAGCATTGATAGCAATAGTATGGTCTCCAGGAATCACAACCTCAGTGCCATTGTATGGAAATTTGACGCACTGATGATAAGTGGAAGGAATAGCCTGCATGTCATGGATCCAAGGATGACCCAAAAGAATTTTATATGCGAGTGGGATGTCCAATACTTGGAAGCTAATATCTTTCGTGATAGGGCCCACTCAGATAGGCAGTGTGACAAGACCTTTGGAAGATCTTTCCACTTCATCATAAGCTTTTATAGTAATCTTCTTCTTGGAATCCATAGCAAATTCTGACAAACCCAACTGTTGTATGACATTGAAAGAAACAATATTTAACCATGCATCATTGTCTATCAGGACTCGGCGGACTCGGGTATTGTAGACTAGAACTTCAATGTGTAAAGCTAGATTATGTGGGTGAGCAATAGATATGTCATCTTCTGCAGAAAAGGAGAGAGATAGTGGAGATGAAATGTGGTTGACCATAGCCTGAAATTGATCTGGATCAATGTCATTGGGAACATGTGTTGTACGTAGAGCCTCATCAAGAATCTCTCTATGCGAAGAGGATAACCGAAGCAACTCAAGGATAGATATCTGTGCTAGTGTCTTTTGCAAATGTTGGACAAGATCATAGCTAGGGGTAGCTAAAGGAGCCACTTGTTTGGAAGGAAAAGCTTGCTTGGGATCTTGCGCAGTTTTAAGGACAATCTTGGCTTGCCCCCTAGTAATAGCATTTAGTGTCTCACTTCGAGAAGATGAACTACCACGTGTTTGCAAGACTAACTTTGGCTTACCATGATTGGTGTTATTATCATCTTGAGACCTCATCATTAGAACACTCTCAACGGGCTCTACCATGTTAATCACAAGCGTATTAGAAGGATACATGTAATTGATCTTTGCATCATGATTCTTCTTATGTGTTTGAGAGGTTTCCCCCTTATCATGATTAGGTAGAGGATCTTTGAAAGCTGTGTGATCAGAATTTTTAGTTAAGCCATCAGTGGAGATTGTGTCATTCTCAATAAGATCCTGAATATCATCCTTAAGCCTAAAACAATTGTTTGTTGGATGTCCCTTGTTTCTGTGATAATGGCAGTAATGATCCTCTCTCCACCAATCAGGCTTATTTATCGGATCCCAGCTACCAGGTTTATCAGGAAGCGTAAGATATCCATTGTCAACCAAAGTCTTAAGGATCACATCGTAAGGTTCTGCCAACTTGGTATAGACTTGCTTTCGAAATGACTTCTTAGGCTTATCTGCATATTGAGCTTTAGGAGCATTGAGTGTTGCTAGCTTCTTGTTGTTTTTCTGCATAGATAGTGTTGGAGAGATTGAAAGCGGGCTCTTTAACTTTAGGAGCATCAACAACCCCATCATTAACAACATACTTGTTCTTATTCCAAGGTTTGTTCTTGTCTTTACCATTGCCTTTAGCATCTTTATTAATAACAATATCCCCTTTTCTTATAGCTACATCCTCAATCCAATATGCACTTTCAACCATGTCATGGAAGGAGGAGAACAGTTGCTTCCTTAGATCATAAAATAGCTCAGGCACAAGTGTGTTGACGAAAATGTCAATCTTTTCTCTTTCGGGTAGCTGACGAGGATATCAAGAATACAATGACCTCCAACATTGTAAGTAAGTTGCAAATGGCTCACCTTGATGTTCTCTTAGATTACTAAGATCTATCACAGTGACAGGTTCTTGGATGTTGTAAGAGTACTGCTGGGTAAATCGCTGAGCTAACTCATCAAAAGTCTTAAGCGGTGGTGTCAATTTCACAAACCATTCCAAAGCTTGGCCTCTTAAGCTTCGAGGGAATAAGCGTAGAAGATATGTGTCTTCATGAAGAAAGTCCATACTAAGAGCATAAAAATGACGCACATGGTCATGAGGGTCACCATTTCCATCATACTTGTCATATTTAGGAACCTCAATATCCTTAGGAAACGGGACCATGTATAGATCTTTATCAAAAGGAAGAGCACAAATTGATTCTACAAAAGAGACCTTTGGAGGCTCTCTTTCTAATGCCATTTGGGTAAGGCGTTGATTTGTCCGACGTAATTCTTCTTGAAGGACTTCTAATTCAGTTGGTACTCTTTGTTGGACAATTTTTCTGACATCATAGCTAGGAGGAAGCTTGTATCCTCTAGAAGTCATATATTGAAAATATTGATCGCCATTACGCTCTAAAAGCTTATGCATCATTCGTTGGAAATCCACATCTTGTTCACATCTCATAAGATCCTCACTAGAAATCTCATCATTAGCCTCTGCCTCATGTTGAGAGGGAGGAGGTCTAGGTGGTGAAGAAGGCATAGCAAAAATTGGCCTTGGAGGAGATCTTGGTGGCGTGTTGTTGTCATTGTTGCCATTGTTAAAAAGAGGTCTATGCTCATGATTACTAGTCTCAGGTTGCTCATGAAATGTCCCTCTATAAGCCATGCACCTAGTAGCATCCATCCTTTGTTGATTGTGTTCTTTGTCTAAGCGCGCTTGATTATCCTTACGCTCAAAGTGTTCTTGCAAGAGTTGAAACTTTTCTTGTTCAGTCAAAGTGAGTGAGACACTATTTGTGTTTTAGGGGGTCTTGAATGCAGAAAATAGGAAACCTCCTTTATACCACGGTGTAGCCTTAGAATTCTCAGATTGGTCAGAACTAGAACTATTGTTGCTAATGGGTGCTTTTTGAACATCTAGTTGGAGAAGGTAACTGTGTATAATTGAATGGAGGATGACTCTCCTGCTCAAATTGAGACCGAGTTGTAACCGGCATGAAAAGAGATGTTGGTTGACTAATAGAATGAGAAAAAGTTTCTTAGATTTGAGATAAGAAAAGCTAATAAAGATCACTTGTCAAAGTAGAACAATAGAGAGATGGCTCGTCAAAAGTGCTCAAGCACTTACAGCAATCAATTGACTAAAGCCAAGCAACGAGCAAGAAGCTCCACAAGCAAGTAGCTAGAGAGGTAACCATGATGCGACAAGTGATCAAGAGTAGCATTCGTTAAACTCAAACCCAATAGTTTTAGCTCATTTGTTTCAGTCTAGAACAAATCTAAGCATGTAGGTAACAAACCAGTTTCAGGTAAGAACAGAAAAAGACATTCTACGACAAGTTAAAGTGCAAGTTTAGCCACTCCGAATTGCAGCAATGACAGGACAGCAAAAAGATTCTAGGTGATACTTTCCAGGCAGACAGGGCGATACTTCTCAGTTCGAGTGATACTTCGCTTTAAGCCAGGTGATAGACTACAGTATGGTTGGGTGATAGAATCCAAGCTAGCAGGGCGATAGTCCAGAAGGCACGAACTATCGCGCGATATACCTCAGCAAAGCGTGTGATAAAATAGTAGGGTGTGAACTATCGCGCGATATTTCTCAGTAAGGCATGCGATACTGTTGCAGATTCGTATGACTTTTTGACCAATGAACATAAAATTCTCAGTTTTAAAGCATTTTGATCAAGTTTAAAGGTTGGATAGTGCAATTTCTCAGTTTGACAAGCAGTAATAGTAGATAAAAGACAGGTTTGCAAACAGTAGGTGATCAAACATGTCATAGAACACTTGAAACAAGGGAAAAAGCAACCTTGCCAAGACAAGCACTTGTGATATCAAAATAGAAAACCTTATGAACACTACTGTGTGTTTGAATGTTGAAAACATTTACACGGGCATAGCACAATCGAAGACAATTCAAGCAATTACTACCTAAAAGGACAAGGCTCATTACTTAACAACGTGGCCCACAACTTGATGCTCCCTTGCCTCACACCAAGTGGTTGCCCACAAGAGATATTGGCATTGTCATGGAAGTGTCAAAAACACAACCAAAGGAACACATATGGTGAGTGTCTTGGGGTGATCCGGGTAAGTCCACTTGGATCAATCCTTGCACCAAGAAGCTAAGCGGCTAAAATAAGGTGGCCTCTATCTAATGGTTCGTAGTAAGGGCTTCCGTTCATAACACCCCTCTTGCTCCTCATAAAGGACTAGGACCTCGCGGCCTCAAGAGTACCTTAAGCATTCTTGCCTAATGCTTTCCCCATGGTCACAATCCCATGAGCTACTCACATCAAGTGAAGACAAGTGTTATGTCTACCAAGGTTTTGTGTCCTTGATAACCTTGAGATTATAGTGAGTTGGAATCACTCGCCACCAAGGAAAATGATGTCAAGGTTGTCCCCACTTGGGTCAGTCCTCTTGATTTCTCAAGAGCAAGCCCGCTAAAGGATCCTTATACTAAACAAAAAGTGGATTAACTCTTGAGGTTCAAGGTTTTTGGTTCACCACAAGGGTGAAGAGCATACTCCCCTATCTCAAGAATCTCTCCCACACACACCAAGCAAAGATTCAGTTACCCCCTTGCTTTCAAAATCTCAAGATGGGTCAAGATTTCTATTTCACCACAAGGGTGAAGAGCATACTCTCCTACCACCTCAAAATTCCTACAACAAGGTATTAAGTGCCTAATAAAGTAAACAACTAGTATATGCCATACTTAATAAAGAAAGCAATTAAATAAGCACTTGATTTAGTTTTTATGCTTAGGGCAGCCCTGCAAAAACCATTAGTAGCCCTTTTTGACATGTGTTCTTTTGGCAAAATATCTCAAGCAAGAGGCACCTACAACCACAACTTGTTAGACCAACAAGAGTTAGAAGAATCAAAATCCAAAATCTAACAATGATTAGTACATGAAAAATTAGATAATCTGCAAAAAATAACTGATCAAATGATAAAATTTGAAAATGAAACCATCATGGTTGGATTAGGCTCGGAAAGACCTTTCCAACGATATATCACACTTAAAATTTTGATACCATTTGCAAAATTTCAAAAAAAAAAATGGGCACCCATTTTCCAAAGTGCACGGATTTGAAAACGCTGAAATTTTCAAAAAATTTCAAAAAGTTAGCTGAGAACCTGAAACTTGCAAGATAGATAAAATAGCTCGCTGCCAAGTACAGACACTAGTATCGCGCGATACTTCGCACTATACTGGGGTGATACTTATCATTCTGCGCAATATTTCACCTGACACCAGGTGATACTTCGCCCGAGACTAGGCAATATACTCTACTATAGCCAGGTGATACTTCTGATAGGTGAAGTATCACACGCGCATACAGAGGTATATCGCGTGATACTTCTGGAAAGTATCGCGTGACAGTCTAAGACAAAAAAATAGAGACTAAAAATTAAGCTAAAAACTTACCAAAAAATTGACAGAAACTGACGAAAATGCAAAATTTAAAGGACAAAGTCTATCTACTCTGCCCCATGGTGGGTGCCAAAAATATGTGCTATAAATGTGTCACACTTCTATGGATCATTGCATGCAAAGAAACTCAAGAATGAGGTCTCACAAATCGATCCATAGCTCCCTAGGCATGGAGTGCAAGGTTTTTAAGAATGCTCTCAGCTAGAGCTATTTAGCCTATAACCTTGCTAGTAAACCATGCAATGGGAGATTCAATGAAGACAAGGGAAAAAATGCCAATATCCTCAAGAATAAAGAATGAAAATGCAATGCAATGCAATGCTAGAAATGGAAATGCAAGCTAAGCTATGAAAGGAAATATGCAAGTGTTACAACCCAAGCTAATTAATCTATGTGAGCTAATCTAGAGCATAGAAATGAAGCTAATCTAAGAAAGCATAAATATGAAGCTAAGCTAAGAATGCAAGAATGAGATGTAGATGCTAAGAATGCTCCAAATCTTCAAAAGCTCCAAAGTGACCTAGAAAACCTGCAGCATAATATTAGCATAAAAAGTTAGGGTTCTAGAATGAAGAAGAGAGCTCTCCTTTTATAGGAAATGAGGAGAAATGGACCATGGAGATTAAGAGGCAAAAGATTTAATCAAGGGTGGAGCTTAAAAGAGGAGCAATCCATGTGCACAAGTATCCTCCAATGAGAAAATAGGGGTTGACTTTTGTGTCCATATGAGACAAAAAGTGTTTTTTCCCTTTTTATAAAATAAGAATAATGCTTTATTTGTGCAACTTAGGATAAGAGGAAAAGTGGGGGCTTTTTATTTATTAAAAGGGGAGGAAATATTCCTTTTAAATAAATAAAGACTTAGGATAAAATGGTTAGCCCATAGAAAATAATCGAATAAATGATAGAACTAGGATTTGATCAAGAATAAGCAATTGATGATTTAGCAAAAGGGACTAATAGTCTAGATGACCATTTTTAGGTGTATACAGGATCAAGACAAGGTAAATGCAATTCTTTCTTGGCCTACTCCTAGGACCATTTATGCAGTTAAGAGATTTCATGGATTAGCTACCTATTATAGAAAGTTTATCAGAAGTTTTAGTATGATTTGTGCACCTATACTAGATGCTATCAAAGGGGGACAACAATTTAAGTTTTTTTGGACAAAAGAAGCCAATCAAGCCTTTTAACTCCTCAAGAAAAAGGTAGACCAATATGCTATCCTAAAGTTCCCTGATTTTAACAAAGTCTTTCAAATTGAGTGTGATGCTAGTATACTTTCCATAAGAGGTGTCCTAAGTTAAGAAGGTAGACCCATTGCATTCTCTAGTGAGAAGTAAAATGAAGCCAAGAAGAGGTATTCATCATATGATCTAGAAATGTATGCATTAGTCCAATCACTTAAAAAATGGAGACACTATTTGTTGCCCAAAGAATTCATTGTCTACACGGATAACCAGGCCTTAAGTTTCATTAATAGCCAAGACAAATTGAGCCATAGGTATATGAAGTGGGTTGAAACCTTACAAGCCTATACCTTTTCCATCAAGCACAAGAAGGGAGCTGCAAACAAAGTTGTTGATGCACTAAGTAGGAGAGTTCTCACTATCTCTAAAATTCAAGTGAAAAGTGTGGGAATTGATGTTTTGAACGACATGTATGCAGCCAATGCAGATTTTGGAGAAGCATATCAAGTATGTATTAAGTTGAATGATAGATACCATCATGATTTTTCTGATTATTTGTTACAAGAAAGACTTCTCTTTAAAGGGGGATAGCTATGCATCCCAAAATGTTCCATGAGAACCAATATCATTCAAGAGAAGCATAGTGGTGCTATGTCTAGTCACTTTAATGGACTAGACAAGACATTGGAACTAGTGAGAAGACACTACTTTTGGCCAAAGTTACAAGTGGATGTTAGGAGGTTTGTAGAGGCATGCTCTATTTGTCAAAAAGTCAAAGGAAGAAGTACAAATGCAGGTTTATATCAGCCTTTACCCATTCCATCAAGACCTTGGGAGCATGTAAGTATGGATTTTGTCATGGGATAGCCCAAGACCCAAAGGGGTTTTGATAGTGTTTTTGTTATTGTGGATAGATTTAGTAAAATGGAACACTTCTTTCCATGTAAATCCACTAGTTATGCATCCTATATTGCGGATCTTTTCTTCAAATAGATAGTTAGAATTCATGGATTACCTTTAAATATTGTGTTAGACAAGGATGTTAAATTTGTTGGTCATTTTTGGAGGAATTTTTGGAAGAAACTAGGGAAAAACCTATCATTTTCATCAGCCTATCATCCACAAACAGATGGGAAAACAAAAGTTGTCAATAGATCATTAGGAAACCTCTTGAGGTGCCTCACAAAATAGCATGGAGAAAAATGGGATTCTATACTTGCTCAAGTTGAATTTTCATATAATGATATAGTCAATAAGAGCACCAACAAGTCACCTTTTCAATTGTTTATGGGATGAACCCAAGGGGAGTGCTTGAACTAAGACAACTTCCTAATGTTGAACCAATAAGTGCAGAAGGAGAACACTTTTCTACAGTCATGAAGGAGGTCCATGATCAAGTAAAATATCAACTCCAAAAGACCACACAAAGGTACAAAGACCAGGAAGATCAAAAGATGAGAGAAGTTACATTTTAAGTAGGAGACCTAGTGTGGGAATTCCTCAAGAAGGAGAGGCTACCAAAAGTGGTGAAGGTGCACCTAGGCATAGGAGCACAATCGGGAGGTCAATGTGTAATGAAAAATATTTGATGTCAAACAAATCATTGTTGATCTTTTTGTAATATTTTATGGTCATTGTAAACATGCCATGAAAGGGCATAAATTCTTGTAAAAGGTAATTTAAGGGTCATTTTGTCAAGTTTTGAGGTCATTATGTGAAAAAGTCACAAAAGTTGTTAACAAGATGAAAAGTTGCAAAAATGCAATAATGTGAAAGTGCATTAAAAGTTGTAAAAGGGAAGTCTAATGATCATGAGAGGTAGTTACATGGTCCCAAATACCAAGGATTCTATAAAAAATCAATGTGAATTCGAACCAAGGTATAATGGAAAGTAAGTGAACATTTGAAAACTTTTGGAGCACTTTGTACTTGTTGTTTTGATTGATTTTTCAAGTTTATTGTGTTGGTTCCATGCCTTGTACGGACATATATGGCATGGAAACCATATAAATTTGTAATGGTTAGATATTATGCTGAATAAAATTTATTTTTATTTTGGTCTGGAGTGCTTTAATTCAGTTTTGAGAAAGTTATGGAAGTTTTGGTGAAAGTGATTGTTTGCAAATTTGAGACTCCCTAAGAACAGTCATGTTAAAATGTGTGGTACGAATGCATCTAGAAGAATTAAAACCTATAAGTGGATTTATTGGAAAGATACATAAATAATATTTTGTTTCCTTTTTTTTAAGTCATTTTTATGCAGATTTGTGAAAGTTGTGACATTTTTAGTGAAGACTGGTTTTAAACCCTCTTCAATGGAGTGGCATGCAAAGATTTGTGCTTATATAATCATTTAATGGTTGGGAATCTTGATGGCACACATATTATGAAATTAGATACATAAGGGTTTCATGTGAAATTTTTTTGGTATCATTTTATTTTGTTTTGTGAAAGTTATATGATGCCATAGGCGGATTTGGAAAATGAACCTTCTATTTTATGACAGTAAAATGGGTCTCAAGAAAGAGACCACATCTTTTGATCTAACCGTTGGATTTTATTTAGTTTTTTATATGTTTTTTTAATCCTATTTTTATATGTTTCCATGAGAGGGATTGGTCAAATATTACATATATCAAAAGTTACATCTCTCTAAGTGTTGATTGCAAAAACTGCTAAGTGAAGGATTGGTGATTATGAAGATGTTTTGCCTCTCTTGAATGTTTATTATATGATGAAATGTTGGATGGATTGGATGGATCCTTGAAGGTTGATTTTATATGTAGTATGTTCCGCATCAAAAATTCAATCACACTAAGCTCTTACCCAATAAATTTGGGCCATGTCAAATTCTAGAAAAATATGGGCCGAATGCATACAAACTCAAGTTACCACCAGACCTTGGTATCTCACCCATCTTTAATGTATGTGATTTGAAACCAAAAAAAGGAGAGACCATTGAAGCTTATACACAACAAGAAAAAGTGGCAACAGATCTGAAACCATTCCCCAAATCAGTACCACCACAACTTGAGAAGGTGCTAGATACTAGAACAAAGAAGACTAGGAGGAGAGAGTACAAGGAATATTTAATCAAATATAGAGGACAACCCGAATTAGAGGGAATACATCTGGATGAACATCATATTTCCAAGTAGGGCTCTTCACTTTAACAACTCATCTCAAGTGGACTTGAGATCTTTTCATCAAGGGAGTATGGTGCAGGGGCTCAAGCTGTGAACCAAGGTCAAGTCTTGGATGAAAATCCAAATCAAAACATTTAAGGCATCATGTTGGATTTAAATTTTATGTAATGTGTGATTTTATTAGTCCTAGGGTGTGTTGGTTTTTCTAATAATCCTATGTGTGGTGGCAAAGACAAGGTGGAAACCTTATAAGATCACCTTGCCTTTGGCCACTTAGGATATGCTTTTAGTTTTTGGCTTGATTAAATCTTTCCTTAATAGTTTAGATCATTTTTGGGTGTGTATGCATAGCCCAGGTGGGAAAAGTCCTTTAAGGCTTCCTTTTTGTCTCCACTTGTCAACAACTTTCTAAAAATATTAACTTTGCATTATTGATTTATGCAACTTTGCAAATTTCTTGTAAATGCATCCAAATCTCTTTATTTTTGAACTATAACTGATCCAAGAAGGTTTATTGGGAGTTACAGGACCCAAACCTTCAAAAACATGAAGTCCAAGAGGTGGAAGATAGATTTGAGAAGGAATAGAATCAAGCTTTGGTATTTTTACACTATTTTTTATTGGTTTTTACTATTGTACGGATCTGTACAAATTCACCAGTATGATCCAAGGATTTCATGTTGTATAAGGATCTCTTATCTTGCATTTTTTTTTTGTTTGAGGTCTTGCAACCTCCTAGGAAGAAATTTATCACTGTTTTAGTGATTGATGTTCCAAAATCCTCCTTGTTTTGAGGGTTTGGCTTATAATGGCCATTTCTTGAAGATCCCCCAATGGTTTTCTATGGCCTATGGGGGATCTCTTGTAATCTTAGTGTACCCTTATATTATGCAAAGCTTGGTTGTGTTCTTGTAGGAGCAAAGGAGAATTTGTAGGCCCTAGATGAGTAACACCAAGTGGTCACCTAGTGCCAAGATGGAGACAGCAAGCTCATTCTTTTTGTAGAGTGTATTGGAAGATGAAACTAGATATTTGGAGTTTTTTAATGACCTTGAGAGGATCTCAAAGTCTAGAGTCCTTTGTGGTATGTTTTTGGGGTGGCTCAGGTTCTTTAAACTAGCTCAAGTAACCCTTATTTTCATGCAATCAACAAACTCATTTCCACATACGACCTCCCCAAGGGCTAAGATTGGGTATTCTATAGTATTTCATGGTATTTCAAGTGTCCCAAGTGATTATGGTCAGAGATCTAACCTCCATATGGTAGCTCCCTCTTTATGCCACCAAATTAGGCTTATTTGTTACTGTGCCATAGTGTGAACAGTCATATGAGTCCTTGGAGTGAGAAGGTGAAATCTTGGGGTTTGTTAGTACTCCAAAAAGGGTACTCAAATATATAATTTATTTTCCAATTTGTTTGGAGAGATGTTGAGTTAGCAAAAGAAAACCGAGTTGGCAGGGCTACAAGGAGTCAATAAGGCCTATGAAGCAAATCTATACCTCTACACTTTGGGGGACTGAACCAGTGATTGGAACATGTCACTTTGACCATAATAAGTTTTTATCTAAGTTTCTTAGAGCCTCACTCACCCTCGAGAGGATTTGAGCACCTTGGGTTAAGTAACTCCCTAGGGTTCACTTCTATGTTTTGGAGCATCCAGAGAATGAAAGGATGGGGCAATGGATTGAAATGGATTTGCATGATGTTAGAGTCCTTTGTTGAGCCCCTGGAGTTGATTATTTCTCTAGTGGCATTCCAAAGTACTTGCCTCTGCATCATTTCTACTATGGTATAAAATATTATAAAATTGTAGTTATCAAATGGAGATACCATAGTATTAAATTTTATAAAATCATAGCTCTCAAAGCAATCTTTCCAAAAAAAAATGTCTACACCTCAGTATTGATTTTTTTTCAACAACAAAGTTAGATTAACAAAAATAAATTAGCCATTGCGAAATAAACTTTATCTAAATTTTAATTACTTTAAATTAATAATAAATAATATGCAACATAAAATTGTGAAAAAATATGCACATACTAGATATCAATATTAATAATCTATGTTCAAGATATTATGAATTTATCTTATTTCTTAAAAATATTTGTGATGGAATAAAAATCACTCATTTCAAATACTATTGAAAGATCGTCCCAAGAAGAATTCAAGGATTGTTGTATATATATCTTTTGAGAAATATTTACTTTCCATGTTTATTGTTTGTTTTACTTTGATATGCATCCTCATCACACTTGACAAGCACATCAAAGTGGGAACAAAATGTAATGGTGAAAATTGCATACCTATTCCATTTCCCTTATATTTTGGGTTCACTTTATTTAGATAGTCTTTTATGCAATATCAAGTCTACAAGTGACACATATCACAAAAAAACTTAACTTGTGACCTTACCATATCTTATCCCCATCATCATTTAACCCAATTCTAATCCTTGCATCTCCTATTGTCCATTTTGCTTCATATTCACGAGCATAGAATTGAACCAAGTCACTTTGGCATGCATGAATATGAACCAAAAACTTTTTAAACTCAAATTTCAAATTGAATCTTGTCTCCCTTTTCCTTCTACCCATTATGACCTACATATTAATTTGTGTACTATGTTGCATTTAAGAACATCTCATATCCATTTTAAATGAGGATATGCAAGAATCTACACGTATGAACATTCAAGATATATCTATAAAAATGTACAATTAAAACAAATATTATATTATCCACATGATAATCCTTGAATGTTTGTATATTATCTTCTATATATATTTGTCATCTAAATTTCAAACCAAATATCACGTTTCATTTGTCTAAAACCCAATAATACAAATTTTATATTAACAAACATACTTTTTTTTTATGTATATTTTACTCAAAAGTAGTAACATAATTATCTAATTGAAAAGATCGAAGGCCAAGTTTAAAAAATGTTTTGACATCGAAGCCAAGGCATAAAGAGCATAAGAGAAGCATTAAAAGCAACAAAAGGGTGAGAATGAACCGTCCTTACAAACCAAAACTTTCAGACAAGAATAAGCCGGCCCAGTCAAATATGCTTCACTCATAAAAATAAAAAGTGTGTCTGGAATGAATGAACTAACAAGCAACTGATACATTTCTTTAAAAAAGGTGGCATACGCATAAGCTTTAGATAATGCAAGGATGCTGGTATTTTAGTAACATATGTGAAATGAAAATAAGATCCAAAGTTCTAAAAAAATGTGCAGTAAATTTGATTCCAAGTATACGTGCAATTGCATTTGGTTGGCTCTTTCAAAAGTCTCCTTTCACCTTTCTTGGCTTCCAGTACACTCTTAGAATACAGTTTTGCTTGATTACTAACCATAATGAAAGCCCATCTGTTGACACAACGTATATGTTCAATAACAACAAAACAACAATCAACTTTATGCATTCTGGAATGGATTGAGCCGCAACTATTATTAGAATATTCAAAATTTAGCTTAAAGGCTGTGAAACGAATAAAAACATGCCTGACTGAATTTCCATGGCTATTATAATGAGCAAGAGTTAATTAATTGAAGCTTTTTTTTTAATCTCTCTCTCAGGTCCCTCTGCTATTTATTCTGCAAGATAGTTTGGACACCTGTAACAAGAATTGGGCTGCTAGATTTAGAAGAAACTGTTATAAAGCCAGTTAGGCATTTGAAGAAATGCAAGTAAGTTGATGTACAATGAGCTGGGCTTGATGTTTCCACCAGTGAAATGATTTTCTGCTTGTTCTAAGTGGGCAAAGCGCAGGCTACTGGTGAAAGGATAGATAGTAGACCTAACATCAGATGGAGTACACCAATCTCCTTAAGTTTCTGCAGGTCTAGAGCTCTTCCCTCAATTCCCTTCTTGAAATTGCTTTTCAAACTGAAAAAATCTTCATATATGCTATTTAGTCCCGTTCTCTTTCCCTAGTTACTGAATGGTAATTCTGAGAGTATATATAGATTGTCTGATATCATAAACTATAAAAGAATCTTTCTTTTATTTTTTTTCCTATTCTGTAGATGCCCAAAGGCAGCAAGACTGTCAAACTCTTACTGCTTGCAAGGCTGGGATGATTCCTACCCCAATTTATGCTCTATCTTGAAGCTGGGTATCCTGGTTTAGGCGGTTTTTCTAAGGTTTCATGTAATCCCCATGATCCAATAGGGTTGACTCTGGTGGGGAATTTCTCAATTGCAAAAGGTCCAATTCCCCAAAACTAGTAGTAAGTGTGAGTGAGCTTTTGAGTCTTGAGCCTTGGCAGTTCAAAAGTTTGAGAACTTAAACTCCTCTAATGGGAAGGTTCTATTTGGGTATTGCTCTGTTTTTTCTAGTATGCCTAGAAATTCAGTCAAGTTTTGTTTCTGGCTATCCACTAAAGGATGAAACAAGGGCACTTCTTGCTCTGAAATCTGCCACAGGAGGTCTTGGGGACTGGGGAAAAGAACACAACAGCCCAGGTTCTCCATGTCTCTGGTCAGGGGTCACATGTGACCAGAACAGAACTAAAGTTATCAGCTTGGATCTCTCACATAGGAATCTCTCTGGCTTCATTCCAGATGACATTCAGTCCTTGTACCATCTGAAAAGCCTCAATCTCAGCAACAATCAGTTTGTCGGTGCTTTTCCAGCAGCAGTTTTTAACCTAGGCAAGCTCAGGGCCCTGGACATCGACCACAATGGCTTTACGGGGGAATTTCCCAAAGGTATTTCGGCGCTGGAATTACTGGTGAGTTTCAATGCTTACAGCAACAATTTCACGGGTTCCTTGCCAACTGATTTTGCCGGACTTCCTCGTCTCAGGAGCCTGAATTTGGCCGGAAGTTTCTTTACAGGATCCATCCCTGCAGAATATGGCTCCATGGGCAGTCTCATATATCTGAATTTAGCTGGTAATAATCTCAGTGGACACATTCCTCCGGAGCTTGGAAAGTTGCAAAAGCTCAGGCGCTTGGAAATTGGGTACAATTCCTATTCTGGTGGAATTCCAGCTGAGTTTGCCAATTTGACCGAACTGGAATATTTAGACATTGCATCCTCTGGCCTCTCAGGTACAATCCCAGCAGAGCTGAGCAGTCTCAAAAAGCTTCGCACTCTGTTTGTATTCAGAAACAATCTTGCAGGACCCATTCCTCATGAGCTGGGTGAGCTTATCAGTTTGCAGTTGCTTGACTTGTCACAAAATAAGATCACAGGCCCCATTCCGAAGTCCTTTGCAGGCCTCAAAAACTTGAAGTTGATGCACCTCATGATCAACAAAATGAGCGGGAGGATACCCAGGTATGGAAACACAGACTATCAATTTTCAAAACAAAATGTTAACATTTCTTTGAAATTGAAAAATAGCTAGTGTCAACTGTATAATCTGTTTAGTTTCAAATGTATTGTTTTTGGGTTCCCACTATACTCATTTGGTAATGGAGTAAAGCCAAGTTGTTCCATTCAATCCTTATAGACGGATGTAGAAGTCAAAAATGTTAGTCCATTCAATTCAATTCTAATTGTGGAACATAGAATTCAAAATCTAATAGTAGAATAGAGAATCTAAAAATATGTCCATAAAATCTTTATGGTGGAATATAGAATCCAAAATATTGTCCTTATGATAGAAGCCAAAATGTTCCATTCAATCCTTATAGTGGAATATAGAATCCAGAATGTTGTCCAGTGTCCATTATGATGGAATATAGAAGCCAAAATATTCCATTCAATCCTTATGGTGGACTAGGGAAGCCAAAATTTATATCAGGAATTTGATGTTGAATGTACATAAGCTCTTTCTGTAATGGCTTATTCACTTGCCTAAAGGCTCTTCTTCTTAGGTAGTGGCTGGACACTTCTATATTGAATAATTCGCTCACCTGTTCAAGTTCACTATTTTCATAGCATTTACATCCACTTCCATGAAGATGCACAAGAAGCACCTGATTGAATCCTTCGTTCAAATTAATGGTTATGTACCCTCTCAACTACTCATTTTTAATAATAGAGTCATTTACTTGTATGCATAATTTTATTAAGTACCTATCTTATTTTTTAATGAAAAGTTATAGTAAATAAAACTTTGAATTACCTACAATAATATTTACTTATGTTTACTTTTGACTGTTGTACATCTATATAATTGAAAATGGTTATAAAAGTTAATTGTTTGGTTAAGGGTAATCTATATCTATTTTAATTTTAAAATTTTAAAATTTATTGTCACGTATTTAGATCATAGAAAATAGAAGTCTTATCATTAAATTAGGCTAATTAAGATAATCAGTAAGCATGCTTGAGTTGGAGTAGTCTTAAGATGGGTGGCCTCTAGCATGCTCAATGCTTCACCTATGTGAGCATCACCTGAATGCAATGATTGTTAAGTGCACCATTCATTCTCAGAAAAGAGATTCTTGTGAACTACTATTCATAAAACATGAATCACGAGTCAATAAATTTGACTCTAAAACTAAACAATTGAACCCTATAATTCTATATCTTGTTGAGTACTAACTCTAAGATTCCCTTGCAGGGCAATTGCAGACCTTCAAACCCTTGAAACCCTAATGATCTGGAACAACTCCTTCCATGGAGAAATTCCCAAGCAGCTGGGCAGGAATCAGAGTCTTAGAACGGTGGATCTCTCTGGCAACCATTTCACAGGAACAATACCTCCTAATTTATGCAGAGGTGGTAAGCTGGTAAAGTTAATTCTCTTCTCCAACAGATTGACAGGTCAAATACCATCTACTCTCTCTCTCTGTTCAACTCTTCAGCGCATTCGCCTTCACAAAAACAATCTCACTGGCCAAATCCCCACAGGCATCGGCTTCCTGTCCAAGTTGAACTACATTGATCTCTCTCACAATGCTCTAGAAGGTTCCATTCCTGCAGATTTCAATAACTGCATTAGTTTGCAATTCTTTGATGTTTCCTTCAACAGTCATCTGTGTGGGCCAATTCCTTCACAAGGTTTCTTCAAGCACATAGATCCAAGGTCTTTTGCAGGCAACCCAGGATTGTGTGGAGGTGTTTTGCAGCCCTGTTCAAGTACAAAGTGCCCATATGACCCTTCAACCAAGAACAAAAGAAAAGTTTTAGGTGCTGTTTTGGGAGTTACTGCTGGAGGTACTGCTGTTGGCCTGGTGGTTACACTGATCTGGCTTCGTAAGCAGTATTACAGGAGATTAGAGAGCACAGGGTTGATTTAGTATATTTCATGGGCATTTACCAAAAGAACTGAAAAGTTATTAAGTTTCCATAGGTTACATTAATAAAACAGGTTTGAGGTATGTTGTTCATAGAAACCCAATAAAGGCTTCCCAAATCCTTCATCCTCCATGAAATACTTGTTAGTGTGTTTAAGATTTGTCAGTTGTGTAATTTAGAATTCATTGTGGGTCTGTTTAATTCCATGATTCTCCAAACACAGCAATGTAATACTACTTACCTGTAATATATTCATCGCTGGCTGTACAATGTATTCTGTAGTGCTGGAAATATGTGAACCACACAAATCCAAATGTACTCCTAGCGCATTAGGTATAATGTGCTTCCATGTATAATTCAAGTAGAAATATGTTCATTTCTCTATTTAATATTATGTTTTTCAAAACTTGTTTTTATTTTAATTCTTAATCGAAGAAACAGGATATTTATATCCACGAATGGTCATGCATGCGGATGGATGGGACTAGATAGATTTGAGATTTTTTATTTTGATTGAGTAGCTGTAAAAGTGATACGTATTTTCTAAGTAGACATCTCTATGACCGACATAGGTATAGATTCTTATCAAAAAGTAATTTGACTTATCTTTGCTCACTTTTTTTTAAGGATGGTCAACTCCATTGCCTCCCCAAGGAACCCCTTCACATGAGAAGCATCATCAATTGAGAATTATGGTTTTCCTTTTTAACCATGTCTTCTCCACCTCCTTCTCAAAGTTGGGCCACCATTTGAGAAATGTAAAACTTGCTTTACCAATTCTTACGAGAAATCATAAGAAGTTTTAGTTGGTTATCTACAAGATAACTTTAGTCTCTCTAAATTAAATCTTTGTTAGTATCTTTAATTCATCGTGAACTATAGAAGGTGAAAAATATAGAAGTGGTTATTTCAAATCGTTTGCACGTGCTTATAGAACCAGAGATGCACTCACCTACATCCTCTTTATTTTCGTCAGAGACTTCAACTATTCCACACCCCTTTTTATTAGAGAATTTTTTGTTCATCCTAATACCATGTGGTTCATCGATAGAAGGCATCTAATTATGTATGCAATATGAATTGATGGCTAGGCCATATCTAATTTGATCAATCCTCAAACTCCCAGGGTATCATAAACTCTACTTAGGGTGCACCAACATAATAAAATTGTACAAGGTGGGCCCCTACTATTCTATAGCATTTATTTATTTTTGTGCGGGTAATGATATATAATTGTCCTTGCAAGCAATATAATAGGAGCCCTCCTCGCAAATAGGCTTTCTGTTATTTTCCTCCATTCCTAAAGCTTTATCAACCTCAATTGAGATTCAAACAAGGATGTGCAATATGACTTCAATGTCTAATTTGGTTATACTAAAAGCATTCAAATTGTTATCCCGCAAAATCCATATATTGCAATTATGTCTTTAGAAGAATAGATCGTGTGAGAGGGGCAGATAAATCAACTAGTAAATAACCACAATTTGAATGCAAAAATAATGATAAACTTCCACAAGTGAATAATGGGCACAAAAAGATGTTTATCAAATAAAATGAGAATGTACGTAATGTATGATGAGAACCTTACATATAAAGACAAGAAAGAGGAAGTAGGAAGGTAGAAATGAATGTTCAACTACCCCTCCAAATATGCAACACATATTAGCTCATAGGAGACAAGTGTTTGCACATGTGTGAAGTCCACATGAGGTGATACAAAAAGATGGATAACATTAAGTACACATAAGATAACTAGTTTGATAATGACTAACAAACACAACTCTCCCCCTCCCCTCCAAATGCAACTTAGGGAGGATAAATAAAATGATAATTGGTCTTGACTAATAGATCATATTAGGAACCCATGTAAAAAATAAAATTATCATAAACAAAGTAAAGGAGAAAAATATATATAAGAAAAACTTCTCTCCAAAATATAAAAGATGCAAAGAGAATGTATAAGAAGAAGATAGAAAATAGAAGGAAGGACTTATCATGACCCCAAAGAGTTATATCTATCACATAAGTACAATAAATATTCCCTCGTAATAGAGATAAAGAGAGACTAAGGAGGCCTCATAAGATGATAGATCTTGCAATGTTGATTGATCCTAAAACAAGGGTGCAAAATGTGATCCATAAATGTCAAACAACTCTCCCGCATAGAAGAATGTACATTGCAAAGAGATGTATGAAATATTTTCATGTGATAAGAATGTAAGTCTTTGAATGATGTACAAGATCAAAAGACAATGATGTCATTTTTGAAAGATGCTTAAGTGCTCTATGTGAAGGCTAACATAGAATGTTAAAAAAAATGATTTGATTAAATTATTTCCTACACAACCCCACAAGAGAAAAACATACATACAGTCTTATAGAATAATCATAATGTAAAGATCAAATATATACTATAATAGTACACAAGATATACACTATAAAAACCCTCAAGAGGGAAAAATCTAACCTCCAAAAGTATCCACACTCAATATAATATGTAGCAACGTAATTTAACAGTTTTCTTGTTGAGTTTGCATGCATACTTCTAAAAAACTAAGCTCATCCAACACACCTTCTATTTGGCCAAGCATGTACCCACACATCCCATGATATGCTTCACATATGCCCCCTTCAGAATAGATTTCAATACAATGACAACCAAGACACAATCAACTAGTCAACTTAAACCATTAAACATCTTCTTACTTATGTATATAATCAACCTCGCTTGTTGTATACATTGTGCATAAGGGTCAATCATTGAAATGCATAATCACTGTCATCCATGAAACCATGTGAATATCCAACATGCTCCCATGCTCCACAAAAGTACCTACAATAAATCTAAGATGTCCATTATATCAAGCAATAAAATCATATCTTTCTCCAGTATGCCATTGATAGAAGAAAAGAAACAAGCCAAGATCAATATGCACCAATTCAAAGACAAGCACAAGAATCAAATCCAAGTGATTTCAGAGGATTCAAGTTATTATCAAATAAAAAATATCCAAATGTTTAGAAATAGAAACTATAGAAAATGTCAATCCATTGAGTCATCCATACCTCAAAGGCATCCAAACATCAATAGAACTTATGTCAATGGCATATCCAACCCATCAAAAGAAATCACAAGCTCCGTGTATAAAACATGTCAAGGATGAATATACACATATATGAACTCCCACACCATGGGTAATGTCAAATATGAAAACTGATCAACATAAAAAGTCTACCAATCAACACTCATACCAAGGTATGGATAATAATTAAACCGTGTCAAATTGATGGACAATCTTAATGATCCACAAATGCAATAAAAATCACTACTGTATCATTAGAAAATGGAAGCACTTCCATTTAGGACCGGTTTAGCACTTCGAGTAGGTGGTTTGGGGTCATGTCAAGTGCCTTGAGTGGGTCTTTGACTAGATATAGCCTTCCCCCCTGTTCTACTTCTCTCTCCACCTATTTCCAGCACCTTTCTAGTGCCTTTTTCTGAAGATCTTAGATGTTTGACCTCAGGGTCAAGGTCGACCTCGACTTTGAACTAGGTCAAGGGAGACCTCGACCTTGACCCTAGGTCCAAATTTTAGATTCCAGAGGTTTCGGGATGTCAGGCTTCAAAAAGTTTTATTTCCTACTTCTAGGTCAGCTGTTTCAGATTTCAAAATGGTAAACTCTTAAATTGTATTTAATCTAGGTCCATTTCTAGGGGTTAAGGCTTAATTGGAATTTAATTCCCCTATGTCGGCAACTCTAGAAGTTTGTGCCCTATACTAGTATAAAAGGAAGCCTTCCTCTCTCATTTTCTCCATCACCTCAAAAGCACCTTTTTATAATCTCTCAAGTGCAATAAAGTGATCAAGCAATCATCAAGCAAGCAAGAAGGAGAAGGAAAGCATTCAAGCATTCATTCATTCTCAAGCATCCAAGCATTCAAGCATTTAAGATCCAATTCATCAAAGAGATCCATTGATAGCCATTGAAGGATTCAATCTCTTTGGAGCCCTCTTGTTGAAGATTCCTCCATCCACATTCATCTAAGATTCTTCCTATTCAAAGATCCACTCAAGATTGGTGTTATAGATCTAATGAATTTAATTTGAGACATCCTACATTCAACTCTACATTCATTTGGAGCATCCATACTTGTGGATTCAAGGATTCGAATCCTCCACAAGGATTTCAACATAAGCGAGGTGAATAGTTCCATTTACTTTCTTTATATATTGCAATTTCAATTATATTTCAAGGTTGATTCCAAACCAGGGTTTGACCAAGGCAAACCCCTCATCCAACAAACAAAACCCTTTTTCTTGTAGATCCAAGTGCGGGACAGTGAATATTAGTGCAGATATGAGTACCCTTTTCAATGAACTTATGAGATCCACGAACATAATTTATGTCAGAATAGTGTAGGTCAAGGATGACCTTTTGGGGTAAGATCTTACCCCTGTCTTGGGTCAAGGATGACCTTTCTTAGAAAAGAAAAAGGTTTCTGGGTTTTCTCTAATTCTGAATTTCCAACCCAGATCTGTTTGTAGAATTCCCTGAAACTATACATAGACATCAGAAAATAGAATTTTCCAGATATGTCATACTTGAGGTTAGTATTTGTTTTCAATTCAATTAAGATTCCAATACATACTTAGCATAACAGAATATAAGGTTATCCTCTTTCTTCATATTCGCCATCAATTGATTCATCTATGTATTGACCATCTTCTTGTGGTTAATCAATTTGGATCTTCCTTTGGGAATTTGGGGTTAAGATGTATATCTTATATTCCCATCCTCATCATATTATCACATCACACTCATTTTTGTTAGGAGAGAACTATTTGTTCATCCACATTTTGGTGACCACGCTTTGTTCTCCTACATTTTGGTGAACCCACGATAGACAACTCTCCCTTTTATGGTGTTAGATCTTGAATGTATTAGGTTTCTTTTATGTGTTTGCATCTCATATAAAATAATAATACAAAAACATTCATTTGTTCATGCTTTGTGTTTTCTTAGTTTAGTTAATTTGCATTGCATTGGTATATGAGCTTACTACCTCTAGTCCTACCTATAATATTCTGGTTAGAAGAAGTTGTAGACTTATGGGTGCCTTTGATCCTGAGTCTTCCTCTTATTTCCTTAGGATCCCGGATGATAATTTGATTATTCATGATTCCAACCCTAGTATGGAGCAAAACTCTTCTCACTCATCTCATGATGAGGATGATTCTTTAAGAGTCCCTCCTGAACAAGTCCAAAAACTTTCAACCGAACTTGATAAAATAGGTAATTGGCTTATCCAAAAAAACCATAATCAAGATTCTATTCAAGCTATAGAGGCTCTTAAGAAATTTCTTCGTCATAATGATCAAGGTGTTAATCTCCTTCGTGGTATCACTCACCTTGTGCATTCAAATGTTGAATCTTTAGTTCAAGAAGCTCAAGATTTAGGATTGATTCCTCCGGTTACTAGTGTAGAACCTTCTTCCGTTCCCTTACCTAGTATTTCTACTTATACCCCTCCTTTGGTAACTACAATTGTTCCCTCTCTTACTATGAGTGTTCCTCATGTATCCCTTCCTACATCACAACCTTCTTACCATAATGTTCCTTTTACTTATTCTAATCCTCTTCCAGCTATAGTTCCAAGTGTTCCTCCAGTCATGTCTTCCATTCTTGCAACTGTATACACTTTACCTAGTGTTTCTAATGTTGCTATGCCTCATATTTTGTCTAATGATTCAACAATCATCAGTTTGGCTCAAATTGTGTCATCTTTACAACAACAACTTGCATCCTTAACTCAAAACAAGTTTAGCATTCCTACATGTGACATGGGAAGTCCTTTATCCTTAGACATCATTCGTACTCTTGTTCCTCAGCAAGATGATATGCCTCATCTTGGAAATTACAATGGTAAGGGAGACCCTATTACTCATGTTAAAATATTTATAATCCTTTGTAGTGACTATGCTCATGACCATAGGATTTTATCCAAGTTGTTTACTAGAACTTTTCATGACAAGGCCTTACAATGGTATTGTTCCTTACCTCCTTATTCTATTGACTCTTTTCCAAAACTTGCCAATACTTTTATTCAACAATTTCAAAATAACATTGGTCTGCAAGTGTCTTTAACTGATTTTATGCATTGTAAACAAAAGACTAAGGAAAAATTGACTGAATTCATTAGTAAATTTAAGCATTTGCATGCTCAGATTTCTTATCTTGTTCCTGATATGGATATTCAATGTATGTTTATTTCAAATTTACAAAAGGATATTAGAGATAAGATTATGCTTACTGAATTTACCTCTTTTCAATAACTTTGTGTAGTGCTTCATCATTATAAATTACACGTGAGTCAATTTGAGAGCAACTCTCCAATGGCTCATGTTCTAGTTGATAAGAGTGATGCTGCTCCTAATCCAAATAAATTTCAAAAACATAACAACTATGTCAAGATAAATAAACAAGCAAATACAGTCGTTGATCAAGTTGTCATTGCATCTGACAATGCCACTTCTACATCTACTATTTTTCGTTTCAATCGTATGTTTACTCCTCTCTCTGAATCTTTACATTCTATTATGAATAGGTTGTTAACTACTAATATGATTACTTTACCTCCTATTCGACCTCTTTTACTTGCTACGATAGCATCTAAATCTTTTGATCCTAAAGCTTTTTGTTAATACCATCATCAAAATGGACATGATACTAAGAAGTGTTATTCTTTAAAACATAAGGTTAAAGACTTAAGTGATTCTAACACCTTATCTATTGATAATTTTGATGGTAGTGGGAACAAATTTGTCTCTCCTCCTAATCAAAACCTTCAAATCTATATGAATCCTTTACCTACACATGATACTAATACCATTTCTCAACCATTTTCTATGGATATTGTTTATGATTCAAAGATGGATTATCTTAATCACATTGTTAACCATGTGGAGCATTTTGATTTGTCACAATCTATATCTCCACTTCAACCTCAAACTCAAACTCAAGTTCCACCTCAAATTAAACAGAAATCTCAGCCTAAACCTAAAACTCAACCAAAACCTCAAAAGCAACCTAAGAATGAAAGACCTCGGGAACTCTTGATTACCTTTGATGATTATGAGACTATTAAAGCTCCTGATGGTCCCCTTTACATTTATGCTAGGATTTCTAAGATACCTACACATGGTTGTCTAATTGATCCTACATCTTTAGTTAATGTTATTACTGAAGAAAATCTTTTTATGAAAAACTTGCAATGTGATTCTTATGATACATCTAATGTATGGATTCAAACTTGTAATGGTTTTCTTTATCCATCATTTGGTTCTATTGACTTTCCGGTTGAACTTTGTGGTAAAATTTTGAACACTACCTTTGTCGTTGTTCCTACTTCTGATCAATTTCAAGTTAAGATTGGTTTGCCTTGGTTGAATTCCATCCATGTTGTTTCTTCTCCTATCCACAAGTGTCTTAAATTTGTTCATGATGAGGAAGTGAAGACAATTAGCCATAGTTTATATCAACCTTCTACGCCCAGGGATTGTGCTACACTTGACTTCTTTTGGCCTTCATTACCTAGTTCGTGTCCTTCTCGACCTGATAATATTTTTCGCTCATATCAAGCCTATAAGCATCGCAATATTATTGAGTTAAGCATGCTATCAATGGATCTTAATCGTGGTCTTTTGTCTACACCTTCCATACCTCCTTTATCTATGGTTTTTAGTTCTATTATTCAATCACCTAGTGTTGCTTGTCAGTCTGCTGAGAATCCTACTAATCCTCCTATAGAACCTGTGAAGGATCCAGTAGTTGTTCCTCCTAGTTCTCAACATATTTCAAAAAAGACAAAATGTAATCGATCTGCTAATGAACATCATAAGAAGCATCGTGCTCAAGCTAAGGCCTGTACTTATATTATTCAAAGTTATTTACCTTCTTTTGATCAATGTATGCATGATGTGTTAGAAGAAGTTATTGCTTATAATGATGTTAAGATGCAAGATTATGATGATTCCATTCATATCGTAGATCCTATTTTGATTAATCTGGATGAAGAAGATACTCTTGATGATACTAATGATGTTAATGATGAATATGAGACTATTGACATTGACATTGATTTACCTAATATGCTTTCGTCACAATTATCACTTACACCTAGTATCGAACATTATGATTCTCAAGAGGATCCTTGTTTGGAATTAGCTATCATTCCTATGGTGTTGGATATAGTCCCTCTTGCAAGTTACCATCCTTCCCTAAATGATATAGAATGAGATGGGGAGAGTAGGCGGTGCACTTGATTGGCTAGTCCTTTATGGTAGCTTTTTTTTGTGTTTGCATGTCGTGTTGCACTTTTCTTGTAATGTATTTGCTAAATGTTTGTTAGATTCTTTTATATGACCCTTGTTACTCTATTGGTGAAAGGTGATAAAGGAATTGAATCTATTGTACAATTCTTCTATATGTATCTTTACTCTTTTATATGTTGTTTCATGTTATTTTGTACCTATGCTAGTGTTCGTAAATATTTCCTTGTGTAATCTGCTTGGATTTGTGACTTGGTGGCACTGATTCTTTTTGGTCTCCATGTCATGGTTTGAAAAGATTCTTCTTCTTAGCTCTTCTGTGTTCTTTCTTGCATTGTGATTATAGTTATACTTTCCTTTGGGAATGATGTCAATTCATTTGCAATAATATCATATATATATTATCTTATGATCATACTGACCCCATGACAGGTAGATCCCTTTTGTGTTCTCTATATGTTTATGTGGTATTTCCCTTGATTTGTCTTCATTTGGGGGCATCTTGTAGTGGAAACGTAATGAGTGGATTTATTTATGTTTTTGTTCAAGTTATTGCTCCTGTTAAAGTGTTAGCAATGACTTTAACATGGGGGCATACGCTCTGCTCATCTATTGTACACACGCACTTTCAATATACATATATTTTTCAAGGTTCTTCTCTCCCTTTATGGATTAGTGACTAATCCTTAAAGCATGGATTTTCATTTTATAGGATCTCTTGATCCCTCCAGTTTCAAAATTTTGATCCCTTAAGGTCGAAGGTGTCCTTAAGAGTGGATCTATTTTTTGCTTTTGGTTTTACTCCTATGGAATAGAATATTCCTAGGGGTGAATCTTTGATGGGTTGACTAGTGAGTAGCCACATTCACTAGGCAGTTCAATTCCATCTTTCCAGTTGCATTGTTTCCTTGTGTGGTTCATAGTGGGACATAAGTTCTCATTGGGAGAGATAATCTCTCTCTCTCTCTCTCTCTCTCTCTCTCTTTTTTAGAGATGTCTCTCTTATTGTGATCTTGGATTTGATGAAGACTTGAATCCTTGGGGGCTTGAGGATTCTTTGTCCCTTTGATTTCAATAAGATTATCTTTTTCATTATGATCTCCTTTACCAAGAGTTTGCATCGAGTCCATTCTCTTGCTAAAGTGGGGGCTAAATGTATAGTCAGAAAATGGAAGCACTTCCATTTAGGACCAGTTTATCCCTCCAAGTAGGTGGTTTGGGATCATGTCAAGCACCTTGACTGGGTCTTTGACTGCATCTAGCTTTTCCCCCTGTTCTGCTTCTCTTTCCACCTGTTTCCAACACCTTTCTGGCACCTTTTCTTGAAGATCTGAGATCTTTGACCTTAGGGTCAAGGTCAACCTTGACTTTGACCTAGGTCAAGGATGACCTTGACCTTGATCTAGGTCAGTGTCGACCTTGACCTTGACCCTAGGTCCAAATTTTAGATTCTAGAGGTTTCGAGATGTCGGGCTTCGGAAAGTTTTATTTCTCGCTTCCGAGTCGGTTGTTTCAGATTTCGGAATGGTAAACTCTTAAATTGTATTTAATCTAGGTCCATTTCTAGGGGTTAAGGATTAAGTGGAATTTAATTCCCCTATGTCGGCCTCTCTAGAATTTTGTGCCCTATACTAGTATAAAAGGAAGCCTTCCTCTCTCATTTTCTCCATCACCTCAAAAGCACCTTTTTATAATCTCTCAAGTGCAATAAAGTGATCAAGAAATCATCAAGCAAGCAAGAAGGAGAAGGAAAGCATTCATTCATCCTCAAACATCCAAGCATTCAAGCATTTAAGAGCCAATTCATCAAGGAGATCCATTGATAGCCATTGAAGGATTCAATCTCTTTGGAGCCCTCTTGTTGAAGATTCCTCCATCCACATTCATAAAAGCTTCTTCCTATTCCAAGATCCACTCAAGATTGGTGTTGAAGATCTAATAAAATTGATTTTAGATATCCTACATTCAACTCTACATTCATTTGGAGCATCCATACTTGTGGATTCAAGGATTCAAATCCTACACAAGGATTTCAACATAATCAAGGTGAATAGTTCCATTTACTTTCTTTATATATTGCAATTTCAATTATATCACCACAACATTTGGGGTCAAATTTCGACGCCAATTTGTGACACCACTACAATTTGTGTTTGTTTTTTGTGTTTTTTTTTGCAAGTGCCCTCGATGGTGTCGTAATAGCGACAATGACATCGTAATTGCAACACCCATTTTAATTTTAAAAATTTTAGATTTAATGTCAAATATTTAGATCATAGAAAATAGAAGTCTTCTTATTAAATTAGGTTAATTAAAATAATCAGTAAGCATGCTTGAGTTAGCGTAGTCTTAAGATAGGTGACCTCTAACATGCTCAATGCTTCATCTATGTGAGCATCACCTAGATCTAATGATTGTTAAGTGTACCATTCATTCTCATAATAGAATCTTGTGAACCACTACTCATGAAACATGAATCATGAGTCAATAAATTTGACTCAAAAACTACACAATTAAACCCTATAATTCTATATCTTGTTCAGTACTGACTCTAGAATTCCATTGTAGGGCAATTTCAGACCTTCAAACCCTTGAAACCCTAATGATCTGAAACAACTCCTTCCATGGATAAATTCCCAAGCAGCTGGGAAAGAATCAGAGTCTCAGAATGGTGGATCTCTCTGGCAACCATTTCACAGGAACAATACCTCTTAATCTATACAGAGGTGGTAAGCTAGTAAAGTTAATTCTCTTCTCCAATAGATTAACAGGGAAAATACCATCTACACTCTCTCTCTATTCAACTCTTCGGCGCCTCCACCCTCACAAAAATAATCTCACTAGCCAAATCCCCACAGGTATTGGCTTCCTGTCCAAGTTGAACTACATTGATCTCTCTCACAATGCTCTAGAAGGTTTCATTCCGGCAGATTTCAATAATTGAACTAGTTTGCAATTCTTTGATGTTTCCTTCAACAGTCATCTATGTGGTCCAATTCCTTCACAAGGTTTCTTCAAGCACATAGATCCAAGGTCTTTTGTAGGCAACCCAAGATTGTGTGGAGGCATTTTGCAGCCCTGTTCAAGTACAAAGTGCCCATATGACCCATCAACCAAGAACAAAAGAAAATTTTTAGGTGTTTTTTTGGGAGTTACTGCTGGAGGTACTACTGTTGGCCTGGTGGTTACACTGATCTGGCTTCGTAAGCAGTATTATAGGAGATTAGAGAGCACAGGGTTGATTTAGTATATTTCATGGGCATTTTCCAAAAGGACTGAAATATTATTAAGTTTCCATAGGTCACATTAATAATACAGGTTTGAGGTATGTTATTCATAGAAACCCAATACAGGCTTCCCAAATCCTTTATCCCCCATGAAATACTTGTTAGTGTGTTTAAGATTTGTCAGTTGTGTAATTTAGAATTCATTGTGGGTCTGTTTATTTCTATGATTCTCCAAACACAACAATGTAATGTTGCTTACCTGTAATATATTCATCGTTGGTTGTACAATGTATTATGTAGTACTGGAAATATGTGAACCACACAAATCCAAATTTACTCCTAGCGCATTAGGTATAATGTGCTTCTTTGTATAATTCAAGTAGAAATATGTTCATTTCTCTATTTAATATTATGTTTTTTAATAACTTGTTTTTATTTTAATTCTTAATCAAAGAAACAAGATATTTATATCCACGAATGGTCATGCATGTAGATGGATGGGACTAAACAGATTTGAGATTTTTTATTTTGATTGAGTAGATTCAAGAATATAATATCGCCATCCTTCTCTTGTGATACGTATTTTCTAAGCAGACATCTCTATGACTGGCATAGGTATAGGTTCTTATCAAAAAGTAATTTGACTTATCTTTGCTCACTTTTTTTTAAGGATGGTCAACTCCATTGCCTCCCCAAGGAACCCCTTCACATGAGAAGCATCATCAATTGAGAATTATGGTTTTCCTTTTTAACCATGTCTTCTCCACCTCCTTCTCAAAGTTGGGCCACCATTTGAGAAATGTAAAACTTGCTTTACCAATTCTTATGAGAAATCATAAGAAGTTTTTAGTTGGTTATCTACAAGACAACTTTAGTCTCTCTAAATTAAATCTTTGTTAGTATCTTTAATTCTTTGTGAACTATAGAAGGTGAAAAAATATAGAAGTGGTTGTTTTAAATCATTTGCAAGTGCCTATAGCACAAGAGATGCACTCACCCACATCCTCTTTCTTTTCATCAAAGACTTCGGCTATTCCACACCCCTTTTCATTATAGAATTTTTTGTTCATCCTAATACCATGTGGTTCATCAAGAGAGGGCATCTAATTATGTATGCAATATGAATCGATGGCTAGGCCATATCTAATTTGATCAATCCTCAAACTCCCAGGGTGTCATGAACTCTACTTAGGGTGCACCAACATAATAAAATTGTACAAGGTGGGCCCCTACTATTCTATAGCATTTTTTTTTGTGTGCGGGTAATGATATGATGTAAGAACATCCTAGGATTCTTGGAAATCCTGTATCAACCAAAAATATGTTTGTCTTTGAAGGTAGATTGTTAGTTTTGATCTTGGTTTGGTGGAGTACTAACTCAGTTTGGGGGACTGGTTACTCTGTTTCAATGTTTACCAGGGTGATTGGTCTCTGAAGAACACTCAATAACTTAAGATGTCAGTTGCTTCTGGTGCTTGGTGATAACTGCATTGCTCAATCATTCTTTGCGTGGTTGATTTCTTGCACTTTGTTATTTCTCTATTGCTCGGTGATCTTGCTTACCGAATTGGTTTTTTTAGTTTGATCGGCTTGGCCGACTGGTTCCATTGATTTGGGTCGCACTCCTTGGGTTATGGATTGACCGTTGGGCATGAGAGAACCTAGATCTAGTGTGTTTCATTCTTCTATGTGGATCTAATGACTTTTTGGGGCCATCTTAGAGAGTTTATTTTATTTTTTAACCTATTTGAGAGCTAACTGATGTTTTAGCATTTAATATTTTTTGGTTAGAGTTAATTGTTTCATCAGCTAACTTGTGGCTAGGATTTAGTATTTAAGTAGATGCTTGGGTAGTTGGTGAGGAACATCAGATAGTTGGAAGGAAATTTAGTAGCCTACGAGCTTAGGAACAGGAAGATTGCTTGGAAGTTTGAGTACAAGTTTAGATCTCTCCTAGATGCCTACCAATGTGTTGCATGTTGTAGACCTGGGCTAGCTGAGTACTGATGTAGTAGAAAAGATTAGGATCCTATGAGATCTTGTAGACTGTTACTTTCTTTGTATCTGGCCGCAACTGGGAAGGCCTTACAGCCCGGCACATTGCATGTAATCGGTGATTTGATGAATAAAGACTTCTATTTTATTTCAGATCTGTTGTTGTTGTTGTGTATTTCCATTGCATATTGACTTGGCTGCAAGGTTGGTCAATCCTTAATTGGATCCCCTAACCTTCACTGCATTATGATATATATTTATCCTTGCAAGCAATATAATAGGAGCCCTCCTCGCAAGTAGGCTTTCTCTTATTTGCCTCCATTCCTAAAGCTTTGTCAACCTCAATTGAGATTCAAATAAGGATGTGCAATATGACTTCAATGTCTAATTTGGTTATACTAAAAGTATTAAAATTGTTATCCTTCAAAATCCATATATTGCAATTATGTCTTTAGAAGAATAGATCATGTGAGAGGGTTAGATATATCACCTAGTAAATAACCACAGTTTGAATGTAAAAATAATGATAAACTTCCACAAGTGAATAATGGGCACAAAAAGATGTTTATCAAATAAAATGAGAATGTACGTAATGTATGATGAGAACCTTACATATTAAGACAAGAAAGAGGCAATAGGATTGTAGAAATGAATGTTTAACTACCCCTCCAAATATGCAACACATATTAGCTCATATGAGACAAGTGTTTGGACATGTGTGAAGTCCACATGAGGTGATACAAAAAGATGAATAAAATCTAAGTACACATAAGATAACTAGTTTGATAATGACTAACAAACACAAATCTCCACCTCCCCTCCAAATGAAACTTAGGGAGGATAAATAAAATGATAATTGGTCTTGACTAATAGATCATATTAGGAACCCATGTGAAAAATAAAATTATCATAAACAAAGTAAAGGAGAAAAATATATATAAGAAAAACTCCTCTCCAAAAGATAAAAGATGCAAAGAGAATGTATAAGAAAAAGATAGAAAATAGAAGGAAGGACTTATCATGACCCCAAAGAGTTATATCTATCATGTAAGTACAATAAATATTCCCCCATAATACAGATAAAGAGATACTAAGGAGGCCTCATAAGATGATAGATCTTGCAATGTAGGTTGATGCTAAAACAAGGGTGCAAAATGTGATCCATAAATGTCAAAGAACTCTCCCGCATAGAAGAATGTACATTGCAAAGAGATGTATGAAATATTTCCATGTGATAAGAATGTAAGTATTTGAATGATGTACAAGATCCAAAGACAATGATGTAATTTTTGAAAGATGCTTAAGTGCTCTATGTGAAGGCTAACATAGAATGTTAAAAAAAAATGATTTGATTAAATTATTTCCTACACAACCCCACAAGAGAAAAACATACATGCAGTCTTATAGAATAATCATAATGCAAAGATCAAATATATACTATAATAGTACACAAGATATACACTATAAAAACCCTCAAGAGGGAAAAATCTAACCTCCAAAAGTATCCACACTCAATATAATATATATAGCAATGAAATTTAATAGTTTTCTTGTTGAGTTTGCATGCATACTTCTAAAAAACCAAGCTCATCCAACACACCTTCTATTTGGCCAAGCATGTATCCACACATCCCATGATATGCTTCACATATGCCCCCTTCAAAATAGATTTCAATACAATGACAACCAAGATGCAATCAACTAGTCAACCTAAACTATTACACATCTTCTTACTTATGTATATAATCAACCTCGCTTGTTGTATACATTTTGCATAAGGGTCAATCATTGAAATGCATAATCACTATCATCCATGAAACCATGTGAATCTTCAACATGCTCCCATGCTCCATAAAAGTAACTGCAATAAATCCAAGATGTCCATTATATCAAGCAATAAAATCATAGCTTTCTCCAGCATGCCATTGATAGAAGAAAAGAAACAAGCCAATATGAATATGAACCAATTCAAAGACAAGCACAAGAATCAAATCCAAGTGATTTCAAAAGATTCAAGTTATTATCAAATAAAAAATATCCAAATGTTTAGAAATAGAAACTCTAGAAAATGTCAATCTATTGAGTCATCCATACCTCAAAGGCATCCAAAGATCAATAGAACTTATGCCAATGACATATCCAACCCATCAAAAGAAATCACAAGCTCCATGTATAAAACATGTCAAGGATGAATACACACATATATGAAATCCCACACCATGGGTAATGTCAAATATGAAAATTGATCAACATAAAAATTCTACCAATCAACAATCATACCAAGGTATGGATAATAATTAAACTGCGTCAAATTGATGGACAATCTTAATGATCCACACACGCAATAAAAATCACTACTATATCATGGGAAAATGGAAGCACTTCCATTTAGGATCAGTTTAGCCCTCTGAGTAGGTGTGTTAGGGTCATGTCAAGCACCTTGAGTGGGTCTTTGACTGGATCTAGCTTTCCCCCCTATTCTGCTTCTCTCTCCACTTGTTTCCAGCACCTTTCTAGCACCTCTTCCTGAAGATCTGAGATCTTTGACCTCAGGGTCAAGGATGACCTTCTTGGTCAAGGTCGACCTCAACTTTGAAATAGGTCAAGGATGTCCTTGACCCTCACCTAGGTCAGAGTTGACCTCGACCTTGACCCTAGGTCCAAATTTTAGATTCCAAAGGTTTCGGGATGTCAGGCTTCGAAAAGTTTTATTTCCCGCTTTTGGGTAGGCTATTTCAGATTTCGGAATGGTAAAATCTTAAATTGTATTTAATCTAGGTCCATTTTTAGGGGTTAAGGCTTAATTGGAATTTAATTCCCCTATGCTGGCCTCTATAGAAGTTTGTGCCCTACACTAGTATAAAAGGAAGCCTTCCTCTCTCATTTTCTCCATCACCTCAAAAGCACCTTTTTATATTCTCTCAAGTGAAATGAAGTGATCAAGAAATCATCAAGCAAGCAAGAAGGAGAAGGAAATAGTTCAAGCATTCATTCATCCTCAAGCATCCAAGCATTCAAGCATTTAAGATCCAATTCATCAAGGAGATCCATTAATAGCCATTGAAGGATTCAATCTCTTTGGAGCCCTCTTATTGAAGATTCCTCCATCCACATTCATCCAAGATTCTTCCTATTCCAAGATCCACTCAAGATTGGTGTTGAAGATCTAATGAAATTAATTTGAGACATCCTACATTCAACTCTACATTCATTTGGAGCATCCATACTTATGGATTCAAGGATTTGAATCCTCAACAAGGATTTCAACATAAGCAAGGTGAATAGTTCCATTTACTTTCTTTATATATTGCAATTTCAATTATATTTCAAGGTTGATTCCAAACTAGAGTTTGACCAAGGAAAACCCCTCATCCAACAAAAAAAACCCTTTTTCTTCAAGATCCAGGTCTAGGACAGTGAATATCAGTGCAGATCTGAGTACCATTTTCGATGAACTTCCGGGATCCACGAACAGAATTTTTGTCAGAACAATGCAGGTCAAGGATAACCTTTTAGGGGAAGATCATACCCTGGGTAAGATATTACGTCATGGATGACCTTTCTTAGAAAAGCAAAAGGCTTCTAGGTTTTCTTTGTTTCTGCATTTCCAACCCAGATCTGTTTGCAGAATTCCCCAAAACTATACACAGACATCAGAAAATAGCATTTTTTTAGATCTTCATACTTGAGGTTAGTATTCTTTTTCAATTCAATTAAGATTCCAATACATACTTACCATAATGGAATATAAGGTTATCCTCTTTCTTCACATTCTCCATCGATTGATTCATCTATGTATTGACCATCTTCTTGTGGTTAATCAATTTGGATCTTCCTTTGGGAATTTGGGGTTAAGAAGTATATCTTATATTCCCATCCTCACCATATTATCAAATCAAACTCATTTTTGTTAGGAGAGCACTCTTTGTTCATCCACATTTTGGTGACCACGCTTTGTTCTCCTACATTTTCATGAACTTGTGATAGACAACTCTTCCTTTTATGGTGTTAGATCTTGCATGTATTAGGTTTCTTTTATGTGTTTGCATCTCATATAAAATAAAAATACAAAAACATTCATTTGTTCATGCTTTGTGTTTTCTTAGTTTAGTTCATTTGCATTGCATTGGTATATGAGCTTTACTACCTCTAGTCCTACCTATAATATTTCGGTTAGAAGAAGTGGTAGACCTATGGGTGCCTTTGATCCTAAGTCTTCCTCTCCTTTCCTTAGGATCTCGAATGATAATTTGATTATTCATTATTCTAACCATATTATGGAGCAAAAATATTCTCACTCATCTCATGATGAGGATGATTCTTTAAGAGTCCCTCCTGAACAAGTCCAAAAACTTTCAACTGAACTTGATAAAATAGGTAATTGGCTTATCTAAGAAAACCATAATCAAGATTCTATTCAAGCTATAGAGGCTCTTAAGAAATTTCTTCATGATAATGATCAAGGTGTTAATCTCCTATGTGGTATGACTCACCTTGTGCATTCAAATGTTAAACCTTTAGTTCAAGAAGCTCAAGATTTAGGATTGATTCCTCTGGTTACTAGTGTAGAACCTTCTTCTATTCCCTTACCTAGTATTCCTACTTATACCCCTCCTTTGATGACTACAACAATTCCCTCTCTTACTATGAGTGTTCCTCCTATATCCCTTCCTACATCACAACCTTCTTACCATAATGTTCCTTTTACTTATTCTAATCCTCTTCCAATTCTGGTTCCAAGTGTTCCTCCAGTTGTGTCTTCTATTCCTACAGCTTCAAAAACTTTACCTGTTGTTTATAATGTTGCTATGCCTCATATTTCCTCTAATGATTCAAGACTCGTTATTTTGGCTCAAATTGTGTCATCTTTACAACAACAACTTTCTTCCTTAACTCAAAACAAGTTTAGCATTCCTACACATGACATAGGAGGTCCTTTATCCTTAGACATCATTCATACTCCTGTTCCTCAACAAGCTGATATGCCTTGTCTTGAGAATTACAATGATAAGGGAGACCTTGTTACTCATGTTAAAACATTTCAAATCCTTTGTATTGACTATGCTCATGACCATAGGATTTTATCCAAGTTGTTTGCTAGAACTTTTCATGACAAGGTCTTATAATGGTATTGTTCCTTGCCTCCTTATTCTATTGACTCTTTTCCAAAACTTGCCAATGCTTTTATTCAACAACCTCAAAATAACATTGGTTTGCAAGTGTCTTTGACTGATTTAATGCATTTTAAACAAAAGACTAAGGAAAATTTGACTGAATTCATTGGTAGATTTAAGCATTTGCATTCTCAGATTTCTTATCTTGTTCTTGATATGGATATTCAACATATGTTTATTTTAAATTTACAAAAGGATATTAGAGATAAGATTCTGCTTACTAAATTTACCTCTTTTCAACAACTTTGTGTAGTGCTTCATCATTATCAATTACAAGTGAGTCAATTTGAGAGAAACACTCCAATGGCTCATGTTCCAATTGCTAAGAGTGATGCTCCTCCTAATCCAAATAAATTTCAAAACCCTAACAACTATGTCAAGATAAATAAACAAGAAAATACAGTTGCTGATCAAGTTGTCGTTGCATCTCACAATGCCACTTCTGCATCAACTATTAACTAATAATAAGATTACTTTACCTCCTATTCAACCTCTTTTACTTGCTACGATAGCACCTAAAACTTTTGATCCTAAAGCTTTTTGTCAATACCATTGTCAAAATGGACATGATACTGAGAAGTGTTATTCTTTAAAACATAAGGTTCAAGACTTAATTTATTCTAATGCCTTATCTGTTGATAATTTTGATGGTAGTGGGACCAAATTTTTCTCTCCTCCTAATCAAAACCTTCAAATCTATATGAATCCTTTACCTACACATGATACTAATACCATTGCTCAGCCATCTTCTATGGATATTGTTTATGATTCAAAGATGGATGATCTTAATCATATTGTTAACCATGTGGAGCATGTTGATTTGTCACAATCTATATCTCCACTTCAACCTCAAACTCAAACTCAAGTTCCACCTCAAATTAAACAAAAAACTCAACGTAAACCTAAATCTCAACCAAAACCTCAAAAGCAACCTAAGAATAAAAGACCTCGGGAACTCTTGATTACCTTTGACGATTCTGAGACTATCAAAGCTCCTAATGGTCCCCTTTACATTTATGCTAGGATTTCTAAGATACCTACACACAGTTGTCTAGTTGATCCTCCATCTTTAGTCAATGTTATTACTGAAGAAAATCTTTTTATGAAAAGCTTGCAACATGATTCTTATGATACATCTGATGTATGGATTCAAACTTGTAATGGTTTTCTTTATCCATCATTTGGTTCTATTGTCTTTCTAGTTGAACTTTGTGGTAAAATTCTAAACACTACCTTTGTTGTTGTTCCTACTTTTGATCAATTTCAAGTGAAGCTTGGTTTGCCTTGGTGTAATTCCATGCACGTTGTTGCTTCTCCTATCCATAAGTGTCTTAAATTTGTTCATGATGAGGAAGTGAAGATATTTAACCATAGTTTATATCAACCTTCTAGGCCCAAGGATTGTGCTACACTTGACTTCTTTTGGCCTTCAATACCTAATCCATGTCCTTCTCGACCTGATAATCTTTTTTGCTCATATCAAGCCTATAAGCATCGCAAGATTCTTGAGTTAAGCATGCCGCCGATGGATATTAATCATGGTCTTTTGCCTAAACCTTCCATACCTCCTTTATCTATGGTTTCTAGTTCTATTAATCAAGCTCCTAGTGTTGCTTGTCATTCTACTGGGAATCCTACTAATCCTCCTATAGAACCTGTGAAGGATCCAGTAGTTGTTCCTCCTAGTTCTCAACATATTTCAAAACAAACAAAATGTAATGGATCTACTAATGAATGTCGTAAGAAGCATCGTTCTCAAGCTAAGGCATGTACTTCTATTATTCAAAGTTCTTTACCTTCTTTTGATCAATCTATGCATGATGTGTTAGATGAACTTACTGCTAATAATGATGTTAAGATGCAAGATTATGATGATTCCATTCATATCTTAGATCCTATTTTGATTCATCTGGATGAAGAAGATACTCTTGATGATACTAATGATGTTAATAATGAATCTAAGACTATTGACATTGACATTGATTTATCTAATATGCTTTCATCACAATCATCACTTACACCTAGTATCTAACATTATGATTCTCAAGAGGATCCTTGTTTGGAACTAGCTATCATTCCTACGGTGTTGGATATAGTCCCGCTTGTGAGTTACCCACCTTCCCTAAATGATATAGAATGAGATGGGGAGAGTAGGTGGTGCACTTGATTTGCTAGTCCTTCATGGTAGCTTTTTTTTGTGTTTTCATGTCATGTTGTGCTTCTCCCGTAATGTCTTTGCTAAATGTTTGTTAGATTCTTTTATACAACCCTTGTTACTTTGTTGGTGCAAGGTGATAAAGGAATTGAATCTATTGTACAATTCTTCTATATGTATATTTATCTTCTATATGTTGTTTCATGTTATTTTTTACCTATGCTAGTGTTCGTAAATGTTTCCTTTTGTAATCTCCTTGGATTTGCGACTTGGTAGCACTGATTCTTTTTGGTCTCCATGTCATGGTCTAGAAATATTCTTATTCATAGCTCTTCTATGTTCTTTCCTCCATTGTGATTGTAGTTCTACTTTTCTTTGGGAATGATGTCAATTCATTTGCAATAATATCATATATATATTATCTTATGATCATACTGACCCCACGATAGGTAGATCCCTTTTGTGTTCTTTGTATGTTTATGTGGTATTTCCCTTTATTTGTCTTTGTTTGGGGGCATCTCATAGTGGAAATGTAATCAGTGGATTTATTTATGTTTCCATTCAAGCCATTGCTCCTATTTAAGTGATAGAAATGACTTTAATGTGGGGGCATATGCTTTGCTCACCTATTGCACACACGCACTTTCAATATACATATATTTTTCAAGGTTCTTCTCTTGCTTTATGGATTAGTGACTAATCCTTAAAGCATGGATTTTCATTTTATAGGATCTCTTGATCCCTCCAGTTTCAAAATTTTGATCCCTTAAGGTCGAAGTTGTCCTTAATCCTGGATCTCTTTTTTGCTTTTTGTTTTACTCCTATGGAATAGAATATTCCTAGGGGTGAATCTTTGATGGGTTGACTAGTGAGTAGCCACATTCACTAGGCGGTTCAATTCCATCTTTATAGTTGTGTTGTTTCCTTATGTGGTTTACACTGGGACATAAGTTCTCATTGGGAAAGATAATCACACTCTCTCTCTCTTTTCTAGAAATGTCTCTCTTATTGTGATCTTGGAGTTGATGAAGACTTGAGTGCCTAGGGGCTTGAGGATTCTTTGCCCCTTTGATTTCAATAATATTATCTTTTTCATTATGATCTCCTTTACCAAGAGGTTGCATCGAGTCCATTCTCTTGCTAAAGTGGGGGCTAAATGTATCATGAAAAAAAGGAAGCACTTCCATTTAGGACTATTTTAGCCCTCTGATTAGGTGGTCTTGGGTCATGTCAAGCACCTTGAGTGGGTCTTTGACTGGATCTAGCTTTTCCCTCTATTCTGCTTCTCTTTCCACCTGTTTCCAACACCTTTCTGGCACCTTTTCCTAAAGATCTGAGATCTTTGACCTCAGGGTCAAGGATGACCTTCTAGGTCAAGGTTGTCCTTGACTTTAACCTAGGTCAAGGATTACCTTGACCCTGACCCTAGGTCCAAATTTTAGATTCTAGAGGTTTCAAGATGTCGGGCTTCGAAAAGTTTTATTTCCCACTTCCCGGTCGGTTGTTTTGGATTTCAGAATGGTAAACCCTTAAATTGTATTTAATCTAGGTCCATTTCTAGGGGTTAAGGCTTAATTGGAATTTAATTCCCCTATGTCAGTCTCTCTATAAGTTTGTACCCTACACTACTATAAAAGGAATCCTTCCTCTCTCATTTTCTCCATCACCTCAAAAGCACCTTTTTTATAATCTCTCAAGTGCAATAAAGTGATCAAGAAATCATCAAGCAAGCAAGAAGGAGAAGGAAAGAATTCAAGCATTATTTCATCCTCAAATGTCCAAGCATTCAATCTTTTAAGATCCAATTCATCAAGGAGATCCATTGATGGCCATTGAAGGATTCAATCTCTTTGGAGCCCTCTTGTTGAATATTCCTCCATCCACATGCATCCAAGCTTCTTTCTATTTAAAGATCCACTCAAGATTGGTGTTGAAGATCTAATGCAATTGATTTGAGACATCCTACATTCAACTCTACATTCATTTGGAGCATCCATACTTGTGGATTCAAGGATTCGAATCCTCCACAAGGATTTCAACATAAGCAAGGTGAATAGTTCCATTTACTTTCTTTATATATTGCAATTTCAATTATATTTCAAGGTTAATTCCAAACCAGGGTTTGACCAAGGTAAACCCCTCGTCCAATAAATAAAACCCTTTTTCTTGCAGATCTAGGTGCGGGATAGCAAATATCAGTGTAGATCTGAGTACCCTTTTCGGTGAACTTCCGAGATCTACAAATAGAATTTCTATCAAAATAGTGCAGGTCAAGGATGACCTTTTGGGGTAAGATTGTACCCCAGGGTAAGATCTTACCCCTTTCTTGGGTCAAGGATGACCTTGCTCAGAAAAGTAAAAGGTTTTTGGGTTTTCTCTATGTCTGCATTTCTAGCCCATTTTTGGTTGTAGAATTCCCTAAAACTGTACACAAACATCTGAAAATAGCATTTTCCAAATCTATCATACTTGAGGTTAGTATTTGTTTTCAATTCAATTAAGATTCCAATACATACTTACCATAAGGGAATATAAGGTTATCCTCTTTCTTCATATTCTCCATCGATTGATTCATCTATGTATTAACCATTTTCTTGTGGTTAATCAATTTGGATCTTCCTTTGGGAATTTGGGGTTAAGAAGTATATCTTATATTCCCATCCTCATCATATTATCACATCACACTCATTTTTTCTAGGAGATGACTCTTTTTTCATCAACATTTTGGTGACCACACTTTGTTCTCCTACAACTACATACTCTCTCATGTTGTGTCATCATAACTATCCCAAGTCCACCACAACAAACTATGTGAATATAAACCTCTAGGAAATAGCCACAAAACAAAGAGAGAAAACATATATATCATATGTCAAAACATTTCCTTCTATTGACACCTTGAAATACAAGGTTTCATCAAGTACTACGATCTCTTCACAAACCCAAATAAAAAGACCCAACAACACCTAACTTTTTAATCTCAAAAACTCAAAAAAAAATTATCTCATAAGTTGTCATCAATATAATCCTCTCTAAATGGAGGTCACACTCAAAAAAACTCTCAAAACTTATAATAACCTAATAGCATCTCCTAATCTCCTTATAAAGGATGTACTCAAACACAAATGTACAAGGGTATAAACATGCCAAAAAATCCTCAAATAAACCCTCTAAAACCAATGAGTGTAGCTGAAGATCCATATATGTGAGAAGAAAATATAGGATGAGAGATTTATCTCTTAGATGATCATTTGTCAAGTAGATCAAGAGAAAGTAATTATATGTTTGCTTCAAGATACACCTAACCATAATCACTCTCTCCAAAAACAATCTCATGTATAGATTCATCATGAAATCATGTTCAAAACCCAATGTAGGCTCCTGATACTTCTTGTTGAAACCTCCAAAGAGTAAATATCTCAAAAAAATGCCTCAATCCATGTTAAGCTCCAAAGTATGCAGCACTTTCAATTGATCAATCCATGTTAAGCTCCTAATGTAACATTGCACTCTCACAAAACTCACATCCAAAGGTTCAATGTCCTCAATACCTAGAGAACTATCTAGAACCATCATCAAAGTTCCAACTACATTCATGTGAAATCAAGAGAATATCATTACAAAATGATCTAACTATACCATGTCAATACTCTAATGAGAAATCAAGATTCCATCATGGCACAACATCAAAACCATCCTCTGAATCAAGGATTTCCTATCAAATTGACAATTCATAAATTGTCACCTCACCAAAGATTGCAAGCATCCTTCATTGCTAGCAATTAACATATCCAATTAAATTAATATATTAAAATAATATAACCATCTTATGTCAATGAAACTAAAAATGTCAGAGAACACCCATTATAACAAATATTTCAATGGGTTTTTCAATCTGGGAAATGGGTGTACAAATCGGTCATGAATGTTGTTAATTTTAGGGCAAACAACTACTTTCCCTTATTACCTTCACATAGGGGAAAAAACTTCAGGAAGGCACGACATTTTTAGGGTAGGCATAGGAGGTTTTCGGAGAAGAAGACTATCTTTGATATCTATGGTTTGATCTCACCGTCTTGATTGGATAGTGATGTCCTAGAGGTTTATTAGCCTGTGTTCAAAGTACATGGTGATTTTTTCTCAGCTTCAGGAGGAGCTCCTTTCAATCCACTTCTCGTCACATGGCCACCACTTCTGGATCAAAGTGAGGCTTTCCATAGATTTTCGTGAGTAGCATCCCGTGATGCTAACTGACTCTTTATCCCAGCTAGTATGACTTCTCTCAAAGCTCAGGAGCTAAGAGAAAGGGCACTAATTGGTAAGACCTAGAACTTTACTCCTTTAAATGAAGACTTATCATTATGGGGTTTTAAATACTGGGATGGTTTGCAAAAGAACTTTCAAATACATAATGGTAGGGGTTTCTTTATAGCTATTTTTGCTGATAAAGTCAGCAGAGACAAGATCCATCATTGTAAGAGCTAGTTTTTACAAGGAAGGGGTTTATATACGGAACCATGGTATCCAAATTTTACTCCAGATAACAGTCACAGGAGATTCTTCCCCTTCTAGATTTCCTTGCCTGCACTACCCTTGGAGTATAGACAGCTGGATATATTGGAATCATTGGCTAATAAACTGGGAATTTTCCTCCATCATGACTGGTCATCACTAGAAAATTTCACACTCCCTCCTAGAGTTTGCCTACTTCAAGATCCCTCTAAGCCCTGGATATCACATCTCTATTTACAATCTAATTTTGGCTCTTTCACTCAAAAAATTAACTTGGATGGTCATAATGTTATTGTAAGCAAAATGGACTCCCTTGGCCATCTTTCTTCCCAATGTGGGAAGACCTCTCACTCTGGTAGTGGAGGGTGCAAAGATAGTTGTTCTCTTCCTATGAAGTGCAAAGGGCTGGTCCCAACCAACCCTCCTAAGGGAGTATTTTTCTTTCAAAAAGGGCATAACAATTCTTCCCTTAATCCATTATCTCTAAAAAAAGTGCTTCTTTTCATTGAATCATGGCAGTTTCCTAAACAAATGTCTCCTTCTCCATTGCATTTAGAGGAGGTGCAAGAAGTGGTGGTCACCCAATTTCAAGAACCTTTAATGGATGTCCTAGATATTCATCGTCCAACCAGTCCTCTTCAATTTTTAGAGCCCGAGATAGCTTCACCTATTATCCCCTCCTGAGTAGATCACCCTTCACCAAAGTTGATGTCTACTGACTCACCTCTATCTCCCTTGGAATTGGAAGACATCTCAATTCTCCCACCCATCTCCTTATAGAATATGGAAATTGCAGGAAGGCATCTGGATTACGAACCTAAATGGTCGGTGGATAATTCACCTCTATCTTTAGGGGCCCAAGAAGGAATCTCTTCGATACAATCTGTTAGGAAAAACTTACAACAATCCTTCCTTCAAGAAATTGACCCTCTAGCTCTTATGGACTCCTTGGCACTCAACACTCCAACTCATGATCCTCCTGGGTTGGATTAGACAAATTCAAATTCAAAACATATTGTTGAGATAGATTTAGCTGATTTTGTGGACAATCTAGTATTAGATGTGGTGGAAGAGAAGTTTGATGGGGGGGATACATATGTTGCTCTTTCAAAAAACTTAGATGATGTTTAAGATGAGACTATCAGCAACCCTAAGTGTGATGAAATGGTGAACTCAGATCAAATAGCTCAGTCACCTTCCTAAGAAACTTGTGGAATTCTTCAAACGAAAGCTAATTTATCAAATATCAAAGTTTTCTTATCAATGTAAAAAGCTAGGGGTCATCCCCCCAAGGGTAAGAAAATCCAGGAGGAGATTGTTGCAGGAGTTCAATCATTCATCCCCTTTTCTAAGATTCCAAGAAAGTCTAAGGAGGAGGCTACAGCTTCAATAGCCAAACAAATGAAGTAGGGGAGGAGAGTAGTAGGCTCTTCGAATAACCAATGAGGATTATATCCTAGAATGTTAGAGGCTTAAATGCCTCCAACAAGGTGCATCTCATTAAGGATCAACTCTTGGTGAGTCGAGCAGATGTAGTTTTACTGCAGGAAACAAAATTCTCTGGATAAGGGGAAGGATCTTTTCACATCTTGGCACGGATGGGATTTCATTCATACATCTTCTGAGGGGGCGTCGGGTGGTATGGCTATCCTTTGGAAGTCCTCAAATTGTAAAATTTAAATAGTTTCAGCTGAGGCAAATTGGTTACTGGTAGAGGTAACAATTTTTTCTCTTTCTTTTTATCTTCTGAATGTTTATGGCCCAATTTCAGTCTCCTCTAAACAAAGGTTATGGGGCCAACTATCTCAAGTTATTCTTAACCTTGGGAATTTGAAGGTAATTATTGGTGGGGATTTCAATGCAAATTTGGGTGATACAAAAAAAGTGGGGGGAGCTAGAACATCTTTTAAGGTCACACAGGAATTTAAAAATTTTGTTAAGGGATTAACCTTATTTGATTGTCTTCCTCAAAATGGAATTATAACATGGTCCAATAGGAGGAAAGGTTCCTCTTTTGTGGGAGCTAGGCTAGACCAATTTATTCTTAATCCAACATGGATCCTCTCCCAAGGATGTTTCATGGCATCCATTCTCACCCTCTCTGGATCTGACCATTTTGCAATCTCCCTTGACTTTAATCTAGCCTCAAGCAAATTTAAGCCCAAATCCTATTTCAAGATTGAGAAGATGTGGTTTAGGGATAAGAATTTCCTGTCTTTACTTGCACAATGGTGGTCAGACTGTCCACAACAAGAGGGCTATAAAATGTTTCAGCTCTTCAAAAAATTATTTTTTCTAAAAACCAAGATTAAAGACTGGAATCGCCACTACTTTGGTAATATCTTTCCCAAAAAAGCCTCTATTCAGGGCTAGTTAGAGGATTGGAATGATCATATCATTCATAATGGGCTCTCACAGTAGGTTTATGAGATTCAAAAAGAGTTAAAAGCAAGGTTAGAAGAGGTTCTTCTTAGGGAGGAGGCTTACTGGAGATAGCGTTCTAGAGAATTATGGCTTAGAGAGGGGGATAGAAACACGAGTTTTTTTCATAACTCAGCTAAAATAAGGAGACAGAAAAATGCCATCTTTCAGATTCAAGATGTTAATGGAAACTTATTAAATTCTAAAGAGGCTATCCAGAATGAGGCGGTTCATTTTTTTCAAGACCTTTTGGCCAAGCTAGTAGAGTCTAAGCAAGATTCCTCTCATCCTGACCCTCTTCATTTCATTCCCTCTTTGGTGTCTTCAGGAGATAATGATTATTTACAACAACCCTTTACTTTAGAGGAGATTAAAGTAGTAGTCTTTTCGATGGGACCTGATAAGGCTCTGGGTTCAAATGGTCTTACCCCATTCTTCTTTGAAAAGTGTTGGGATTTTATGGGCCTGAATATTCTACAAGCAGCTGAGGAATCGAGGACTCACTCATGTATGTTTAAACCTTTTAATAATACTTTCCTCACTTTTATCCCAAAATGTTCTTCTCCTACCACCTTTGTAGATTATAGACCAATCTCGCTATGCAACACTATTTACAAAATCATTACCAAATCCATTGCACTATGGTTGCGAAAGATTATCCCTAAGATTATTTTAGATCAGCAAGGGGGTTTTGTTCTGGGCAAAGATACGGTTGAAGGGGCTTTAATTGCACATGAAGTCTTACACTGAATTAAAACTCAAAGTCTTCAATCGATGGTCCTCAAACTGGATATGATGAAGGCATATGATAGGGTCAGCTGGACTTTCCTCCGGATGATTATGAGTAAGATGGGATTTCATAAGAAATGGATTAAATGGATTCTTGCATGTGTTCGAGGAGCCAAATTCACTATTTTAATCAATGGCTCTCCTTGTGGTTTTTTCTCAGCCTCCCAAGGAGTGAGGCAGGGGGACTCCTTATCTCCTTTCCTTTTCATTATCATGGTGGAGGGTCTCAGTAGATTGATTACTTTCAAGAACTCTCAAGGTTTGTGGGTAGGTATTTCTCTGCACCAATCATGTATTTCAGTTACCCACACCCTATTCGCAGATGACTCACTATTGTTTGGATATAGCTCCATAACTAAAGCAAGGGTAATCAAGGACACCTTAGAAGAATATTATTGGATGTTGGGTCAGAAGGTTAGTATCCCAAAGTCTAAAGTCTTTTTCTTCAACACTCCAAGGATTCAGGTAGCAATTGGCGACTTGTTGGGTTTTGAAATTTCTCTTTCCCCTAGCATGTATCTGGGTATTCCATTCTTCCAAGGGTCATGTAAGGCATCTTTCTAGGGTAATATTTTCTAGGCAATAGCCGATAGGATTTCCTCTTGGAAGGCTAGGTGGTTGTCTTTTGCGGGTAGAATTTTGCTTGTCAGATCGGTCTTATCCTCAATCCCAAACTATATCATGTCAGTATTATTGGCTCCAAGGGTAGTTATGGACAAAATCAAAAAACTTATTACAGATTTCATCTAGAAAGGTAACATGGAAAACTCCTCGAAGATCCCCCTTCTGGCTTGGGATAAGATGACCTGTCCCAAAGTTTGTGGAGGACTTGGCTTGCACAACTTATATCAAAGAAATATCAATCTAGGGGCTAAATTATCTTGGAAACTCTATGAAAATCCATCCTCACTTTGGGCCAGGATAATCAAACTTAAGTATTTGGACTTGGATGATCCTACTTAGACATTCACCATTATGGACCCCCCACTCGACTCGGCAATGTGGAATTTTGTGATCAAGTGTAGACAAATTATTTTGCCTAAATTATCTTGGATCATACATTCAAGGGATCAAGCTAACTTCTGGGAGGACTCATGGAATGGTCTCCCTCTCATTTCGGCTTCCTCTACCATTACACCTTTAACTATCCAGGCCCTAAAATCAAGATGGAGTTCTAAGGTGCAGGATTATATCTCCACAACCCAGCATGGTAGAGGTCTCAAATTAGACTGGAAGGATTTGTCTCAGGTGGGTCTTCCTAAGGACCAAGTGGAGGCCCTATAAGATATTCTTCTTCAGAGACCCTTGGTCCTTAATCTTAAGCAGGATAGGCTCATTTGGTCCTCCGCTTCGAATGGGAGATATTCGGTTAAGCTTGGATATTCTCAATTATCAAATAAACCACAATTAGCTAACAAGCATTTTTTTTGTTTTTGCTAGCATACTATTGTCCTTCCTAAGGCAGGATCCTTTTTGTGGTTGGCAATTCAGAAGTGTATTTTAATAGGGGACTGTCTTCAAAGATTGGGGATTGCAGCAAATTTTAATTATGTGCTGTGTGATTCCCAGTTCGAAGACCCGAATCACCTCCTGCTGTCATGTCCCTTTACCCAACAAATTTGGTATTGGATTCTAAATAGATTGGGTTGGCAAGGTCCCTTGCCAGCTATTTTGACAAACCTCCTTAATCAATGGCCCCTTCCTACTTCAGACTCCTTTTTTGCACAAATCTAGAGAGTGATCCCTATAGCGGTTACATGGTCTATATGGTGGGAAAGAAATAAAAGAATCTTTAGAAAAGATAAGAATACAGTTGAACAGGTGTGTGGGGTGGTGGATAAATCAATTTTAGAATTGGTTAATGCATATACTTTGAGATCAAAGTCAGTATCCTCCCTCTTTACTTCTCAGAATTCAAAAATTTTAAACTCCTGGCCCTTGATCATTATCCCATTCAATGGGGTTTTGGTAGGGAAAGTGTAAAATAAGGAGAAAAGAAAAGAGGTAAAGTGGTTACCTCTGGAGGACTCCTTTATAAAATTAAACTTTGACGGTGCTTCCAGCGGTAACCCAAGCATTTGGAGGGTGGGGTGTGTGCTTAGGGACTCAAATATGATTCTCATTAGAGCCAAAAGCTTGAGAATCCCTTGTGGATCTAATAATATTGTTGAGGCTCGAGCTTTGCTAATGGGAATTCATATGGCTATATCCCTTGGGATCAAGAAGATTCACATAGAAGGGGATTCTCAAATTATCACCGTGGCTCTCAACAAATTCTCAGTTTCTAGTTGGAAAATTCAATACATCATCGAGGAAGTCTGGGCCCTCCTCCCATCTTTTGAAGACTTTGTGGTGTCACATTGTTTCAGTGAAGAAAATGGTTTGGCGGATTGGTTGGAAAATAAGGGGGCAAATCTCCCATTAGGTGACATCCGTTGGTAGGAAGACTGCCTTATCCCATCATTGCTAAACTCAAAAGGAGAACCCTGGGTTCTTAAGGAAGTTCAAATTTGAATGAGCCAAGCCCCAAGTAGTAATCATTAGTAAATAAGTGGTGTACTATGTGGTCTTTTCGGGTAGTGGTTTAATACCCATCTGACGGCTGAGGCATCTTATCACACCCCCTCAAGCGAGCGAAATTGGTTGTCAAGGGTTTGTTGATGTGGGTGATTTCCCTCAATTTTTGTGCAATCTTAATTGGGAAATATTTTTCACTTTGAAGTACAGATCAATATCTCTCTCGCACAAGATATGACATTGGAGGATGTCATCATCCCCTCTGGTTTTTGTCCTATTTATTGGGCATTGTTTCCACTTTTTTCTTCACATCTCATGCTACATTTTTTTCATTATGCTGCCATTATTTTTTAGCATTTGAGGGCTATGGCATCCATGGAATACAGGGAGCTGAACATGCATATCAACATGCCAATCCAACATTGGGAGTGTCCTACAATGAGGGATTATCTCCAGCACCACTTTCAGGTAGTTTTCAAGCCATTGCTTGCAGAGGTTGTTTCAGCGGTTCGGCAGATTATTAAGGACATTGTCTTGGTTCCCTCTTCTCCTCGGTGCATCTTCCATTCCCAAATTCTATCAATTTTTTTGTCAAATTTCTACGATGTTTGTCAAGATTATGTTCTCTTCATGCACATGATCTCGAAGCTTGTCCGCGAGGATTTTGCATCCTCGGAAGACATTCATAACGCGGTGACACAATACAGTCTCAGGTCCTCAATGGCATGGTTGGGGGGATCTTCTCACCAGCTAGTCTCGATAATGATGTCAAGGTTATCAAGATGTTTGATGCTTTTAAAATTGGCATTTCTAACAGGGATAGGCAGGTTTTCTCCTCTTCTATGGCCTCCTTGGTGGATTTTATTCCAGTTTCAGTTCGGGCACACGCTCTAAATGTGTTTGAATCTTGCCTAGTGTTGCTAGATTTTGCTCATAATGATGGTTTGGTTGCTCCTTCTTTGCATGGTCATGCAGTTCAAGGGGTTCCTTTGGCTTCATCTGTTGGTACATCTTTGGCCTCTTCCTCCACTTGTAGATGCCCATGTCACGATCGAGGCTTATAAGTAATATTTTGTTCACTTATCTTGGGGGGTATAGTGTATAGTTTATAGTGGCATATATGCCTCTTGGGTATAGATCTTTTGTTTTGTACACGCCCTTTGAATTGTAAGCCGTTTTGGCATATATGGGTTTTGGGTATCCAAATTTGGTTGTTAATTCTTGGAAATTGAGAACATTAGGGTGGTATCCTTTTTTTTGAATATTGTAATATCCTTGTATTTATTGGTTGCGAAGGGAGTTTCTTACTACTTCTTTCCACCTGGAGCCTCACCAAAGTAGTTTTTGATATTAATAAAATATAATGGTTCCGTCCATTTTTATCAAATATATATATATATATATATATATATATACATATATATATATATATATATATATATATATATATATATATATATATATATATATATATATATATATATATATATATATACATATATATATATGTATATATATATATATATATATATATATATATATATGTATGTATATATATATATATATATATGTATATATATATATATATATATATATATGTGTATATATATATATATATATATGTATATATATATATATATATATATATTTCAAAGCTCCTCCATTATACCTACAAGCACTATACAAGATCATCTGTAACTAAATGATGAATCCACATAACTATAAAAGCTCAGACATTGAATTGTACCTTTGATCTCTCCACATAATTTTGATAATCATATCCTAATTCAAGATTTCTTTTAGTCCATACACACTCAATTGTGATTTTAACAACTCCAAATAATAAAGTGAAATCAAGATCTCTAAGAAAAGAAAATATAACCACCACATAAACATCACTGACAAAAGCTCTTATTGAGAATCTTAATGAATCTATCTAGGAGATTAACTAACTGTATCATCTTAAAATGGAAGCACTTCCATCGTGATAGGTTTAGCACCCTCATTTAGTGCATTTTTCATGATAGATTTTCATTTAGGATGCATTTGCACTTGGTTCTTTGTTTCTAGGTGAAATTAAGGTTAGGATCCCGAGGATTCTCCTTGATTTCCATTCTCTATGGCTCTATTTTCTAGGAAGGATCTAGGTATTGGTCCTCCTAGTCCTCGTCACATTCATTCTAGGTCTCTATGCCCTTTTCTAGCACTCTACCCTATTTTCTCATCATTCCAAGTCTCTGGTCAACCTCGGGACTTCCCTATTATCAAAGTTGACTGGGCTTGAACCTTTGGTGCAGGGTTGAGGTTGACCCTAACCTAGGTCACAGTCGAGGTCGACCCTAACCTAGGTCAAGGTTGAGGTCGACCTTGACTTCTGTTCAGTTTTGGTCCCCCTTTTCAAATTATGGTCACAACGGGCCCTGAAATTAATGTCGGGCCTCCAAATTCGAATGCGGAAGGGTTTTAATTTAAAATTCATTTAATTATTTTCCCTCCTTAGTTGGTTATTGTGATTGGACCATAATTTGAGGTTAAATTTGAATTATGGGCCCTTACATTTCTCGAGGATCCTTGCCTTAAGATCTCTATATAAGCACTCTCTTTTGCCTTCATTTGGACACACAATCGATTGAAGAAATAAAGCGATTGTGAAGTAATGATGCAAGATTACAAGAGGATGATATAGAAGATCAAGACATTGTTGATATCAAGCATTTTTGTGGACATTCCTTTGGAGCAAGAAAGATCCCTTCTTCCTTGATCCACCATTTTCAACATTCAAGCATTCAAAGATACAATCATGGGGTAGCAAGTATGAATTGTGAGTTTGGTAGGAGTACTTTAGCCTTGGGGGCTTGGTATGCTTTCTTTATCATATCCAAATCTATACATTGCTTTCTCATATCAATTCATGCTAGGGTTTCAATCTAGAGGATTTAGATCTTGGCATTGCACTTTCAAAACACATACACATAATCTATTACATTTGGCTATTCATGGAGGTGGAGATCACCAAAATGGGGGTTTGACTAAGGCAAAACCCTATATAGCCACCCCAAAACACCATTTTTTAGATATCTATATTTGTTGTTTCGAGAGTTGCAGAGCAAATCTACGTACCCTTTTTGAAAAACTTCCAGGATCTACAAACAGATTTTCCATCAGAATAGTGCAAGTCAAGGTCGACATAAAGGGGCAACATTGTGCCCCAGGGAAAGATTGTGCCCCTGTATTTAGGTCAAGGTCGACCTATCTCAGAAAAGTAGGTTTTTGGGTTTTCTTTGTCTCTGTGTTTCCAGCCCAAATCCGGTTGCAGAATTTCTCGAAAATGAGTACAAACACCAGAAAATAGAATTTTCCTAATCAGCTTTATTATGAGGTATGTATTTCATATTATTTAAGTTCAGTATTCTTTACAAGAATTTCTAGATTTACATTAATTATCATTTCAATTTATATGTTTTGTGGTAAATATTGGTTTAGGACTTTTATTAGGTGCATTGTTAAAAACCCTACCTATCCATCACATTTTTCCACACTACATTTTGGTGAACCCGTTTACGACAACTCTTTATTTTTGGTGTTAGATTTGCATTTTGTGTTAGATCTTACATGCTTATAAAAATAGATTTCTTTTATGCCCTTGCATTTACATTTCAAAAATACAAAAAATTTGCAAAATTTCTTTAAAAATAGAAAAATATTTACATTTTTCATGCTTGTAGTCTTACTTTGTGTTCAACATGTATGATTTTTTTTTTGAATACTTTGATGAGGCTTTTATTATGAAAGAGAATAGATCCCTTAATGAGGTACATGGAAGTGAGGATGAAAATTGTTCAAATATGATCTCCATTGATCCTATTCTTATTACACTCTCCTCCACAACCTCTTCAATTGACCTTTACCATAGGGTGTGTGCATGGTTACCTTCATGTTCCACTATTTTCAACATTGATACACCTAAAATGATATATCCTAAATGTTTGTTAATGGTAAAAGGATGTCCTCGAATAACAATTAAGGGTAAACCTAGAGACCCTTTGGATTTCTTTGATAACAAAGATTCTATTTCACATGCTTATCGCACACAGAATAACCCTCAACCTATTATTTTTCTTTCTTTACCACCTTCCCAACCTATGCTTCCTCAAGATCCTAGGTTTCCATCTAACTTTAAGGATTATGACTTAGTAGAACAATTACGTGCTACTCCTGCTAAGATATCTTTATGGGAATTAATTCAAACTTCCCCGACATATCATGAGACATTGCAAAAGGTTTTATCTGCCCTTCCTGCTTCACCTCCTAATCAAGAGAACATTAATTCCTTTTTGGAGTGCATGCATAATATGCCTTCTGTACCTCTTATTATGTTTACCGATGATGATTTACCTTCCGTTGAGGTGCAGAATCAATATGATGCTCTTATGGTTGTTGTTTCTATTAATCAGAGTATCATTCATAGAATGTTAACTGATAATGGATCTGGGCTTAATGTTTGTAACATGGATATGCTTAAGGAAATTAAGGCTAATCTTACAATTATTCAACCTGATAATGTCCCTATTCATGGATTTGACAATATTGCAAAGAGAACTTTGGGCATTATTACCTTACTTGTTAAAGTTGGTCAAGTTGTACTTAATACACTTATTCATGTTATGCATGGACCTCTCTCAATTAAAACCTTCTTATAGGTAGACCTTGGCTACATACTATGCATGTAGTTCCTTCTACTCTTCATTGCAAGGTTAGGTTCATTTAGAACAATTTGATGTATATGTTACATGCGGATGATGCACCGAATCCTTGCTTGAATACGGAATATGTTAAATTTTTTGAGCCTCTCCAACCAAGCAAAGAGACTGAAAAGCAACCTGAGATTAAACAAACTGAAGCTCCATCTTCTTCTTTGACTGAGGATGATTGGGGAACATTGGACTTTAATCCTTCTTTCATTGGAGAATATAAATTCTCTAATTTGGAATTCATGAAACAATAAAGTGAATTTGAAAAAAGAGTTTTCACTCCTTCCCCGCTTTCTGAGGAATTAAAAATTAACTTTGTTGCTGCCTCGATTGAAGAAACAATTGAAACAATAAAAGCTGATTGCTATGATATCGTGACATATGCTGCTCCTTGGATAATGAGCAAGGTATACAAGTACCTTTGGATAACGAAATTTATGATTATACATTTGGATTGGAGTTCAATCCTTACGAACAACCATCGGCTTTTCCTCTTAATGTTAAACATATCTGTGGTGGACATTTGAAGTTGGTTAACCCGCTCCTCCTTGACATTAATCAAAGACCTACCTTGGATGTTTTTCCTAAAGATGAAGCCTTAGTAGATTTTTTAAGTGTTTATGAGGATTTACCTACGTTTGATCACAAATGATGGAAGCCTTATTGTTTAAGTATAGAAGCTTATTTTGGAGAACATGATGAACATAATTTTCTTCTTTACCGATGGATTCTCCGATACAAAGTGATTTACTAATAATTGAGACTGTTGAGATTCAAATGGATGAAAATGATTTTGAAAAGATGATAAAATTTGGGAAATGTTTGAATCAAGATGAATGTGATTAGTTGGTTTCCCTTTTACTTGAATTTAAGGACATTTTTTCTTGGACATATTCGGATATGTCGGGTATAGATTCTAAGATTGTTACTCACAATATTATTCTAAAACCAGATGTTAAACCTATGAAGCATAAATTTGAAAGATGAATCCATGAATTTCTTTATTAGTTAAGGCTAAAATTGAAATATTATTGGATGTTATATTCATCCACTCTATTGATTACTCAGACTGGATTTCAAATATTGTGCCCATTTCAAAAGGAGAAAATAAGATAAGGATGTGTACTGACTTTAGAGATTTAAATAAAGCATCCTTAAAAGATGATTTCTCATTACCTAATATTGATATGATTATGGATTCAACAGTGAGTCATGCTTTATTATCTTTTATGGATGGCTTTTCTGGCTATAATCAAATTTTTATCCCTCCTGAAGATCAATTTAAGATTGCATTTATAACACCTTGGGGAACATTTTGTTGGGTCATGATGCCTTTTGGATTAAAAAATGTGGGAGCAACTTATCAACAGGCTATGACCTTGATTTTTCATGATTACATCCATAAGATTCTTGAGGATTATGTGGGTGATATCTTGGCGAAATCTATACAAAGAGAATATCATGTTAGTATTTTATGACAAATATTTGGAAGGATTAGAAGTTACAATATGAGGTTGAATCCTAAGAAATGTGTCTTTGGATTTGGTTCCAGTAAATTATTACGATTTATAATCTCTAAGCGAGGCATAGAGGTAGATACTGAAAAGATTGAAGCTATTGTTAATATGCCTCCTCCTAAGAATATTTCTCAGTTACGAAGTTTACAAGAAAAAATACAAGCTATTCGTCGCTTTATTTCCAACTTAGCTAATAAAACTGTTCCTTTTACTTCCTTTCTTAGAAAGGATACCACTTTCTCTTGGAATGAAGAATGTAAAAAATCCTTTAAGAAATTTAAGGAGTATCTCACCAATCCTCCTATTTTGTAACCCACTCAATTTGATAAACCCTTTAATCTGTATACTTCAGCCACTCCAAAAGCGGTGAGTGTGTTGTTAGCTTAGTATGATAGTAAAGGTAAGGAAAGACTTGTGTACTACATTAGTCATACTTTACTCGATTACGAAATAAGATATACAAATTTAGAAAGACAATGCTTAGCTATAGTTTATGCTTGTCAAAAACTCAGGCATTATCTCTTAAATGTTCAAGTCAATGTGATTGTTAAATTTGATCCTTTGAAACATTTTTTCTCAAAAATTGATCTCTCTGGCCGTTTGGAAAAGTGGGTGATGTTACTTACAGAATTTAATCTTAATTTCATTTCTCAAAAGTTGATAAAAGGACAAGCTTTAACAGATTATTTGGGTGAAGCTCCTTGTCCTCATTCTGATACATGTGTCACTGCGATAAAATTCCCTAATGAAAACATTCTAGCTATTAAACAGGATGATGTTTGGGAGTTATATTTTGATGGATCTAGATGTAAGATAGGTTCTAGTGTCGGTATCATCTTGATCCCTCCTACAAAAAAATTGATCCCTTTATCGTATAAATTGACCTTTCCTTGTACTAACAATATTGTAGAGTATGAAGCTCTTATAGATGGCTTATGAGCAGCTTTATCCCTTAACATTAAAAATTTGGAAATTTATGGAGATTCACAATTAATTGTAGAACAAATTAAAGGAGGTTATCAAACTAAGAATGATAAAATGACACAATATAGAGATTTGGCTCTTTATGTACTTTCACAATTCTTTTCTTATACGATTCAAACTTTACCTAGGAAAGATAATCAACATTTAGATGCCATGGCAAGCGCAGCTTCTTTGGTTTGACTTGAGAATAATACTAAAAACTTTCAATTTACTATACAAACTCTTAAAAACCCTACAATTTCTAATAAGATTACCTCTGATTGTTTCAATTTGCATTTGGATGAATGGTATTCTCATATCTTTCATTTTTGAATGATAGTACTTTTCCTAAATCAGCAACAAGGAACATGTGTAATCATATTAGGAAGCTTGCAGTGCATTATATCATTTTAGGAGACACACTTTACAAACACTCTCATGAGGGTTTACTATTAAGATGTCTTGGTAGAACCAAAATCCTGATAGCTTTGGCTGAAGCTCATTCTAGTTCTTGTGGGGGACATTTTGGTGGAAAATCTCTAGTCAATAAACTTCTTAGAATGGGATATTATTGGAAAACAATGGAACAAGATTCTTTTATGTTTGTTAAGAAATGTCCTCAATGTCATCAACATAGTTATAATTTGATTCATGCTTCTGCTCGTGAGCTTCGTAATCAAGTTTCTCAGTGGCCTTTTAGTATTTGGGGTTTTGACCTTATTGGAAAAATCTCGCCAACTTCTTCTCAAGGACATACATATATCCTGACCGCTACATATTACTTTACAATGTGGGTGGAAGTTGTCCCTCTTCATTCAACAAATGCAGATGTTATTTATGATTTCATCCTTAACAATATTATAACATGATTTGGTATTCCTTCGACAATAGTTTCGAATAATGGTGCCTCTTTTAAGAGCAAAGAAGTCATGAAATTCTTGGACAAATATAGAATTCAACATAGATTTTTGACTCCTTACTATCCTCAATCTAATGGTTAATTTGAAGCATCGAATAAAATCATTGAATAAATTTTGAGAAAAATAGTTAATAAGCATACGAAAGATTGGCATACCCAACTTACCTATGCTTTATGGGCTTATAAGACTAGTGTTCATACTACCACAAGTAATTTTCCATACAATCTTGTCTATGGTACTAATGCTATTATGCATATGGAATTGGAAATACCTTCTTTATGTGTTTCATTTCATGGGATAATCGACAAGGATACATTTCAAGAACAACGATTACAAGAAATGGAAATGTTGGATGAACAATGAATAAATGCTTTGGAACATATAAAGGCTTATAATAAATTGCTTCAGAAGCAGTATAATCATAAAGTAATTGAACAAACATTTTCAGTAGGTGATTTAGTATTATATGAGAATCAAAGAAATGTGAATGCTTTACCTGGTGAAAAAGGAAAGTTTAGCCCTAATTGGCTTGGACCTTTTGTTGTAATTGAGGACTTTGGTTTAGGTGCTTATAAAATTACTAATATGGATGGTGTTTCTTTTAAGGAACCTATCAATATTATGCATCTCAAATGTTATTATCCCTAAGTTATCTTTATTTCCTTGTGTATTTATGTATTCCTTATAAAATAATTATGTTTGTTTTATAGGTTATGTGGTTTTAGAAAATTACATTTGAATACATTTATACACGTTCTTACTTCCTATTAAGTTTTATGTTATTGATGAAAATATAGTAATCAAACACAGAACTAACTAGTAGAGAAAGTTTTTCATTTATAAAATCTTTTGAGTTTTGATACATATGTGGCACAAGACCCTATCTATCACTATGTCTATCCCTATGCTCTATTGATGGCTCCCAAATCCCTCTGATCTATGATGAGAGGATGTAGATCTATGTTTGGTAGTCTGTGAGTGGCTCCTTGATATTCTCATATCATACGTGTACTCCTAGGCCCTCTATAAGTCAGTCATCAGTCTCTCTTCTCTCTCTCTACACACCTCAGCTCTTGTTAGACATATGGAAAGATATCGACATTTCTATCAGGATCTCTGTGACAAATGTGAGACTCTCTCTTGCTAGCTGGTAGTTAGTAGGATATACATGTATCCTTCAGAACCTTGGATACAAAACTCCTCCACTCCACCACGCTAGCTACAAAATGAAAACATATTTATCTTTTGGTACTTTTTCTTCATCAATTAAGTTAAATTTTCAAATCAAATGCATGTGTTATACCTAGAATTCCCTCCTAGGCGTCAGTGAAGGATCTAGATGGTGGGGGCATGGAGTGACTTCTCTCTCCATGCTCACTATGTCTAGGTCTTAGAGGTGGTGTCTCTATATGGGTGTGTAGAGGTCACCGTGATCTCAATGGTGATGCATGAAAAACATGCACATCTGCACCTATACTATCATCTGAAGCATCTCCTCTACTCTATCCTATGCCCTCTCCTCCTTCATGGGGTCTCCCTTGTAGATGGATCCATCCTCATCTTTTTGATCCTCATCCTCCTTTGTTGTGCCACCATCCCGGTGTCCTCTCTGAAAAGCCTAGATCACTTGTGGGATAGTCATCAGGGAAGATGCGGTGGGTTCCCTTCAGACTCCAGTATCTGATGTAGTCTTGGTTGATACCTAAATAGGCCACATCTAGTGATACCTCTATATCCTCTGTCTCATTTTTATCACTATCTACAATGTTAGCTACTAATGGTCGGTGTATGGTGTCAGGTCTCTGATAATGCATCGATGGATGTGCGTACTAAGAATTGCTCTATGGACCCCCTGTATCAAGCCAAATTGTCTCATCACTTGGTCATAGTAGTATGGCATCACTATATGACTATGATGACCCTCTAGCATCTTGTGTTACTATGAGTGTCTCATTTGGCCACTCTCTCATGTGGCAATAGGGTTTCCATATCACATCTATTTTGGAATACGTTTTAGAAGTATCCTCCAATAATGGATATCTCTGTACTGGCAGACATATCTCAATGGATAAGCAAAGCCTCTCGGTGTGCTAGCATCTACCATCATAGGAACACCCTATGGTTGTGTACATGTGAAGTTCTCAAACAACCAAATCTAAAAAAGTGTGCATATCGTGAGACTCTCATGATGGTATCTCACCAACTAACATAGCTCATGGTATAAGTGGGCTAGCACGATGTGGCCCCACATGAAGATTGTCGTATCACTCTCCATCCTATGTATAAGATGGGTGAAAGGTGTTGAAAAGACTGTACCCTTTATGTTGGGTACTACAACCAAGGACATTATACATAGCATCACTCTCTATACTAAAGGTGTAGGGCCTGCCAGTATGGCTAATAGAGTGATCTAATCTATTTAGGTTCGCATTTGTGGAACCTATCCCAAGAAATACTCTACATCTGTGTGGATATCCCCAAGCAATACTAAAAGTCATAGGATCTTGTATACATCCTCCAGTGTCATAGTGATCTCACCTGAGGGAAGACAAAAGGAGCATGTATCCTCATCCCACCTCTATGAGAGCTAATAGCATGGATTGGTGGAATCTAATCTATGGTAGGACTATTACTTAGTATAGTCCTATGTCTCTCAATAACTGTATCTCATCCTCGCTCAGCATGGACAGTCTCTCTGATAACCAGTAGTAGTCCTCCAAAGGGATCCTCTCGGAGATGAACCAAGTCTTGTAAGCACAAGCATACATCATATCAACATTCTCGAATAACAAATCTGTAAATCCAACTTGAATAGGTCAAGGTCAACCTTCCTGGGTCACAATCAACCTTTTTGGGTCAAGGTCAACCTCATTCTAGAAAAGGTGTGGACCTTCCAGTTCATGTCGACCTTTTTGGGTCAAGGTCAACATAACTAGGTCAGGTTCGACCTTTAAGGGTTAGGGTCCACCTTGCCTACAAAAAATAAGAATTTGAGAAGTACATAAATCAATAACAAAAACTCACCTTAGGGAGTAGTCATCCGGTAGCCAGGCACTGTCTCGGGAGCTCCGTGTGTGTCGCTCGAAGTTCTTCTTTGCTCAGTATTATGCTTTCTCTCTTTGAATCTTCAAATGGTAAGAATGAGTAAGTATGAGTTCTCTTTCCTCATTTATATTAAAAATTAGGGTTTTTCTTAGGGTTTACTTGTGTTAAATTTGAATTTCCCTTCATAGGCATTTAGATAGACATTTACTCTTTTCATCATAACTTGAGTTAGGTATCTCCATTTTTAGTACTAGTAGGGATGTTGAAATCATGATTTAGATAGCTAACCCCTTGAATTAGTTTAGGAAGGATGGGAATCCTTATAATTCATTTGGGAAAAGACTTTCTCAACACACTGCATATCCAGTGCATAAGGTTATCCTTATCACCCTGTTTCACCCTTCAAAAGTAGAAAGCCAAAACAGGGGGGCATAAGGGGCTCTATGAACTTCTCAATTTCATTAAATTAAGTCTTAGGTAATTTATGGATTTTTAGCAACCTTGTGTGTTGCAGGTACTAACAGTTTTCTGCAAGATCTCTACATTGAGGACTTGGTTATATCCTTTTTATTTACTATGATGTTTTCTTACTTTAGCTTGCATATTAACGTAGTGTCATATCTAAGCTAATGTGGGGGCTAAATGTATCATCTTAAAATAGAAGCACTTCCCTATTGATAGATTTAGCACCCTCATTTAGTACATTTTTCATGATAGATTTGCATTTAGGATGCATTTGCACTTGGTTCTTCTTTTCTAGGTAAAATTAGGGTTAGGATCTTGAGGATTCTCTTTGATTTCATTTCTCCATGGCTCTATTTTCTAGGAAGGATCTAGGTATTGGTCCTCCTAGTCCTCATCACATTTATTCTAGGTCCATGTTCCCTTTTTCGGCACTCTACCCTATTTTCTCATCATTCCAAGTCTTTGGTCGACCCCAGGACTTCCATGTTTTCAAAGTTGACTGGGCTTGAACCTTTGGGTTAGGGTTGAGGTCAACCCTGACCTAGGTCAAGGTTAAGGTCAACCTTGACCCCTATCATGTTTTGGTCCCCCTTTTCAAATTATGGTCAAAACGGGCCCCAAAATTAATGTCCGGCCTTCGGATCCAAATGTGGAAGGGTTTTAATTTACAATTCATTCAATTTTTTTCCCTCCTTAGTTGGTTATTGCAATTAGACCATAATTCAAGGTGAAATTTTAATTATGGGCCCTTACATTGGTCAAGGAGCCTTGCCTTGAGATCTCTATATAAGCATTCTCTTTTGCCTTCATTTGGACAGACAATCAATTGAAGCAAGCAAGCGATGGTGAAGTGATGATGCAAGATTGTAAGAGGATGATATAGAAGATCAAGACATTGTTGATATCAAGCATTTTTGTGGACAAACTATTGTGGACATTCCTTTGTAGCAAGAAAGATCCCTTCTTCCTTGATCCACCATTTTCAACATTCAAGCATTCAAAGATACAATCATGGGGTAGCAAGTACGGATTTTGAGTTTGGTAGGATTAATTTAGCCTTGGGGGCTTGGTATGATTTCTTTATCATATTCAAATCTATGAATTGCTTTCTCATATCAATTCATGCTAGGGTTTCAATCTAGAGGATTTAGATCTTGGCATTGCACTTTCAAAACACACACACACATATTATATTACATTCGGCTATTCGTGGAGGTGCAGACCACCAAAATGAGGGTTTGACTAAGGAAAAACCCTATATGGCCACCCCAAAACACCATTTTCAGATATCTATAGTCACTATTGCAGGAGTTGCAAAGTAGATCTGAGTACCCTTTTCAGCTAATTTTCAGGATCCATGAACAAATTTTTCATCGGAATAGCACAGGTCAAGGTTGATATAAAGGAGCAAGATTGTGCCCCTGTATTTAGGTCAAGTTTGACCTATCTCATAAAAGCAGAAGGTTTCTAGGTTTTCTCTATCTCTATGTTTCCAACCCAGATCCAGTTGCAGAATTTCTCGAAACTAAGTACAGACACCAAAAAACTACATTTTCTAGATTAGCTTTATTATGAGGTATGTATTTCATCTTATTTAAGTTCAATATTCTTTACAAGCATTTCCATATTTACATTAATTATCATTTCAATTTATATGTTTTGTGGTAAATATTGGTTTAGGACTTCTATTAGGTGCATTGTTAAAAACCCTACCTATCCATCACATTTTTCCACACTACACTAACTATCCATCATCTAATATAAATGCAACATACCAATGTACAAATGACTATAGAAAAGGTCAAGTAACATAATTCACATCAACACAAAAAATATAGTCCGCATATAAGCCATCCCACTACAACCAAATAGGTGGTCAACCTATACAACACCATAACTCATATATCCTCAATCAATTGAACATGAAAACTTACCATCACATTAGCAACCTACAAACCAAGATAACATATGGATCTCAAGACATAAACACTAGATCAACTCTATATTCAATCTTCGAAATAAATATACAATCAAGTACCATATTCAAGGAACCAAACAAATATCCAAAATATAAGAAAAACCTCCTAAAATTGAACCCAAATCATCATTTGTAATTTTAATACATTATCATGTCATGCTAATGCTCAAATTCATATGAACATCCATGCCACCATAATTATGACCACCATTGTACCTATTATCAACTTTAACTAAACCAAGACTACAAGTTTCATATACATATCAAACATGTAATCAAAATAGAAGATAACTTATGTACTTGCCTTAATCAAAGTCCAAACTCTAAAAGCACAAATAAAAATGTATCAAGGAGAACCAAATCTTATAATTATTTATACCATCATAATATAAATCTTATAAAAATAGGCATTGTCTCATGTTTACTCCCTCCAATCTATCTAGATGCTCATGTAATAACACCTTAAATCTTTGTCTCTTACAAGTGATCAAACAAGGGTCAAACTCTCTCTACCCGTCCAAGTGAAAAAATACTTAATGCACTATGTAATACTCTACAAATTATGTCTATCACTTATTTGAAATCAAAAATTAAATTATGTATGTGAAAGTTATTATATATTAACTTTTTTATATAATCTCATCTTCAAAGCATCAAATTTTGACAAAATAAACAAAATTTATAAACTAAACTTGTACCGCTATGTTAGTGAAAAGATTTTTCCTTTCTAAAGCATAGATATTCAAAATGTAGTTTTCAAAATCTTAGAGAGCCGACCCTGTATAATTTTTTATCTTCAAAAATATATAGCCACATAGGGCTAGAAACCAACCATAGTTAATGCTACCTCAATAGAAGTAAATAGTTTTTAGTTGAAATAACTAACTTAAAGCATTAAAAAAAAGGTAGGACTATGGTGTGAAACACCTTTTAAATCCATCCAAGTATCCATGAGAGCTAAGGCGTCGAAGTTGAGACCAACTGAGATGCTTTCTAGTTCTCATATGCAGAAGTAAATGCGAAAATGACTTGTTGATGTGGCAACCCGAGATAGGCAATTCTCTACTTCCATACTTCCTTGTCCTTTCATATTTGCGCAACCTTCCCATCATCCATTTCTATATGCTTCTACTTGATCAAGAGCATTGATTCCATGTGTGCAACCTTATAAAAATCCTTCACAGTAAACATTTTCATTTCCTTGAGCTCATCAAATTTTACTTGAACATTTTTTATGACCTTCTCACCTGGTTTGATTGATTATTCCTTTGCCTCAGAACACTATTTGTCAATCTATTCAATGTCACTTAGGATTATATCTTTTATTATTTCTATCTCCTTAAGTAAATCCCTAACTTCATAAACTCCCTGGGCCATGGCTTCATTCCTCCACTCAATGCATTCCTTTAGGACATATAAAGTCTTATCATCCAAACCTGGGACTGGCCTTTCAGCAAGAAACTTATGTAGGTTGTATTCCTGAATTTCTTCCATCCATTGGAGTTCCTTTGCCTGATTTTCCTTTTCATTTTCCTAGCTTTTAATGCTTGCTCCAATATTTTTAATAAGGTTACTCACCTCCTTTTGGGCTTCATTCAAATAGCCTAAGTGTTTGATGGCTTCAAATTTAACATATTCAATCCAATTTTCAAATGTTTTGGTAACTGCCTTGTTTCTTTCACTTGATCTAGGAATTTATGGTTGACTAGGGACTTGACATCGATTGACATTGGCATTTCACTCAATGGAAGAGGTTATGGATGCTAAATAGTATGAATGTATTGAGCCATATTTTTCATTGCTTCCTTCATTTCCTATTTATCTTTGGTGTCCTTTCATACTCTGTTAGTGATCTTCCTATTTGACACTTCGAATATCTTCATATCTATTGCTCTATTGTCTTTCCCCAAGTCAATTTTTGATAATTGATAATCCTGTGCAGAGACTTCTTTCCCTTTATCATTTATTGGCTTAGCAATCTTTGCCACCCAATGGCCAGTATCCTTATTGAACTTAATTCTAGATTCTGTCTTGGGTTTTTTGACCTTTGGGGTTTTACCCAAGCATTTACTTACCACGTCTTCAATTGGAAAAGATAATGCACGACATTCTATTTCTTGGAAATAGAATTTTCCAACCATTTTGGACCTATGGTGACTTTCTTTTGTGTCTCATGACTTCTCACAAGAGAAAGGGAGTCCATTCGAGTGTTATCTATATTACCTTGAACTTGTTGATTATCAGACATACTGAACAAACTAAAATCTGGAACTGACTCTTCTTGTTGTTTAATTTCAAGAGAATCCAAGTCTACCACAACACTAGAATTCACTACAGGTTCCTATTCTTTGTTCGTTATTTGACTACTTGAGTGGGTCATCAGTGTGATAGGCTTAGCTTGAAGTTGAACTTGAAGTTACGGGCTATCTGGTTGAACTTCAAGTTCAAGATTACCTGTAGAAAATTTACCAACAATAGGGTTGTTGAAACATAAACTTTCTTCAAGGAATTTATTTTCTTTTATTTCACTTGTTTTCTTGAGGGCTGATAAATAATCTTAGGAGCTTTCTTTTCCTAAAGCCAATTTTCAATCCTTCTTATCACATTGGTTGTCCTAGACTGTAAGTTATCCTCTTCTACTTTTTTCCAATCAATCTCTGGGATATGAAGAGCTGCAACTTTCTCAAGATATTGAGGATCAAGCACATCCACATTTTCATCCTCTTCGACACCATTTATATCCAAGTTAATCCTAAAAGTGATAACTTCCCTCAGAGTCATCTTGGACCATAATCTTCTTCTAACTTCCAAATCATTCGAGCAATTAGCCCAATAATCCTCAAGTTTTGGAATATGCACGAATGTGGAAGGAACATTTAGGTTTGTTTTGGAAAAACCTCTATAGTCAAAACTGGCTCTAGGGATGTAATATTTTAATTTTAAGGCGTGAAGCTCGCCTTCCATTGCCAAGGCATCTTGGAAGATTTTACATCTATAGTAGCCCAATTTAATGGGAAATAGGACACCTGAGGACTTTTTGGAACTTCCAGACTTCCATTCAACAATAACCAGTTGTTTGCAAATTTCCATCAAAATTAAATTGTCTAAACAGTATTTGGGCAATCTCAAAGGCTCTTTATCAAATGCCCCAACCCTAATATAGGTGAACATAGGAAATTGGATAAAGTAGCACCCATAAACATTTACCACTTGAATAGATTCCACTGTGAGTCTACTATTTTCCTTCCCACACAGCTAAAAGACCAGCTTACCCAGGAATACATCATTAAATATTTTTAACTCTTCTACAAACCTCTCATTCTATAAATATTTGTAGTAATCATAAATTTTTATATCATTATGCCAAGGCTCGTGGGGTAGACCCTCCCAATTTTTACAACAGGCAAGGATATATATCAAGTAGGAAGTCATGTAAAAAGGAGTCAAATTGGTTACATTTAAGAGTTCTCTGTGAAGTTTCTCGGTAATCAAATAAGCCCAGTCAATAAACTTTTCCCCTCCTAAAATATTTTGAAAGAAGCAATACATCCAGTCTTCCTAGTGGAAGGCATGCTCATTTCCTTTAAATATATTCAGAAGGAAAATAATATCTACAATTTCCTTATGCAAATGTTCATTTGTCAAGGGTTTGGGCAATCGTGAGCCTCCCTTCTCCAGCTTTGACAACCAGCTTTGAGCAATAAGAGAATTGTATTTTTTCTTATCTCCCTCATATACACAGGTCGCTTATGCGAAAGTCCAGGGTTCATAGGGTTCTCTATAAGGGATTTTAAAAGCTTCTATGAGTGTTTCTCAACTAATTCTTACTAAAATCTCTCATAAGGCATCTTTAATGCATCTAATCTTAGCATCATATTTATTTGTGCATTCAAGCACAAGCTTAGGGCATGTTAGGGTTGTGGGAAATGTGGCAGCTTCCATTAATCTACTTCCAGCCAGCTTTGTAGAAAAAGATCTTTTAGGTGCATTACTAACCCTCTCACACAATTTCGTCAGACTCACATTAACAAGGGAAGTGTCACAAATGTCTGGGAGAGACTAGTAAGCGAGTTTTTCTTTTGGATTTTGGAAGCTTGGGGTGAAAAAGAGGCATTTTAATAGAAAAAAAGAGGAACTTAACAAAATATAGTAACAATCTTCCTTTATAAACTGAAAGCTACACAAAAGAGGATAACTCGCCACTCAAGTGAGCACAAATTCTTTGCAATTCCCTTACCATAAATTTTGTTGCTCCCTTCCTCTGAAAGAAAATGATAATCAAATGTGAGTAAAGGCTTCAATTTATTAACAAGGCTGGTAAAGATCTTGGATAGATTTGTGCAAGATAGAAGGAATAAATACATTTATGTAAGAGATCATTGACGTGACACATTAAGCTCTTCTCATTAATTCTCATGTCAAATTGGCACAAATCTCTCAGTTTTGAATAATGTTTCTTGATTACCACACTCTTTACAATGATGACCCCCTTTTATACCACGCCACTAGCTGTCATAAATCACATTACAACATGCATGTATTGTCCCATCAAATCCAATGACTTCGCATGAGAAACTTCCAATAGTTCTAATTTGGTAATGATGCTTTTGAAAAGGAATTTTCCTCCGAAAGAAATAACCAAACATCCATAATATTCCATAATTTGGACCTTACATTTGAACTTGAACTTGACAAGGTTCAAGGATCAGGTTCAACTTTCAAAAATTGACAAATGAAAAACTGGTAACCTTGTGAATGAGGACATACTAATTGTAATACCTCAAAAATGGGCTATATGTTCATTAACCTCCTATATCGACACATTGAACAAAATCGACATCAAAGTCCTAACCAAAGGCACATCTACACATCATCAAATTCTGCATTGGGGAATATTCCTAGTAATATTCCTAATCATCTTAATTATCTTTAATTTAATGATTATTTGGTGATAAATCCTATTTATCCTAAAATTTGATTAATTGAATATTCTCAATATTTAATTAATTGATTTAATTCTGCCACTTAATTATTTAATTGAATTTAATTATATTTATTCCTAATTATTATTATTTAAATTTGACAATAAATCAAAATTCCTATCATTAATTGATTAAATTCTTATTTAATTAATTAAAGCAAGTTGTCATATTTGATGATATTATTTTTGAATAAAAGTTTGATTAAATGATTGATTAACTCATAAATCAATTGTTTTATTTCCAAAATCAGTTAAGTTGAGAATAAATCACTTTATTTATTTATTAATTCATAATTATCCATGTGCACAATCAAAGAGCAGTTAAACTCCAAATCAAAAAATCAATGCAAGTTATTGACTTTTTGGAACTCAACATCATTTTTGAGTTTCAAAGTTGATCTAAACTTCTAATTTGAGTTAAAAAGCTATTTTTGCATGATTTACATATTTTTGTGAATTAAATTATCTTTATTTAAAAATAACTCAAAAATCAAGTTGAGTTTATTTGAGTGATTTATGGCTTTTTCCATGCACCTCCAAAGCCTTGGATTTCTATAAAAACAAGGCTCAGCTCTTCATAATTCATCTCTCAAATCCACAAGAATTGCATAATCATGTTGGAGAATTGAAATTGGAAGAATCAAAGCTTCTTGTGAATCAACATTGTTGTGAGATCAATCTTGTTTTTACATTCATTTTAGCTTCATATTGCATATTATTGTTAGATCATTTAGCATATCATAGCATATCAGTTTTTACATATCATAGATTCATATCAAGTTTTTATCATTCTTATTGCATCTAAAATTAAAAAAAATATAGATTAATTGCATTCATATTCCATATCCATCTTTTGCATTCAAATCCTTCATTTAGGTGTCATCTAGGTCACTGATCTCGATTACAATCTAAGAACATCAATCTCGCACCTATTAGAAGGCAGTAAATCGCTTGGTTAGATTAGATTTCAATTATTGCATGATTTTGTTTTTGCTAACCTCTAATGTTTTACTGAAGTGTTGTGTCTACAAATCAGGTACAATTTTCACACACACATTTTTGGCACCCACCGTGGGGCAACCCACCTTTACATGCTAGTTTTGATTTTTTTGGTGTGCTAAAACCTTAAAGTTTCAAAAATTTAATTTTATGTCTCAAAATGCTTGGATTTTTTCTCTAAAAAAAAATTTTCAAGTTGGACACATATCAAAGAAGCTACAATAAAAAATTCAAAATTTTTTGAGATGTTTTAAATTTTTAATAATTTTTTCTTGAAATTCCAGAAAAAATTAATATCTAATGAAAATCAGAATATTTTTCAGAAATTTTTATATTTTTGGAAATCTCTTTAAATTCTACAGGGGGTCCATTCTTTGTTTTTTAAATTTTGATGCACTTTAATAGCTCAAATAGTCAATTTACAAAAACTGGTCTATTTTGATAAAACAGGTCTCTAGGGCACAAATGAAGAGATTTTTCTAAAAATTTTACATTTTTGGGAAGCTCTTTGTTTTTTAGTAGGGGTCTTTGTTTTTAATTTCTATTTTGGTGGCTAAAATCATAAAAAAAAAATTAGATCTTGTTGACTAGTTCAAATGCAGCAAAAAAAATAAAATTTTGTGATGGGTATGCACTTTTTTTTTTTACATGGTTCAATGAATGATATAAGTTGTCATTTGGGTTAATTGATAGTTATTATTGCTAATAATAATTGATTTTTAGAGCTAACCCTATGGTTTTCATAAGTTGAATATATGTCACATATCTTGTTTGCTTGTTTGCTTGTTGGAGAGTTCGTCACTTGCTTGCATGAAAAAGCTCAACAAGAATTGCTAAAAATTAGGTAAAATATACTAAGTGCATTGCGAGGATCCTAGGTATTCTCCTTCATCTAATAAAATTTTGATTTGGACTTAAAATAAATCTCTTATGTGTCTAGCTTGTGTGCATCTTTTCATGCTTTTGTCTATTTCTACACACTTGCATAATTGATACTAGGTTGTGACCCCTTAAGGATTCATTAAGTAGTCTTAGATACTTGTGATTGATCTTGATTACTATCTTGGGTTATTGGACTCACTAATTTTCTGACCCCTCGTTCCACCCCGTGGTTGCAAGGTCAGCGCCACATTAAAGGGGAGGGGTCAATAGGACAGAAGCGTTAAGTGTTCCACTTGGCAACCCATTTATGCTTTTAAAAACTCACTTGTTTTCTAAGTTGGGGACTCATTTTCAGCTTGTGTGAGGTGTTAAGTGTTCCACCTTGTGGACTCATCTCATATTCACTTTAAGCATTAAGTGTTTCTCTTTCTGCTTTTTGGGTACTTTTGGTAGATTTGCTTTTTGGAAACATACATCTATGCTCACATAGTAATTACGCCCTATGAACACTATTCATGATTCTTGAGAGATTGGATTCCTAGTTAAATCCTTCTTGATGATAGAATCTTTGTAGGTAGGGAGGATACTTAGTGCATTTCACATTCAACTTGGTTAGTGCGTCTTCTCTTATTGATCGATACATTCTCTCCTAGGAGAGGTTGATAGATCACGTGGGGTTGACATCACAAGCTTTGATGAATCAAAATTGGTTAGTGCACCTTCTCTTATTGATCAATACATTCTCTCCTCAGAGAGGTTGATAGATCACATGGAGTTGACATCATAGACCTTGGTGAAGCAAAACTTTGTCTTAGCATTTCGGATTTATTTGCCTGCTTTGTTTGGGTTAAAAGTGAAAAGATGTCAAAACCTTGGATCTGGAGCCAAGTCCCCTTGTGGTACAATACTGTGAGTCATCTTTAGAGAGGGTTAACCGTAGTGGACACTCCCTTCATAGGGAAAACTGCATTGACGGAACCTCAAGTGGTAATAGCCATTTTCACCGTGGTAGTGATAGTCGCTATATAAATATCCTTGTGGAAGAAATCTCCATAGGTATGGCTCATTGTTGGGTTGTCAGATCTCCCTAGCAGCTCCTAAAGATTAAGTTCTCGGACTATGTCAAAACCCTGGTGCACCGGGATTGGAGTTCACCCCTTTGGATCATAAAAGTTGTAGAGTCAAACCATTACTAAAAATCCTAGCGAGGCAAAATTTTTATTTTCTAGGGTATATGTGCGTCATTGCAAAACATTTTTGGAATATACACAATTAGCACTTCTGAGGATTAGAATGAATAAGTCACTTGATTGTTCATGCGCAAGGTTGCTTTTGCCCTTGTTCATTATTTTCATACATGCCTGAAATCACTTGCTTGCTATTTTGTGTGCTTGCTTATCTATCTGGTTACTGCAAATGAACAAATCTATTACAATTCTCAAATCTAGACATTGAAATTTGCAAACAATCTGAATCTGAAAACTCAAAATTTGCAAAATCTGAAGTAAAATTCATTTCTAGAGTCAAAAGTCATCTCAGGAGCTCAGAAAGTCATATGAGTTTTCTCAAAGTGTCATTTCATTACAGCCCATCTGTCGTATGATTGAGTACCCAGTGTCGTATGAGTTTTCATGCCAGCAAATTCTCAAAGTCAAAATCTTGCAACTGTCGTATGAAATTTTCAACTATCATTTCATTGGTTACCCTCTGTCATACGAGTTTTGCAACTATCGTACGATTTTTGCAACTATCATTTCATAGCATACCCACTGTCATACGAGTCTACAGAGTGTCATTTGGGAAAATTGTTAAGAGTTGTCAGAAAATTGTCAGAATTGCCAGATATTTAGCTTTTTCAGCCTAATTTCAGAATCTATCGAACAAATCATTGTGTCAAGAATAGAGTAGTAGCTATTGAGAATCCAATCATTTTCCTAAAGTGGCCTTTTGAATCTGATTCAACCTTCTATTTAATCAATTTGAGTCCTTATCATCTCGTGTCAAAACCTTGTCATAACTATCAATCTTCAATCAATCAATCATCAAAATGACTAAGTGATGTGATATCTTGTCCGCTATCTTTTGGGAACCTACCCATACATTCAGGGCACAGTATCCTTCATCCATGTCTAATCAAATCTTCTAATCAATCAAACCTTGACAAGGTTGCATCATCTGATCATCTTGATTCAATTCATTCTTCGATTATCTGGATCTTATTCTTTTGTTTCACTTGAGGTTAATGGTGGAGACTAGAGCTTCCTCTCACAAGAAATCTATCACCACTCTCCAAACTCCAACTCTTGAGCAACTCATCAATTCTGGTCTTTACGAGGATGACGGTCTTGGCAACTATCGATTGAAATCTGGTTACATACCTCCTCCATCAACTCACGGAGGTACTCAACATACCCCTCATCAATCTAATCCAGGGAGTCCACAAACCCCTACCATGTCTCAAGCAGGGACAAATTTTGGCTCTCAAAGAGCTCAATCTCAACATGGTGCAGATTAGGAACCCACACCTGAAGAAATTGCTCAATATCAAAATGACGATAACTTCAAATGAATGATGAAGCATTTCTTGAAAGAAGATAGAGAAGCGTACTTTTTACAATTATCTCATCAAGGAGCTAAACTTCCTCCCAACTTTAATGTTGAAGACATCATTACACATGAGGAAGAGAATCCACTCATGGCTATGATGAAACAAATGCATGCTATACAAGTTTAACTTAACAATCTCAAGAAAGAGAAGGAACCTAAAGAGTTCTCCATGGAGGCTCTATGTCCTTTTCCATTTGACAAAGATTTGTACATGCCACCATTTCCAAAAAGAGTGGAGATGCTGAAGTATGATAAATATGACATGCACTCTAACCCTCAAGATCATGTTAGAGAATTCTATACACAATCAATGGATTTCATGCACGAACCAACCTATCTGATGCATCTCTTCCCTCAATCTCTAGGGGGAGCAGCCATCCATTGGTTCTCTAGACTACCTTCTACTATCAAAACTTTTGAGGAGTTAATCAAATTATTTTATCAACAATACTCCTACAATATTCAACATCCAGTTACCATGATTGATATCTGTAATCTCAAGCAATATCCAGGGGAACCATTCTGAACATTTCTCAAGAGATGGAGGAAGAAGTTCTCTCTATAAGCTAGACCTATTCCAGAAATAGAAAAATTGGAAATCTTCATCAACAACCTTGTTCTAGAAATCAATTATCCTCTACAAATGCAAGATCATACATCTTTTGATAAGATGGTAGATAATGCTATCAAAATCAAAAAAGTGCTTGTGAAAAAAGGAGAAATCACACTTCAAAAAGATAAGTATGAATCAGGATCCAATTTTAAAGACAAGAACAAAAATTGGAACAAGAACAAGGGCATCGTCATAGATGGCATTGTTGACAATGTCCATGCCCCATCAAAAGCACCAACCTACAATCTCACTCTTGGCACTCAAGCCATTAAAGCTTCAAAGCAAAAGTCTTCTGAACCATCTCCAAAGAAGCCAGAATACAAAAGATGGGATAAACATCAAAATTTTACTCCTCTAGGAGAGTCTTTAGAATCAGCTATGAAAACTCTACTAGTTGATAACATCATCTCTTTACCACCAATCCAACCAAATGATCAGGACCCCAAACCAAAATGGTGGAGAGGAAACGAATTTTGTGATTTCCATCAGAGTAAAGGTCACAAAACTAATAATTGCTACCACTTGAAGCATACCATTCAAGATCTGATCAATAGTGGAGACATCACAATTGACAATCCCATGAGCAATAACAATCATACAGCATTCACAAAACCATTTCTGAAACATGGTCAAGAAGTTTCAACTTCTCAGCCTAATATGGGGGCAAAAGTCAACTATGCCTACCCTAGAAATAATGTTGTCATCAATATGGTTGAACCATGTCTCTCTGAAAGTTGCAATGTCATCACAATTTTACAAAGAGATAGAGATCATTCCTTAGCTAACGTAGTTACTCGATCACAAGCTCAAACACATCTGAAAGGACAAATCCTAGATTCATCAAATGTCCCTAAGGTGCCCTTCAATCTTTCATCTGCTTCTAAATAGAAGGCTACTTCCAAATCTTCCAATCCAAAGGATATAATGCATACATCTTATAGCATTGTCCAAAAACTCCAACACACTAATGCGAAAATCTCCATGTTTGAGTTGCTTCGAATATCTCTAGCTCATAGAGCCATTCTTGATAAAGCTTTGCTCGGTTCCAATGTTCCTGATGACCTTGATTTAGACAGGTTCCAAACTATGGTTGGACATCTTACATCTCTGCAATATATCTCCTTTTCAGAGGAAGATGACAACTCCTTGAGTCACCCACATAATTAGCCTTTACATATAGAAGTCTTGATCCAGAACCGTAGAGTCAAATGTGTGTTGATAGATGGGGGCGCTAGCCTAAACATTTGTTCTTACAGCTTGATCACACAATTGGGATTTTCAAAATTGGCTATTGATCCTAGAAAGAAAATAACTATCAAAGCCTATGATGAACAATAAAGATCTTCTAAAGGCACCATTATCTTACCTATCAAAGTGGGTCCAGTTATCAAAGATACCATCTGTCAAGTGCTTGATCTACCTTTGGCCTACAACGTCCTTCTAGGGAGACCATGGATACATGAAATGCAAGCTATTCCTTCTACATGCCATCAATGTTTGAAGTTTCCTTATGAAGGAGTAGAGGTTACTATCCCCGCAGATCTGAATACAACTTGCAACACCTTGAAGGAAACTATAGATAAGCTTGTACCTAATAACAGAGAATCTTCCATTGAACCAACTAAAGAAGCATCCACATCTAAAATGGAAGATCTTACAAAAGAGGTTAATATCAAAGAAAATGGTATGGGAGAATATACTATCGAGCTAGTCTTATCTTTGACATCTCTCCCTATCTCGCCTAAGTCTTATGGGCAATCTTTGAAACAATCCAAACTAGACACTAAAGAACCTCTTAAAGCATATAAAAAGAATTTTGTAGCAAAACAAGTATCCAAGAAAGAATTTGAAGAGGATGAAGTTGTGCTATCATGGCTATACAAAGACAAACCTAACTCTCAAGTTGTTCAAACTAGTGACTCTGCAGTATCCAAACTCCCTTCCAAGTTATATGGTCCAGGAGATAAATTAATAGCTAAGATGGGATATTCAAGTAAAGGACCTCTAGGAATCAGAGGAAAAGGTCTTGAGGTACCTCTCCCACATACTGGTAGAGAAAATAAAAACAAAGTTGGCTTAGGATTTAAGAAGAAACCATATCACCTCAAAGGTAATTGTTCCCATGTCATAGAGCAGATCGCACCAGGAGAACCTCTTCTTAAGAAAGAAGAGATAGAACCATTAGATAGTGATTTAGATAGCTCAGAACTCATCCCCTATGAAAAATTGCCTAAGGAAATCAAAGACCTTCTTGGTGATAAAGATGATCTAATCAAAAGAATTAATGTAGTAGAAACACAAGAACCTACTATCAACCCAGAGATAGTTGCAATAGAAGAACCAGCTAATCTCGCAAACAATCAAGAAGAAGGAGGTGGTAGTGATTTTGAGACAGATTCCCATGAGTATGAATTCAAATCAGAATATGAGGGTAACCCTTCTTGGGGTATTCACCCTAACTTTACTCATGTTCTAAGGTTTCCTAGAGATCCTGAATCAGAAGCTAAATCAAATGACTATGAATGGGGAGCCATTCTGGAACCAGATGAAGATGATCTTATTATAGAGAAACATGTTGATGTTATTCACCAATATGTACCTAATCCCAATGTGAGTCTAGAGTGAAATGATGAACCTATCGAGTCTGATCCACCTATGGCTGAATTGAACTCCCACGATGACATTGAGCCTATTCATGAATTGAATGTCTTAAGTTATAATATCACCTTTGAACTCGAGCATCAGGTTAGGACCAATGATGACAGATCCATATCCGTAAACACTATCTCCCAATCTTTCCCTACTTTGACTATCCAATATCCAGAACTTATTGATCAAACCTCCACAAATCTGAGCCAGGTTATTTATACCTTCCCGAATGACTATGCCCTTGCTTTCTACCTAAATGCAGTTGAGCCTATGAGTACTTCCATTAGTGAACCGAGCGTCAGCATGACTGAGTCGGACATCAAATATCTTAGTCAGAAAAATAAGAATAAAAAGAAAAAGAAAAAGAGTTCTAAGGGTGAAAACCACTTTGTGGCAGTCTCAAAACCTACAAAAGTAAAAATAAAAGACATATCCAAAGGTGAAAACCTCTTTGAGGCACCTAAGGATGAGATATTTGATGTCCTTCCAAGTCATTTATAGGATAGATCTCCAATTCTAATTGAGCCCACTCAATCCATCAATTTGGGTACAACAGAGGAACCACAATTGGTACATGTAGCACAATCATTATCAAAAGAAGAGAAGCAAAAGTTTAAAAAATTCCTAATAGAGAAGAAGATCAACTTTGCATGGAAATATTCAAATATGCCAGGATTGGATCCTAATCTTATAATGCATCATTTATCTATAGCTCCAAATGTCAAACCTGTCAAGCAAAAATTGAGAAAGATGCATCCTCATGTTGCACTCTTGGTAAAAGATGAATTAGAGAAGCTCCTAAATGTTGGATTCATCTAAGTTATTGATTATGTAGAGTGGATCTCTAATATTGTACCTATTTCTAAACCAGATGAGTCAATCAGAGTGTGGACAGACTTTAGAGATGTGAATAGAGCATGCCCTAAGGATGATTTTCCACTACCTAACATTGATATGATAGTGGACATGACAACGGGTTTCGAGATGTATTCCTTAATGGATGGTTTCTTTGGATATAATCAAATAAAAATTGCTCCAAAGGATCAAGAGAAAACTTCTTTCACATGTGCATGGGGGACCTTCTGTTGGAATGTCATGCCATTTGGGCTTAAAAATGCTGGTGCTACATGTCAAAGAGAAATGACATCTATTTTCCATGACATGATGCATCGAACCATGGAAGATTATGTTGATGACACATTAGCAAAATCTATGATCAAAACTGAACATCTAAAAGACTTGAGCATGATCCTAGACAAAATGGAAAAGTTTAGTCTCTGACTAAATCCTAAGAAGTGTGCTTTTGGTGTCACTTCTGGAAAGCTCTTAGGATACATAGTTTCAAAGAAGGGCATTGAAGTTGATCCAGCTAAAGTCAAGGCTATAATAGAGATGCAACCTCCCATGAATATTAGTCAAATGAGGATGTTGCAAGGAAGAGTTCAATCTATCAAAAGATTCATATCACAGCTAGTGGAAATATCACAGCCTTTTACAAAAATATTAAATAAAGGTGTGACATTTCCATGGAATGAGGAGTGTGAAAAGAATTTTAACCATATCAAGAAGTATCTATCCAATCCTCCCATCTTGATGCCTCCTATTCATGGGAAGCCATTGATCTTATATGTCTCCACAACAGCCACATCACTAGGGGCATTGCTAGCGCAACATGATGAAGACAAAAAGGAAAGAGCCATTTATTATATAAGAAGAAGATTGGTGGCATATGAAAAGAACTATTTTATGATTGAGAAATCTTGTCTCACTATGATCTTTGCATCACAAAAACTGAGACACTATATGTTAGCTCATACCATGCATCTAGTAGCAAAAATTGATCCACTAAAATACCTACTAAGCAAGGCTGCCCTCATATGTAGACTGGCTAAATGGGTCATGCTTCTAAGTGAATTTGACATTGAATATGTTGAAAGAAAAGCTATAAAAGGTCAAGTTATTGCTGATCAACTAGCAGATGCACCCATGTTTGATGACACACCAATGCAAATGAAATTTTCAGACTCCTCTATTATGCACCTATCTTCTAGAGAATGGCAATTGTTCCTTGATGGCTCCTATACATAGAATGGATCTGGAGCAGGCATATTGTTCATAACTCCTCAAGCATACTCCATCCCAAAAGCATTCAGACTAAAGTTCCCCTGCACAAACAATATTGCAGAATATGAAGCCCTTTTGAATGGTATGAAAATAGCAATTGAATGGAGAGTAACAGAGCTACACATTCATGGAGACTCTCAACTTGTTATTCATCAAGTCAATGATGTGTACCAAACTAAAGATGAAAAGCTCATTCCTTACAAGAGAATGGTAGATGATCTTAAGAAATATTTCATATCTATCACATTTGAGCAAATTCCTAGAACGGAGAACAAGGCTGCCGATGCAATGGCAACATTATCTACTTTATTACAACAGCCTAAACATGAGCTATGCTACGAGTTCCTAGTGGAAGCACTATCTTATCTTGCATATGATTCCCTTGAAAGCTACATGATCTGCACTATTGTAGGTCATGATTCATCCAGATACAAAAACCTATTTTCCTATCTCAAAGACCAAATCATTCCTGATACCTTCAACCGCCATGAAAAGAGATACCTTATTCATAATGCCTCCCGATATGTCATCATTGGTCACGACCTGTACAAATGAAGTCTAGATGGTACACTACTTAGATGTTTAGAATGGGAAGAGTCTCAACTTGCATTAGAGGAAGTCCATGATGGTATTTGTGGGTCACACTCGAATGGTTTAACACTAGCTCAAAAACTTATTAGGGCTGGGTACTATTGGCCTGAAATGGAGAAAGAGTCTATCAAATTTGCTAAGAATTGTCAAAAGTGTCAAGTACATGGCAACTTAATTCATGCCCCAGGGAGGGATGTAATCCCCTTTACTACATAATGGCCTTTCCATCAATGGGCATTTGAGCTTATCAGGATGTGATTCATCCTCATTCTTCTAATGGATATACCCATATAGTCATAGCTATAGATTATTTTACAAAATGGGTAGAAGCAATCCCTTTGACACAAGCAACTGGAAAGCAAATATCTATGTTCATATTGAACTATATCATATGTAGATATGGGATACCTCATTCCATAATCACAGATAATGGTGGACAATTCAAGAACAAAGACCTAGATGATCTATGTGCCAAATTCAAGATCACACAACATTAGTCTTCTATCTACTATCCTCAAGGGAATGGCCAAGTTGAGGCCTCTAACAAAAATCTATTGAAAATCTTGCACCAAACAGTTAATAAAATAGGAAGAGACTGGCATCTCATGATCAATCTAGCTCTCTAGGCCTACAGAACAAGTATCAGAACACCTACTGGGGCTACACCTTTCACTTTAGTTTATGGGTCTAAAGTGGTACTGCCTATTGAGGTCGAAATCCCATCACTAAGAATCAAAATGCATGGTCTAGTAACTGATGATGACTACAGAATGTCTATGTTGCAAGAACTTGAACTACTAGATGAGCGCAGACAACTAGTGTATGATCATCTCAGAGTATATCAGAAGAGAATGTCTAGAGGCTACAACAAGAAAGTCAGACACAGAGAATTTCAGGTTGGTGATCTAGTCTTGAGAGAAAATCCTAAAAATCAATCCCATCGAGAATGCAAGGGGAAGTTTGAACCCAATTGGTTGGGTCCCTTTGTAATCACTGCTACTTTTGACTCTGGTGCCTATCAACTCTCAACAACTGAAGGAGAACAGCTCTGAGAACCAATCAACATTCTCCATCTGAAGAAATTCTATGCCTAAGGCATTCAGTCTATGGTAAAATGTCCTAAAAAAATCTTTAAAATTAGAAAATGTCCTAAAAAAATGAACATCTTGGTGAAAACCTAGCAATAGGCGCCTTGATGATTCACAAAAAAAATTAGAAAATATCAAAAATTCAAAAAAATTGAAAAATGAAAAATACAAAAAAATGAAAAAAAAAAAAAGAAAAAGTGCCTTGGTGAAAACTTGGAAACAGGCGCCTTGGTAGCAAAAATAGAATCTCTGCCAAGATGGTGAAAACTCGGCAAATGGGTGCCACTTTTTTCAAAATGCTCCATCTATCACTGCAATCTTGGTCTTTCCCAGCTTTTAGTTTTGCTTTAGTTTGTACATATCTCTCAGTTTGTTTCTTCATTTCCAATTTTCAAGTAAGTTGGTCTGTACACCAATCAGCTCAAGTGTCTGTATCCTATCAATGCTTAACACTTGGGGACAATCAATGTCATATCCTATGGTCTCCCATGTATCTGAGACATGTCATATCTAGTTAGAGTCCTTTTGAAGCTTCACGTGAGTCAGTCAGTCAGTCTTGTCTCCAGAAAGGATTTTGCATCTACAACAACGCAATCAAACATCAAACTGAAAACAATCTATGCTTTTTTACATGCTTTTATCTCCTTGTATGCTTACTGATTCGCATTGAGATTTTTTCATATTGTGTCCCTTTGAGCTCTTCGATGATGTCCTTTATAGGATTTAGAGAGTGATGACTGGGGGCATAATATTTTCTTTATTTTCTTCTTGTATGTGAAAATCTAACAACTTTGGAAATTCTGGATTGAAATGGTGTTCGACTATAAGAGCCTCTATCTTGAATTGGATGGCCATGCGTACCTCGACCATTTATACCCAGAAAATTCAAGGAAGTTTGATCTAACTATTTTCTTTTTGAGTGAGTTCTTTCTCCTATTGTGAAACACAATCTTACCTAAGGATGTGAATGATAAAGGGTCACTACAGGTAATTCACATCGGATTTAGAATAATCTCTTGGCTGTTTGATGTGTTTGTCATGCAAGGCGTATTCAAGTCATCACAACATTTATATTTTGATGCTTATACAAATTGCTATATCAAAATGGACATGATATTCAGGTCATCTTGGCGTTTATGCCTTGGTCCTAATATCTAATCCGACATTCCAAAAATAAAATCAATATTCATATATCCATGGTTGTTGACCAGTGGGTGTTGTATTGATTCTTGCACATAAAAATTGATATTCATATGTCTATGGTTTCATAGCTAGTGGGCATTGTATTGATTTATCCGGTTACCTAAAAGTTCAATGATGATAACAAATCGACACATGATCAGTGACTAGGTCCTAGGTCTTAGGTTGCATTTCATTTTGCATGTATCTTTGCATTTTTCATGTTGCATGATCTCACAATGGCTAAATGAACTTCAATGCTTAAACAATTCTCCACTCGCATATTTAAATCTAACAAGAGTTGAATCTCACACAAAGGTTCCTCTAACGAAATAGCAAGTAGAATCCTTTTTCGAGATCAAAATCAAAATCTAAAATCATTCATATTATTAACTACTTGCATAATCAACCTTCAATCATCATAGAAATCTAGTATTCAACTTAATTTATTATCTTCCATCAAACTATCAAAATTTCAACCATGGTCAACTCATGGTCAAACCTAGTCAAAATTGGTCATCTGGACCTCTAAACGATGCAAAATGCCTTCCCAAACATGTTTAACCACTTCTCAAATCAATTAACATGCTTCTGAACTATCAACGCTGACTTTTCTTGTCAGATTTCAATTTTAATCCTGAAGGGGGCATGGTATTACACATCATTCAAGTCTGTAAAAATTCTATCAATCTTTCCTCAGTAATCAAGACAACAACCATGTCTAGTTGCTGAATCATCAAATGTCCTCATCGCTCGGGGCAAATCTATCATCACTTGGGGCATATCAGATTCATCAATCCATATCAATCTAGTATCCTCCTAATCTTGTAATCTGTATCGGCTTTTTGCAACCATCGGTTCATCAGTGTTATTTCCTTAGTTCTTCGGTAACTAAAGGGTTCAAATGTGATACCTACGTCGTGGTTCTGCTAAGACAATCAAGTCTAGAATCGGTCACTCACTTCTTTGCAATCCTAAGGTTCAAAATCAGACGTTTTGACACTCTTTCGCAATCATTGGTTCATCGCTGCTATAGTGAACATTATCTTTGGTCATTCAGGACCTATTATCTTCATATCAAATCTTTCAATCAGCTTCTGTCTCATATCAATCATCATATCTTTCGAATTAGTTTCATATCTTTATCATACACAGACTATCTTTGAACCACCACACTTCGCACAGTAATTCAAAGAGGGGCAAAATGTAATACCCCAAAAATGGGCTATATGTTCATTAACCTCCTATATCGACACATTGAACAAAATCAACATCAAATTCCTAACCAAAGGCACATCTGCACATCATCGAATCCTAATTGATTATCTCAAATTCTGCATCGGGGAATATTCCTAGTAATATTCCTAATCATCTTAATTATCTTTAATTTAATGATTATTTGGCGATAGATCCTATTTATCCTAAAATTTGATTAATTGAATATTCTCAATATTTAATTAATTGATTTAATTCTGCCACTTAATTATTTAATTGAATTTAATTATATTTATTCCTAATTATTATTATTTAAATTTGACAATAAATCAAAATTCCTATCATTAATTGATTAAATTATTATTTAATTAATTAAAGCAAGTTGTCATATTTGATGATATTATTTTTGAATAAAAGTTTGATTAAATGATTGATTAACTCATAAATCAATTGTTTTATTTCCAAAATCAGTTAAGTTGAGAATAAATCACTTTATTTATTTATTAATTCATAATTATCCATGTGCACAATCAAAGAGCAATTAAACTCCAAATCAAAAAATCAATGCAAGTTATTGACTTTTTGGAACTCAACATCATTTTTGAGTTTTAAAGTTGATCTAAACTTCTAATTTGAGTTAAAAAGTTGTTTTTGCATGATTTGCATGTTTTTGTGAATTAAATTATATTTATTTAAAAATAACTCAAAAATCAAGTTGAGTTTATTTGAGTGATTTATTGCTTTTTCCATGCACCTCCAAAGCCTTGGATTTCTATAAAAACAAGGCTCAGCTCTTCATAATTCATCTCTCAAATCCACAAGAATTGCATAATGACGTTGGAGAATTGAAATTGGAAGAATCAAAGCTTCTTGCGAATCAATATTGTTGTGAGATCAATCTTGTTTTTACATTCATTTTAGCTTCATATTGCATATTATTGTTAGATCATTTAGCATATCATAGCATATCAGTTTTTACATATCATAGATTCATATCAAGTTTTTATCATTCTTATTGCATCTAAAATCAAAAAAAATATAGATTAATTGCATTCATATTCCATATCCATCTTTTGCATTCAAATCCTTCATTTAGGTGTCGCCTAGGTCACTGATCTCGATTACAATCTGAGAACATCAATCTCGCACCTATTAGAAGGCAGTAAATTGCTTGGTTAGATTAGATTTCAATTATTGCATGATTTTGTTTTTGCTAACCTCTAATGTTTTACTGAAGTGTTGTGTCTACAGATCAGGTACAATTTTCACACACACACTAGTAACTTCCAATGGATCTTGAACTTGAACTTGAACCTAACAAGGTTCAAGTTCAACTTTGACATGGACCTTTTTACTGACAAAGATTGAACCTGAGAGCAAGGAAAAATATGAGGGTAAAAACTGGGTCTGACTGGGGACCAGGACTATTCAGGACCAAGCATGAACTTAGAATCACCAGTTTCACAAAATAGACTTTGAATTTATCAAGGAAAGGGAAACAAAACAAAACAAAAATTTCTACACCTATGAACACAACCCAAAACTATATACACAAGGATGAAAGAAACTTAAAACTGGAAAAGCTTAAGGTCATGTTCGTTATAAGACAAGGGTAGTTCATCTCCATCAACATACCTTAGCTTGAATGCATTAGGACCCAAAGCCTGAGAAATCTTGAAAGGACCTTTCCAGAGAGACTCAAACTTACCATGTGCTACACGTAGTTCATGATGTTTATCCCAAAGTAAGACCTTATCTCCTTCCATGAATTTTTTTGGTTTGGCATGACAATCAAATATTTCTTTCACCTTAAGTTGATGACTGGTTATATGATCAACTAGTTCTTCCCTTTCTTCTTCAATTTTGGATAAGTACATAATCCTCTTTTATAGAGATGCTACTTCAAGCGGAAGTGATAGTTGAGCCTCCACCCCATAAATTATCTCAAAAGGAGACATTCTAATGGCCCTTTTTGGTGAATTTCTATCTACCAAAAAATCTTTGTAGATTCTTTTATGCCAATCTCTTCCTCTTTCTTCTACAAGCTTTCTCATAATATTAATCAGGTTTTTATTCGTGAACTCAGCATGTCCATTTCCTAAGGGAAATAATCTGAAGAATGAGACAAATTAATTCCATGGTCATAGCAGAAAAGTTAGATTTCGTGGGATGATAAATTATGAGCATTATCAATCACTATCTTGAGAGGAACCTCAAATCTTGTAACTATGTTCTCCTTCAGGAATCTACAGACTACTTCAGACGTGGTCACCTTTATCGGCACAACTTCAACCCATTTGGTGAAATCTATGGCCATGAGAATATGAGTATGTCTTCCACTTGAGATTGGATTAATTTGACCAATGAAGTCAAGGCCCCATTGTTGGAAGGGTTCTTCAATGACTATAGCTATCGAAGGTAAAGTAGCTAAATGAGGTTTTCTTGAGAAAAGTTTTCACTTTTCACAACTTGCCACCCATTTGTATGCGTCTCTAAACATCCCTGGCCAGTAATGGAAATTTCTCAATATTTTAAAAGCTGTCACAAATGACAAGTATTTTCCTCTGCAAGCTTCATTGTGAAATGTATGCAATAGCCTTTGTTGTTGGTCTTTATCTACACACCACAAGAACATCTTGTATATCCCCTTTTTGTATAAGACATCATCCACGATGACATACTTTGCCACTTTAAGTCATAGATTTCTCTTTTCTTTACTCATGAGATTATTTGGAGGCTCTCCATAGGTCAAGAAAAATGCCACATCTAAGAACCATGAATCACTCATTCCAACAAAGAGGCAATTAGGCAAATTCTTGATTTCCCTTATTTTCGGCCATTAGTTTGCACAAACCCTAACCTTTGACCAATTTAGTGGGTTTAATTTCTAGATCAAATTCTTGTACTTTCTCTATCCAACTAGCTCTATTATTTATAGCCACTTGTCTTTGCATGAGGATAATTTTAACAACAGAACTTGGTACAAACACTATGGAGTGAGAATGAAGAATGTAATACCAAAACTATTTTATTGCCTTCACCTTCGTGAATGCCTATTTCTCAGGTTGAGAATAACATATCTCATCTTTTTTTATTGGTATACTCATGAAAGATATAGGAACCTCTTCATCCTTCTCATTCTTCTGCAACAATACTCCATACATGGTATGCTCTAAGGCATAGCAATAAATTATAATTATTTTTTAAAATATGGGTGTATCAAGGTCGGGGCTTGAGTTATGGATTATTTTACCCTTTCAAAAGACTTCATGGCTGGTTTATCCCATTTGAAACTATGTTTTTCACTTAAGAGATCAACCATTGGTTTTGTCATCTCAACAAAATTAGGAGCAAACTTTCTTAAGAAATTGACCTAACCAAAGAAAGATTTTATGCCCTTGTGATTGACAAGGAGACATAATTGTTGAATAGCCTTCACAATTTCCAGATCAATTTTAATACCTTCTTTTGAAACCAATTGGCCCAAAAAATTTCCTTTTGCAACACAGAAGATGAACTTCTTTGGGTTTAAAGAAACACCATGACCCCGACACCTTTGCAATACCTCCTTTAGGTCTTTTAGATGCTTCTTTCATCTTCTGGAAAAGACTATCATATCATCTAGGTAGATAGTGATGGTTTTATTTAATAGGTAACCAAAGGTGGAGTTGATAGACCTTTGAAATGTAGCTCTGACATTAATCAGTATGAAAGGCATTCTTTGGTAGGTGAACATGCTCCAAGGTGTGGTAAAATTCATCTTATGTTGATATTAATCTGAAACACTGATCTAATTGTATCCTGAGAAGCCATTGAGAAATGACATCATTTCTGAGCCAATAATAGTTTGAAGGATCCGATCCATCATGGGTAAAGAAAAGTTTCCTTCAGGCTCGATTGGTTGAGATTTCTAAAGTCCACACAAATCCTTATTTCTCCACTTTATTTCCATACAGGGACTATTTTAGCCACCCATGTCGAGTGGTGTATAGGGAAGATTATGCATTCTTGAAGCATTTTATCAACCTCTTTAAAAATAGCATCAGCTACTTTTGGATTATAAGTCTTCAATTTCTGACGAAAAGGGGACATCCCTGGTTTTAAAGGAATGTGATGTTTGAAATGTCCCTATCTAAACTTACTCAAATCATCATAGGACCAGGTGAAAACATCTTTGTATTCTCTTAGCAACTTGGTAAAATGGCTCTTCTCATCAACATCGCAACATACCCCTAGGTTTACTAATTTTGGGTCATGCTCATCTCCAATGTTTATCTTTTCATATTCATTAGAAGGAATATCATCTGATTTGACAGTTTGATTTATAAAATAGTCCCTTCTATCAAAAATTTTCTCCAATTCTACTAATCATTTAGGTATAGAGTTACCTTTAAGTTGAAACACTTCTTATGGCAGGCTAACATCTTCATTTGGGAAAAATTCATGACATTCAGACCTTTATCCTTCAAAATAATTAGTTGAAAATTTGTCCAACTGTTGTAGGAATTCATTAATGTGTGCATCATCTTTAAAAAATTTCCAGGAGAGGGAATTGTTAGGTACATTGGGCCCATGTATTACTTCAATTGTATAACAATCTTCTATAAAGTTTGGATGTGGGATCAACAGGGAGGCTGATCCTGCAAGGGCATCAGCTCTTGAGTTATATTCTCTTGGGATAGATTCAATCGAAAAGGCATCAAACCATTCCACCTCATCCCAAACCTTGTTTCTATAATGTTTCAGCCTCTCATTTTTTATAGAAAATAAATTCCTAACATGTTTTACAATCAATTCTGCATCCCCGCGAGCTCTCAATATCTTAATTCCCTTTTTTTGCTTCCTCCTGGCCTAACAACAAGGCCTCATATTCTATTGTATTGTTCATATTTTTGAACTCAAGTTTGAATGAAAAGGGGAGTTTGACTCTAGAAGGGGAAATAAGAACTACACCTTCTCCTGATCCTGCAGTAGAACAACTACCATCAAACTCAAGAACCCAAGGAATATCTTCATCTGTTGAAATAGGTCCTACAACATCACTCTCAGGCATGATAACATAGTTAGCACAATCTAAATCTTGATACAAGATTTGAGACTTGGGGTCTTCTGAGGGAAAGACAGTATACTTGGACCAGGGTTCAGGAAGTAGGGAAACTTTGTTATTACCTATAGGAACAATATCTTGAGACTAATCCAATTTTATCTCACCACCTAAATCCCTGCAAAAGGTTCTACTTAGGAGTATTCCATAACTAGCTAGAATATCTACAACTAAAATTGTTAGCTTCAATCTTATTTTAGGGAAGGCTGCTAGTGTGACCTTAGCATCCTTGATTTGACCTATCAGTGGGACTTTCTTTGAATCCATGGAATAGCATCGACCAAAAGTGGCACTTGTGGGGAGATCTAATGCCTTAGCTATAGAAAAGGGCATGATATTATCTGAATCCCTGAAATCAATAATACAATTATTCATTTTAAAACCATGAATGAATAAGGACACATAGAAGGGTTTCTGGTTTCAAACTAGAGGAAGTAGCAGAGGTTAGATTTTCTATAGGATTATGTTCCATTTTAGCTTCTTCATTCACAATCTCCCCTTTAAAACAAGCATTATTGGTTTGTTGGGATTTATGTTCAACAAAAGAACCTTTAACATAATTAACCAATCTATCCAACTCATGAGGATTCATTTTTAGGTAATCCACAAGAGAAATTTGTATTCTAGAAGATTTACAAAAATATATTATATTAAAAGGGCATTTAGATTTAGACCTTTTTTTAAATTTTAACCTCCGGACTACTTGTCTTTGGGACCTTGTGATTATCACCAGCTTGGCTTCCAATATCTTTAGTTGGTGACAACCAAAGGTGTCATCAACCTGTTATTTTCTTTCCCTCAACACTGATTTCTTGTCAGGACTGAACAAGAAGGATCCCCTAAGGTTACTAATATGTTACCACCTCTTTTAGAATCTGATTCATATTCTAGGTAGAAATTTCCAGAGTCGCCAAGTATTTCAGAGGATATATCTTCAACAATCACTTTTGTTGCAACCTCTTTTTCAGCTTCAAGTCATTCATAGAGTATGTTTTTAGGACATGAAGTCCCTTCATGTTCATCGGTGAGATTAAAAATGCACATGTTACTTTTTCTCAAAGGGGGTTCAATTTGGAGTCTTTGTTGTGTCAAAGGTAAACTGAATTTCTTGCTAGTGTTTGAAGTCCCTTGGTTTGGATATTTCTATAGGATGTCTTGATAAGGGCCTATGGTCTTAGGTAACTATCACTTGATTGTTATCAAGTCATTCATTAATCTTTGTATCATAGGGTCTGATGATGAGGAGGTAGAGACATGAGTACTAGGTGTCTGTACATCCTTTCTCCATTTACCAATCATGATTAGATCATCTTCCAATTCAATAGCAAGCATTTGTGCAACATCTAAGGTAGTTGGTTGAGCTCTTTTCAAAGGGAATGTAACATCAGGAGACATAGCATTCAAGAAGAGCCCTTTTTTATTTTCACTGCTAGGTTTGCTCGTATTTGGGATCTTTTGAATTGCCTTATTAAATCTCACTACAAATTCTTGCATTGGTACTTAAATTTATTTCTTCATTTGGCTCAACTGAATTAAAAGTGAGTTGGCATCATCAACTAATTTAAATATGGCTTCAAAAGTCATTTTCATAGTATCCCAATCAGTGATAGAGGCATGAGGTAGATTATGAAACCATTCTATTGTTGCATTTTTCAAGGTCTGGACAAAAAGTCTCATGGCTACATCTTGAGTGGAAACAACCAAGACTCCACATGTTGTATTAAAAGCATTTAAATGATCTTTGGGGGATTTCTTTCCATCACCACTAAATTTGGGGAGGATATATCAACCTTTAGGAAAATTACCCAAATTTGCCCCTAAGCTTAAAGGGCCTACAACCATACCCCAAGGTTGATTTTGGGCCATGGAGGGCAAGATGATGTTTAAAGGTTGCAAATTGATGAAGGAAGGAAACAAGGTTCCAGGTGACACCAAGGATTGAAAATAACTTATAGGAGATGTTTTGGTAGGGGAGGAAGGTCTACTAGCTGTCCTATAGTGTCTTTCTTTGGAAGGAGTTTGGGGTTTAAAGTCAAGTTTTTCTAGGTCTTCAAAGTCTATGTCAATCAGACCTCTTTCCCAGTCTCCTCTAATGTATCTTTTATCAGCCGGCTTCAAGAAAACTTAATTGGCTCTAGCTATCTTGTTTACAATAACTACTTCCTAAGAAATGGGATGTATACCTCTCAATATTTCACCAATTTCTTCCTCTCTCTCAAGCACTTTGTGGATCTGAAGATATTGCTAGTTACTTCTTCTATTTATCCAAGCACAGACATTCAAATCTGAAATGAGATCTTCTTATGTGTCTTGGAAACCTAAATTTGATTGTAATACTGGTTGTTAATCTATGATAGGCAAAACCATTTTATCATAGAATAAACATTCAACTCCCCAACAGAGTTGCCAAAAACTGTTAAAGTGAATAGTTTTTTCCTTTCTCAAGGTTAATCTAAAAGATTCTTACTAAACGAAAGAAAAATATAATCATAGCACTAACAATTGAGTCTCTATGATAGCAAACTCTGTGTAGTTTTTTCAAGGTGCAATTGCCTTGCTAGAAAGTATTCAATCCAATCTTATTTATTAAATAATGTTAATCATGGGTATTTTTTACCAGAAAATACTTAAGGTGGTACATTTAATTCATCAACACAAAAAGAATGTGCAAGTTAAAGAACCATTCAAATCTGATAACAATAATTATCCACATGCTCTAAACTAAGATTTCTAAACAAATTCTCTCTGTTGCTTCAAATGTAGGATTAACTCATATAACAAATAAGCTTCTTCACATATGATTCATCACCACAAGAAAATAGATCATATGCATTGATGAACAATAGCATTCATTACTTTGAAAGCTTATAATATATATATAAAACCACAGGATTTTACATACATTTTATCATATTAGTTTTAAGGGAACTAAAGCATAGATATTCAAAAAGTAGTTTTCAAAATCTTAGAAAGTCAACCCTCTATAAGTTTTTATCTTCAAAAATATATAGCCACACAGGGCTAGAAACCAACCATAGTTAATGCTACCTCACTAGAGGTAAATAGTTTTTAGTTGAAATAACTAACTTAGAGCATAAAGAAAAAGGTGGGACTATGGTGTGATATGCCTTTTAAATCAATCCAAGTGTCCATGAGAGCTAAGGTGTTGAAGTTGAGACCAACTAAGCTTCTTTCTAGTTCTCATATGTGACAGTAAATGTGGAAATGACTTGTTAATGTGGCAACTTGAGCTAGGAAATTATCTGCTTCCATACTTCCTTGTCCTTTCAAATTTATGCAACCTTCCCATTGTGCATTTCTAGATGCTTCTGCTTGATCAAGAACATTGATTCCATGCGTGTAACCTTAGAAAAATCCTGCACAGTCAATGTTTTCATTTCCTTGAGCTCATCAAATATTACTTTAACATTTTCGATGACCTTCTCACTTGGTATGATTGATTATTCCTTTGCCTCAGAAGACTATTTGTCGATCCATTCAATGTCACTTAGGATTATATCTTTTATTATTTCTAGCTCCTTAAGTAAATCCCTAACTTCAGAAACTCCATGTGCCATGGCTTCATTCCTCCACTCAATGCATTCCTTTAGGAACTATAAAGTCTTGTCATCCAAACTTGGGACTGGCCTTTCAGTAAGAAACTTTTGTAGGTTGTATTCCTGAATTTCTTCCATCCATTGGATTTCCTTTGCCCGGTTTTCCTTTTCATTTTCCCAGCTTTCAACACTTGCTCCAACCTTTTTAATAAGGTTAATAGCCTCCTTTTGGGCTTCATTCAAACAACCTAAGTGTTTGATGGCTTCAGATTTAACATATTCAATCAAGTTTTCAAATGTTTTGGTAAACTTCCCTATTTCATTGCACTTGATCTAGGAATTTATGGTTGACTGGGTACTTGACATCGATTAACGTTGGCCTTTTGCTTAATGGAAGAGGTTCTGGATGCTGAATAGCATGAATGTATTGAGCCATATTTTTTATTGCTTACTTTATTTCCTATTTATCTTTGGCATCCTTCCATACTCTGTTAGCGATCTTCCTATTTAATACTTTGAATATCTTCATATCTGATACTATGTTGTCTTTCCCCAAGTCAATCTTTGACACTTCATAGTCCGGTGCAAAGACTTCTTCTTTCCCTTTATCATTTATTGGCTTAGTAATCTCTGCCACCCAATGGCCAGTATCCTCATTGAACTCAATTTGGATTTTGTCTTGGGTTTTTTGACCTTTCAATTTTTACCCAAGCATTTACTTACAACATCTTCAATTGGAAAAGACAATGGCACAACACTCTATTACTTAGAAATGGAATTTTCCAACCATTTTGGAGCTATGGTGACTTTCTTTTGTGTCTCATGGCTTCTTAGGAGGGCAAGGGAGTCCATTGGAGTGTTATCTATATTACCTTGTGTGTGTGTGAATTTTGTACCTAGCTATAGACACAACACTTTAGTAAAACATTAGAGGTTAGGAGAAATCAAAATCATGCAGTGAAATGGAAACTAATCTAACCAAGTGATTTACTGCCTTCTAGTAGGTGCGAGTATGCTATTCTCATATTGGACCGAGATCAGTGACCTTGACGATGCCTAAATGAAGGATTTGAATGCAGAATCTAGATATGAGATGAATGCAAACTAATCTATATTTTTGGATTTTCTATGCAATAAGATGAAATAAACTGATATGAATCTATTCTATATGAAAAACTGATATGACATGCAATTAATCTAAGAATGATATGAATGCTCAAAACAATGAAAATCTCACAACAGCTTTGATTTGCAAAGATTGATTCTTCGATCACCAATTTGCCAGCGTGAGGATGCAATTCGTGGATGGATCAATATGAAGAGCTAAAACCTTAATTTATAGAAATCCAGGGCTTTGGAGGTGCATGGAAAAAGCCATAAATCACTCTTGATAAACTCAGGTTGATTTTAAGTTATCAAGAATTTAGAGATAGATTAACTCACAAAATCATGCAAAAGTAGAGTTTTAATTTAAATCAGAAGTTGAGATCAACTTTCAACTCAAAAGAGAGTTGAGTTTATTTTTAAAACAACTTGAATTGATTTTTTGATTTAAAGTTAAACTGCTTTTTGAATGTGCACAATTATTTATGAATTAATTAAATAAATAAAGTGATTTATCCTCAACTTAACTAATTTTTAAAAAAAAAATAAAACAATTGATTTATGGGTTTATCAATTATTAAATCAAACTTTTATTCAAAAACTATATCATTAATTTTGACAATTGACTTTAATTAATTAAATAAGAATTTAATCAATTAGTCATAGGATATTTTGATTTATTGTCAGAATTAAATAATATAATTTAAGAATAAATATAATTAAATCCAATTAAATAATTACGTGGCAGTATTAAATCTAATTAATTAAATATTTAGAATATTCAATTAATCAAACTTTAGGATAAATAGGATTTGTCACCAAATAATTATTAAATTAAAGATAATTAGGATAAATAGGAATAAGGAATATTCCCCGATGCAGAATTTAGGATAATCAATTAAAATTCGATGATGTGCCGATGTGCCTTAGGTTAGGACTTTGATGTCGATTTCGTTTGATTTGTAGATATATGAGGTTAATGAACCTCTAGCCCATTTTTGGGGTATTACATTTTGCCCCTCTTTGAATTATTGTGAGAAGCATAGTGGTTCAAAGACAATCTGTGTATGATATTGAAACTGATGTTTGAGATTGAAATTGATATGAGAAAGAAACTGATTGAAAGATTTAAAGATGCTAGGTCCTGAATGACCAAAGATAATGTTAACTATAACAGCAATGAACTGATTATTACAAAGAAGTGTCAAAATGCCTGATTCTAAACCTCGTGATTGCAAAGAAATGAGTGACCAATTCCAGACCTGATTGTCGATAAGAATCACATTGGTATCACATCTGAACCCTTCAATTATGAAGAACCAAGGAAATAACACTAATGAACCAATGGTTGTGAAAAACTGATACAGTTTACAAGATTAAGAGAATACCAGATTGATATGGATCTCGATGAATCTGATATGCCCCAAGCGATGAGGTCTTTTGATGAATCAACAACTAGACGTGGTTGTTGTCTTGATTACTGAGGAAAGATATGATTTCAGATTTAGATATACAGACTTGAATGATGTGCAATACCATGCCCCTTTCAGGATAAAAATTGAAATCTAACAAGAAAAGTCAGCGTTATAGTTTAGAAGCATGTTAATTGACTTGAGAAGTGGTTGTACACGTTCGAGAACACATTCTGCATCGTTTAGAGGTCCTGAAGACCAATTTTAACCAGGTGAAACTATGAGTTGACCATAGTTGACCAAGTTGAAATTTTGATAGTTTGATGTAAGATAATCAATTAAGTTGAATTCTAGATTTCTGTGATGATTGAAGGTTGATTATGCAAGCAATAGGCTGTCCTGGGTCCAAAAAATTTAAATCATGATTTTGACATAGTAAACGATTTCATATTTTGATTTTGATCTCGAAAATGGGTTTAGAACATCAAAATTAGCCTAGGGTGCAATTTTTGTGAAAAATGGAGCACTTTTGAAATTTAGGTCAAAAGCTATATAAAGGTCGGAAGGGTCATTTTCAAATCATTTTCACCATTGACTTTTGAAAATTTATGGAGCCCTCTGAGTGAGAAAATGGTAGAAATGAAGGTTTCTATGAGTTCACATCAATTTGAGTGCAGTCGGAGACACCAAAGACCTCGGTAGTACGGACATCCGGTAGGTGGACCTCTGTATCTTGCTAAAAAGTCAATTTTTCTTTGTTTATAGCATTTCTAGCAATTTTTCTTACATTTTTCAATTTTTGAATTTTGAATGCATGGAAACTCGTATGACTCCTGCCCAAGACTCATACGACTTTTGAACTTTAGATGCTTTGTCGTATGGTATGATGCTAAAACTCATACGACTTTCCATGCCAGTCTGAAGTGTCGTATGAAAAATAGTGAGCCAAAAACTCAATGTTAGGTCAAATTTTTAATTTTTTTGATCTCTTAGCCTGATTGCTGACCTTTTGACCTACCTTTGGAAATATTGAACTGTCTGATTCCTGCACTTGTAACTTGTTCTATAGCTGAATTATTGATAGGGTTCCCTATTTTTGTACTGTGTAGGTCATATATCTAGATGTTCATGTACGTATCTCACATCCAGCCACCCAAAGACTGTGTTTCACTGCCAAACCCCATGAGGGTACACCTTGCATTGTGTGGATTAGAGTTTCTCATTCATTTACCTGAGATTAGGGTAAATCATGGACTTTTGACTATGTTGATTGAGCGGTTTCATTCAGAGACCTGGACCTTTCACCTGTCGACTGGGGAGATTATTGTGACCCTAGAGGATGTCTATCGTATACTACGCATTCCTTTCCATGCAGGGCAATGTCCAGAGTATGTGAGTTCAGGGAACTTAGGTATATTGGCTTTTCGATGTCTATTCGGAGATGACACACAGATGACAGCTTTGATTTCCTGGGAGACCTTAGTTCACCATTATGGACAGACACACCGATTGGAGTGTATCATTGTTGGGATGATAGGTGGTATCATTATGTCTGACTATCAGCAAAATGGTCTATTGATGGGCTAGGCCCCGATGATTGCATGTCTTATGGTGACTCCCTCTAAGTTAGCCTGAGGTCAGTGCCTTTTGGCTCATATGTTCTTGGAGATGCACACGGTAGTGTATCATGAGAGCAAGACTTTTGCAGCAAGAGCTCTTGTATTACATATCTAGGCATGGGAGCATATCCCAATTTTGAGACCAATGTGTCAGGCACAACATCAGCCTCAAGAGCCTATTATATACATACATACATACATACATACATACATATGTATGTATGTATGTATGTATGTATGTATGTATGTATATAATAGGCTCTTGAGGCTGATGTTGTGCCTGACACATTGGTCTCAAAACTGGGATATGCTCCCATGCCTAGATATGTAATACAAGAGTTCTTGCTGCAAAAGTCTTGCTCTCGTGATACACTACCGTGTGCATCTCCAAGAACATATATATATATATATGCTGGATATGTTACACAGGTTTGGATGGGCCATACTGAGTATTGGAGGTGATGCCTCGATGATATGACTTTTGTTCGATGGAGACCATATGTAGATATTGAGCCCTAGCCTACTACATGTGAGTAGTTTAGTTTCTTCTTTCAGAGTCATGTACTGATTGGGAGGTCCACCTCCATTCTAGAGAGATTCATTATTACTAGGGTCTAGCAGCAGTATGGACGTGTACAGGATGCCCTAGAGGATTATGCTACTTATGCTCAAATAGCTCATGAGCTTGGACTTGGATGGACCCAAAGGCTTTCTTATGCCTTGTGTTCACAGGAGTATAGTGCTATCGTCGGTAGAGATTGGGAGTACAGACCACAGGTCATGGATGTGGGTGTTATAGATGGATTTATCTCATGGCTTGCCGATCATCAGATTCATAGGTTTTCTGATCTGATAGAGTTGATACCCTCCATGGAGGAGGTGATGGATGTTACAGGTGCTCTGATGGGATAGGGTCTGAGACCCAAACATGTTCTGATTGTACAGCCCACAACTTCAAGACCGAGAGTGATGGCTCCTCTATAGAGACCATCAGGATAGATGAGGCCCCCTCATCCCACTAGTTCCACAGTAGGTAGATCTATAGGTTCTCATAGATGGACTAGGGGAGAGGGTGGTACTCTAGGGAGTGTTAGTATAACTAAGGAGGTGCTTGCAGCTAAGCAGGTTGTAGGTGGTGATACCAATCTGATACAGGAGGATATTGGGTTTGATTTAGGTGCAAAGGTGAGACGTCGTAAGGCATAGAGAGTAGAGACCACAGAGCAGACTGCAGAAGATACTGATATGCCAGTGGTAGATGTTGAGCCTAGTGTACCATTGTCTACATAGGAGATCGTGAGGAGGCTCAAATTATAGGTTTGGGACCTAAAGGTGCGTAGTGCTCACTAGGAGGAGAGATATCTAGAGGTAGATAGATAGTGCACTGAGCTTCATGGTGAGGTGTAGAGATTACAGGTAGAGGTTATCCATTAGACCTCTAGATCTACATACTATGTTTCAGCATACTATACTACAGTTCCACCTGCTCAAAGAGTTCCTTCATACTCTCAGTACATGATGGCATCAGAGGGAGTGAGAGCACCTAGGGCTAAGGTAGTACCAGATGCTCCACCACCGCCTCCACTAGATGGCAAGGATCAGGCTGACAGCTGATCTGTCCTGATAGGCTGATATTCTATTATTTTTATTGATATTGATATTGATACTATTATGATTACTGATAGCTCATCAAGCCCATTCTTTTGTATATTGTGTCAGTAGTGCACCCCTGACTATATTGATTTTTATGATATATGAGATCGCAATTTTGGTTATGACTTCATTTGTACTTGTCATGTTTTTTATTTATGATGATATCTTATGATGCTTATGCTATGAGTAGTGTAGAATGTATGTATGGATATATGCAATGCAATGATTTCTTTCATATGTATGGATGTAATGCAAATGTGTTTGATTATGAAAAGATGTATGTATGATTTATGCTTATGCACATGGATGTATTGTAATGCAATAGAGTACAATACATGCTTATCCTCTTATGTCAAAAGGATGTTTAACCCAAGAGGATAACTGCTTGTGATTCAATGAAGGGACCTTTGAATCAGATTTCAACTCTTGTTAGATTTGAATAGGTGATAGAAGAATCATTTAAGCATTGAAGTTTATGTAGCCATTTGTGAGATCATGCAAACATGTAAAATGCAAAGAAACATGTAAAATAAAATGCAACCTAAGACCTAGGACCTAGTCACTGATCATGTGTTGGTTGTTGTCATCATTGAATTTTTAGGTAACTGGATTAATCAATCCAATGCCCACTAGTTATGAAACCATAGACATATGAATATCAATTTGTATGCATAAGAATCAATACAACACCCACTGGCCAGACAACCATGGACATATGAATATTGATTTTGTTTTAGGAATGTCAGATTAGATATAAGCACCAAGGCACAAAAGCCAGGATGACCTGAATATCATGTCCCTTTTAATATAGCAATTTGTATAAGCATCAAAACATAGACATCATGATGACCAGAATACGCATTGCATAACAAACACATCAAACAGTCAAGAGATCATTTTAAGTCCAGTGTGAATTACCTATAGTGACCCTTTATCATTCACCTCCTTAGGTAAGATCGTGTTTCATAGTAGGAGAAAGAACTCACTCAAAAAGGCAATAGTTAGATCAAACGTCCTTGAATTTTTTGGGTATCAATGGTCAAGGTACACATGGCCATCCAATTCGAGATAGAGGCTCTTATAGTCGGACACCATTTCAATCCAAAATTTCTAAAGTTGTTAGATTTTCACATACAAGCAGAAGACAAAGAAAAGATGATGCCCCCAGTCATCACTCTCTAAATCATGTAAAGGACATCATCGAAGAGCTCGAGAAGGACACAATATGCAAAAATCTCAATGTGAATTAGTAAGCATACAAGGAGATAAAAGCGTGTAAAAAGCATAGATTGTTTTCAGTTTGATGTTTGATTGTGTTGTTGTAGATGCAAAATCCTTTTTGGAGAGGAGACTGACTAACTGACTCAGATAAAGCTTCAAAGGACTCTGACTGGATATGACTCATCTAAGATATACTGGAGACCATAGGATATGACATTGATTTCCCCCAAGTGTTAAGCATTGATAAGATATAGACTTTTGAGCTGATTGGTGTACAGGCTGACTTATTGAAAACTAGAAATGCAGAAACAAACCAGGAGATATGTACAAACTAAAGCAAGACTGAAAGCTGGGAAAGATCAAGATTACGTTGATAGATGGATCATTTTGAAACAAGTGGCACCCGTTTGTCAGGTTTTCACCATCTTGGAAGAGATTCTATATTTTCTACTAAGGTGCCTGTTTCCAAGTTTTCACCAAGGCACTTTTTCTTTTTCTCATTTTTTTGTATTTTTTATTTTTTCAATTTTTTTCATTTTTTGATAGTTTTTTTTTTTTTTGTGAATCATCAAAGCACCCATTGCTAGGTTTTCACCAAGATGTTCATTTTTTTAGGACTTTTTCCAATTTTTATAATTTTTTCAGGACATTTTACATACACTGAATGCCTTAGGCATACAATTTCTTCAAATGGAGAATGTTGATTGGTTCTTAGAGCTGTTCTCCTTCAGTTGTTGAGAGTTGATAGGCACCAGAGCCAAAAGTAGTAGTGATTAAAAAGGGACCCAGCCAGCTGGGTTCAAACTTCCCCTTGCATTCTCTATGTGATTGATTTTTAGGATTCTCCCTCTAGACTAGATCGCCAACCTGAAATTCTCTATGTCTGACTTTTTTGTTGTAGCCTCTAGACATTCTCTTCTGATATACTTTGAGATGATCATACGTTGCTTGTCTGCACTCATCTAGTAGTTCAAGTTCTTGCAACCTAGATACTCTGTAGTCATCATCAGTTACTAGACCATGCATTCTAATTCTTAGTGATGGGATTTCAACCTCAATAGGCAATACTACTTCAAACCCATAAACTAAAGTGAAAGGTGTAGCCCTAGTAGGCATTCTGATACTTGTTCTGTAGGCCTAGAGAGCTGGATTGATCATGAGATGCTAGTCTCTTCCTATTTTATTAACTGTCTGGTGCAAGATTTTCAATAGATCCTTGTTACAAGCCTCTTCTTTTCCATTCCCTTGAGGATAGTAGATAGATGACCAATGTTGTGTAATCTTGAATTTGGCACATAAATCATCTAGGTCTTTATTCTTAAATTGTCCACCATTATCTATGATTATGGAATGAGGGATCCCATATCTACATATGATATAGTTCAAGATGAACATAGATATTTGTTTTCCAGTAGCTTGTGTCAAAGGGACTGCTTCTACCCATTTTGTAAAATAATCTGTAGCTGTAATGATATGGGTATGTCCATTAGAAGAATGTGGATGTATGGATCCTATAAGATCAAATTCCCATTGGTGAAAAGGCCATTGTGTAGTAAAGGGAATTAAATCTCCCCTTGGAGCATGAATTAAGTTACCATGCACTTGGCACTTTTGATAGTTCTTAGCAAACTTGATTGCATCTTTCTCCATTTCAAGCCAATAGTACCTAGCCCTAATAAGTTTTTGAGCTAGTGTTAAACCGTTCAAGTGTGACCCACAAATACCCTCATGGACTTCCTCGACTGCACGTTGAGACTCTTCCCATTCTAAACATCTAAGTAGCATACCATCTAGACCTCATTTGTATAGATCATGACCAATGATGACAAATCAAGATGCGTTACAGATTAGGTATCTCCTCTCATGGTGGTTAAAGGTATCGAGAATGATTTGGTCTTGGAGATAGGAGAATAGGTTTTTGTATCAGGATGAATCATGACCAACAACAGTGTAGATCATGTGGGTTTTAGGGGAATTGTATGCAGGATAAGATAGTGCTCCACCAAGAACTCGTAGCATAGCTCATGTTCAGGCTACTGCAATAAAGTAGATAACGTTGCCATAGCATCGAAAACCTTATTCTTTGTTCTAGGTATTTTCTCAAATGTGATAGATATGAAGTAATTTTTTAGATCATCTACCATTCTTTTGTATGGAATGAGCTTTTCATCTTTAGTCTAGTACACATCATTGACTTGATGGATAACAAGTTGGGAGTCTCCATGAATGTGTATCTTTGTCACCCTCCACTCAATTGCTAGTTTCATGCCATTTAGAAGGGCTTCATATTCCACAATATTGTTTGTGCAAGGGAAATTTAATCAGAATGCTTTAGGTATGGAGTATCCTTGAGGTATTATAAATAATATGCCTACTCCTGATCCATTCTATGTATAGGAGCCATCAAAGAACAACTGACATTCTCTAGAAGAAAGAGTCATGATAGAGGAATCGGGGAACTCCATTTTCATTGGTGTATCATCAATCATTGGTGCCTCCACCAATTGATCAGCAATAACTTGGCCTTTGATAGATTTTCTTTCAACATATTCAATGTCAAATTTGCTTAAGAGCATAACCCATTTAGCTAATCTACCTGTGAGGGCAGCTTTGCTTAGTAGGTATTTTAGTAGATCAATCTTTGCTACCAAATATGTGGTATGTGCCAACATATAATGTCTCAGTTTCTATGATGCAAATATCATAGCTAGAAAAGCCTTCTCAATCATTGAATATCTCTTTTTCGTATGCCACCAATGTTCTACTGATATAGTATATAGCTCTTTCCTTCTTATTCTCATCATGTTGTGCAAGCAATGCCCCAAGTGATGTATCTGTGGTGGAGACATATAACATCAATGGCTTCCCTTGAATAGGAGGCATCAAGATAGGAGGATTTGATAGATACTTCTTGATATGGTTAAATTTATTCTTGCATTCTTCATTCCACGCAAATGTCACACCTTTATGTAATATTTTTGTAAAAGGTTGTGATATGTCCTCTAGCTGAGATATGAAGCGTCTGATAGATTGAACTCTCCCTTGAAATGTCCTCATTTGACTGATGTTCTTCGAGGGTTGCATCTCCATTATAGCTTTTACTTTAGCTGGATCAACCTCAATTCATTTCTTTGAAACTATGTATCCTAAGAGCTTTCCAGAAGTGACACCAAAAGCACACTTCTTAGGATTTAGTTGGAGACTAAATTTTTCCATTTTGTCTAGTATCTTACTCAATTCATTCAAATGTTCAGCTCTAATCATAGACTTTGCTAAATTATCATCAACATAATCCTCCATAGTCCTATGCATCATGTCATGAAAAATAGATGTCATGGCTCTCTGATATGTAGCACCAGCATTCTTAAGCCCAAATGGCATGACATTCCAACAAAAGGTGCCCCGTGCACATGTAAAAGTAGTTTTCTCTTGATCCTCTGGAGCAATTTTTATTTGATTATATCCAGAGAAACCATCCATTAAAGAATATATCTCAAAACCATCAGTCATGTCCACTATCATATCAATGTTAGGTAGTAGAAATCATCCTTAGGGATTGCTCTATTTACATCTCTAAAGTTTGTGCACACTCTGATTGATTTATCTAGTTTTGAAATAGGTACAACATTAGAGATGCATTCTACATAATCAATAACTCGGATGAATCCGTCTTTTAGTAGTTTCTCTAATTCAGCTTTTACCAAGAATGCAACATGAGGATGCATCTTTCTCAATTTTTGTTTAACTGATTTTACTCTAGGAGCAATAGATAGATGGTGCATTATAAGATCAGGATCCAACCCTGGCATATCTGAATATTTCCATGCAAAGTTGATCTTCTTTTCTGTTAGGAATGTTGTAAAAAAAAAATTTCTTCTTCTGATAAAGATTGTGCTACATGGATCAATTGTGGTTCTTCTGTTGTTCCCAAATTGATAGATTGAGTGCGCTCAATTAGAACTAGAGATATGTCATGTAAATGACTTGGAAGGACATCAAATATCTCATCCTTAGGTTTCGTAGAGAGGTTTTCACCTTCAGATACGTCTTTTATTTTTACTTGTGTAGGTTCTGAGACTGCCACAAAGTGGTTTTCACCCTCAAAACTCCTTTTCTTTTTATTCTTATTCCTAATTTTTTGACTAAGATACTTGATGACTAACTCCATCATGCTAATGCTTGGTTCACTGATGGAAGTCCTCATAGGTTCAACTACATTGAGGTAGCAAGAAAGGGCATAGGCATTTGGGAAGGTATAGATACCATGGCTCAGATTTGTGGAGGTTTGGTCAAGAAGGTCTGGATATTGGATCGTCAAAGTGGTAAAAGATTGGGAAAGAGTGTTTACGAATATAGATCTGTCATCATTAGTCCTAACCTAATGCTCAAGTTCAAAGGTGATATTACAACTTAAGACATTCGATTCATGAATAGGCTCAATGTCATTGTGGGAGTCCACTTCATCCATCGGTGGATCAGACTTGATAAGTTCATCATTTCACTCTAGACCTACATTTGGTTTAGGTGCATATTGGTGAATAACCTCCACATGTTTCTCTGTAATAAGCTCATCTTCTTCTAGAATGGCTCCCCATTCATAGTCATTAGATTCTTCATCTATGCCTCTAGGAAATTGAAGAATATGAGTAAAGTCAGGATGAATACCCCAAGAAGGGTTACCCTTAGATTCTAATTTGAATTCATACTCATGAGAATCTATCTCAGAATAACTATCACCTTCCTCCTTGTCTGTTTGATTGTCTTTGAGATCAGCTGGTTCTTGTGGTGCAACTATCTCTTACTTTATAGTAGGTTCTTGTGTTTCTACTACATTAACTCATTTGATGGGATCATCTTCAGCATCGAGGAGATCTTTGATTTCTTTAGGAAAATTCTCATAGGGAATGAGATCTTTAGTGGTGTCTGAATCATCACTATCAGATTGTTTTGTGTCTCCCTTTAATTGATTTTCTACAGAAGACTCAATCTATTCTAATACATGTGGGGAATTCTTGCTAAGACAGAAAGGCTTCTTTGTGTATCCTAGACCTATTGTATTCTTATTGGCTCGACCATGATGTTCAAGAGGTGATAGAAGACCCTTACCATGGATTCCTAGAGGTCCTTTTCCTATATATCCAATCTTAGCTATCATTTTAGCCCCTGGGCCATATGACTTAGAAGGAACCTTTGATACTTTAGAGTCACTAGCTTGAACAACTTGAGATTCAGGTTCATCTTTGTAGAGCCATGCAAGCACAGCTTCATCTTCTTCAAATTCTTGCTTAGGTACTTTCTCTACAACAAATTTTCCTTTATACACTTCAAGAGGTTCCTTAGATTCTAGTTTGGACTATTTTAGAGCTTGCCCATAAGACTTAGGCGAGATAGGGAGAGATGTCAAAGACAAGACTGGCTCGATAGTATATTCTCACATACCATTTTCTTTGATATTGACCTCTTTTGCAATGTCTTCCATCTTAGATGTGGATGCTACATCTATTTGCTTAGTGGAAGATTCTTTGTTATTAGGAACAAGTTTATCTGCATTGTCCTTCAATGCATTGCAATTTGTTGACACGTCAGCTGGAATGGTTACCTCTACTCCGTCACAAGGAAATTTCAAGCATTGATGGTATGTAGAAGGAATAGCTTTCATTTCATGTATCCAGGGTCTCCCTAGAAGGATGTTGTAAGCCAAAGGTATATCAAGAACTTGACATATAGTATCTCTGATGACAGGACCTGTTCTGATAGGTAGGACAATTATTCCCTTGGAGGATCTTTCTTCTTCATCATATGCTTTGATAGTTATTTTCTTTATAGGATTAATGGCCATTTTTTAAAATCCCAATTGTTTGATCAAGCTGTAAGAACAAATATTCAGACCATTGCCCCCATCTATCAACACATGTTTGACACGATGGTTTTGGATCAAGACTTCTATATGAAAGGGCTAGTTATGCAGATGACTCAAGGAGTTATCATCATCCTCTAAAAAGGAGATATATTGTGGAGACATAAATGACCAACCATAGCCTAGAATATATCTAAATCAAGGTTATCAGGAACATTGGATCCAAGAAGAGCTTTGTCTAGGATGGCTCTATGAGTTGGAGATATCCGAAGCAACTCAAATATGGAGATTTTTGCATTAGTATGCTGGAGTTGTTGAATGATACTGTACGAAGTAGGCCTCGTGTCCTTAGGATTTGAAGATTTAGATATTGCCCTCTGTTTAGAAGTGGAAGATAGATTGAAAGGCACCTTAGGGACATTTGATTGATTTGGGATTTGTCCTTGTAGGTGTGCCTAAGCTTGTGATCGAGTAACTATGTTAGCTGATTGATTTTCTCTATCTCTTCTTACAATTGTGATGACATTTCAATGCTCAGATAGGCTTGGTTCAACCATACTGATAACAGTATTATTTCTAGAATATGCATAATTGACCTTAGCACCCACATTAGGCTGAGAAGATGAATCTCCTTGACTATGCTTTGGGAATGGTTCGGTGAATGCTATGTGATCATTATTTCTTATAGGATTATCAATCGTGATTTCTCCATTATCAATCTTGTCTTGAATGGTATGCTTCAAGCACTGCAAGTAGTTATTAGTTTTATGACCTTTACCCCAATGGAAATCATAGAATTCATTCTCTCTCCACCATTTCAGCTTAGGGTCAAGATCAGATTGTTGGATCTCAGGAAAAGAGATGATGTTATTAGCCAGCAAAGTTCTCATAGCTGATTCCAAAGATTCTCCAAGAGGAGTGAACTTTCATTTATTATCAGCGAACCAAGATTTGTATTCTGGCTTCTTTTGAGATGATTCAGACACCTTTTGTTCTGAAGCTTTGATGGCTTGGGTACCAATGGTTAGATTGAAGGTAGGTACCTTAAATGGGGCATGGATATTATCAACAACACCATCTGTGATGATGCCCTTGTTCTTGTTCCAATTTTTGTTATTATCTTTAGAACTAGATTCATACTTGTCCTTTTAAAGTGTGATGTCTCCTTTTTTCACAAGTACTTTTTCAATTTTGATTGCATTGTCTACCATCTTATCAAAAGATGTATGATTTTACATTTGTAAAGGGTAATTGATTTCTGGAACAAGATTGTTGATGAATATTTCCAGCTTCTCAATTTTTGGAATAGGCCTAGCATATAGAGAGAATTTCTTTCTCCATCTTTTGAGAAATGTCAGGAATGGTTCTCCTGGATATTGTTTGAGATTGCAGATATCAATCATGGTGACTGGATGTTGGATGTTTTAGGAGTATTATTGATAGAACAATTTGATCAAATCCTCAAAGGTTTTGATTGTAGGAGGCATCCTAGAGAACCAATGAATGGCTGACCCTCCCAGAGATAGAGGGAAAAGATGCATCAGATAAGTTAGTTCATGCATGAACTCCATAGATTAAGCAAAAAATTCTCTGACATGATCTTGAGGATCAGAGTTTCCATCATACTTATCATATTTTAGCATTTCTACCCTCTTAGGGAATGGTGGCATATACAAGTCTTTATTGAATGGAAAAGGACATAGGGCCTCCATGGAGAACTCCTTAGGTTCCTTATCTTTTTCCATTTTGTTAAGTTTGACTTGCATGGCATGCATTTGTTTCATCATAGCCGTAATAGGAGTTTCTTCCTCATATGTAATGATATCTTCCACATTAAAGTTGGGAGGAATTTTAGCTCCTTGATGAGCTAACTCTAGAAAGTATGTTTATCTATCTTCTTTCAAGAAATTTTTCATCATTCTTTTGAAGTTATCGTCATTTTGATATCAAGCAATTTCAGAAGGTGTAGGTTCTTGATCCATACCATGTTGAGACTGATGTCCCTAGGACCTATGATGTGTCCCTTTGTGAGACATGTTAGGATTTTTAGGGCTCCCTAGATTAGATTGAGGTGGATTTTATTGATTACCTCTGTGAGTTGATGGAGGGGGTATGTAACCAGTTTTTAATCAAAAATTGCCAAGACCGTCGTCTTCATAAAGACCAGAATTGTAGAGTTGCTCAAGAGTTGGACCTATGTGAGTAGACATAGTTGCAATGTTAAGTGCTTCTCCATATTTCTTATGAGAGGAAGCTCTAGTTTCCACCATTAACCTTGGGTGACACAAAATAATAAGATGAAGACAACTGAAGAAAGATCTAATTCAAGAAGATCAAATGATGCAACTTTGTCAAGGTTTGATTGATTGATGATAAGATTGGATTTAAATGAAGGATACTAAGCCTTGGATGTATGGGTAGATGCCCAAAAGATAGCAGACACGAGTTCACAAAACTTGGCCATTTTGAAGATTGATTGAAGATTGATAGTTATGACAAGGTTTTGACACAAGATGAAAAAGACTCAAATCAATTAAATAGAAGGTTGAATCAGACTCAAGAGGCCACTTTAGGAAAATGATTGGATTCATTCTAGTTTTTGCTTTGTTCCTGACATAGTGATTTTCTTGACAAACTCTGGAAATAGGCTGCAAAAGCTGGGTCTCTGACAGTTTTTAACACTTTCTGATAATTTTGCACACTTTTCTCAAATGACTTTCTGTAGGCTCGTATGATAGTGGGTAGGTTATGAAACAACAATTGACAAGCTCATATGATAGTTGCAAAACTCGCACGATAGTTGATAGTAGGATTTTTTACTTTTGTTATTGATTGGTGGCAAAATGCGTACGACACTATATAAGCTATCATACAACAATCTGGGGGTTCTAAAATGACAATAGCCAAAACTGGTATGACTTTCTGACTGTATGGGATGACTTTTGACTCTAGAAAGGTGTTTGACATCAAATTTTGAAATTTTTAGGTTTTCAGTTTCAAATTGTTCACCAAATTGTCTGTCTAGATTTGAAGATTGTACCGGATTGATTCATTCTTAGTAACCAGATAGATAAACAGGCATGTAAAACAACAAGCAAGTGATTTCAAGCACATCTAAAAACAATGAATAGGGGACAAAGCAACCCTATGCATGAACAACCAAGTGACTGAATGTGCTAGTCCCTAGGAGTACTAACAGTGTATGTTCAAAAACATTTTGCAATAATGCACATATTCCTAGAGAATGAAAATTTGGCCTCACTAGGGTTTGTAGTAATGGTCTGACTCTACAACTTTTATGATCTCAAGAGGGTGAACTCCAATCCAGGTGCACCAGGGTTTTGACACAGTCTGAGAAATTAATCAATCAAGAGCTGCTAGGGAGATCTGACAACCCAACAAGAGACCACACCTGTGAAGATTTCCTCCACAAGGACATTTATATAGCAGTTGCTACTACCACAGTGAAAATGGCTATTACTGCTTGAGGTTCTATCCATGTGGTTGACCCAATTAAGGAAATGTCCACTACGGTTAACCCTCTCTAAAGGTGACTCATAAAGGATACCACTTGGAGACTGGTTCTAGATTCAATGATCTGAGTTTCTGATACTACCCAAAAAGGGAGTAGAGCATAGTCCTCTAGCCTTTTCACTTTTAACCAAAACAAAGTAAATAGATTAATCTAACACACTAAGACCAAGATTATCTCACAAAGATCTATGATGCCAACCACTTATGATCTATCAACCTCTCCAGAGAGAGAATGTATCAATCAGAAGTTGAAGATGCACAAATCTAGTAGAATGTGAGATGCTCTCAATAACCTCCCTACCTACAAGGGTTCTCTCATTGAGAAGAGCTTCACTGGAAACCCACTCTCTCAAGAACCACAAATAGTGTTCATAGGGCCTATTTACTATGTGTAACAGATATGCAGAAAGCAAATCTATGTTTGTTTTATAGCCCAAAATGAAATCTGTGATATGAAAGCAATAAAGGTCACACAAGCTTAACATGTGAGGGTTCATTTTAGTCCAAATCAAAATGTTATCAACTGAGAAGATTACCTAAATTCCTCACAACGTGCTTAGTAGATTTTTACCTATTTTTAGCAATTCGCATGCTTTTTCAATCAGAACTAGAAAATACCAATCAGAAATAGAAGATTTCAATTGTTAATGTTAGCTACTAGTCCAAATCTAGAAATCAAATCTGGAAAACTACTTGAAAATATGAAACAACAATTGAATCTGGAGTCAAAACTTGTACGATAGTGGGTTACCTGCCAAATGATAGTCTGGAAACTCGTACGACTATGGGTACCTATTCATATGATAATCAAGCTTTCAAATGACAATGTGTACACTTTGATATGAGCCTTGAAATATGAACCTATCGTACAACACTGGGTACCTCCCGAAATGACTTTCTAACAAAAGTCATACGAAAAATGTATGAACAAAAAATAAAAATTGTAGTTTTGATTAGAAAATGACAAGAAGTAGATAGAAATTGATAGAATTGTAATGGAAACCCATTTCAGGGCCCCACGGTGGGTGCCAAAAATGTGTGTGAATTTTGTACCTAGTTGTATACACAACACTTCAATAAAATATTAGAGGTTAGCAGAAATCAAAATTGTGCAATGAAATGGAAACTAATCTAACCAGATGATTTACTGCCTTCTAGTAGGTGCGAGTATGGTATTCTTAGATTGGACCGAGATCAGTGACCTTGACGACGCCTAAATGAAGGATTTGAATGCAGAATCTAGATATGAGATGAATGCAAATTAATCTATATTATTGGATTTTCTATGCAATAAGATGAAGTAAACTAATATGAATCTAATCTATATGAAAAATTGATATGACATACAATTAATCTAAGAATGATATGAATGCTCAAAATAATGAAAATCTCACAACAGCTTTGATTCGCAAAGATTGATTCTTCGATCACCAATTCGCCAACATGAGGATGCAATTCATGGATGGATCAATATGAAGAGTTGAAGCCTTAATTTATAGAAATCTAGGGCTTTGGAGGTGCATGGAAAAGGCCATAAATCACTCTTGATAAAATCAGGTTGATTTTTAAGTTATCAAGAATTTAGAGATAGATTAACTCACAAAATCATGCAAAAGCAGAGTTTTAATTTAAATCAGAAGTTGAGATTAGCTTTCAACTCAAAAGAGAGTTGACTTTATTTTTAAAACAACTTGAATTGATTTTCTGATTTAAAGTTAAACTACTTTTTGAATGTGCACAATTATTTATGAATTAATTAAATAAATAAAGTGATTTATCCTCAACTTAATGGATTTTAAAAAATTTTTAAAAAAAATTGATTTATGGGTTAATCAATTATCAAATCAAACTTTTATTCAAAAACTATATCATTAATTTTGACAATTGACTTTAATTAATTAAATAAGAATTTAATCAATTAGTCATAGGATATTTTGATTTATTGTCAGAATTAAATAATACAATTTAAGAATAAATATAATTAAATCTAATTAAATAATTAAGTGACAATATTAAATCTAATTAATTAAATATTTAGAATATTCAATTAATCAAACTTGAGGATAAATAGGATTTGTCGCGAAGTAGTGAAATTTAAAAATTATAATAAAAAAATATAATGGCTATGCCATTTTTGCCCAAAAAAAAATAAAATATTAAATTAAAGATAATTAGGATAAATAGGAATAAGGAATATTCCCTGATGCAGAATTTAGGATAATCAATTAAAATTCGATGATGTGTCGATGTGCCTTAGGTTAGGACTTTGATGTCAATTTCGTTTGATTTGTAGATATAGGACGTTAATGAACCTATAGCCCACTTTTGGCGTATTACACCTTGAACTTGTTGATTGTCAGACATACTAGACAAACTAAAATATGGAACTGACTCTTCTTGTTGTTCTATTTCAGGAGAATCCAAGTCTACCACAACACTAGAATTCACCATAGGTTCCTTTTCTTTGTTCTTTATCCAGCTAGTTGAGCGGGTTATCTGTGTGATAGGCTCAGCTTGAAGTTGAAGTTGAACTTCTGGGCTAACTGGTTCAACTTCAAGTTCAAGATTACCTACAACAAATTTACCAACAAGGGTTAGTTGAAATAGAAGCTTTCTTCAAGGAATTTATTTTCTTTTATTTCACTTGTTTTCTTGAGGGCTGATAAATAATCTTAGGAGCTTTCTTTTCATGAAGCCAATTTTCTATCCTTATTACATTGGTTGTCCTAGACTGTAAGTTATCCTCTTCTACTTTTGTCTAGTCAATCTCTCAGATAGGAAGAGCTTCAATTTGCTCAAGATATTGAGGATCAAGCACATCCACATTTTCATCCTCTTTGACACCATTTATATCTAATTCAATCCTAAAAGTGATAACATGCCTCAGAGTCATCCTAGACCATGATCTTCTTTTGACTTCCAAATCATCCGAGCAATTAGCCCAATAATCCTCAAGTTCTAGAATATGCATGAATGTGGAAGGAACATTCAGGTTTATTTTGGCAAAACCTCGGTAGTCAAAACTGGCTCTAGGGACGTAATATTTTAATTTTAAGGTGTGAAGTTCGCCTTCCATTTCCAAGGCATCTTGGAAGCTTTTACACCTATAGTAGCCCCATTCAATGGGAAATAGGACACCTGAGGACTTTTTGGAACTTCCATGCTTCTGTTCAACAATAACCAGCTGTCTGTAAATTTCCATCAAAATTACATTGTCTAAACGGTATTTGGGCAATCTTAAAGTCTCTTCATCAAACGTCCCAACCCTAATATAGGTGAACTTAGGAAATTGGATAAAGTAGCACCCATAAACTTTTACCACTTTCATAGCTTCCTCTACGAGTCTACTATTTTCCTTCCCATGAAGCTCAAAGACCAGCTTACCCTAGACTACATCATTAAATATTTTGAACTCTTTTGCAAACCTCTCATTCTACAAATGTTTGTAGTAATCATAAATTTGCATATCATTATCCCAAGGCTCATCGGGTAGACCCTCCCAGTTTTTATAGTAGGCAAGGATATATATTAGGTAGGAAGTCATTTAAAAAGGAGTCAAATTAGTTACATTTAAGAGTTCTCTGTGAAGTTTCTCGACAATCAAATCAGCCTAGTTGATAAACTTTTCCCCTCTTAAAATCTTTTGAATGAAGTGATACATCCAGTCTTCCCAGTGGAAGGAATGTTCATTTCCTTTAACTTAGTTCAAAAGGAAAATAAGATCTACAATTTCCTTATGGAAATTTTCAATTGTTGAGGGTTTGGGCAACCATGAGCCTCCCTTCTCTAGCTTTGACAACCAGCTTTGAGCAATAAGAGAATTGTATTTTTTCTTATCTCCCTCATATACACAAGTCACTTTTGTGAAATTCTAGGGTTCATAGGGTTCTTTGTAAGGGATTTTAAGAGCCTCTATGAGCGTTTCTCGACTAATTCTTACTAAAATCTCTCCTGTGACATCTTTAATGCATCTACTCTTAGCATCATATTTATTTGCACATTCTAGCATAAGCTTAGGGCATGTTAAGGTTGGGAGAAATGTAGCAACTTCCATTAATCCACTTCTAGCCATCTTTTTAGAAAAATATCCTTCAGGTACATTACTAACCCCCTCACACAATTTTGTCAGACTCACATTAACCAATGAAGTGTCACAAATATCTAGGTGAGAGACTAGTAAGGGATTTTTTCTTTCAGCTTTCAGAAGCTTGGGGTGAAAAAGAGGCATTTTAATAGAAAAGAAGAGAAACTTCATAAAATATAGTAACAATCTTCCTTTACAAACTGAAATCTGCAGAAAAAAGGATAACTCACCAGTCAACTGCGCATAAATTCTCTACAATTCTCTTACCACAAATTTCATTGCTTGCTTCCTCTGAAAGAAAATGATAATCAAATGCTATAAAAGGCTTCAATTTATTAACAAGGTTGGTAAAGATCTTGGTTAGATTTGTGTAGGACAGAAGGAATAAATACATTTATGTAAGAGATCATTGACATGACACATGAAGCTCTTCTCATTAATTCTAATGTCAAATCGACACAAATCTCTTGGTTCCCAATAATGTTTAATGATTACCAAACTCTTTACAATGATGACCCCCTTTTTTACTACGTCGACAACTATCATACATCACATTACAACATGCATGTACTGTCCCATCAAATCTGGTGACTTCATACAGGAAACTTCCAGCAGCTCTAATTTGGTAATGATGCTTTTGAAAAGGAACTTTCATGAGAAATAAATAACCAAACATCCAGAATATTCCATAATTTGGACCTTACATTTGAACTTGAACTTGAACTTGACAAGGTTCAATGTTCAGGTTCAACTTTCAAAAACTGACAAATCGAAGACTAGTAACCTTGTGAACGGAGACATACTAGTGACTTCCAATGGACCTTGAACTTGAACTTGAACCTAACAAGGTTCAAGTTCAACTTTCACATGGACCTTTTTACTGACAAAGACCAAACCCAAAAGCAAGGAAAATGACGAGGGTAACATGTTATATAGTACTTGGAGAGATATTTTCAACGACTATCAAAAGTAAAAAAAATGACATTGTGGTGAAATTTATTCCTTCACAATAAATTTATTTATTAGGCTATGAGGATTATATGGAAAATCACACAATTGACATCAATAGATTGCACCCAAGTGTCGTGAGTGTTAAGGTGTAAAAAGGTAAAAAAAAATTGAGCTATTGTTTGGTTGTGGATTCCAAAAGAGTTTTAAAATGTTTTAAATTTGAATTTAAAAACACGTGGGCCATAATAGTTTATCTCTATCTAATTAAGAACTAGGAATAGGGATCTAAGGGCTAGTTTTTCATGTTGGAACATGTCCAACACATCACATCCTTATTTGTGACATGGTCTAACAACGTCATATGATATCCTTAACTGGGATGGTAGCAATTTTTAGAATAGATGCATCTTTTGGGAGAAATGACCAACTCAACTCCCTACAAGTGTTGTTAGTGTGAACTTGCAAGTTCAAATCCCTCCAGGATTTATGACATGGTCTAACAGCCTCTTGTGATATCCTTAACTGGAATGGTAGTGGTTTCTTGAATATATGCATCTTTTGAGAGAAACAATCAGCTCAACTCCCTATAGGTCATGAAACCATTAGTTAGGGGCCAAATAATGCTAACAAGGCTAAGAGCCCTATACCAACGATCATTCAATACTTCATATGTAGTTGAAAAAGAAATGGCACATGGTTTATAGATCCTATCCCCATTTTTTTTAATGTTTCAAAAAAATTAATAGTTTTTATGAGTAGGTTTTTAAAAATAAGAATAATTTTATTGCGTAGAATATTTCTTTATTTTTTCTATAGTTAACTATATGGGTGAAAAATTGTGTGATGGTGCCTACAACCAAGGTTCAAGTCTCCACAGGGTCACTCTCTACTGTGGTTCTTAATTGAGAGTGTTTGACTTTGACCCTTGGTGAAATAGTGGGGCTTCTTGCCTATAGTGCTTACAACCAAGGGTTAAAAAGAAAATTATTGGCTTCTACCTATCACCAAAAATTTTAACACTTAAAAAAAAAATGGCTCTGCCTTTTTCAGCATCGTGCATCTACTCTATCAAATCTTTGGGCTCTCAATTCAATTTCTTCGCCAAAACAAAGTTTGCAAATAAACATTTTCAGGGTTTGAATCTAAGGGGTGATATTCATATAGCTCGATGCTTGGCTCCTAAGGCTCTTCTCAGGAATCCGCATTCAAAAAAGTGCATTTTAGTAGCAACCTTGGCCATCCAACACAAAGATTAAAGGGTACTATGGCAATCTTCCCCTAGAAAAATTTCTAGGGCATCACCACGGGAGATGCCTAACCCTACCCAGGATTTCTCCTGGCTGCCAGCCCATAAACAAAATTCTAGGAGGGAAAAAAACCATTACATGAAACCTACAATGCAAAATTCATCTCAGAAATATGTGCCCTTCACTCTACCAATCAACAATAAATTTGATAAACTTGGTGCAGAGAAGGCAACTTTATACTCCCCGCCCCATAAGTGTTTATCAAGATTGGATCCGAAAGACAAGTCCATCAAGCATGCTACCTTGTTGCATGATCACAGCACTAATAATAGGAAGATGATTCATAAAAAAGAATAGGGTAAGCAAGACATGCAGCCCTACACGCCCCCACATTGCAGGTTTGAGGGTATGTATAAAAAATCACACCTGGATTTAGAATTTCCTACTAAATCTAATAGTAATACACATCTTCACATAGTTTTTCAAAATAGCTCCATTTTTTCTCCCCCACATAGGTGATCTGATATCATTAAGGTAAACTATTGTGAAGAAGAAGATACTATGCGACATAATAACATAGGATCAAACCCTAAGCTTTCTCATTCTGAAATTGAGACTACTAATCTAGATCTTAAAGATGGTTGCATAGAAAGTATTCGGAATGTTTGTGCAGGTTCAAGGATAATATGCAGATGGAATGGAGTTAGAGCTACAGTCTACGATATAGCAGCTTGGTTGAAATCTCAATGGCATAAAAAGGTAGTTGTCTCTATTCTTGCTGAATATTTCATTTATTTAGATTTTAGTAATAAAACCCCTAAGAAGCAAATAATATCAGAAGGATGCCCTAAATTTAGAAATATTTCATTTACTATTTTTTACTGGATTCCCCTCTTTAACCCTAAAAAACTCACGGACTTCATGGTGGACAAAGCTATCCTCCTTAAGAACCTTCCCCTAGAATGCACTTGGTAGGAAACTCTTAGAAAAATAGGCAATCAGATTGGAAAGTTTATTGGAACAATACAAAATGAACATAATCAAGCAGAGAAAATAATTATAGTTAAAATGAATATTCATCAAAAAATAATTCCTCCTATCAGATTATGCTTTAAATCAAGCGCAGTAGTCATCAACCCTACCATTGTTGAGGATTTCATAAAGGAGTTGGAAGATACCCCTGTTTGTCCTTTCAGCTCAACAGCTATGCCTACTTATCAAATAAAGAACATGGGCATTAAGGTAGATTTCCTTGAAGATAAGGGAGGGTTTGTTATCTGCAACAACATTGACAAGAATACAGAGAGGACTCCCTCTACTCCTAAGCACAGTAAACCTCAAAGTGACTCTATGGCCACAGGAATCTTAAGGGAGGAGCAGAATATGTTCAAGAAAGTGGAACAAAGTCTTGGTAAAACACCTACTTTTTCACAAAGGGAGGATGAGGCAGTACCTAGAATAGTTTAGTCAAATGTTAGTAAAGAAGTAATTCAATATAAAATTAATTCTCACAATACCCCGCATAATTCAAATATAAGGCTAAGTATTCCTAAAGTAAGTGAATTTGCCACCTCAATTATAAAATACGATGAAAAGCAAGATATAGTTTTTGAATCGAGTAAAGAGGTGAGTGAGCACTCTCCTAATTATAGCATAATAGCTATAGATGAGGCCCTCAAAATCTTAGATGATGTAAGGAATTATGAGGAAGGGACTGTGACAGATACTGAGGATGAAGAATAGAAATGTGAGAGAGAGGTCAACGCAATTGTGGAATACTTAGGAGAAAAGGTTACTAATGAACTAATGGATAGATTCATGGATGAAATATGTGACAGGGAAGAACTTATCCTACAAATGAATCTTCTAATTAAAAATATAATGGAAGGTAAGGAAGTCGGGACAGACAAATTAGAAGAAATTTGTGAACATCAACAAGGAACAGTGCACCTAGATTATCCACATATAGAAGCAAAATTTATCAATAAGGAATCTAGTTACAGTCCCGAAAACATAATGGAGGATGGTGGAGAAAATATTATAGAACATACTAAGATTAAGAAGAATACTGAGGAGGACCATATGAAAGATGAGGTTATTACACAATAGGGCAACAATCTTCAGAGTAATCCTGTCCCCTCTATATCAATGCCCATAGAACTTGAATCCCTTAATAAAAAAGTGGGAACTAACATGGACAATATCCTAGAAGATTATGGAAAAGATATTATGGATCAAGAAGAATCTCTCATTAATACAGGGAATGGGATAGATGATTATGAATTTGAACAAAATGACAATACAAAGAATTTTCTCTCAAGCAATGATCTAAAAGAGATGGAACAAGATTCTATTAGATGTTTGGATGGGATAACAAGTAAGGATAGGCAGTTAGGTATTGCCATAAATAGGGAAGGTCTCTCATGCCCAAATATCAGTAAGACAAAGAAAAAAAGAGGTAGGAAATCCATTAATGAACTGAGAAATATTGTTGGTAACGCTGAAAATCAACAGAAATTATTTGATATGCTAAAAATTGGGAAGGGGAAGAGCCTTCCCGAAGGGCAATGAAAATCACAACCTAGAATGTTAGGGGCATAAATGCCCCTAACAAAAAAAGACTATTAAAAAGATATCTAAATTCTTTTGAATCATAAATAATAATATTACAAGAAACTAAGTTAAATAAGGAGGAAAGCTTGAAGTTTAGCCTCAAATTAGGCATATGGAAATCTAAAATAGTTCACTTAGCAGGTGCATCTGTGGGTCTGGTGGCTATATGGGATCCTAGGAAAGTAGTGATTGAGGTAATGTCGAAAAATAATAATTGGTTATTAATTTCAGTTAAAATTTTAAACACAAATTTAAAATTTAATCTCATTAATACTTATGGTCCTACCCAAAATATAGAAAAAAGAAAAGTATGGTAGGAAATACAGAATCAATTAGCTTTATTCCCCAATGATACCCACATTTTAGGTGGTGATTTTAATGCAATTTGAGATTGCAACAAAAAATATGGAGGGTCACAATATATCTCACAATCACAGAAGGATTTTAGCCAATGGGTCCTAGCTAGTAATTTAATAGACATTAAAACCAATAATGGCATTTTCACATGGAATAATAGAAGATTAGGCTTCAGCCATATAGCAGAAAGACTTGATAGATTCTTGATTAGTGGTGACATGGGGGTTCTAAATCATAGCACAAGTGCATAAATCCTAACATTCACAGGCTCTGATCACTTTCTAGTAAGACTTTCTATCGTGGAAAACTATAAACCTCCTAAAAGCCCCTTCAAATTTGAATTCATGTGGTTTCAAGATAAGGACTTTATGCCACTTTTAGAACAATGGTGGAAACAGATAAAAATTACTGGATCTAAAATGTTCTATTTAGTGGCGAAATTAAAGATCATTAAGCACAAGATATTAGATTGGAATAAGGAAAAGTTTAATAATATTTTTGAACAAAAAATACAAAATTGAATATGAAACAGATTGTCTAAATAAGCTAGTCATAGAAAAAGGGATGAATGAAACAAGTTATTTACGAGAAAAAGAACTTATGGCGGAACATGCGGAGATCTTACTAAAAGAAGAAATATATTGGAAACAGAACTCTCGAGAAAATTGGTTAAAAGAAGGCAAATGTAATACAAAATTTTTTCACAACGGCACTAATAAAAAAAGAAGTATAAATAGAATAACCAAAATTTGCGATGATAATGGTGCTCTTATGGATGACTCCAAGCATATTTATGAACAGTTCATTAATTTCTACAAAAAACTTTTCAACAATAATGATTTTACAGACCTTGGAGCACAGAAAGAAATGCTCTCATCTATCCCCAAATTAATTTCTGATATGGATAATAAAGGTTTGAATAGAAAAATTACTTTTGAAGAAGTTAAAAGAGCATTTTTCCAATTATCCCCCGAAAAAGCCCCGAGACCAAACGGATTTCAGGCAGCCTTCTTCCAAAAATGCTGGCACTTTTTGGGAGAAGATTTATGGCAAGTAGTGGAAGCCACCAGAAATTTTGGAACACTCTTATCTGAAATTAATAACACTTTCTTAACTCTTATTCCTAAGAAGAATGATTGCATTGAAATAGGAGATTACCGACCTATATCCCTTTGCAATACTATTTATAAAATCCTCTCCAAATGCTTAGCGAATAGACTTAAAACCTTCCCACCATCGATTATCTCAGAAGAACAAACTGGCTTTGTTCCTAATCGCTCTATCTTATATGGAATCATAATAGCACAAGAATTAGTTCATACAGCACAATACAACAAAGAAGCTTTTATGCTAATTCAAATTGACATTCAAAAAGCATATGATAAAGTAGATTGGAGATTTCTTTGCAAATGCCTAGGAGCTTATGGATTCTCAAAACAATGGATTAATCTAATTTTTAGTTGTATATCCACACCAAAAATCTCACTCCTTATTAATGGTACCCCCGAAGGTTTCTTTGAAATTTCTCAGGGTATTAGACAAGGTGATCCCCTCTCTCCTTTCCTTTACGTTATCATGGTTGAAGCTTTAGGTACATATATAACCAAGGCTCACCTAGCAAGAAAAATTGTAGGTATCAAAGTTACAGAACAAGTCCCTAATATTACTCATCAACAGTTTGCAGATGACACCATACTCCCAGGAGTATCCATGTCATGCCCCGCAAGGGAACCAGGGAAGAGAACAAAGATTCTCTTAACAAAAGAAAACCTAAGTAAAAATTTATGAAAAATTTTGAACTTTAAAAAGAATTATGTAATCAAAACTTAAACTTAGATTCCTTCCAAGGTTCCCTTTTCATTTTAAATGCATGATTCATTCAAATCCATTAAGTAAACTAACAACAAGATTTATTTCTCAAAGCAAACTGCATCATAACTTTAAGAAATACAAAATATTTTCATTTCAACTTTCCATTTAAAAATCAGCTATATTCCTAAATATCCTTTATGAACAAGGTAACTTATAAAATTTATCCAACTCATTTGATACATTAAAATATACTACATTTGGTTTTTCAATAGCTTCACTTAAACAACAATAATGAAAGCATGTTACATAATTTGGAATGTTACAAAATCCCTTTTCCTTTCCAACATACATCTTAAACATAAAGTTCACATTTCCCTTTTCCCTTCTTCCTAAGTCTACCCATTCCAATTACATCATTTTGAAATACATTACTGATTACATTGCATTCAACTCCTCATAAGAGGTAACAAGATTATGCATCGTGAAATATAATCACAAGGCCTTCATTCTTCAAATCTGGTACATAAGCAAGCATGAATCTTCAAGCATGTATCTGCAAAAGATACCTCGATAAAAATGTTTACCACCCAACCACGTGGATACCTATAAGGCCCACTCCCCCGTGCTAGGAGATAAACACCAAGGTCCACAAAGAAGGAATAGCTAGGCCAAACCTAGGGTTGGGTAATCTTTCCCAAAATAGCAAATGAAAAGAGAGTCAAAGTATAAATCTTTCCCAAAAAGGTTCTAAGGCTTGGGTAGAAACTCTAAGCAACAACCTAAGTGAGTGTCATCGCATAGCCCTCACCCCTTGGGTTGTCCTGGTACTAGCCACTCTGGGCCCCGGCCCCCAAGTAGGCACATGCGGGATCGAATGCCTTTCATACTAACAAGCATCATTCGATCGTACCTACACATAGGTACCTTCTCCCACTCCCATCCATAGCCTTTACTAGCACTAATGGCATGGGTGAGGCACATTTAATCTTTTTAATATTTTAACCCATTCCCATAAGTTTAATTAAATTTTCACTTGTTAAATAACTCTTCAGTCGGTTATCCTGGTTCTAGCCACTTTAGGGCCCCGGCCCCGCACTGAGAGCAACTCACTAGGTGTCGTTAGGTTTTCTACCCTCAACCCATACATCACAATTACATCATACACATAGTAAAAGCATACTGCAAACACATTTGACAACTGCTACAAGGAATTGGAAATAATAGGATAGTTATATATGTTTAGAGAAATTAAGTACGTTTAAGAATGTTTAGAATGTCTTGACTCTAAACCCTAAACTGCTCCTTACAAACATTCTATCTCAATAAAGACATCTAAATGTACTGAACACAATCTCCACTAAACAAGGAATGAACAATCTTCAGGTTTAAACAAATTTTCTTTCTATACCTAAAACCTGGCTAATCCTGAAAATTGACTAAGTCTGATTTAATTAAAAATCTAAAATTTAAAAGCTACAACTTAACTCCTAGGAACCTGAAACCTATTCCAATGGATTCAAAGGGTACCTAATCCCTTTATACAAGTATAACTTAAAGTATAAGAAATTAAAGTACGTAAACTTATACTTAAATGTTATATTATAATTGTATAAAGTCTGAATCCTATTTTCCTCGGTTAGCACACTACCGACCTAGCTCGGTTAACACACTACCGACCAAGCTCGGTTGACACATTGCCGACCTCACTCAGTTCACACATTACCGACCTAACTCGGTTAACACATTGCCGACCTAACTCGGTTAACACATTACCAACCTAACTCGGTTCACACATTACCGACCTAACTCGGTTCACACATTACCGACCTAACTCGGTTGACACATTACCGACCTAACTCGGTTAACACATTACCGACCTAACTCGGTTGACACATTACCGACCTAACTCGGTTAACACATTACCGACCTAACTCGGTTAACACATTACCGACCTAACTCGGTTAACACACTGAGCCGACTGGAACTGCAGAGAACGACTGTCAACTTTGCCTTGCGGGTAAAACTGGGCATTATGGGGACTAAGGTTGCCTAATATGAGCACGACCCATTTGAGATATCCCAGTTTCCCTTCAGAAACAGCCCATCAATCCTCCCTACCTATCTAAAAAATATATTCTAGATCTGGGAAAAGAAAGGGTGGCACATAGATAGACATGAAACAGTAAGGTTGCAACAAAAGTTCTAAAATCTGGAAGCGTTCATAATACATCCAGTGATAGTAAAATACACTACCCTACCAGATCAAAACCACTTCTACCCTTCCAGGGAGGTTTCACCACAGTGAACATACAAACATTCGTAAAATAACTTTCCACAAACACATTTCAAATACATAGAAAATAAAACATATATATATATTTTGCAACCATAGCACAATATACAGAAACTTTTCCAGAAATCTAGATTTTGCATTCATTCTACAAGATAAATCTACTTCTCAGGATGGATTCCAACCTGGAGTCCTGCGAAGACCAGTTGGAGAAGAAGGAAGATCAAACCCTCTCCAATGTTTCCAACACTCCTTGAATCCCTTTGCTCGCAATCTTCCAGCCTCTACCCGTAACAATCCAAATGCCAAACTCACAGGATAAATTTTCTACAACAATCAGAATAATAATCTTCTTCTCCCAACTCCTTTTACACAGGAAATCTTTCTTGTAAATAGGATGGAGGAGGAGGTTGCACATGTAATCCAACCGGTGCAACCATCTCAACTATCCATCCGTTAATGAGATGGTTTTGAAAACTCATTCCCGTAAAGGAATAAATAAACTATAATCTAAGTCCTTAAATTTAAGGATATTAAAATAAATATTATAATCTTAAAACAATTTATTAAATTATTTAACTATGGTAATAGGATAATCCTATTTACCATACCGCTAATTGATCTAATTATTTATTAATATAATAAATAACTACATGGTACTAATTATATATAAATATATGTATGCATATGCATATGTGTGCACCCATATGCCTATGTGTACATATATTATTATTATTACAAATATTATTACAAGCATAATATTATTATTATAAAACATATTATTATTTTTATTGCTATAGACTCTTTGTCGTTATTAGTATTATAAAATAATACCATAAATAAGGTACATTATTATTAATGTTAAACATTAGAATAACATTATTATAAACTATATTGTTTATTCATACCTTAATCCTCATTCTAAAATATATATGTATATGTTAAGTAGTCACTAACATAGGTTAGAATTTTACCACTATTATTTAAAACCTTTTACTATTAATATTTCCTTAGACATTAAAATACCATAAAATTAATCCTTATCATGGGTATTAAAACCACATGATTTAATTGCACTAAAAATCACTCCTAATGAGATACGCTACTAAATCATACCCTCAAATGAACAATAATCTACATCCATGATCTACTAACAGAATTGAACATATCATGAAGGCAAGAACTAGCTACAAGATCCACAATTCCATCAATTACAAAACCACATAAGACATTCACACAAGGGACTGACTCGACACTTCCCACCTAAGGATAAAAGGATCAAAGGTGAAGTTTCTTCCTGTGGACCTAGTGATACCTCCGTAACAACAACAATGATTGAGGATTTTGAGGGATCGCTCAGACCTGTGAAGCCAGGTGGAGACGACACCCGGTACCTGCAATCCTGCATCACCAAGAAGAGATACATATATATACATATGGAGATACAAGTCAGATATATGCAAGCAGATGACCAGGATCGATACATCGTGTGGACCTCAACTAAGTGAGTAACTACGACTTCATCCTGGAGTCATGAAAAACACATCAAACACATCCATGAAACATAAAACATCATGATAGTGGTTAGATTCAAATAATTGGGTTAGATCCATATAAAAATAGATAATTTTCTAATCTCATAAACATGTAATTACTAACTATAAATGAGCATATTCATCATGTCATCATCCATAAAACATAAATGTAAATGTATAGTCTTGACCATAATAATAATAAAATGTCCAAATCAGAAAAGTCTAAGTATCACCATAGGAGAGGTATTACAATCCACCTATAATGAAGCTAGAGCATTCAAAGAAGTTCTTGATAAATATATGAAGGCTTCAGGGCAGATAGTCAATCCAAGTAAATCTAAAGTCTTTTTCATCAACAAATCCTCAGTCAGAGCTCGATAGATATGCAATGTCCTCAAATATAAAATGGGTAAATTTCCATGTAAATATCTAGGGACCCCCTAGATAAGGGAATCCATAGCACTAAGTTATGGGAACAAGTTTTATCCAAAATCCAATCAAAAAAAGGAAGCTGGAAAGGTAAATGGCTTACAAAAGTGGGAAGGGTCACAATGATAAAATCGGTATTGACAGCCATCCCCACCTATTAGATGTCAATATTATCTATTCGAGTCAATATCAAAGCTAGCCTAGATAAGATTTTTAGAGATTTCTACTAGCAAGGTCCATCAGAGGATAAAAAGATAGCCCTTATTAAATGGGATAATTTATGTAAACCAATTTCCCAGGTGGATTAGGTATAAAAAAATCTACAGTGGCAGAACAAAGCACTAGGTGCCAAACTCATTTGGAGGCTATATAAGGAATCTAGTAGCAAATGGGCCACAATCCTTTTGCACAAATATATACCAAATGTGGACCCTATCAATATTTTCAGATCCTGAACCCATGTAAAAGGTTCACATATTTGGAACTTTAGTAAAGAGTCTCGAGGAGTTATTAATGTTGGAAACTGCAATTCAAACAATTGTTGTATTGTCATTGATGTCAAACCTTAACTAGTAAGACTGTTGCTACTTAGGAAAGTACTATATCTATGGTGAGAAGGGAAAGAAAGGTTGGTAACAATAGCACCTAAGGAAAGGTTGAGTTATCTTGATACTACAAAGTGTACTTGATTATGTTGCACAATGATAAGACAATGTATTTTTTATCTTAGTAAGATTGAAGACTAAACTGGTAGGCTTAACCGAGCAAAAATGAAGAAATCATGTTTAAGTCGAGTTATGATAGAGTCAACCAAGTTAGTGGATGCCGAGAAAAATCTAGTGTCAATCGAGTATCAATAAATTGCCGAGGAAGACAGTATTTTTTGAGGAAACAGTTTTAGTAGTGACCAAGCGTTTTACATGGAGACCGAGTGGATGATCACAGTATTGACTGAGCATCAGCAATTTTATATTTGAAGAGAATTTAGATTTGGAGCTGACATTGTTGAATTCTTGGATTATGTAAAATGTGTTGACTTTATTTATTGATTGTATGGAAGCATTTAATGCTTTGCAAAACATTTTATTGTAAATCTTTATGAGATTTGAGATGATTCTAGAAGAGGAGATGAAGAACATGAAGCGGGTAGATTCAATGAATCTGACCTAACCCTAAGATCTACGAAGGGGATTAAGCGACAAAAGAAAAGTTAACCTAACAGAGGAAAGTATTAAGGGAACTGAAGCATTAGGTATGTGTATGCATGGGTGAAGTAGATGCTGGAAGAACAGTAAAGTTTTATTGATTATATAAGCGAAAAGGCTGAAGGAAAGGTGTGGTGATTGCTTGAAGGAAAGTTTTGAGTAGATCAGAGATGGAGATGGAAAAGTTTCAAAGTCAGTAAACCAACATTTGTGTACGGAATTGGATCTGATATTTGCAAAGTGAGTTGTATGTTTTCAAATCAATACTACTGCTACTTTCTAACCATTGTAATAGTCAAAATCCTTTTAACAAAGGTTGACCTAACAATCATATGTTAAATCCTTTCAACAAGGTTGCATTCTAATGGAGTGTATGTAAGTCCTTTGACCAGGCTCACTTTTAATAGGGTGATTGAAATCCTTTAATCAGGTCACACTTGACAGTGTGTATTGTAACCTTTGACAGGGTTGGCTTTTAACCGAGCTCACTCTAGAAGAGTGAAAATAATAGTAGCATGTTAGAAAGTGGTTTTTCCCATATTGGGTTTCCACTATAAATCTTGGTGTCAATACTTGTGTGAATATTTTGGTTTGAACATTTATGTGTTTTACAAGTTAGATACAGCTAGGTAGTGGACTACTGAGTTATATGTTTCTATTATTGAATTAGTGATGACCGAGCTTGTTCTGGTTGCTTGATCTAATTTAAAGAAAAGTTTTATACATCAGGACCTGAGAACAACTAATTCAGCCCCCCTCTCTATTGTTCTAAATCATATTAACAATTGGTATCAGAGCTATGTTGCTTATTGGTGTTTACAGAAAGCAAGTTTAAAGGGACTTGAAGCAAATGATCAAGATGTATAAGAAGGAGGTACCGAAGCTAAATAAGGAAAAATTCCCTACATGGCAAAGCTTGATGAAGTTGCATCTGGCCGGTATTGGTGATTCTGCAAAGTACTACATTGAGCATGATTATGTCACACCTATTGCACCTTTGACTGCCGAGGAAATGAGAGCCAAGCAAGAACACAATCAGGCAATGCTGGAAATTGCATCTACCCTAAGCTTTCCAGAATTTGAGGACATTAAGGACTGCATAACTGCTAAAGATATGTGGGACACTCTTGCAAAGATCTATGGCGGTGATCTATATGTACTAAAAGCTAAAGCCGAGAGTCTCAGAGGTAAGTTTGATGAAATGAGAATGAATGAAGATGAAAACATTGCACAATATTGTGGTAGAATAAAAGAGGTTGTGAATGCTATTAGAGGAGCAAATGAGACTATTGATGATGAGACCATAATTGGAAAAGTGTTGAGAACTCTGCATCCTATTTATGCTATTAAGATCTCAGCTATTCAGGAATCTAGATGTAACTCTGCAAATGTGCTTACTTTAGAAGGTTTGAGTGGCACGCTGACTACTTTTGAACTGTCTAATTATGATAATTTCACTATTGGTAGTATTGGAAATGTTGAATCTTCTTTCAAGTCATAGTTAGTCCTGAACAAGCCTAAGAAGGAAAAAGAAAGATGCATTAGTGAAAGTGAAAGTGAAAGTGAAGATGACAGTGACACTTCTAATGAAGATCTTGAAGATCTAGAAGCTCTTATGGCTAGAAGTCTAAGAAGAGGAAAAGGAAAATACAAAGGTAAACTCCCTATTATGTGTTTTGCATGTAACAGGGTCAGTCATATAGCTGCTAGATGTCCTGATAGGAAGGATAAAGATGAAGAAAGAAACAATAGACACAAAGATAGAAGAGATGACAAAGGCTATCAAAGGTACAAAGACTACAAAGCAAAAGGTAAGAAATCCTGTTACATTGCTGAAGAAGAGACTGACACTGATAGTGATGATTTTGAAATTGAGGTAGTCTATGTTGCGATGAAAGATGAATTTGATGAGGATGAAAAAATTGCATTGATTTCCTATATGAACAAGCATGATAAATGGATTATTGATAGTGGTTGTTTACATCACATGACTGGTGACAAGAGTAAGTTTGAGACCCTACATCATTATAAAGGTAAAAGTGTAACATTTGGTAATGATGCACCATGTCCTATTAGAGGAAAAGGATTGATTAAACTAACTGATAAGATCTCTTGTGAAAATGCTTATTGGGTTGAAGGATTGAATTATAATTTGTTAAGTGTTGCTCAACTCAATAGAACTAGTTACCGAGTGGAATTTCATCATAAGAAAGCTAAGATATTTGATGCTACTGGTGAACTGATTGGAAGTGGCAAGCAGACTAGAGGTAATTTGTTCTATCTTGACCTATCTAAAGAAATATGTATGATTGCACAACTTGATGACATTTGGTTATGGCATAAGAGGCTATGTCATGTTAACTTTGACAATCTAGTAGAGATAAGTAAGAAGAAGAAAGTAAGAGGCCTACCTAGATTGAAGAAACCTGAGAATGTGATGTGCAAAGAATGCCAGTTAGGAAAAATGACTAAGTCAAGTTTCAAGAGAAAATCCTTTACTTCTGAACACATTTTAGATTTGGTTCATACTGACCTTTGTGGACCTATGGGTGTACAAAGCTACTGTGGTGCTAGATATTTTATCCTGTTTGTTGATGATCATACCAAGATGATGCATGTAATGTTTCTAAAGGAAAAATCTGATGCTTTTCAATTTTTTGAGTGGTATTTGGCTAAGGTTGAGAAGGAGATAGGTAGGAACCTGAACTGTCTTAGATCTGATCATGGTGGAGAATTTACATCAAATGAATTTAATCTGTTTTGCAATGATAGAGGAATCAAAAGATAGATGTCTGCACCTAGGACACCTCCATAGAATGGTATAGTAGAAAGGAGAAACAGATCTATTTTGGACTGTGCTAGGACACTATTGATTGAAAAGAATGTGGCACATAAATACTGGAAAGAAGCTATAAGTATAGTTGTTTACACTCTTAACCAGGTATAGATCAAGAAAGGTACAAATATGATACCCTATGAATTATGGTATGGGCATGCACCGAGTGTTAAATACTTTAGAATCTTTGGAAGCAAGTGTTACATATTGAAAGGCAATAGGAATGGAAAGTTTGATGCTAAAAGTGATGAAGGCATATTCCTAGGCTACTCCACAAAAAGTAAAGCTTATAAGTGTTTGAACTCTAACACTAACAAAATTGTGGAAAGTGTGAATGTAAAAATTGATGAGTATGCAGAAAGAAATGAGGCTAATAGAAAAAGAGAACCAGAAGATTACAGATCTTTTGTGTACATTGAGGAAATAGAAGAGGCAGGTAACAGACCTGCACCTGATGTCGAGTCTCGGGTAAGCAATGCCGAGCAATAGACAGATGATGCCAAGCATCAAGAAAATAATGTTGAGAGAGAGAAAGAACATGACGAGCTACAAGATAATGTTGTCGAGGATCAGGAAGAGGTTGTCAAGCATTCAAAAGCTGAATCTGACAATCTTATTGGGGAACCTAATGAAACAAAAGAGAAAAATGCTGAACCTATTTTGGCAAAATATGTAAGAAGACATCACAAGCCTAAATAGATAATTGGAAATAGAGACATTGGAATTTAGACCAAAAGCAAGACAAAAGATCCAACATGCTTACTATGTGAGTTTGAACCTAAGACAACTAAAGAGGCATTAGAAAATGAAGACTAGATACAAGCAATGAATGAAGAGATTGACCAGATTGAGAAAAATGAAACTTGGACTCTAGTGCCGAGACCTACAGATAAGAATGTTATAGGAACAAAGTGGGTATTTTGAAACAAGTTGAATGAAAAAGGTGAAATCACTAGGAACAAAGCTAGACTAGTACGCAAAGGCTACGCACAAGAAGGAATTGATTATGGGGAGACATTTGCCCTTGTAGCTACATTGGAAGGAGTCAGAACTCTACTTGCATATGCTGCTTATAAAGATTTCAAGGTATATCAAATGGATGTCAAGTCTGCATTTTTGAATGGTATACTAGAAGAAGAAGTTTACATAGAACAGCCAGAAGGTTTTATTGATCCAAATAGAAGACACATGGTATGCAAATTGAACAAGCTTTATATGGATTGAAACAAGCTCCAAGAGCATTGTATGAGTGGTTGCATAATTATTTGATATAGATTGGATTTTCCAGGACAAATGACACAAGCAATCTGTATATGAAAGATGAAGAAGGTAAAGGTATTTTGTTGGCCAAAATTTTTGTTGATGACATTATTTTTGGTGGACAAGATGCATTGAGTAAAATTTTTTCACGTGAAATGCAAACTAAATTTGAGATGAGTATGTTTGGTGAGATCAAATTCTTTGTTGGTTTACATCTATATCAGATGAAGAAAGGTATTTTCATTACACAGTCTAAGTATGTTAATGAAATATTGAAAACTTTTGGAATGGAACATGCTAGACTAGTGGGAACTCCTATGGTTACTAGACAAAAGTTATCTAAGAATGATGATACTGCAGAAGTTAATCAGACTTTTTACAGATCCATGATTGGAAAATTGCAGTATGTTGTACATAGTAGACCTGATATTGCATTAGTTGTTAGGATTGTGGCAAGATTCTCTGCCAATCCTAAGGAAACACACATGATGGCAATGAAAAGAATCATGAGATACTTGAAAGGAACTGCTGACTATGGGTTATACTACAAGAAGAATGACAAATTTGAACTTAAAGTATATACTGATGCTGATTGGGCAGGAAATGTAGATGACAAAAAGAGCACTAGTGGTGGAGCTTTCTTTCTTGGACAGAGATTAGTCTCCTCGACAAGCAAGAAACAAAATTGCATTTCCCAATCTACTGCTAAAGCCGAGTATGTTGTTATTGCAGTAAACTGTTCAAATTTGATATGGATAAAATAGTTGTTGATAGGCATGAATGAAGAAATCGCTGAACTTATTATTATTTTCTATGACAACACAAGTGCTATCAATATTTCTAAGAATCTAGTAATGCACACTAAGACCAAGCACATAGCAATCAAGTATCATTATTTGAGGGAATTGGTACAAGACAAGGAAGTCCGAATGGAATATGTGAATACAAAAGAACAATTGGCAGACATATTCACTAAAGCTTTACCTAAAGAAACTCATGAGTACCTGAGAAGTCAATTAGGGGTCCTTCCCCTAACTGAGGCTTCCTAGCCAAGCTAGGAGCACTGCATCAAATATGCTACAACAGAACATTTGACACATTAATGCAGAAGATTGTCACACTTTAGGACTATCCTAGAGCTGTGAAGAAGAAGCAAAGATAACAAATTAGTCATAAGCAAGATGACAGAGGGAGAAACACTATGCTGAATAGATATATCTACATTTATTGGATGTATGTTTGAGTTGTTGCTTTGGCATTTTTTTCAAAGAGGGAGATTGAACTGAAATGATACTATAACACATGACACTGAAAGTAAGGGAGATGATGAACTGAAATGAAAGATCAGGATAGAGAGAGATCTAGATACTTTTGACGGTCATAGAAGTGAGATTTACTGATTCTGAATCAGAATGAAGCTAAGGATATTATCAATTTTCTCTAATGGATAGATAAGTCTTTGGATTGGTTGGTAATCCATGTGTTATTTAGGTGATATCATATGGTGTTGCCATCAATGCCAAAGAGGGAGATTATTGGAAACTGCAATTGAAACAATTGTTGTATTGTCATTGATGTCAAACCTTAACTGGTAAGACTGTTGCTACTTAGGAAAGTACTATATCTATGGTGAGAAGGGAAAGAAAGGTTGGTAACAATAGCACCTAAGGAAAGGTTGAGTTATCTTGATACTACAAAATGTACTTGATTATGTTGCACAATGATAAGACAACGTCTTGTTTATCTTAGTAAGATTGAAGACTAAACTGGTAGGCTTAACTGAGCAAAAATGAAGAAATCATGTTTAAGCCAAGTTATGACAGAGTCAACCAAGTTAGTGGATGCCGAGCAAAATCTAGTGTCGATCGAGTATCAATAAATTGTTGAGGAAGATAGTATTTTCCAAGGAAATAGTTTTAGTAGTGACTGAGCATTTTACATGGAGATTGAGTGGATGATCATAGTATTGACTGAGCATCAGCAATTTTATATTTGAAGAGAATTTAGATTTGGAGCTGACATTGTTGAATTCTTGGATTATGTAAAATGTGTTGACTTTATTTATTGATTGTATGGAAGCATTTAATGCTTTGCAAAACATTTTATTGTAAATCTTTATGAGATTTGAGATGATTCTAGAAGAGGAGATGAAGAACATGAAGCAGGTAGATTCAATGAATCTGACCTAACCCTAAGATCTACGATGGGGATTAAGCGACAAAAGAAAAGTTAACCTAACAAAGGAAAATATTAAGGGAACCAAAGCATTAGGTATGTGTATGCATGGGTGAAGTAGATGCTGGAAGAACAGTAAAACTTTATTGATTATATAAGTGAAAAGGCTAAAGGAGAGGTGTGGTGATTGCTTGAAGGAAAGTTTTGAGCAGATCAGAGATGGAGATGGCAAAGTTTCAAAGTCAGTAAACCAACATTTGTGTACAGAATTGGATCTGATATTTGCAAAGTGAGTTGTATGTTTTCAGATCAATACTACTGCTACTTTCTAACCATTGTAACAGTCAAAATCCTTTTAACAAAGGTTGACCTAACAGTCATATGTTAAATCCTTTCAACAAGCTTGCATTCTAATGGAGTGTATGTAAATCCTTTGACCAGGCTCACTTTTAACAGGGTGATTGAAATCCTTTAACCGGGTCACACTTGACAGTGTGTATTGTAACCTTTGACAGGGTTGGCTTTTAACCAAGCTCACTCTAGAAGAGTGAAAATAATAGTAGCATGTTAGAAAGTGGTTTTTCCCATATTGGGTTTCCACTATAAATCTTGGTGTCAATACTTGTGTGAATGTTTTGGTTTGAACATTTCTGTGTTTTACAAGTTAGATACAGTTGGGTAGTGGACTGCTGAGTTATATGTTTCTATTATTGAATCAGTGATGACCGAGTTTTTTTTGGTTGCTTGATCTGATTTAAAGAAAAAATTTATACATCAGGACCTGAAAACAACTGATTCACCCCCCCTCTCTGTTGTTCTAAATCATATTAACAATTAATAATCTACTTACATGGGATATTGGGAAAGGGAACAAGGCTCTCTTCTGGGAAGATTCTTGGGGTGGAAATACTCCCCTCACTAAGTTAGGTTTCTCTCAAGGCTTCATAGACTCCTGTAAAAATACTAGAGGTACTTTCCTAAAGGATTATATCTCCCTCGAAGAGGATCAAGTTCGTAAATTAGTATATGATTTACCAATAGAAAATGAGGAAAAACTAAAACTCATTGACACCTTAAAAGATAGAGCTGTTATGATCAAAAATAGGGAGGATAATCTTATTTGGGCAAGCTCAAATAATGGTTTATATAACATGAAGGATGGTTATAAAACAATTGTGCAGGATTATAATCTGGATTCCCTAGATATCCCTCTGAACTTATGTTGGAATAAGGCGTGCCTTCCTAAAGCAGGAGTGTTCCTATGGATAGCATTACAAAAGAAAATCCTTACTGGAGATAGATTAAGGAGATTAGGCTATGAGGGTCCCACAAGATGCCCTTTATATGAATCTCAAGAAGAAGATGCCAACCACCTACTTTTAAATTGCACTTTCTCCCAGAAGTGCTGGAAATGGTTATGTAAATGTCTAGATTGGTATGCTGCTATGCCCTTCGATCTAGTTGATTGTCTTAAAGTGTGGCCCACTCTAAATAAGGACAATTTGTACAAGGACATATGGGTCATATCCCCATCTATTTTAGTTTGGGAAATCTGGAAAGAATGAAATAGAAGAATCTTTATTGACCAAAAGCTTGGATGTTCATCGATTATCAACAAAATTGAAACTGCAATCATTGAAGTAATAAATAATAAACTTAGAGATAAGATGAGTATGGAGAATTCATTTAGACAATGGGACAATAAGATCAAAAACCTATGGCCCCGTTTAGAAATCCCACCATTATATGGAAGAGGGGGTAGCAAGTCAAAAGCAGATAGAAGCCTATGCAAATGGTCGGTACCCAAAGAAGGGTGGTATAAACTAAATTTTGATGGGGCCTCTCGAGGCAACCTAGGTATAGCAGGTATAGGAGGTATAATTCATAAATGGAGTGGAGAAATCATAACCAAATATGCTAGACCTATCAAACCTACAACTAATAACATGGCGGAATGTAAAGCAGTAATAGAAGGTCTTAAATTATGCCAACAACTAGGCCTTACCAAGGTTGAAATTGAAGGAGATTCTCAAATCATAATCAATGCTATTAGAACCAGAAAGACTCCAAACTAGATTCTCAATTTGAAACTAGAAGAGGTCATAAACATCCTTGACACCTTCCCCCAATATGAAATAAAACATATTTATAGGGAAGGGAATACAAAAGAAGATAAGTTGGCTAATCAGGGTGCTGACGGGATTGTTGTGTAAACCCTCGAATATTAGCAGATTTCTTATAGTCCCCCTCTAGTAAGATCCAGTAAAATCTTGAGGATGAAGAACAAATTATAGATACATACAATTTAAAGTTCTTGGACCTTATAATCAGTAGTGTAGTCGAAATTACAATTTGATACCAGGAATATTAATGCAGATTTTGATATCAAGGTTTTAAGATATATGCGGAAACGATCATGGATAGACTAATCCTTAAGATATGTAGACACTTATAGATACCTGGACCTATTAAATAACTAAAACTTAACAATATATATTACCCTAAATTTTTTATTTTGAGCAAGAGATATAATACACTATGTAATTCTAACTAAATATACTCTATCCCCACTTATTACGTCTTTTAAAATTTCACATTGTATTATCAACCTTAAAACATCACAAACCTAATAATCATTCTTATCTTCTAATCCCATGATTAGGGCATGTATGACTCATCCCCTAGGCATCCCATCGCCCCAGTGGTGAATCTTTTACAATGGTAGGCTAGATAGGTATAGGGTTATCCCTTGGCGACAGTTGATTTAGTCTTAGGTGTCTCTTTCGTAATTAATCCTTAGGCTAGCCTAGCTTGTCAATATTTACCCTAAGTATACAAACTCTTCATTACCATTGACCCTTGGAGATCGGTCTAGAACCCAATAGGATATTCTTCAGACTATTATAGGCCCTCCATATCGGATAGACGATCATATTTCCCTTTACTAGTATTAATCTATGATTATTAGCTTTTTAGATCATCCCAACCATTATAGATTAATTAGGTAATAGTGAGATGACTTAATGATTAAAATGAATTGAGATCATTTGCACTTAATGATATCTTAAATTATTGCCATTAGATGTATATATCCTTTAAAGAGGTATCCCGATAGAACATGCAGGGTATTGAGATAGTGGCAAGGCATCTCACCAATATTCATCATTACTATATGATGGAGATAAATTTACACAGGATTATACTTATTAAGTAGAAATACTCAAGCCCTATCAAATAATGATTAAACAATATGGTCGAGTTACCCCATTAGGTGAACTCAGTATTAGCAGTTATTGGGATAGCGATCATTAGATCTTGACCCTGCTCAACCTCAATATTTGATGACACACAGATGGATTGTAAACTAATCATGGTTATCACTTCTAGTATCATCCCTAGATTTATAAGTAAACCACAATAGACACATGCCTTTATCCTACAATTCTGCACCTAGGCATGAGCCAGACCAACCTCTCGTTTCTATCCAAACCATGGAGTCAAGATTGCTCACCTTTTATACCAAAGGAAATAGAGTTATGGCCTTTAGAGGGCATATCCTTCCTGAGTGGTGGAACCAGATCTTGAACCCTTTGCCAGACTCGACTAGAAGAGCAATAGAGAAGGCTATGGGTGATCAGTACTTTGATAATGAATATACCTTCCGAACTAATGGGGAGATTATTGGACAATTTATAGCAATCTCAACCTTCATAGGAAAAACCAAAAATGATATAATTTAGGTAGTAAGGGAAATATTCAATGAAGAACACCTTGGTAGGCTGGAAAAAATGGTAAATTGTGTGGATAATCAGCTTACTATCTCATACCCTAAGGTCATGATGAATACAAAGATGTCTATGCTAGAGAAAATCCTATAGTCTCAATGTATACCCATGCTTACATTTAAAGATGAAAGCAGGTTTGATAACCACTGGCCGAAGATGTTGAGAAATCTGGTCTTTCTCTACAATGAGGCCCTTTATGAGGAGATGGACACAAAGTGGCTCCTCAACTATTGGCGGAGTGAGGGATTCGATATACCAAAAGAAATAGACCAAGTTGAACTTGCCAACCTATATATCATGGCCCGGGAGGTTACAAGGTGCACTCGGCGTTCAAGGAAGGACGCAGGTGAGGTGGAATGCATTGTTGTGATGGTTAAAAAGGGGAATATATGGAGTTGTGGCGCAGTTTAGAAAGATGGTGATAACTGATTAATAGCACTAAGTGTCTCCTTTTGAGAAGTATAATTTATTCTACTAGCTAAACATTATATGCTAATTTTACTAAGACTTCAGACTCAGTCATGCTTATAGTTTATGACAATATAGCTTATATGTATTAAGTTTTTTATGACTACATACACAAACTTATGGCAAAAAGCATGGATTAATAGTAATGTGATATAGTTTTATGTAGATTTATCTCTGTATGTTTGGAATGGTATGTATATTAATAACTGATTCAATCAAGACTCCCTTTTTCAAGCTTGTAGAGTAGGGATAGAGGGCTTTTGCCCTGCCATTTTGACCCAGGTTCTTTCTCTCAGGCATTAAACTATAGAAGCTTTTAATATTTTATAAAATTGTAATGTAATCTGAGATAAGTTAGCTGTTTTATAGAAAATTATATGAAACAAATCAATATGGCTATTCTTGTAAATCTTTAACATTTATATAGGAAAATGACTTCATTAGGATTCTGTTCTTTACATAATATAGCTAGAAAATGCAGTATGGATCAATAGATATATAGTCTTCTAGCCACTTTTTACATACGAACTTTCTAATATAGATGTTTTCTTACTATCAGTCATCTTTTTGCCCAAAATACTTATTTCAGTTACTAAGCAAGTGTCATGTAACTATATGGACAAATGCTGATAGGCACTTCTTTAAACAATGAATGCTCTAGAATCTTTTTCAGCTCCCTTTACCTATATACGCTCTCAAAATTGATACCAAAAATGATTGAGTTTCATCAAAATCAAAGTAAAATATTTGTAAAGCATAACTCTCCACCTCCCCACCAATAGCTTAAGTTATATCCTTAAGAGAGGAGAATTTTGAAAGAGAAAAGGCACTCAACGGGCAGACCATAGAAAACCTCATGCCTATACTTAACCCAGGCTTTTATAACAAAACTCAGTAGTAAGATGGATTTAACAATATGCTTAGTAGTATCTATCATCTTGAAATCCAAGTTCATCATAGCTATTGATCGACTTATTTTATTAACAAATGAAACATCATAAGTAAGGTACTTATGTTTTAATCTTATTTCATGTAATTTGGGAAATATAAGCAAGAAATGATCATGCCTAATGTCCGGGTTCAAAATCCTCTTCAATTGATGGTGTAATAACCCTTGAGATTTATATAAGGACAATAGTAAGGCTCAGGATACCAGTACTAAACCTCATTTGCTAATTCTAAGTCTTCGTTTAATAATGATAAGCTCAACTTAATTTTAAGTATGGGACTCCAATGAAGATGTTCTCATCTAGATTGATAGATAAAGTAAATATTTCTAGAGGATCTGTTCATTATATATTTATTTTCTCTCCAAAGATTGGAGTATGGCGAACCCATGCTTAATGTATATTAGAAAGCACATTTTTGTTTTTATAGTTCTATGGTTAAAGCATTTATTTGATAAAGCACCTTTTAGATCATATTTAGGAAACAAGGATACAATACCAATTCTTTACGTTGAAATAGGAAATATAGGTAAAGGTATAAGTATCTTCTTTCCTCTAGCGAAGATTTCATTCTTTTTAATACCTATCCAAAGTGCGAATAAACAAATATTATATGAACTTTTTAACAAGGATAGGAGGTAGAACTATGATATGATAGGTTCAAGAATCAATGTTTGGAAGCATTTCTTAGATGAGCTACCAAGGAAGGCATCCCTAAGATAGCTTCAGGCTCCTATATAAGAACATCTTCAAAAGGTCAATAATATCACTCAAGTGAAGGCCCACAAGGACCTTGCGATTTTAACAAAATATTCAGTTTCAGATTAGTCTTGTATTAAGCATGGCTTTTGTTTATGATGTATTAAATAATGGTGGGTATGCCCACCTAAAACTGTTATGTATTAGATTTCAGACTATGGTCCCAGGCATGGCTGGAGGTTTTCTCAACCCCGCTCTTTCCTACCAATGCTTGCACAGAGTGGGGCATCTTTTTGTAATTCTAGTTTATAAAGTAATAAACTTTTGGCTACGGCCTTTTACCGATCAAAAAATAAATAAAATTGTGTGATAGTAAGGGGGATTTTTTTCTTTCAAACTTAATTGTCTAAAATAATCTAAATTTTATGTCAATCTTTATTCTTGGATCCAATGGTGATGTATGTTTTGTTCAAAAGGGTCATATTTGTAATTTCCTCCACAAAACTCTCACGATAAAATTAAAAAAACTCTTCCTGTAATATATTTTCAAAGCATAAATATGTAAAAATAGCTACAACTCTCTAAATCCAAAAACCCTAAATCTATATATACAACATGTCTCACACTTTGAAATGTGTTAAATCTCTCAAGCATTATCATAGCTTCAACTTTGCATCAAATCTACTCATACAAGGGTTAAATATAAACATGGATCTCTTACATCTATCAATCACAACAATGCCTCATATATCACTTGTTAAAAAATAATACAAGTTGATTAAACTATTTCCTATTTAACTACACATGAGATAAAAACATGCACACAAACTTATAGAATAATCATAATGAAAAGATCAAAGATAAGTCTCAAGATTACACAAGATACTCAAGGAAAATTATTAAGAGGAGAATAAACTTGCCTCTAAAAGTGTCCACTCTCAATTTATTATTCAATAATAGAAACATCACACTGTACTTAAAAAATCTTCATCAATACCTTTAAAATTTCAATCTCCTCCAATGCATCCTCTATGCATCTAATCATACATATACATATAATGAAAGAAATAGAAAAGCATTATGATATGTAGACAAACTAGGAAGCTTAGGCATATATTCTTACATTTGAAGGAAGATGATCCACTGGGCCTCAAAAGGGATGAAGCACTACTTGTATGTAGTGATCCTTTGCTAAAATGGACTATGAATATGCAAATGTATTTTAGAAATGTAAGATCTAGGGCTAGATAGAGAGAAAAATGGTTTCTTGCATGCACATGATGATTACAGACTGAAAGACTAATCTTGACACTAGATCTAAGAACTAGAGAATGTAACTGACTTGCAAACTAAATTTTGGGTCAAAAAAGGAGGTTAAGGGAAACTCACTTGCCCTAGACTAGGACAACGACAACTTTCTCACCCTTGGCCCAACACTTTTTGACAAAAATAGTTGCAAACTATAGTCCTTCTCTTGGTTTGTTTGTATCTCTTCCCACATGTATGCCACTTATTCCTAAACATAGAAAATGGGGGAAAAGGTTGTGTAGAAATAAATTTCTTAAGTCAAACCTCAGTTTAGGAATCAACCTTGAAATAGAAATGAAATATGCTTGAAAGGAAAATGTGTTGATATGTTACAGAGGCTTAATTTTGAAATAGAATGCTTATACCTTCAAGATTCTTCTTAATGTTGTCTCTAAGGATAGGAAGATCATGCATGTCTCCACAAATGCTTACATTTGCAAATTACTCCTTGTCTTTCATGTTGTGAAAGCTTTTCTTTCTTGATTGGTTGAATGTCCTTATAAATTCTTGAGAGATACTCCTTTGAATTGAATTGAATACTTGAGATACAAATATGAGGGAGGTAGCTTATTTATGTACCTCTCCCAACCATTTTGGGGTTCAAAACTTGAAGGAGGTTGAAGAGGATTTAGGAATCTCACTAAAACCAATAATCATTACATTATCCAAATTTGGGGCCAATTCTTGCAGTTAGGGATGAATCTTAGATCAAGGACAATCCAAAGTCACCCTTGACCCACCTAATCACCCTTTACCCACCCAGTCACCCTTTACCACCCGATGCATACCCAAATTTGGACCCAAGATATTTTGGTATGGGTATGCCAAAAATATGCGTAAAATTGGGGTTGGATCAAGCATAACGAGCATAGAAGCCTTTTAAACTAAAATGGGGCCTAACGAGGCAAAAAATTGTATAGGGATACAATTTACAACACTTCAATATGCATCTCATGCCATTCTTCCCATATGCACTCTTTATCTAAGAGAGATTAATACAATGATAGTCAAACCCAACAATTAACCATCCAACATAAATGACTAAATATGTGATTTATTTTTAATACTAATCTCACTCAAAAAAATTAAATGGTAAGGTAAAACCAATGGCCCCAATATCTACTTTTTGGTACTCATTTGATAAATATTGAATATATTTTGTTAATATGATTTAGAACAATAGAGAGGGGGGAATCAATTGTTCTCAGGTCCAGATGTATAAATAAACTTTCAAACTCTTCAACAACTCAGATCTAACAACCAAAAGCTACTTGGTCATTACAAAATTCATATCAGAAACATATAATAGTGCAGTCCACTATCCAATAGTATTTAACTTGCAAAACACATAAATGTTCAAACCAAAACATTCACACAAGCATTAACACCAGGATTTATAGTGGAAACCCAATTTGGGAAAAACCACTTTGTAACATGCTACTGATATTTTCACTCTTCTGAAGTGAGCTCTGTGAAAATCCAACCCTATCAAAGGTTTACAAACACACTACTAGGTGTGACCCGGTTAAAGGATTTCAACCACCCTGTTAGGAGTGCACCTTGTTAAAGGACTTAAGTACATTCCATTAGAATGAAACCTTGATTAAAGGATTTATACAATGATTTTTAGGTCAACCTTGATTAAAGGATTTAAACTGATACAATGGTTAGAAAGTAACAATAGTGTTTGATCTAAAAATATACAACTCACTTTGCAAATAACAGATCCAATTCTTACAAATATATGTTGGCTTATTGACTGTGATCCATTTCCATCTCTATCATTGATCTACTCGAAAATCCCTTCAAGCAATCACAACTCCTTCTCCTTCATCCTTTTTTGCTTATTCGGTCAATAACAACAACTCCAACATCCTACTTCAACCTCACACTTAGGTTTCCTTAATACCTCTTTGATAGGTTGATCTAACTTTTGCTGCTTAATCTCCTCCGTAGATCTTAGGGTTAGGTTAGATTCATCGAATCCTTCCAACATTATGTTCTTCATTCATCCTTCTAGAAACATCTCAAATCTCTTTATGGAATAACAATAAAATGGTTTACAGTGCATTAAATGCTTCCATATATTCAATAAATAAAGTCAACATGATTTACATAATCCAAGAATTCAACTATGTTGGCTAGGAGTCTGAATTCTTCCTCAAATGTAAATTACTAACGCTTGGTCAATACTGTGTTCAACTCCTCGGTCATCACTAGGTATCCCAGTCACCACTGAAACTATTTCCTCGGCTAATATTGTCTTTCTCGACAATAAACTAATGTTCGGTCAACATTGAATTTACTCAGCATATACTGGCTCGGTCGACACTAAAATCACTCGGCTTAAACTAGATTTCTTCACTTTTTCTTGGTTAAGCCTTCTTGTTTAGTCTTACTTCTTACTTAGATAAGAAATACATTATCTTATCATTGTGCCACATAATCAAGTACCCATTGAAGTATCAAGATAACTCAACCTTTTCTTAGGTGCTATTGTTATCACCTCTGCCCTAATCCTTCTCAACAATCAAAAAGATGTAGTACTTTCTTAGATAACAATAGTCTTACCAGTTAAGGTTTGACATCAATGACAATAAAATAATTGCTTCACTTCCAGTTTCCAACAATCTCCCTCTTTGGCATTGATGGCAACACCATATGAATAACACATGATTCACCAACCAATCCAAAACTTGTCTGTTCATCAAAAATATTTATAATATCCTTAGCTTCATTCTAATTTTGAATCTCTTAGCCTTGCTTGCATGACCATCTAGACAATAACTTCCACTAAATCTCTTATGTGTTCCTTTCCTCTGAATCTCTTCGTCTTACTTGATCTTCCATGAAATCTTACCATGTTTTTTCATCTTAGTCATCTCCCTCTTTGACAATAATGCCAAAGCAACAACTAAAACATGCATCTTTCAAATGTAGATGTCATATTGTCAATTCAATAATAGTCTTTCTCCCTCTATCATCTTTGCTTATGATTGATTATCAGCTTTGTTGTACTTTTCACAACTCTAGGCTACTCCTAAAGTGTGACCTTTTTTTGCATCAATTTGGAAAATACTCTTTGCAGCACATTTGATGCAATTCTCCTAGCTTGACTAGGAAGCCTCAGTGAGGGGAAGAACCCCTAATTTGCCTCATAGATATTCATGAGCTTCTTTAGGTAAGGCTTTAGTGAATATGTCTGCTAGTTGTTCCTTTGTATTCACATATTCCATTCTGACCTCTTTATCCTGTACCAATTCCCTCAAGTAATGATGCTCGATGGTGATATGTTTGGTCTTTGTGTGCATCACTGGTTTTTTAGATATGTTGATAGCACTTGTGTTGTCACATTAGATGAAAACTAGTTCAGTGATCTCTTCTTTCATTCCTATCAACAATTGCTTTATCCATATGAAGTTTGAACAGTTCACTGTTGCAACTACATACTTGGCTTCAGCTGTAGATTGGGAAATGTAATTTTGTTTCTTGCTTTTCTGGGAAACTAATTTCTGTCCAAGAAAGAAAGCTCCACCACTAGTACTCTTTCTATCATCCACATTTCCTACCCAATTTGCATCAGTATAGACTTTCAGTTCAAATATTTCGTGCTTCTTGTAGTACAATCCATAATTTGTAGTCCATTTCAAATATCTCATTATCCTTTTTACAACCATCATGTGAATTTCCTTAGGATTGGAAGAGAATCTTGCCACAATGCCAACTACTAGAGCAATATCTGGTTTGATGTGAACAACATACTGCAGTTTTCCAATCATGGACCTATACAAAGTCTGGTTTACTTTAGCAACATCATCATTTTTAGATAAATTTTTTTTGGTAGCCATGGGAGTACTTACTGGCCTTGAATCCTCCATACCAAAGGTTTTCATTATCTCATTAACATATTTAGACTGGGTAATGAAAATACCTTTCTCCATCTGATATACTTGCAAACCAACAAAGAATTTTATCTCCCCAAACATTGACATTTCAAATTCAATTTCCATTTCCTTTGAAAATTTATTACATAGGGCATCTTGTCCACCAAATATGATATCATCTACAAAAATCTTAGCTAACAAGATTCCTTTACCTTCTTCATCTTTCATGTATAGATTTCTTGTGTCATTTGTCCTTGAGAATCCAATCTGTATCAAGTAATTGTGCAACCTCTCATACCATGCTCTGGGGGCTTTTTTTAGTCCATACAACACCTTATTCAATTTTCAAACCATGTGTCTCTTGTTTGGATCAAAAAATCCTTCAGGTTGTTCAATGCACACTTCTTCTAATATACCATTTAAAAATACAGACTTGACATCCATTTGGTATACCTTGAAATCTTTGTAGGCAGCATATGCAAGTATTGTTCTCACTCCTTCTAATCTTGCTACAGGGGTAAATGTCTCCCCATAATCTATTCCTTCTTGCGTGTAGCCTTTGCATACCAGCCTTTCTTTGTCCCTTGTGATTTGTCCATGTTCATTCAACTTGTTTCTGAATACTCATTTTGATCCAATGACATTTTTGTTTTCTGGTCTCAGCACTAGAGTCCAAGTATCATTCTTCTCTATTTGGTCTATCTCCTCATTCATGGCTTGGATCCAGTCTTCATTTTCTAGTGCCTCCCTTGTTGTCTTAGGCTCAAATTCACACAGTAAACATGTAGGGTCTCTTAACTTGCTTCTGGTCAGGACACCATTTTCTTTGTCTCCAATGATTTGTTTGGGCTTGTGATGTCTCCTTAAATATTGTGCCAAAATAGGTTCTACTCTCTTTTCTCCTTTCTCTTCAGGTTCACCAATAAGATTGTCAAATTCAGCTTCTAAATGCTCGGCAACCTCTTCCTGATACTCGACAGCATCCTCTTGTCGCTCAACATTTTCTTCTTGTCGCTCGACATTGTTTCCCTAATGCTCAGAATTTCTTACCCGAGACTCTGCATTAGGTGCAAGTTTGTCACTTGCCTCTCCTTCTATATAGACAAAAGATCTATAATCTTCTGGTTCTCTCTTGCTTTCATGATCATTTTTCTCTGCATATTCATCAACCTTGACATTTACACTTTCCACAATTTTGTTAGTGTTAGAGTTCAAACACTTGTAAGCTTTACTCTTTGTGGAATAACCTAGGAATATGCCCTCATCACTTTTAGCATCAAACTTTCCATTCCTATTGTCTTTTAGTATATAGCATTTGCTCCCAAAAATTCTAAAGTACTTTACATTAGGTGCATACTCATGCCATAACTCATAAGGTGTAATATTTGTACCTTTTTTTAATCTGTACTCTATTTAGGGTATAAATGAATATACTTATAGCTTCGATCCAGTACTTTTGTGCAATATTCTTCTCGATCATTAGTGTTCTTGCATAATCCATGATAGATATGTTCGTCCTCTCTACTATACCATTCTATGGAGGTGTTCTAGGTGCAGACATCTGTCTCTTGATTCCTCTATCATTGCATAATAGATTGAACTCATTTGATATGAATTCTCCACCTCAGTCAGATCTCAAACACTTCAGGTTCCTACCTGTCTCCTTTTCAACCTTAGCCAAATACCACTTAAAAAACTAAAATGCATCAGATTTTTCTTTTAAAAACATTATAGTCATCATTCTAGTGTAATCATCAACAAACAGAATAAAATATCTAGCACCACAATAGCTTTGTACACCCATAGGTCCACAAAGGTCAGTATAAACCAAATCTAAAGCATTTTCAGAAGTAAAATTCTTCCTCTTAAAACTATACTTTGTCATCTTACGCAACTGACATTGTTTGCACATTACATTATTAGGTTTCTTCGATCTCGACAGACCTCTCACTTTCTTCTTTTTACTAATATCTACCAGATAGTCAAAGTTAACATGACATAGCCACTTATGCCATAACCATATATCATCAAGTTGTGCAATCAAACATGTCTCTTAAGATAGGTCTAGATAGAACAAATTACCTCTTATTTGTTCTCCACTTCCAATCAGTTCACCAGTGGCATCAAATATTTTAGCCTTCTTGTGATGAAATTTCACTTGGTAGCCAGTGCTATTAAGTTATGCAACACTTAGCAGATTATAGTTAAGACCTTCAACCCAATAAGAATTTTCACGTGTGATCTTATCAATCAGCTTAATCAATCCTTTACCCTTAATAGGATATGGTGCATCATTACCAAATTTAACACTTCTACCTTTGTAATGATCTAGGGTATCAAACTTACTTTTGTCACTAGTCATGTGGTGTGAGAAACCACTATCAATAATCCACTTATCATTTTTATTCACATAGGATACAAGTGCAATTTTCTCATCTTCATCAAACTCATCTTTCATAGCAACATAGACTACTTCAATCTCAAAATCATCACTATCAGTGTCAGCTTCTTCTTCAGCAATATAGCAAGATTTCTTAGCTTTATCTTTGTAGTCCTTGTACCTTTGATAACCTTTGTCTTCTCTTTTATCTTTGTGCTTGATATGTCTTTCCTCATCCTTGTCATCCCCATCAAGGCATCTTGCAGCAACTTTGTTACATGAGAAACATATGATAGGGAGTTTACCTTTATACTTGCCTTTTCCCCTTTTCAATCTTCTAGCCATAAGAGCTATCTTCTGGCCATAATAGCTTCAAGATCCTCTAGTTCTTTATCAAAAGTGTCACTATCACTTTCACTCTCACTGATGCATCTTTCCTTTTCTTTCTCATACTTGTTCAAAACCAATTGTGACTTGAATGCAGATTCAACATTAGCAACAGTGAAGTTATCATAATTAGAAAGCTCAAAAGCAGTAAGATTACCAAGAAGACTTTCCAGTGTAAGAGCATTACCAAGGTTACATCTAGATTCTTGAATTGCTAAGATTTTGATGGCATAAATAGGACACAAAATTCTCAATACTTTTCCAATAACAGTCTCATCATCAATAGTTCCATTAGCTCCTCCAATAGCATTTACAACTTTTTTTATCCTACCACAATATTGAGCAATATTCTCACCTTCTTGCATTTTCATTTCATCAAATTTACCTCTCAAGCTTTTAGCTTTTGCCCTTAGTACATTTATGTCACCACCATAGATGTTTGCAAGAGTGTCCCACATTTGCTTTGCATTTGTGAAATCTTTGATGTCTTCAAATTTAGGATAGCTTAAGGTAGATGCAATCTCCAACATTGCTTGATTGTGCTCTTTTTTAGCTCTCATCTCCTCGGTAGTCAGAGGTGAAATAGGTGTCAAATAGTCATGCTCAATATAATACTTCACTGAGTCACCAATACTAGCTAGATGTAGTTTCATCAAACTCTACCATGTAGGGAAGTTCTCCTTATTTAGCTTCAGTACCTCCTTCTTATACATCCTGGTCATTTACTTCAAGTACCTTTAAACTTGTTCTCTGTAATCACCAATAGCTCTGATACCAATTGTTAATATGATTTAGAACAATAGAGGGGGGGGGGAATCAGTTGTTCTTAGGTTTAGATGTATAAATAAATTTTCAAACTCTTCAACAACTTAGATCTAACAACCAACAACAACTCGGTCATTACAAAATGCATATCAGAAACATATAACAGTACAGTCCACTATCCAATAGTATTTAACTTGCAAAACACATAAATGTTCAAACCAAAACATTCACACAAGCATTAACACCAGGATTTATAGTGGAAACCCAATTTGGAAAAAATCATTTTGTAACATGCTACTGATATTTTCACTCTTCTGAAGTGAGCTTTGTGAAAATCCAACTCTGTCAAAGGTTTACAAACACACTGCTAGGTGTGACCTAGTTAAAGGATTTCAACCACCCTGTTAGGAGTGCTCCTTATTAAAGGACTTAAGTACATTCCTTTAGAATGCAACCTTGATTAAATGATTTATACAATGACTGTTAGGTCAACCTTGATTAAAGGATTTAAACTAATACAATGGTTAGAAAGTAATAACAGTGTTTGATCTGAAAACATACAACTCACTTTGCAAATAATAGATCCAATTCTTATAAATATATGATGGCTTACTGACTGTGATCGATTTCCATCTCCATCACTAATCTACTCGAAAATCCCTTCAAGCAATCACAACTCCTTCTCCTTCAGCCTTTTCTGCTTATTCGGTCAATAACAACAACAACTCCAGCATCCTGCTTCAACCTCACACTTAGGTTTCCTTAATACCTCTTCGATAGGTTGATCTAACTTTTTTTGCTTAATCTCCTACATAGATCTTAGGGTTAGGTCAGATTCATTGAATCCTTCCAACATTATGTTCTTCATCCATCCTTCTAGAAACATCTCGAATCTCTCTATGGAATAACAATAAAATGGTTTACAGTGCATTAAATGCTTCCATATATTCAATAAATAAAGTCAACATGATTTTCATAATCCAAGAATTCAACTATGTCGGCTAGGAATCTGAATTCTTCCTCAAATGTAAATTACTAACACTCGGTCAATACTATGTTCAACTCCTTGGTCATCATTGGGTAGCCTGGTCACCACTGAAACTATTTCCTCAACTAATACTGTCTTTTTTGGCAATAAACTGATGTTTGGTCAACACTAAATTTACTCGGCATATACTGGCTCGGTCGACACTAATATCACTCGGCTTAAACTAGATTTCTTCACTTTTGCTCGTTTAAGCCTACTTGTTTAGTCTTACTTCTTACTTAGATAAGCAATACATTATCTTATCATTGTGCCACATAATCAAGTACTCATTAAAGTATCAAGATAACTCAACCTTTCCTTAGGTGCTATTGTTATCACCTCTACCCTAGTCCTTCTCAACAATCAAATAGATATAGTACTTTCTTAGATAGCAACAATCTTACTAGTTAAGGTTTGACATCAATGACAATACAACAATTGCTTCAATTGCAGTTTCCAACATATTTTCCCATGTGCAACCCACAAATATAATATAGAATCAGTGTTGCATATGACTTTACAAGTGGACCCAAATAAAATATTAATGTGGCTAAAAAAATCTCCTAATATACACCACAACAAAATATTTATTTTACATATTTAAAATAATTATATTTTGTGCAAGGTGTACAACATATTTTCATAACACTCTCACTTTTTGTATACATTGCATAAGGATCAATTAATGAAATACATAATTGTCATACTGAAACCACATGTATCTCCAACGTGCTCTCATGCTCCATAAAAATAATTGCAATAAAATCTAAGATGTCCACGATCTCAAGAAAGAACTTCTATCATCCTCCAACATGCGAATTGTGGAATAAAAGGATCAAGCTAAGGTGAAGATGCACTGATCCAAATGACACAAGAATCAAATCCAAGTGATTAAGGCTCCAAGTTGTTGCAAATGAAAAAATAAACCCAAATGAATATAAATAGAAACCATATAAAATATTAATTCATCTAGTCATCCATACTTGAAACATATCCAAACATCAATAGAACTCATGTTAACAACATATCCAACCCATAAACAAAAATCACAAGCTTCATGTGTAAAACATGTGCATGATAAAGATATACATCTAGAAACTCCCACTACATGGGCGATGCCAAATATGAACATAAATTAAGCATAATAAGTCTACCAATTGAGTCTCATATTTAGGTGTGGCTAATAATTGAACCATGTAATATTCATTTACAATCATAATGATCCACACATACAATAAATATCACTACATACTCTCTCACAAAATTTCATCACAATTCTCCCATGTCCACCACAACAAACTATGTGGACCTAAACCTCTAGGAAGTAACCAACCCCTCAAAGTGCTAAGTAGTCAAAGTAATATCTCTCCCACAAACCCAACCAAAAAGGTTCAAGAAAACCAATTTGTTCAATCTTCAAGATAAAAAAAAACACATGTATCTCAAAGACAACCGTTGATGTAAGCTTCTCTAACCAAAGAATATAAAACTCAAATACATTCCCAGATCTACGGATAAGCCTGATAAAGGACATAGTCAAACTCATAAAGGATGTAGTCAAACTCATAAAGAACATAGTCAAACTCATTTGTCAAGGAGATAAACACACCAAAGGAGTCCTCAAATAAACCCTCCAAAATTAGCAATTATATCTAATTATCCATATCAATGAATATACTAAGCATAAAACACAATGCATCTAAAAAGAGGGGAAATTTACCTCTCAGATGATTATTTATCAAGTAGAATAAGATTCTAGAATGGTATTGTTCCTCTAGGATACAACAATCCATAGTGACTCTCTCCATGAATAATTTTCACTATAGCTCAATGAAGAAATCATGCTCATAACCTAATGAAGGCTCTATGGACTTCCTATCAAAACTCCAAATATTAAATATCTTAACAAATGCCTCAATCAAGTCTTCAACCATCCATGAACAATTACAATTGATCAATCCATGTTAATCACTTAATGCAACATCACACACTCATGAAGCTCCCAATCAAATGGCCAATTTACTCAACACCAAGAGAACTACTTAGAATCACTATCAAAGTTCCAACTACATGTATGCAAAATCTGGAACACATTTGTAAGGAAGTTGGGATAACATAACAAATTTCTGCACTAACCTTGACAGAAGGGTTATGCAAAAGGTTTCTTGGATCTTCACAATAGTTACAAAAACATAACATAAATAACATGAATACCACAACACAATGATTTACGTGGGGAAAACCCTTTTGGGTGAAAAACCCCACACTCCAAAATTCACCTAATATATTACTAAAAAATCAGTAACATATTACAATAGACTTGAAAAGAAACTTCTCACAAGAATGTCACCAATAGATATCTAGAAGTAACTCAACAACTCTTAGAATCTTAGAATACATCACAATGCATAGTTGTAATACAATGGCATCTTAGAATAGGGTTTTCTTCTAGAGAAAACAAAGTGCACAAAATATCTACCATTAGATATATGACCTAATGATAAATAGTAAAGATTCATAATGACAAATTATAAATAAAATTTTCTTTCAAGGGAGCTATCCCCCTTGCATCCCCCCACGTTCAAGTATCAACAATAACAGTATTTGTTTTGGTCAATAATAGGCAACCATATTTAAGACTACCAAACACTCTAGTAATTCAAACTCACAAGCATAATGGCCCAACATAGGCACAAGCTTGCGAGCACAACAACCCAATGAGGATTTGAACCTTGATGAAAGCCTCACCAACAAAGTATTTTAACCACTACTCTAAATGGGTCACCCCCATCAACAATATTATTATCAGTGGTACATTTTTATTATTGCAAGATTGAAACACCATTTTTTCATAAAATATCATGACATCATGATCTAGTTATTTCATGTTAATACTCTAATGTGCAATCAAGATTTCACATTGGCACAACACTAAAACCATCCTCTAAACCAAGGATCACCTATCAAAATTAAGAAGCCATAAATTGACTCCTCATCAAATACTCTAAAAGCCTTTCATGGCTAACCAAGATGTTAACATTTCCATTTAAATGAATACAACTGTCTTGTGGCAATAAAATTGAAAATGTTAAAGAATACTCAATATAATAAATAGTCCAAGAGCTCATCGATGACACCAAAAAACACTATACAGATCTTCCATCACTAAGTGATAAATTTGCATCACTATCACGCTCTCTCTATGGAATTTCAATAACCATCTCCAACATGAAGATCACTTGAGCACACTTAATTGCAATCTCAACAACTCTAGAGAATATAGTAGAACCAAAATATCTAAGCTAATAAAATACAACCACCAAAATAATATCATTATCATAAGAAGTTTAATAAATTTATCCATGAAATCATGATAAAAAAAAATGCTACAATTCTTAATAACCAACTACATAGAAACTCCAACCATCCATTCTCTCTTCTCAATGCAACATACCAATGTACAAATGACCACAAACAAGGCTAACTAACTAAATCTACATCAACAAAGAAAAAAATATAAATACAGATAGTCCACATTGGAGACATCCCACTACAACCAAATGGGTGGCCAACCTACACAACTACACAACTCATATGTATTCATTTAATGCAACATGGAAATTCACCATCACATCAATCACCTACAAACTAAGATGTAGATATCAAGAACACTAGATCAATTCTAGATTCAATTTTCCAAATAAATATGCAATCAAGTATCATATTCAAGGAACTAAATAAACATCGAAGTGATAATAGCAACCTTCTAAAATTGAACCAAATCACTACTTATCAACTACACATGATCATGTCATGCTAATGCTCAAATGCACATGAAAATCCACGACACCACAATTATCACCAACATTGTACCTATAATCAAATCCAACTAAACTAAGGCTAATCTAACTAAACCAATGCTCCAATCCTTACACATGCATCAACCATGTCTTCAAAACCTATGTACATATCTCCATCAAAGTATAAGCTTTGAAATCACCAATAAAATGTATCAAGGAGCACCAAATCTTATAATCAATTATATCATCATAATCTAGATCTCATAAAAACATGTACATAAATAGCACAAGCACATGATTATTAGGACTACACCACATAGGGATTCTCACTAGTATAAAATGACCACTTAAGGCTCACTATATACATAACAAATCATTCCATATTTGTCATAGCTACTCAAAACTCCAAACAATAGTTTTACGCTTTTTAATAAAAGGTGAAAAGGGGTTTTTGTGAAAGGGCCATAACCACTTTAGAACCATGTTAACAAAACACATACAAGATAGCTATCAAATAACTTAATGCAAGAACAACTTTAACACAATTACAATACAATACAACTAGTCTTAAACAAGACTAGAAAAAAGTAGAAAGGACAAAACATCAAAGTTCATTAAAGACTATTTTATAAGACCTAGAGAAGGGCACCCATGGCTTTACAATTAAGGTGTCAACCTCCTTAACTACACATCCCCTTCTATGAGTAATCAACCCAAAATCTTTACCGTTGACACCATTGTATTTAACTCTTAACTCAAATATAAAAAACTTACTTAAATTTCCACGCAAATCAACATACCATTTAAAACCCTAAAGAGTAAAAAGTTTAGAATTATCCTCCCCTAGGTAATTTTTACATGAAAAAGGCTCCCTTGGGTAAGCTCACATAGTCTTGGTTGTTGCTTTAGGTAGACTAGGTCATGGGTTAAATCTTGGTTTACCTACAATGTGTGATGAGGGGCTTACTACACACTTCCTAAAAGAAGTTATAGACAAGGCTCACTCAGCCAAAGGACTAGGGAAGAGGACCCAATAGTTGAGCAACCTAATTTCATGCTTCTCAAAATCCTATGTGGAAATTTTAAATCACTCCTATTTTTTTACAGCTGCTCACTTGGCAAGTCCTTTGCTTATAACTAAGATTTCAAGCCACATCATCAAATATGATGCCACATCAACATGCTTTTTGCCAAGGTGTCCAAAATAACCCCTAAAAATCATGAGACCAATGGTTGTGAAAAAGAGACACCCATACTTGTGTAGCTGATGTGACATCACATGATTGGTTTCTTTTTAGAATAAGGAATACATTTCAATCAATTATGGGTAGTCATCATCAACAATAACAACTTTAAGAATCACAATTATTAGTGCAACGTTGTCAAAAATATTGAGCAATAAATTAAAAAATGTACATACTAAATAAACAATTGTAAGTATCAAATCAACAACTACTATCAAGCTATTGAAACACACTTGAAAATGAGTCCTCTCCCCTAAAATTTTCTCATTTGAAAAAAAAATACAAATAGATAGATAATTTTAATGTCCATGACGCTAAATATAGCCTATGGACAACATATCAACCTAAACCAACTTCAATAACTCAGTTCTTTTCTTGTGTAAGTTGATGAGCACACCCAAATTCTCAATGTACTCCTCGTTGAATAAGTTATGCCAAGAGCTATTAGATATAATATCCACAAATTTTACCATGTTGTCTTTGTATGCATCACAATCTAAAATAAAGTATTGTTCAGTTTCCACCTTCCCAAAATCGCAAAACGTGCAAACTCTCCCTTCCCAAGCCTCTTTTGGCCTCTTCCAATGCTCGGTCTCACAACAGAGTTGATGAGAGTTGGTTCTCAACTGGGCAATAAGAATTTTAGCTCTCCAAGAAATGTTGGCCCCTATGTACACCTTTTGAAGTTGATCATATGTGGGGTTGAACTCACCGATATAGTAAGTTTTCTTCCTACCAAGCCTATTTCCCAAATTTCTCCATAACAAAAGCCTTTATTTCTTTGTTACTTGTGGGGCAGATATTGAAATGGATATTCCATTTACTCATCAACCTGATGTTTTGTTGCATTCGCGTCTTCTTTTATTTGCACAATATATCATTAAAGACAACTTTAGTCCATCTACCTTCTTCCATTTTTGCAGTTCTTTTTAGATAGCTTATGAGGCGAACCATAGCAAGTGCCTTGATAGGGACAACCCTCATTTCACTTAGCATGATATCATATGGAACAATATTTTTTTATTTTAAACTTGCTTGTGATCAAAGAACAACTGACAAAATTAGAAGACAAACAGAGTTTGAGTAGTCTTTCAATCCCAAACCTTGACCTCCCGATACCTATTTTGAAGAGCATAGAAAGCTTTCCATCCTCCTAATGTTCTTTTATTTCTGCAACCTCCCCATCTTAGATTTTTATTGAAGTCAATGACAAGATATTTATACTTTGCAACTTCCCCAAGAATGCTGCCATCAAAATAAAACTTATGTTGATGTTGTTTTTTACTATTAGAAAAAACCATGACTTTAGTCTTGCTGATATTAACCTACATCCCCACCATTTTGCAAAAGTTCTCAAGAGAAAATAAATGTTCTTGCAAACCAAAGACAAATTTGGCAATCAAAACGAGATCATCTGCATAGAGGAGCATCCTTATTAAAAATCCACCCAACTGGATACCCTCACCATTTTGCATGTTTAACCACTCTTCAAGTTTGTCAATATACAAGCCAAACATAGTAGGCGATAGTGGACACCCTTGTTTGACCCCAATATTGCTTCTATAACATTCTAAAATGCCAGCTGAAGTTCTGATTTTGACTTCCACCTCTTCGTACATCCTATGGACAATAGCTCCGAGATGCGTAGGGATCCCCAAATATTTCATCCTAAGCCAAAGCTTGTCCCTAGGGACAGTGTCAAAAGCCTTTTTGAAGTCAACAAAGCATCAAAAAACATCATCCTTTTTCTCCAACATTTTTTCAATAATGTGTCTGAGAGTGATACAATGATCAATTGTCGAGTGTTTTGGCCTAAAACCAACTTGCCCTTTGACACGTATATGACTTTCCTCAACCCGTTTGCTGATCCTATTTTCAATCATGCTGCCAAATAGTTTTGTAAATAGAGAATTGATCATTATAATCTTGTAATTGAAAGGATTATTGTCATCACCACTCTTAAAAAAGAGACGGTAAAAAGATTCGTCATATTATTAACCAAGAATGGCAGGTCCACCTCACCTTCTTGTTCATGAAGTTTCTTATGTTTGGTGATTTTTGAAGACTTTGCGGGCCGAGAAGAGATATGTGCGATGTACTTTTAAAGCCTAAAACATCGAACGCCGAAATTAGCTGGGCGTTCCCAATGTAGAATAGCCAATGCAACCCAAATGGACGATATAGTCCTTCGAGCATGCCCAATAGATAGTAGGGCATCGGAAGGCCATAGAATTGATAGGCATTGCCCTACTATTCGCCCTTTTTATAGAATGGGCGGCCCTACTATTCTAAGGCGCCCTTATAGATAGTAGGGCCCTTATAGATAGGGCGGGGTCCGGCTCCATCAGTAACAACTATAAGAAGGAGGGCGTAGGTTAGTCTCGGGTCCCCGGAGGGCCTGAACTGCCTTTAGAATAGTAGGGGCCCCTGTTTCAACTAGACCCCCTAACCCAGCTGGAGGGCCGTAGGGCAAAACTAGATTGATGCTCTTCTGGACCAGAGAACAAAGATCCGGTTGGTTCCTGCATTAACGACAACCGCCCTACTATTATAAGGGGGCGGGGTGGGTAAGGAAGTGTTCTCGAACCCAGAAAGTTAGTTAGCCCTTCCCCGGGCGGGGGTAGGGGGGGAAATAAAGAAATAAACAATAAGGGGGGTAAGGGGGATTATCCTAGAGTTTCTAAAGGCAGATTCTATACGTCCTATAAAATGGTAGGGGCCTACCCCGAATAGAATATGATGGGGGGCCGCATGCCCTAGAAAATAATAGGCTGCCATAGCCTAAATAAACAATAAGGGAGGGGCAGCTCCATATCCATCTCTACCAGAAAAACCGTTCAAAGCAGCAAGAGATCCCTACCCCTACAATAATATAGAAGGGGGGCCCCTACCCCTATATTTTGAAGGCCCCTACTCTGGTCAAGCATAAGTTACACCAAATTTAATGACCACCAGGGGTTAGGGCACATATGAACTATCGATGTATGTTGTAATGAAATCTAACCAAGGCTTTGGGTTCTTCGGCACGCCACGTCTGTCCGAAGCACTTTTCAACAATAGATCACACGGTGTGGGCTCCTAAACACTCATGGCCATTCATTTACAAGATAGATTCTCAGCCGTTCATCCATACCTATATCACAACTATTTCAAGGTAAAATACCCACCACGCCTACCCTGTCGCATCCTCATTTTCTGTTTGTATTTCTTCCAGGTAATTTATTCGTTCAGGGATCGAAACTCTTCCTCTTCACTAGATTTTTTTTCGTTCGTTAATTTTTTTTCGAAGGGTGTCCATGATCTGAGGTTTGATTCTCATTCATTGTTGTTTTTGAATCATTTTAGAGGTATGTCGATGATTTCTAAACGGGGAAAACCGATAGATTCATGTTTTTCTTCCTCGATCAAGCAATATATTCTAATGAATTGTGAAGTTTAGGATTCTAATTTTCATGGTTGTGCTATGTGGGTTTTGGTTGGAATACTTTCTAGATAAATTGCGTTAGAAAAGGCAGCTAGATTTTTTGTATCTTTTTACGACAATTCATGGTCAAAAATATAAACACGGTGATCGGCTGAATATTGGAGTTTGTAGATAGAGTTACGAAATGGGTTTCAGTTTGTTCATATCTGCTGATGTGTTAGTCGGAGTTGACTCCATGTCCAAAAGTGTAAAAGTATACCTTACTGTATTTAGTTTTCTAGCTTGCTCTAGATCTGTAAGTTTTAGCTTAATTGCAACCAAATAATAATAAATAACTAAAACAAGAGCGATTACTTTTGGGAATTCTACTTCGAAGTTTTATTGAATGGGCAACACAATTAACCCATAAAAAGTTGTAGTGGCCCAATTTTGGGTTTAAGGTTTAACGAATTTTTTCACTTGTGAGTTCAGGTAGAATAGCTTTTCCGTCCATTTTCAAGTTTTGAAATGGCTGCATTTACTGCCGCTTCAGCTAAGGCTATGCCTTTGGCAGTCGGGAACAACTCTCAGGTACTCTCGCGTATTGCATATATGAAGCGATTCCGTTATATGCTACGATATGCAACACAGGTTATTTAATAATTTTTGTTTTACTTTCTCTTTTGGTTTGCTTCATTGCAGTTGAATATTTCTCAAAAGAAGATCGAGGGTGCCAAGATCTGCCCTGCATTTTGCAAGAAAAAGGAGTTTTCCCGTTTCAAATTGAAGGTAAGATTTACTGTTTTTCTCCTTCAATTATGCGTAATTGGTAAACACTCACATTGATTTGGTCGGACGTGCATCCAGCCTTGTTAGGCTTGTGATCCGTTGCAATTTAAACTTGGATCGCACTTCTAATGTATTTTGTAAGGTTAGATCACAACTTGAATGTACTCACTTACCTAAATGTCTGCTGGGGTCACGGACCAGTTTATTGTAAGGAAGTGAATACTCTTAGAAGTGCTCCCAATTACCATTACATCATATGTCCTTCAACCTGAAAGATCTGAAAATGAGAACCCTAGGTTTAGATGTTGAAGTTTTATTAGTACTAACATTAGCCCACGTTCTTTCCTTTCAATGTATCATTCAATCTATACTAATCTGCAATACAAACTAATCTATAGTAGAAACTAGTACATTACTTTTCAGATTATCAATTACATCAATTTGATGCTCATTTGAGAATTTAAACTAGAAATAGAAAGGGAAAGAGGAAGAAGAATGCGAGTCTGGAAATTTTCAGGACTGAATATTTCTGGGGGGCCAAAAGAGAACAATTTGAGGAGCAACTCAACAAAGTCTCAACTTTCTATTATTAGCAGGGTACAGGTTACCTAGACCTGAGCGATTTGTAGACAGACCTGCACTGGGGAAAGTGCAAATACTAGTGCTTAAGCTTGGTGTCAATGCAAACTCGAGAATTGGATTTGGGTGGCAGGGGTCACGCACCAGAGGAGTTTGCTAGAGCAAACACAGGTGCCAGAATTGGGTGCATGAGACCTTTTGAGAATAGTTGCAGGGCACTATTCTCTTAACAGGGTGCTACTGTTGGGCGATTTTGCAATGAGCGACTGAAGGAGATAAATAGTGTAGGAGGGTGACTATGCCTTTTGTGTCATTGACCTCCAAATCTTCTGGTAAATATTTCCTTTGATTTACTGGTTCCAAACATGCTCTCAGATTGTCCATATATATCATAAATCTTCTGATTTGCAAACTTCAAACTAGGGGACAAGAAGAAAGGAAGGGTGTTGCTATGTGTGGGAGATTGCCTCAGTCAGTCACCTATTTAGTTTCTTTCAGCCCCAACTCATCCATAGCCAAAAGGAGGATGCATGTGCAGACCTAGAGTGAAATGGTGATGTGATATGAGCAGATGTTGGGATAAAATAGAAGCCTCAGAGGGCTACAGTATGGGAAGTGGTGTGTGTGTGTGTGGATGGGAGGCAAGAAGGAAATAGAGAGTTGGGACTGATTAAGAATTGATTTGAGGGGCAAATGTGAAACTAGGAATGACAATGAGTTTGCGAGGAGAGAAATTTGGGGATGAATGGGAAGGAAATTGGGATGGGACAATGTCAAATAGTGTAAGAAAAATGGGAAGGACAATAGGAGATCAATTGAAAGGGATGGAAGAATGCTACCAAGGATGGATACTTCCACATTATGCTTCAGATTTAGGCCCCTACAACTCTTAACTTGCTGTTGCAGAAGAAAACTTAGTATGGAGAATTTGCTTGCTTGCTTGCTATCACTTTTATTTCCTGTTATTTAAAAAAATGATGAATATTGCTCTTTTATTCTGGTTGAATTCAAATGACTGTTTGAGGGCATATTAGGGCAACACTAGGCTACAATTTTAAGTACCCAAAAGTTGAAATCAATTAGAATTTTATTAGACTCTATCATCTGAGTGCAATTTACCTTGCAACTTTTAGAATTGGAACATGGCTGAAAATCAAGGCAAACGGCCTTAGAACACACTTAAGAGAATGCTTACTAGAACGAGAGAAAAATAATAAGGTATATAATGCAAAGTAGGCAATTTCCAACCTCACCGGACCTTCGTGCTTCAGTATTTACCCTGCCATATATATGCTTATTATCTGTTGTCATAGATTCTACATTGTTCAATATATGACAAGCCTAGCTCTGTGTGATGCCCTAGACTTCTGCTGGGGAGTCTTTTATACCAAAGTGGTGCATGTCTTGTAGTGATTTAAAAAATACCTTTGGCTTTATACATTACATCAACCTTTGTTCCTTGGCATTTGATTTGCCCCTCTTGAAATATATTTTCCATATAATTGTAAAATGCCTTAATCAGCTTTTATGTTACCGATATTGTCAGAAATTTTTAAATACCATTTTTGGTACAGTGATTTCATGATGTGATGTATTTTCACATTTTTAATTATTTGATTGTCATAAAAGTGCAATTTATGGAATACTTGGCCTAGTTAGGAATTGCTAAAGTTTGAGGTTGTCTGGTATATACAATGTTGTGGCATGAGTCTGCACGCAGAGGTTATCCTTCCTATACTTAATCTTTTAAAATATTCCCCTCTGCTAGTACAATAAAATGAAATATTCTCCTTAGGAGGGAATAAAAATTTGGCAATACATGTTTCTATATTTGGGTGGGAGAATCAGGAAGATGTTCCGAGACTTCAGATTTATCACTTATTCTGGTTGAAAAGGGTGGCTCATGAATACCGTTAATAGCTGAAGGTGTAAAGGTCTACCACTTTGTTGCACTCCTTGAAGCAGTGAAAGTAGATAACTTCATCAAAATGTTTACAAAGAAGACATGCCTCCAAAAGAATATTATTCAGTTTCCAGTCTTAAATGGCCCATTTGGGAACCAACCTCAACGATCAGCTTCCTGCAATCCAATGAGGCTACTATCTTGATATATTGAGAAGAGCCTCAGCTTCATTATTGTACGTAGAATCCACCTCTAACAAGCTGCCTCTTAGGACAACAGAGCAGGACTCCAGTGCCTGTTGTCGGGATATTTGAATGTACAAACTAGGTCTTAAAAATTCCAGATCCCCCCCCTTGGAGCTTCATCAAAACTAGGTCTTAAAAATTCCACCAAAGGTGGTTTCAAAAGATACCATTAATGTCAAAACTCTGTAATCAATTACTGATTAATGGGGGTTCTTTCTTATAAGTAAACGTTGAGAAACAAAATTTTTCCAATTTTACATAACTTTATGACTCTTATTAACTTGTCATTGGAAAAGTGACATTTCTTAATTGACTATTTTTTGTATTTTTTATTGTTTTGTGTGATATTTCTTGGATAACTAGATCAAGGAGAATTTTCTTTGTTATATTATCTTTATTCTGTTTATTTTATTTATGCTGTTTAATTAATTTCTTAAATATGTACACAGATTTCTGGAAGCTAACAGTTCCTTTTCTCGTTATAGTTCTGGAGATATCATTAGGGCGTGAAATATAATTGAAAATTATTTCAAGTTTCTATAATATGTAGTTCTTGCCCAATTCACATTTTGGCCAATTATACCTTTTGCTTAGTGGGTAGAAAAATAAATTCTCAGTGAATCCTACAACCATTAGGACATCAATTGGGGCTTGAGGGGTGCATTTGTACCCAGGGGGAATCAAACTCAAATTATTTTGTTTGTTTACAAATGTCAAATATAGTAGAGAACAATTACACCACATTCCCTTGGGTTGATTGATGAGAGAAAACTTACATTTTAAAGGTGCAATTCTTAAACCCTCCAGTGACCTTAAATTCTATTAGTCACAACTTCATTAAGAGGAAGCATGATGGTAGTGTGGTTTGCTTTTGTAACCATTTGTTCTTGAACGACTTAATGCTATCTATGAATTTCTAATTTTTCTGTAAGAGGTAGAGATGGAGTGTTCCCAACTATTTTTATCAGACTAAATGAATATATCGAAGCAATTTCTATAGTGTTGGCAATTGCACTTTAGTGGATGACTCCCTATTCCATGTGAATAAGAATAGGGATTCTATCTTAAAATTATAATGCCCTTGGAGGCAGCCCACCTCAGCTTGGTATCTTGTGATGGTTGTTGTAGACACATCCATATGTATATTAATTTTTCTTGTTTGCTTGCTTTGTTATACTGATATTGTTTTCCTTTGCAAAGTTTTTTGATTTGGTGAGAGATGTTTTAGGCACTTAATTTGCAGTTGATTTTTCCTTGTCTTTGGTTTGCTTGGAATTGTGTTTTAACATGAATCTTTTCCACAGGCCTTACCTAGAGTTATCAACATGGCTGTTGCAACTGATGTTTCTCGGTTTGAAGGAGTCACAATGGCTCCACCTGATCCAATTCTAGGTGTATCAGAAGCCTTTAGGGCAGATAATAATGATTTAAAGCTGAACCTTGGTGTTGGTGCTTACAGAACAGAGGACTTGCAGCCCTATGTATTGAATGTGGTGAAAAAGGTAACCTTCCGGACATTACTCCTTTATTTTGTGCATGGTTTAAGTGATTTGAGTAGATGTTACTACATGTAAGATTCACTATTTTAACTTTGAGGTCTTACAAGTTGATTATGTGGCGCACCCTCATTATGTGGAATTTCCTTTAATCTATTTCAATTTTGCAGGCAGAGAATTTGATGATTCAAAAAGGAGATAATAAAGAGGTATGCGTGTTTTTCATTTTTCTTTTTATATGTTCAGATTATTTGCAATTTTCAGCAATTACTAAATTCGTGTTCTGTCTGCAGTATCTTCCAATTGAGGGGTTGGCTGCATTCAATAAGGCTACTGCAGAGTTGCTTCTGGGGGCTGACAACATTGCAATTAAGCAAGGAAGGGTAAGATTTTTGCATTTTTCTAACCAAGCTTTATTATCTCTTTGTATACTCAAGAGAAGGAATCGATAAAGTGTGTTAAAAGTGTTTCTCTCATTGATTTCTGCATACATTTGTTAAAATAGGAACAAGTTGATGGCATAGTGTTGTTGAATGTTTCTCAGGTTGCAACTGTGCAATCCCTTTCAGGAACGGGCTCTCTTCGGCTTGCTGCTGCATTTATCCAAAGATATTTTCCTGGAGAGAAAGTCGTAATCTCATCTCCAACTTGGGGTGAGTTTCAATGCTATTAATGAAATGCTTAATCCTGTATGTGCATGTTTAAAAGTGAAGTATATCTTGCAAGTTTAAAAACTTACTCATCAATTCTTTTTTAATGTCAAATTATGTTCTGGTTGTAACAGGAAATCACAAGAACATTTTCAATGATGCTGGCGTTCCTTGGTCAGAGTACCGATACTATGATCCCAAAACAGTGGGACTAGATTTTGAGGGGATGATTGCTGACATCAAGGTAACATTCAGAGTTCTTAACCTCCACTTTCACAAATGTGATGTTTCATTCATAGAAATGGAGACTAATAACTTGACATTTTGTAGGCTGCACCAAATGGCTCATTTATTTTGCTCCATGGTTGTGCACACAATCCAACTGGAATTGATCCAACTCTTGAGCAGTGGGAGAAAATTGCTGATGTCATCGAGGAGAAAAAACAAACTGCTTTCTTTGATGTCGCATACCAGGTTTGTGGTGATATGTAGATCAAAAATTTTCCCCTATCCTCATCTGTGAATTTGGGGTGACATGGAAGCCTGGTTATATCACTGAATTGATTACTCTTCTCTCTATATAACAAGAATGCCACACTGCTTTTACTTTGAATATACATGTTTTTTGGTGCTTTCCGTGATAATTTTAAGCTTTCTCCACCTTTAGTCCAAGAATTGAGTTATTTGGCCACTGTTTTAAAAGTCAATGGCATGTATTTTCATCACTTGGACATCTGCCTGATATTTCTTCATGTAGCCATTTTTCTCTCAATTTATGCTTGTTTACAATGAATTAACTAATCACTGAGTTGGAGAGTGAAGACTTCATTTATAATTATTAATAATTTAATATCATATAATATGATTTTAACCTTTTATGTACAGGGATTTGCAAGTGGAAGCCTTGATGAGGATGCAGCATCTGTGCGGCTATTTGTAAATCGTGGAATGGAAGTTTTTGTTGCTCAGTCCTATAGCAAGAACCTAGGGCTGTATGCAGAACGAATAGGAGCTATCAATGTTGTTTGCTCATCATCCGATAGTGCAATTAGGTACAAGCATCAATAATGAATTTTTGTGTTCTCTCAAAGGGTTGTAGCATTCTCCAAGCTGTCTACTGAATTTTTCTGTCAATATACTTCTGACAGGGTTAAGAGCCAACTCAAAAGACTTGCTAGACCAATGTACTCAAATCCTCCTGTTCATGGAGCTCGGATTGTGGCAAATGTTGTGGGCGATTCTGCTATGTTTGATGAATGGAAAGCAGAAATGGAACTCATGGCCGGAAGAATCAAGGGTGTGAGGCAGCAACTCTATGACTACCTTTCCACGAAGGATAAGAGTAGCAAGGACTGGTCTTTTATCCTCAAACAGATTGGCATGTTTTCATTCACAGGGCTTAATAAGGCTCAGGTAAATTGGGTCCCATTGTATTTCCATTCAAGATATTGTCTTTACATTTTACTGGCTGTTCTTTAATCATTGGCATATATTTTTAATCATTACAGAGTGACAATATGACAAACAAGTGGCATGTCTATATGACGAAGGATGGACGTATCTCCTTGGCTGGGCTTTCTTTGGCCAAATGTGAATATCTTGCAGATGCCATCATTGATTCCTACTATAATGTGAGTTAAATAGAACAAAGTAAAAGCAAAACGTCAATAATTGGCAGTTGGAAGTTTAGCAATAGTGGAAGAGCTCCCAAATTTTTATGCTGGATTGCATTTGTTAGTGATGCATATCAGGCGTTCTCTTACCGTGTTTCCTGGTTTAGAGCAGGATGTCCAACGCATCCTGCAAAGTTTTGTTTGGTTTATTAAAGTCTAGTTCAAAAATTTTCTAAATAAAAGCTACGACTTGTACTGCCCACTTATTTGACGGTAGGGTTACTTTATATTTTAAAATGATTTGCAACTAAATAATTCTTCCTCCAATTGTTATTCTCTTTTCTTTGGAGAGAAAAAGGTAAGAGTTAAAAGGAAATTTCTTTCGTATGATAGATAATTTGGTATATTACATGGTACTATTTCTGAGCAAATATTTTGAATAGGCATTTGAGAATATAAATGGTTGACACCATATAACTTGATAAAGAAATTAATTATTTTTGTGAAGCTTATCTGCCTTGCATCGATTAAATGACAATTGTTTGAAGTGCTTCCATTTAATCAATCTGTCACAAAAGTGGGAATACGTTGTAAGTTCTGTTTCAACTGGAGCATCTAAAATTTGTAATAAATGTTCTTTCAGATTCTGATTCTTTATATCTCAGTAGTTAATCCCTCCTCCTGCATTTTCTCTTCAGAGATCTTTTCTTATTTTGAAGATAAGAGTAAATTAATTCTCTTGAAGAAAACTCTAATTAATTGTCATTGTTCTGTATGTCTAGATTACTAACATTTATGGAGTGCGATGAAGTGATAGATTGGTACCAAATAGATATAAATGAGTTGCGAATTTCTTTTGCCAGCAAGATTGAGGATGGCTTTTTTGTTTCTCCGATATTTTTCTTAAAACGCTGTTTTTCTACAAAATTGACGAGTAGTGGTAGCACTTCATATGTTAAGGATACTCAAGCCATTTTCACAATGATTATTTTTCATAAGTCGTTATTTACTTTCATGATCTTTCTTCCATATACCTTATTGTAGTCAGGAGAGGACGGGCGCTCGAAAAGCAGAGACACCTCAAGACATCATTATTATAGTGGTGAAAAGGTCCCCTATAATATTGCACGGTGTATTTTTAATTGAAAATAATGAACAAGCAGAATAACAAATTTATTTGATTGTCTATTTATCAATAGATTACAAATTTATAGTTGTAGAAGACTCAAAGATCTTTCTATAAAATAGTTAATTTGTTTGACAACACACTAAAACTACTTGTAATATCTTTCTCATAGTTTGATTTTTATACGTAATGATGACATTTATATTTATGAATTTACTAACTCCATATTTGCATGTGTATGGATTGCATGTATGTTTTATATTTTTGTTTGATGTGTCTAATGCGGTTGAGAGACAGAGTTGTAATTGCTTGCAAAATTTACATGATCGATTGATCATTGCCATTATTTGTTATATATTTATAAATGTATGTATGTATTTATTTTTTGAATAGGATTTTAGATATTGGGCATCAACTTTTTTGAATTGTCAGAATGAGTGTGCCCTATTGCAATGTCTCAATGGTAAGAGGGAAGATAACATTCAAGTCTAATTCCAACCTAAGTCATTAATTGTCTTGAAGTAGTTGACAAGTATCTGATATTCTATCTATTTGGATTTGTCAAGATGACGTGATTCATGAATTTGTAAGTCTTTCCTTTAGGCTTGATTGTTGCATTTTAGTTTAGTCAATTTTGCTTCATGGCTGCATGTCATGTGGTTTGATGTGGTTTTGATGTTAAAATAAATTGAGAATTTAATTAAGATTAATTAAATGAGATTAAATAATTACACCTTATGATATATTAAAATATTAAATATAAAGTTAATTAATTAATTACCATGTTGAATAATTAGTTTAATTGCAAAGTCAAAATTAACTAATTGAGAAATTTAATAATTATTATATAAAAATTAAATTTAAACGTACAATTTGAGTCAAATGATTATTAATTGAGTTGCATATTTTAAATTAATTAAAATTAAATAATATAATTTTAAAAATACTTTTTTATAAAAGTAAGAACTCACAATTTTAAAATAAAGTTGAGTTAAAGTGATTTAAAGTTGAGAAAATTAAAGAAATAATTTTTTTAATAAATTAAAGTTAATAAAAATGAGGTTGTAGTTGAGTTTCTATTTCTGTAATTTGGAGTTGACAACTTCATTGTTTTTAATAGTTGACTTATATTTTGTTATTTTAGACTTGCATTCTTTCAACTCGAGGTTTTGAATATCTATATTAGAGGGTTTGAAGGGCATTTGAGGGTTATTCAATTAGATTTTGAAGAATTATTTTTTGAAAATTTTTTCGAGGATTAAAGTTTTAATTTTGGGTTTTCAAGATTTGGAATTGATTTTCGATTCAGCTTTGTGTATTGAGGTAGGGTTTTAAAATCTTTAAAAGTTGTTCATTGAAATCATTGTCTTATTCGTGTTTGATTAGATCTTATGTGTAAATGATGAGTGTTTGTTAAAACAATGTGTTTCTTTGATAATTAGGAATGTTAGAAAATCTTTTGGATGGAAAATTTGATTAGGATTTTTTAAAAAGTTTTGCTTTGATTTGTTTTCAATTATGGTTTTCCATAGTTTTGAGGATTTTGAAAGAGTTTGTTTTTAGAGAAAATGTATGTTTTTGAAATAGAAATATAGATATGTGCATGCAAATAAAATAGGTTTGCATGTGTGAGATATATTCAATTGCATATTGTTTAGGAAAGATATATTCAATTGCATGTTATTTAAGGAAGATATATTCACTTGAATGTTATTTAGAAAAGATATATATTCGGTTGCATGTTTTTTAGGAAAGATATATTTAGTTACTTGTTATTTAATGAAGATATATTCAGTTGCATGTTATTTAAGAAAGATATATTCAGTTGCATGTTATTTTTGGAAAGATATATTTAGTTGCATGTTATTTAATGAATATATATACAGTTGTATGTTATTTAGGAAAGATATATTCAGTTGCATGTTATTTAAGAAATATATATATAGTTGCATGTTATTAAGGAAGATATTCAGTTGCATGTTATTTAGGAAATATATGTTCACTTGCATGTTATTTAAGAAAGATATATTATTTGCATGTAGCGATAATCTATATTTAGAAATTCTAGTTTTAGAAAAAAATAATAACATTTTTTAATATAAAAAAAAATTATATGCATTGTTATTCTATATTTACAAATTCTATTTTTTTAAAAAAATTTATATAAAAAATAAATAAAAATTCATACATGAGAATTCTTTTTAAAAAAATAAAGAAAAGAATAATAATGATATATAATTAAATATTATTTGATAAGAAATTATCATATGTATTTATGTGTGTCGGATTGCGTAGATACGTGAATATAATCAGATGGTTATGTTTTAAGTCAAGTTGAACTTAGTCGACGAAGTGATTGTTTTAATTAATAGGAACTTGCAGTTTGAATCGTTTATTTTATACTTCATTGTTTTATTTATTGATGTTCTTGGGGGTGTTAACCCTGAGATTTGCATACCAAAGGCTTTGGATTTTATTTTTTATGGTTTCATGTGTGTTTCAGTATATGTATCTGTGGTGTGTTTATCATCTCAATTCTGCACCTAACCTTGGTTCAGTCCTAAGCTCATGTTTATGGTGTATACTTTTGAGAGTACATTGACATTATGGTTTTGAGAACCAATGCATGTTCCTTGTAGTTTTTGGGAGCTGGAATTTGATCACTATGCTTTTATGAGACTTATGTGGTTATTTATGACTCGTGAGCCTAGGGGAGGTTAAATAGGTGTAGGGCAGTGGTTTACAATAGGGGTCTGGACCCAAAGAGGCCAGTATTAGGGTAACCTATCATAAGTTTGTTAATAAGTGATACTTAGTAATTAAAATTTGGAGAGCACATTAAAAACATAATTACTGATAATTTGTCGCCCATACCTTGAGCGCTTGTATAGGCTAAGGATGAGAATATGATGATACGTAAAGAATAGCTATGATTGTAGTTCTTTGTCTTCAAAAGAGGGTATTCTAGTTCCACATGGATCGTATTGAGGGTACGAGGTCCATAGTGGCCAATCCAGGGTAATTCAATGCTTGAGGGTTCAGGGTCCAGAGAGACCAGTCTAGGATAACTCAAGTAGATGACCATGTGATGACACTCTCATAGTATGTAGCCTAAGTCACCTCCGTAGTTTCTGCATTTGGTATCTGGTGGGGTTTTTGGTATGTGGTGCTGGTATTGGTACTTTTTGGTATTTTGATATTTGTCATCTTTTCTTTATCATTAGTCTGTGGTACCTTTTGAGATAAAGAGCCTTCAAGATCCCTTGCTTAGGTGTTGTATTAAGATAAGATTTTGGTGTTTTTTATCCAAGTGGAGTCTATTGTTATCTCCTCAGCATGGTGAGAGTGGACTTTTTGGTTCTACGTGGTCGGGTGGTAGTGATTCTACTACCATTGAGATTCTGACATTCGTGATGGTGTTGAATGATCCTTGTTGTTGTTACCTTCTTGTTCTTATTGGAGACTTCCTCTTATCTTTCATATATTTTTAATGTACTTTGCATTTGGTTATTATTACATATCATGTGACTTGTGTAGTGGATGTTGTTTTATTGTGTACACCTTATGGTATCAGATGTATCTAAGTTTCATTTATGAGATGATGTACTTGTTATTCATTTGCTTATATGGAGATTGTATATTGTTTGTTATATTTAGTAGGTTAATTAACTTACGTAATTCTACGTCATAGCACCCTTGGAATTTGTAATTTATAAATGAGTTACATTTGTAAGTATGTATTGTCTTATGTTATATTGCTTCCACATTGTTATTCATTATTGTTTGTAAACTCTTAATCTCTCATGGGTTCCCTGACGAGGCATTACACTACTACTAAGTAAGAGATATTGTCAATGATCTGGAGTTTTTCAACAACAAACTGAAGAAGTCTAGATATGTGTACAATAATTAACCAGTTATGAATCATGTTATCCAATATTCCCCCTTAGACCTGGAATTTGATGGCTATAATGACAATTTCCCCTCAAGCCTGGAATTTGTCGTTCTTCACTTTTAGACCTTGAAATTTATTGGACCATACAAGCTATATTTTCATAAAACTATAAATATTTACACTTCAAATTATTAACAAACTATAAAAATTTATTATAAGATAGTATTTTATAATATAGATATATGCTATTTAATAATACTAATGATATAATTTTAAAAATATATATATATTTTAAAATGGTAAGATATGAATGTTTTTAAATTTAATAAAATTTCAAAATGAATTTAGAAACTTTCTATCATGTGATCATCATTTAATAATACTATGTAATATATATGTAATTAAACTTTTGTATATATTACTAATTTATAATATTAATATGTAATATACGTGTTTCTATATTATTTATTATTATATATTTATTTTAATTTAGAATCATTTTAAATTAAAGTATATAAACTTATGAATTTGTTTAATTAATTTGAGATTTTTGTAAATATAATAATATATTTTAAAATAATAACTAGATTATTTGCACTGCTTTATTAGAAATGAAATATTTATTATATTTAATATACATTATTGATTAAATTGATAAAAATATTTAAATTTAAAAGAATTCAATATAAATTATTGGTAAATAAAAAAATTGAGAATCAAAATTGATAATCAATATTCTCTTAAAAATGATCAAACTGTATGGGTGGCTCAAATTCCAGGCCTGCTCAATAAATAATTGAATTTTGATGGACTTTTAATATATTTGCATAAAACAAACTAAAATTAAATTGACTAGCAACATAAAACAAAATAGTACATTAAATCAAAACTATTATTTGAAAATAGTTATAGATCAATAAAACTTCTATAAGTTGCTCCCAATTGTTGGTATAGTCATGTAGCTATCATCCAAGCTTCCAACACCATTAGACACCATTTGCACATGAAATGCCTCATAACCCTTGTAATGGTATGATACTAAGCTTCTAGATTTTTCAGATCACCCTAAACGATTGGACACCAATCCTCACATGTGTGTCTCATAACCTCAATGAAGTATAATTTCTCCAATCCGTTCATACCTCAAACTGTTGAGCATCTATCTAACCTCTACTACATCCTTTCGTATCTTCAAAGTAGTGACCTCTTCAAAATAAGAAAATTTCTCCATCTTTAATGATGTTATCATCACTATCTTCATCTGATGGTTCCTCTACAACAATTGACATTCTCCTAGTTCTAATACCAAATTGAAAATGATGAACACACAAAATAACAAATTGCTTGAATTTTTTTTATAGATAATAGGCCTAGACCAATAATTTATTTTATTAAAAAATTAAAAGTACAACTTCGTTCAGTGCAGAAATCTATAGGAAAGAACGGAATAAAAAAAACCTTCGATCTTGCTTGGGATCTATAAGATCATGTACATTAAGAAGTTTACAAATCTCACTACAATAGGTAAATGACATTATTTTCAATATAGACCAAACCTAAGCTCTACGACTCTAAGTTGTAGGATCATGAGCTAATTCACATAGATCCCTTTTACATTGTAGCCCGGGACCAAGGTCCTAACCAAATAGAATTAGTACAGATAAATACGAAGGCGTCCCTTCATTTACAAAGTCTATATTTACATAACCTTCAAAGGGCATTCCCTTAGTTTTTATATATACTTAAGTCACATTGTCATAAATTTATAACTGTATACGATGCTATGCTGTAACAAGTAATAATTTCATTCCATGTGTTCTTAGTAAGTTCGTTCTCTTGTTCTATCCTCCACAAATATGCTTATAATTGTTCCCGCACAAATCTCAACACCACATTCTATATCTATGAAATAAAATTTAGCAAGAAGACATATATCTAAAGATCCTCTTTTTTGTTAGGGATCATTTCAAAAGCTAAAGGAACACTTGTGATTAATTAGAAAGGTTAAATCTCACATATAATATCTGTACCAACAAAACATAGGATTTTCTTAATGATTATTTAATCTTGAATCTAAAAGAACAAATATATGAGTAAGTAAGAGTGAGAGCAACAATGTATGTAAATATTATAAGTATATATATATATATATATATATATATATAAAATAAAAGAATTTAAAAATAAAATAAAAATAAAATTAATATATGTGAATATGCATAAGAAAAATAAGTTTATCTATTGATATAAATATAATTGTATATGGGTAAAAGTATAATGGTGTGTCGTAGTAGAGGACATCCTTGGGGGGTCCGGTCGGAACCACGTGGCGCCCTATAGGTGCCACGTGGCATCTATGTGGCGGGGGCGGGGGCGGGGGCGGGGGGGGGGGGGTGTCTAGCCGGACCCCCAAAAGTTTATATAAGAAAAAAAAATGGCCCACGCGGGTCATTTTCATCTAGCGGCTTTAGGCGTCAAAGAGAGCTACAGGGGAGTTCCAGTCGGAAGGGGTAGGTATTTTTTTAATTTTTTAATTAAAATATTTTTAAATATTTTTTTTAGTTATTTTTATTATTTAGTATTAAATAATTGCATTTTAATTAGTAATTTTTATTTAATAGTTGTTTTTTGTTTATTTAATAGAAAATAGTTATATGTTTAAATTTGTAGTTTATCTATGCATGTTTAAATTTGTAACATGTGACTAATATGACCAATTAAGACATACATAACACAATTAATACGACCCCTTAAGATTTAATAATTTTAATACAACCCTTTAAGACTTAATAGGATCAATTAAGACTTATTAAACTCTATCACTAAAAACTAACATAAACAAATTTTTTATCTAAACCAATTAAGACCTAATACCTAACCAATGAAGACCTAACAAGTGACTAATATTTAACCAATTAAGACCTATTAATTAACTGGAGTTAAAACTTAACATGTGACTAATATGATTAATAACACCTAAATTGATTAATACGACCTAATAAGACCTAATTCCTATTTTAATAAGAACTAATAGTCCACCCTTAAGAACTATTAGGACCTATACTTAGTTCATGTATGTTTAAATTTGTAGTTCATGTATGCACGTTTAAATTTGTAGTTCATGTATGCATGTTTAAATTTGTAACATGTATGTTTTTTAAATTTCTAACATGTTACTAATATGACCAATTAAGACAGACCTAACATGATTAATATGACCCCTTAAGACTTAATAGGAAATTAATACCACATAAACAATATAAACAAAAATTCTAGAAACCAATTAAGACCTATTAAACTATAACACTAGAAACTAACATAAATAAAAATTCATATAAGACCTAATACCTACTAATAAGACCTAATAGTCCACCCTTAAGAACTAACATGACTTATACTTGACCAATTAGGTCGAATATGACCTATTAAGACCTTATAGTCCTACCAATTAAGACCTAACATGTGACTAATACTTGACCAATTAAGATCTATTAATTGACCAATTAAGTTTCATTAATACAAGTAACATGTGATGATTAATACGACCCCTTAAGACTTAATAGGATTAATACCACATAAACAATATAAACAAAAAATTTAGAGAAACCAATTAAGACCTATTAAACTGTAACACTAGAAAGTAGCATAAACAAAAAATTTAGTGTAAACCAATTAAGACCTGATTAGTGACTAATATTTAACCAATTAAGACCTATTAATTGACCAATTAAGACTTAACATGTGATTAATAAGATTAATAATACCTAAATTGACTAAAATTATCTAATAAGACCTAATAGTCCACCCTTAAGAATTCATAGGACCTATACTTGACCAATTTGGTCGAATATGACCTATTAAGACCTTATAGTCCTACCAATTAAGACCTAACATGTGACTAATACTTGACCAATAGGATTAATATGTTTATTAAATTTGTATCTACATGTATATATAGATTTTATTTTTAAACTAGATGATATTAAATTTGTAATGTATGTATGTTTAAATTTTTAGTTTACATGTATGCATGTTTAAATTTGTAATATCCATGCACGTAACATGTATGTTTAGATTAAATTTGTATGTACATGTATATATAGATTTCATTTTTAAACTAGATGATCTTAAATTTGTAATGTATGTATGTTTACATTTGTAGTTTACATGTATGCATGTTTAAATTTGTAACATCTATGCACGTAACATGTATGTTTAGATTAAATTTGTATGTACATGTATGTTTCTTAAATTTTTAACACATGTATGTTTCTTAAATTCAAGTATGTACATGTGCAGAGATCTATATATATTTTCTTGTTTATCTATTACACATGGCATCGGGTAGAGGTTCAGCTAATTCAGGAGAGCCTAGTGTTCAAGGGGGGGATCTCATAGTGGTAGTGGTACTAGTACTCGCTCCTCTCATAGATCAGCCAATACAACACGGGCTAGAGAGAAGCTATTTGCAGACACTGTTGAGAGATTGACACGAGCATTAGTTGTTCTGGATCAGACATTAGCTACACCCACCAACATTCCCAATAGGGAAAGGGTGAACACTATTAGAGATGAGTTGGTGCGTATGATTGACACAGTTTAATCATACAACCCATATGAGACTATGAGTATTGACAGATTCTATGCTTCTTTGTCTCGCAGTGTTACTGGCACTGTGAAGTACAGTGAGATCACTACAGTTGTTTCCACTCCTATGGTGAAGGAGATGTTTCCCCATTATCGAGACCTGAAGAAGGTTAGAGGGTACATGCCTACAAGATGTGAGGATGACTTGGTAGGACCCTTTACATATCCTCACTAGTTGGTTGCTCACCATATGTGGCCCCAGAAGGATGAGTTGCCATTATATTTCTGCAAACAATTGTTTGCAGAATTTCATTTGCACCTTGATGTTGATTATATGTATTTCCCTACTTATGTTGGGCAAGGGAAAGGGAGATTATTTGACAGGTTCAGAGCACCTGATGCCCCTGTGCCTGATAATAAGCGAGCAAGGGTGGGTCCAAACCTTTTGGTCGTACCAAAAGGTTTGGAAGTGGCAGGAGCGAGTGTTCTAGATGACATGGTGAGGATGGATGTTTATTCTAGTATAACAACTATTGCCACACAGGTTCATGAGATATCCTCTGATCGTGTGGGGAGATATATGTTACGGTCTCATTCCAGCATTCCTTCATCTGCATATGATGCATCTTCTAGTGCACCTGATTTATATGATATAGTTGACATACCATCTCCCCTGGAGGTTGTAGCTATATCAGATATAGACCGTTTGCAATCTACAAGTGCATTGTTATCTAGTGATCTTCTTTCTGCTTATCAGACCATACAAATGCTCGGTGGGATTTCACTCAGGGAGGTTCCATCATTTGTGAGGTCCTATATCATTTCTCAGCAAACTGCACCACCAATAGGTCCACAACAGATGACTACACCACCACCGATAGCTCCTCAGCAGCAGACTGCACCACCAACAGCTCCTCCGCAGCAAACTGCACCACCGACAACTCCTCCACAACAGACTGCACCACCGGCAGGTCCTCAGGTGACTACACCACCATCGACAGCTCCTCCACAAATGACACCACATACAACTGATCATCAGACCATGCATGCCACTTCATCACGTCCAGATCGTCAACTTTTTACTACATTGCTTACAGATGACCAGATTGATCCTACGGCTATATCATTAGACTCGTCCAGTTTGAGCTCTTTTGGGAGAGCATTAGAGACCACTTTGGTATATTTATAATTTAATTTAATTTTTATTTATTTAAAAAACTTACACATATATTTGAAATTTGATTAATATATGTTATATATATGTGTACTCTAGGAGGTTATGTACAATGCTGCACCATATGGAGATTTAGAGACGCCATGCGATCCTATTCATCGTGATACATAGGTACATTGAGATGTTTGTTCACAAAATTAATTTTTCTATGATAATATGTGTATTTAAAATTTATTATACATGTATGTATGCGTGACATATTTTGTTTATTGTACACAGACATCAGGAGGAGGTGCATCGGCATCAGGAGGAGGTGCACCGACATCAGGTCATGGATCAGGACATGGCCCTACTTGAGCGACCATGTTATTTTAGACATTTTTATACATGTAGACATTTTATACATATAGTCATTTTATACATGTAGACATTTTAGACATTTTATACATGTAGATATTTTAGTCATTTCATATATGTACATGGTATATGGTTGTGTATTATTTCTTATTTTATACATTACATGGTATATGGTTGTGTGTTATTTCATATTTTATACATCACATTACATATTTCAGACGTTACATGTTAGATATTTTATACATGTTACATGTTATATGTTCGTGTGTTATTTCATCTTTTAGACTTAGTTTTATACATGTGTTATGTATACATTATGTTAAGGCGATGTAATTAATCAAAGCATACATTTAATTAAGTAATCTAGAACTAACATAATTAAGTAAATTAACTAATATAATTAAGTAATCTACCTAACATAATTAAGTAAATTAACATATTTCAGACGTTACATGTTAGATATTTTATACATGTTACATGTTATATGTTCATGTGTTATTTCATCTTTTAGACTTAGTTTTATGCATGTGTTATGTATACATTATGTTAAGGTGATGTAATTAATCAAAGCATGTACATTTAATTAAGTAATCTAACTAACATAATTAAGTAAATTAACTAATATAATTAAGTAATCTAACTAACATAATTAAGTAAATTAACTAATATAAAATTAAGTATTCTAACTAACATAATTAAGTATTCTAACTAACATAATTAAGTAATCTAACTAACATAATTAAGTAAATTTGTAACTAAAATAATTAGGTAAGTAACATAATTAAGTAATCTAACTAAAATAATTAGGTAACTAACATAATTAAGTAATCTAACTAAAATAATTAGGTAACTAACATAATTAAGTAATCTAACTAAAATAATTAGGTAACTAACATAATTAAGTTTAAATAACATAATTAAGTAACTAACATAATTAAGTAATCTAACTAAAATAATTAGGTAACTAACATAATTAAGTAATATAAAGTTATCATAATTAACTAAAGCTTAATTACCAAAATCATTAATCAAAGTATACATTTAATTACCTAACTAATTAATCAAAGCATACAATTAATTAACTAACATACATACATAAAAACATACAATATATATATATATATATATATATATATATATATATATATATATATATATATGAGTTCAAACATGAAAATTCAAACCATAGAGTTCAAATATATGAAAGTACAAGAGCTACAAAAATAAGTTTATTCTGAAATTTATAGAGTTCTAAAGCTCGTCATACATATAATTTGGATCCTCTCTATCTTTTATTATCTCCAAAAGTTTTTCATGTTCTTCAATAGACAACCTCCACTTCTGATTGACATTTTTTCTTTTTGGCAATGTCTTGAATTGCAACTTTGTTGCTATAACCAAGTGACTGTAATGTAGAACTTTTTGGCCAGACTGGTATTCAATAAATTGAACACCATTTCTGTCGACCTTTATTTGCTGATGATAGTTTCCTTTAATAACAACTGAACCAATTGGATATTTCTGTCCATCACCATCTATAGTTTGTTCTGTCAACTTGTATTTTGCTTTCGTGCATCTTAGTAGATAATAATCTACATTTTCTATATTGTCAAGATCTGCAACTACAACAAAAATATCACCTAGATGCAAATAGATTTTATTAAAATTGAACATCACTTATACGATAAATTAAAATTAAATAAAATAACATGTATATGCACATACCTGTAACAACTAAATTAGAAACATGCTCATAATCAACTGAATATATAGGATCATGAATGTTTATGTCAATGGCATCATCTTCATAAGGAGGCATTCTGATTAACTCCTTCATATCCCATTGTGAAACATATCCATTTGCAATATTCTCACATTGACTCAATGGATTGTCCTCAATGCAGTGAGCACAAAAACATGATTTTTCTCTTACTTGAATCAAAAGAGGCTTGTGTTGTCCTATAGTGATCAATTGATGTAAACTTCTAATACCAACAATTGTTTGACAATTGTAAGGATTAGATCGGTCTATATCTGTTACAAATATGAAATGAAAGTTGCACATGTTTAGATCAACAATTATAAAAAGATAAACATGAACACGAAATCAAAATTTAATTTAAAATTTTACAAAAAAATATAAATTACCTTTCACTTCCCAAAAATAACGTTTGTTGTATATGGTGTCCCAAGGAGCAAAATGACTTTGACACCATTCAACAATTCTTTTTGAATTCTCTATCATGTTACCTATACATTTCTGAATTATCAGTTTAAAGAAAATGAAGATCTAAGCTAAAATTATATTATTTGAAATTCATATATACATATATATTTAACTATTGAACACCATTTATACCTGCAAGTTCATGTTGGCAAAGTGCATGCTTCACACATGCTCCTGCTCCATCGTGCTCTCCTTTTCCATGTCCACTTTCAAAGAAGTTCCACAAAAATTTAACATTGCGTCTAGCATGTTGCATGGCTAGCCAATTAAAGGCTTTTGCAGATTTAAATTGTCCTGAAAAATTAAGTTGTACATACATACATACATGTCATCTTTTAATAATTTAACAAATAATTAAAAGACAATGAAAATAAATTGAAGTATCTATACATGTATACCTGCAGAACCATCAGACCAAATCCAATGTTGTGAGACATTTATCCCACGATTCGCAATATCTTCAAAAAACATTGCAAAACAATGAGCCACATAGCTTCTATCATGAACCTTATCATCACTGATATAGAAATGAACCTCCTTAATGATAATGCATTCATTTGGATCGGGACTTTCTACCCCATCCAAATTATATTGTGCATGTCTATAGGTCACTTGCACAAATATTGCAACCTGATCAGAATGATAATATTGAGCTTGAAGCTCTTTTTGAGGGGAAAATGTATAGTTCTCGAAGAAATCTACAATTGAAAGAATACAACCAGGTGGAAAACAATATTTGGAATCACGAAACTATTGAGTTTGCCATCGTGCACCATGACAATGCTGGATATGTGGATAAATTAGAGTACAGAATCTGGTCATAAACTCAAGGTAGGGCAATTTACTCTCCTTCAATACAATTTTTTTGGATTCATCTCTGCTCTTTGTTCGATATGTCTCATATTCAAATCTTTTCCACAAAATTGGTGTTGAAACATTAATATTCTCAATTTGCAATGGAAATTTATGCAAATCTCCATAATCACTACATGCATTCTTTGTACACTGTACTTTGAACTCATCTGAATCTTCTAATTTATCACATAAAATAGACTTCACAAATTGTGTCGTACTTCCAGGGATGACCATATTTGAATCAAGAACTGCCATAACTTTTTTATATGATTGCAAATATAGATGAAACTCAACATGATTTCGACAACAAGTTTCACGAACCTTATTTATGTGTACAAAGCAAGGGTGCAACCTCTCAAACATTCTTTGACATATTTTCACATTTGAAAATTCTTTCTTGAATGCTTCAAATAATTCACTTTATGTTGTATCTATAAAATGTTTTGGATGTGCAATTTTCATACCAGTCCTTTCATCTTTCATCTGTATTATATCCCTTCTATTAGAAGAAACATGAGAGTGAGCGGTCCAATATTCAATGACCTATTTTTTTGCATGTTCAGAAATTCTATCTTTTTGAGGAAGCCTACAAATATGTACCCAATTTTTTTCAATGTTTTCATCTAACATATTTCTCTTCCTGATATATCTTTAAATAGTTCTTGTAGATACATTCAGTAAATCAAAAATTGCATGCACTTGTTTTCTCTATGTCAACCTCCTACTAGATAAAGTAGTCATAATTTCTCTACGTGCAACACTTAAATCAGCTCCTCGACTTGAGTTATTACTGATGTTCAATGCATCTTGCAAATTTTGAACTATTGTTCGATTTACATTTTCTCCTGAGTTTTTCTTGTTGTCAACACCCAACAACTCCAAAACAGGAGTCATTTGTTTTTTCTTGAATAACCTAACAAATAATTGAGCTTTTGCAACCATACTTTTATTTTCAAAATATTCATCCCAAAGTTTTTTGAAATGAGTTTTAATTGTACTTTCAAATAACATTTCCTCAAATGGAATTTGACTAAAAAATGAATCCTCATTCATCTCCATCATATTGCCCATGCCAAAAGATCTATTTTCAGCTCTAAAACTACCAATTTGTTCCCCTACTTGAATTGCATCTTCCTGAATATCAATAGGTTCTTCCTGAACTTCAACAAGTTGATCTTGATTATGTTTTGTCTCATATTTTTTGTCATCTTTTGTTCGATCATATTTTCTTAATCTATTCCTTTTATTTCCCGTTGCAAAAACTGTTCAGATTGAAAAATATAAAAGAATCACTTAACTGGAAAAATGCACACATTTCTATAAAAGCTTACGCTCATAACAAAACAAAATATATACATATTTATCATTCACAAAATCATAACAATCTAATCTTGCAAAATTTCTCAAGGACAATGAAAAAAATATAATTACTCCAAAATCATCAACCTATCTTGGAAACACAATGAAGACAATATTTTCCACAGAATAATTGCAAAAAAAAAATTCAAACCCTACCTTAAATCACCACTCGACAAAAACCATGCAAAGAACAATCCAAGCCTGAAATTTCCCAAAGCTTTCACAATCCTCGAATTCAATCCCAGAGCCAAAATCTATAAACCTGTATATCGAATACTAGGCAAAATTTTCTTAATAAAGTAAACCGAATAAAATTTTCAATACATGAAACACTATAAACAGGTAAACTACCCTGTGAAAAATAGAAAAAGAATCAATTAACTTGAAACACTAAATCAAAACCTGACATGCAATACCAAAAAATAAAATTAAAATAAGTAATAAATTCAAAAAAACTATTAAAAATCACTTAATTCAATATAAAAATCACTTAACTCTTACAAATAAAACTAAAATAATTTATAAATTTTATAAAACTATTAAAAATCTTTAAAAAATCAATTTTATTTAAAAAATCAGGTGAATTGTGAAAATTTAGATTTTAGGGGCTGGCCATGCATGGGACCGTGTTTGGTCGCCTAATGGGTTCGGTCGTACCAAGTCCGATCGAACCCATGTGGAATCCTATTTGGCAGCCAAGTCAACAAAAAAGGGTTGCTCTCTCAAGTTCTCGCTTCTGGCCTTGAATTCTCTGTCAAAATTTACCTTTCTAAAAAATCTAAAAATACCATTTTGTAGAGCTCGTAGTCAAGATTATGGTCATGTAATTTTTATCATGTTTTGATTTCATATAATATATTATAAGTTGAAAATACTTCAAGTAGGTATTTTAACATTTAAGAACATGCTCGTTCGAAAAATATTAAAAATAACAAATCATGTCAGAAAAATTAAAACTTTATATTTAACACTAGAGGAGAGAGTCCTCTTCAAGAATATGTAATTTTTTTTTTAATGGTGTAGATCTGATAGGGAAAATTGCACGCGAACTAAAAACTGTTGATTTCAGGTAACACCGACTTTGGACAGTTATAATAGACAAAATATATAACACAATCCAATCTTTGTTTGTTTATGCATTAGCTATACATGTCATCTAAAACATATTATGGAATCAGAGGAAAAAAATATTATTTGCATATAGTTTTTTAACGCGAACTAGACCCTAGATTTTCAGCATATTTCAGCAATAAAAAAATGGACTTCAAAAATTAAAAAACTATGTCAATTTTTGTTGAAATTATTTTTTAAAAATTATAAGCGTAAACTTCATCAAATTTTACACATTTCATTAGTTTACATCATCTTCAAATTCTAAACATAAATACCACTTTTATGTCGTTAAAGTTGAACAATTTGAATGTTGTCGTCCTTTTCCTTTATAAAAGTGTGACACAAGTTTGTACTTTTACCCATGAGGTTATCTTTGTTAGCTTAGTCTGTGGGAGGTTTGGTTAAAGAGGAGAATTATGTTTCAATTGGTAGGGAATAACATCTCACAATTTTTCAGTTCAAGCTCATATTCAGATTTCGGCATTGCTTTTTCTTAAGTATGAATGTTCTTCAATTGGAGATAGTACCAATCATGTAAGTGTATTGTGTTCTTGAGGTATATCTAGATTTTAGTTGAAAGGGATAACCTACAATTTGTAGTTTTTGAGTAAATAGATAGAGGATTATTAGGGAGATGAAAAAAACATTAGTTTATCTACTCATATAAATATAAGTATATCTAATCATTGACAAACTGAATAATATATATACATCATTATATATGTATTCATTCATTGATATATATATACTACTTGAAAATAGATTTTAAAATATATGCTCTCAAATTTCCAATTATTCTTAAGCTCATTATTCATCCAATATCCCTACTATTGCACTCTTCATCTTTCTAGCTAAAACAACATTATATATTTACCCAATTTGTAAATCTGCCAGCATATTAATCTACACTATTCATGGAAGGCCCTAGAGTCTATACTTTTTTATTAGACACATCAAGATAAAGGAATCAAAATAGGACATGAGGCTGCAAAGAACCCAATGATTGCTTCACCAGAGGCATTACATGACTACTACTAGACAAAGAAAGTAAGAGACATAGAGATACATATCTTTATTACTCATAGAAACCTACCACTGAAATCCAATAAACCTTTTTATATGCACTATTTACAGGGGGAGGTTTGAGGCACAAAGGCCTTTAATTGTCTATTATTAAGATTATTTCAAAAGAAAAATATTATTGATCCAACAAGATATGATTACATAGTATTTTAGGTGGTTTCATTCATTGCCTTGGGCATCTTTAGAGACTCCTCATTTCTCCTTTTTTAATTTATTTCTAGGGTCTGCATCCTCCATTTTAACCTCATTCATTTCTTCATTATCCAAATCACTAAATCCATCTATGTCTATCCCCCCTACATCATCTTCATGCCAATAATTGTAGAACCAATCTACCTCCTTTGGTACCCGAATGTGCATGAAGAAAAATAGGAAATTTAGGTTTCTCCTTATGATAGGAGTTCTGGAGATTAGAGTAGTCATATCTGTAGATACAAGGATTAGGGAGGATGATACCGGTCTACCATTGAGCATAGGCATATCATAAAATCTTGGTCTAGTTATCGTGATGTACCATGAATATTTTGTATCACAAAACCAAACCACCAAGGAAGTTACGTTTAAAAATACGGGCACAAAGCCTACTAATATCTAACTTCCTTGGATCCACATGAATGGCCATAGCTATGAACATTTCTAGGATATCAGGATTGACCCTATAACGATCCTTATTGGCAATAAATTCCCTTCCCATGATACAATAGACAACTCTAAGGATTAGGGAGTGAGTGTTCAACATGACAGATCTTAATATGTTGATTGTGATTTCACCATCAAAGGCTATTTGGGACTTTGTACCATTTTATTTAATTGGAGTTGACATGGTGATGCGGTAGTAGAACAAGGAGCATGTGAGGTGCAAAGGGGAATTTCTCACAAGAATTCTATGAAGGCATATAAATAGACTCTTCCACTTCTTGACTTATATTTTGAAAACCAACTGTCTCCTCAATCCTACATATTCAAACCTGTCTCTTGAGCTTCCCCTACAAGCAAGAGTCTTAAAAGGAATGCACAAATTTCCTTTGCAATTAGATTTTCCTAATATCACTCCAAGTTCTAGTTAAGGAACATCTTGAGTTTACCTACGTATGAATTAAAAGTGAATAAAACTACATCAATTATTCAACACCATTCTTTGGAAAATAGCCTTCCAAGCTATATCTAAAAGAGTCAACCAAAGTGATATTATACCTACTTATATTAGTCCCATTCAAAATTTAGAAAACTATTGATTTAGAAGTAAACATCCATGTGGAACCATCCATTTATTTTCTAAGCGAATTCATCTTATACATATCGTATGTCACTCACCCTTGCAAACAATTCTTAATCTCTTTGGCTGGGAGCCTTCCATAGTCATCTACATAACAACTAAAATCAAGGATGTTTAAATATTTGTAAAATATTTTAATTAATTTCTTTAGAACAATTTAAATAGTTAACATAACTATTTAAGGATAGTATTGATATTCTATAATGGTGCCCTTTGTGAAAAAAATTAGAAGAGTATTAACCTTATCCATAGCTAAGAAAGGGTTTATTTCTAAAACAAAACAACATAACAAGGATTTCTACCTGAGCTCTAAGTAAATAGTTTATAATTTAAATCACATGGTAGGAACTTCATCCACAAAGATAATTTTATTCATCAGTAGATTACAAATTTATAGTTGTTCAAGACTCAAAGATCTTCCTATAAAATAGCTAATTCATTTGACAATGCACTAAAACTACTGACAACTAAATAAGAGATATTGCCAGCTAATTGGAGTTGTTTAACAATAAACTGAGGAAGATTGGATGTGTTTATAATAATGACTTAGTTATGAATTATGTTATCTAACATTTTTTACCCCCTTATTGTCTTTCCTAATTTTAATCTTTCTCATTTGTGATGACAAGGGTATGGAAATATTTTCCACGATGAAAAATCAAATAAAATATCTAAATAGTGCTAGGGGTATGTAGGGGAAACACCTAGCTAAAAAATAATTCATATCTAATGTAATGACCATGAGACAGAGAACATAACCCCTTTAATTCATCTTAATGTTCTTTCATATCTGACTTCCTACTGTTAATTTTTAAAATGAAGTTGGCTATTTAGATAATCTTCTCTTTTTTAGAAAAAATTGGATCCCTTTTATAGGTTACTTTTTAATTGGTTGCATAACCACCAATATGATACAGTATAGCCCACAAGTATTTTCAAAGTTAAATGCATGGGGTATTTGACATGGTAGACTAGTTGTGCATCTGAGAAACAATTTATTTGGTATTCCAAAGTATAATCCATAACAATAAGTTAATGAAAGAAAGATTGGACTTTCTATTTTCCTTATCCGAATGATCCATATATACTTATTTTGATTGCTATTTTCTTGACTTTTTCCTTCTTCACATGTCAAATAAAAATTGTGGGTATGTTGACCCAACTTGCCATGAACAATGCCTTTAATTTTTAATTTTTTTAATAATTCAGAGTGATGCAAAGCAATGTAACTATCTTGACACTTATTCTAGTCAACTAAAAATACTTTTCTCATTGGATATTCGCTCATACCTTCTTTGATAATGGTGTTCCTTTCTTTTTTTAAATGCATATTTATTATTTAATTTAATAAAGGAGAATAGTGATATTAAAAACTTGGAGAAGTACATTTATGAAGTCTAATGCGATGAAGGCTATATTTAAGCCAAATAAAATAAATAAGGTTAATACTCAATAAAATGTAAGCAATTAAAGAAAATTTAGAGGTAGGGGTGTCATTATCATGAGGATTATTTCAAATTGTTGAAAATAAAATAATCAATCAACTTCCAACCAATGTAAACAACTTATGTAGAATTTTTCTATATCATATTGCTTACATAGTCTCCTTTACACTTATCATTACTATCACTAGTCATATAATTGGTCTTCAATATTTTAAGACCTTGACTTTATTACTATAAGATACCATATTGGGCTCTTATGATATATATATTCTTGCCTTATTTGTTAAATCACATTTACAATCATCACATAATATTATTACTTGTGTTAAAATAAAGTGTAATGGTTACATTGATTGAAGTTATATAGAATGTTCTATTAATTTTTAAAAAAAATATTACACCAATAGAAATTTTAAGAATTTTGTAAAAATATCTTTTAAAAATATTTATTGACTTGGCTTAATCACAAAACAACAATTAGAAATGGAAAAGAGGCAATAAAATGATAGAGAAAATAAAAAATGAAAGTGAATAACAAACTCACAAGTAGGAAAGAAACACATCTTACATAACATCATACCTAGAATGGTGACTATTATAGACAATTCATAATATTACTTTTACAGTAAGATATGAAGAAATATGATTTATTTTGTTGAATATTTATAACATGTCTTCCTTCTTGAATGTGCCACACCCTAGAAGCACTAGAATAATATTATTTATTTATTTAATGTTTGCATAATATTTTATTAATTTAATTTTTGCATCCCACCTATGATAAAAGTGAATGTGAATAATGATGAAATAGTTATTTTTTTATTGTAGTTTGATAAATTTGGCATTAGTTTGTACTTGAATTTATTAAAATTTGATTAAGCATTAGTATAAAAAAATCATTGAAGAATTAAGAAATCTTTGTTGTATCTTTATTAACAATAACACACTAAAATCATACATAGTTTGGCTATATTTAGTCTTCCAGAAAAGAAATACATCCAATCTGAGGGGTTTTAAATCTATACCCTAGCCTAGATTGCTAACTTTTAATTAGAACAATAGATGCATACAAAGCTCAAAAAGCATTTACAAAAACATAGCTTATCAAAATAGTTGTATTAATAGTACTTTAAGTTCTTTGGAGTCACTTAAGCAAGTTGTAAGTTTAGAAAAATTAGATTAAGAGAAACAACACTGTATACTTGAAGCCCCCTAGCCATCATAATGAAAAACATCTATAGCCATGACTGGTATTGCAAAATTGTATTGTAATATTTCTAAAAATAATTGACATGGGGAAATTAATGAAAAGCCTAAAATTTACAAATTATCTAGTGTTTTTAATAGAGAAATTGTAGAAATAAAAATAACTAACATGAAGAAATTACAATTTAACTTAATCAAAAGAAAACAAAATTGAAATAGCAAGCATTCTTGTTCGTATCACATGTGAGAGTGAAATTCATGCCCTTGCAAATACCTGTTTGTTGTGGACATGGCCCTTGATGTTCTATTTGCCAAGTTTCCTTTGGCTCATTTGACATTTGGGTTGGTGGCCATGTGTGACCTTAGTATCTGTTTGAGGTGAATATAGGGATGCCCTTTTGTCTAGGTACAGTCATGCCCTCTCCCCCTATATTAAAGGCTTTGCCTATTTTTCCTCTCGCAAGAAAAAATTTGGTGCTTAGTCAACATTGTGCTCGAGGAGAATATTTTCTCTCTCAAGCCTTGGTCTCCTTTATTTAACCCCTTCTTTTGAATTAATTGTTTTGCAAATGGATTGGATCAGACTCTTGAATCTTTCTCTTCATTTTTGGGAGGATTTTTTTTTTAAGGCTATTGGAAATTTAATTGGTCACTTCCTAAAGGTTGACAACTCTACTAACCATATAACACATTCCACTTACACTTGCATCTTGGTGGATATCACCATCTCCAAAAATCTTCATGGTGAAGTGGTTTCGATTGTTGTGGATTGGACTTGGTCGTAGTCGTCAGATTATGAGGACCTCCCTTTGAATGTTGTTGTTGCTTTGCTATTGGTCACTTAGCTTTGGGTTTCTCTCTTAGGTGTTGGAAAGGTTTGACCACTTTGTGGAAGAATGCTAATGATGATCACTTAACAGTCAAAGTTCCTACCTCTTCAAAGAATATTTCATCCTTGAAGTTTGTTGGCGTTGTCTTGGAGTGCCCCACTACTCCTAGTGTGGTTACTCCTACTTCATGTTCAAAGTGGTTTTGGTTGTTGTGGATTGGACTTGGTTGTAGTCGTCAGATTACGAGGACCTCCCTTCAAATGTCATTGTTGCTTTTCTATTGGTCACTTAGCTTTGGTTTTCTCTCTTATGTGTTGGAAAGGTTTGACCAATTTGTGGAAGAATGCTAATGATGATCACTTAACAGTCAAAGTTCCTACCTCTTCAAATAATATTTCATCCTTGAAGTTTATTGTCGTTGTCTTGGAGTGCCCCACTGCTCCTAGTGTGGTTACTCCTACTTCGTGTTCAAAGGCCAAAACTATGGATACACCTAATACACATCCTATTATTGCTACATGCTCGACTCCTTATGTACCAATGTCTTCCACTTTGGATTAGTCCTTGTAGACACCTAAATTTATCCACTTAACATTAATTTAATTTTATTTAATTTAATTAATGACCCCAAATAACATTATGGTTAATTTTTAATTAATTATATTTATTAAATTCATCTATTTATTTAAGTAAATTTATTTAATTAATAAATTCACTAACTATAGTATTTAAATTAAATTTAAACACTACCCCTCCTAATGTAATAAATTTAATTTTTAACATATTTCTCCATATTCCCCTTTTAAATAAATTTTTAATTTATTTATTCCTCCAAATGCTTTATTTCTACTAAACCATGATTAAATTAAATTTTATTTAATTTAATCATAAACCTAACCTAGATTCTATCCTACACACATCACTTTCTATGTAATAGGTCTACTTATTAAATAACTAAGGTTAATTAGGCCAATTTTTGGATTCCTACACCCATTAGTCTTAATTATTTGCTCAGACATGTGTGAGCAAATTTATAAAAATTGCCTTTTCAAAAATTTCTAAAAATTGCCTAAACAAGGCTACCTACAATTTGTGATGGCACCTCTTACACTTACCCAAAGTGTGAAAATGGATTTTTTCTTATACATCTCTTACACACACTTACACATGTGTACTTGAAGTACACATTGACCCTTCACATCCCAAGTTTCTCACACATGTGTGAGAAAGTCTTGGACTTTGCATGACTTATGTGTCTCCTTGGTGGCACTTATGTGGATTCCACATAGATGCCACCTCACCCCAGCCCTCCAAAATCCTATAAATAAGACCCTTTCCTCAAGCAAATCATCCATCATTTGCATGTAGAATTATAATGCTAGTTTTCTTTCTTGCATTTAGAGTTTTTGCTAACTTGTTTGGTAGTTGCTAGATTTCATTGAAGATTTAGAACTTAGTTTATTTGATGTAATAGCTTCATTCATTTGATATTTTTCATGTCATATGAGCTTGAGGGTTGCTTCTATAGCTCCTCCTTGAGTCTCTTTTACTTCTTATTGAATACTTGAGGGTTGCTTCCATAGCTCCTCCTTGAGTAGTTCAATCTTTGTCTTAATCTACCTTGCATTCATAGTGGAATTTATATTTGTGTTGAGAGAACACACCCACAACCTCTCTAAGAGCTTATATCAAACAAGTCTTGGGTGCACTTTATTCATGCTCATTTGAAGTTATGTGGAGAGTTGTGTAGAAATAAGTTTAAGCATATTTTTTATTGTTAGTTCAAGATCTTTAATATGCACATGTATAACTAAAATTTGAGTGTTTATGCTTGCTCCACATAGGTCATTTTTATACATATAAATTTTGGCACGCTTGTTGGGACCCACATTCTAATTTTCTAATCATTTTTTCTTATTATTATTTAAGTTTTACGTGAAACTTATAGATTGGTGTTTTCACCCGTCCACATGCATCTCTACCTACTGACAGGTGTCCACTACATAGGCATCTTTGTCTATACACATGCGTCTCTGCCTAAAAGGGTTTTTCTTTCCATTTAGTTTATTTTAATCAAGAAAACTTGTATTTTTTTAATCACATTAAGGATAATAATAATTATTAAAACACTTTATTGTATCTGTAAATGAAGAAAAATACATAAAAACTAAGAAATTTTTTGTTTTTGTTTCTTTATTGTGTAGATAGATGTCTCTTCCAGAAAGGGAGTTCCCTTTTACATTATCCTTTCTAGTTGATTAAGTAAATTTTTTTGGCCTATTAAGGTTGAAATTTATTGTATTTCATCATAAGAAACCTTTTTTATGCATTTGTAACTTAACGGGAGCATAAAACCTTAACAAATTGGTAGTTAATATTTTTTGTTGTACAGATGGGCATCTCTACCTACACACAGACGTCTCTGATAGACATGCATCTTTTCTTACACACAAGCGTCTCTACCTATTTTTAGCTCTTTTCCCTAATATCTTACATTTTAAGGTTGTTGATCTAGGTTTTTTGGAAGTTACTGATATTTTCTGCCTTCTAACAGTTATTTTGTAGAATGTTTGGCCAAGATTTGAATAGTTTGAGACTACTAACTGTTGGAAGCTACAATTGAAGTGATTGTTGTATTGTCATTGATGTCAAACCTTAACTGGTAAGACTGTTGCTTTCTAAGAAAGTACTATATCTATTGATTGATGAGAAGGATTAGGGAAAGGGTGATAAAAATAGAACCTAGAGAAAAGTTGAGTTATTTGATACTTCAATGAGTACTTGATTATGTGGCACAATGATGAGATAATGTATTTTTTATCTAAGTAAGAAGCAAGACTGAACAAGTAGGCTTAACCGAGAAAAAGTGAAGAAATATAGTTTAAGCCGAGTGATGTTAGTGTCGACTGAGAGCTAGTATATGCCGAGTAAATTCAGTGTTGACCGAACATCAGTTTATTGCTGAAGGAGATAGCATTAGCCGAGGGAGACATTTTGAAGAGATGACCAAGTTACGCAGTGATGACCGAGGAGTTCAAAATAGTATTGACCGAGTGTCAGTAATTTACATTTGAGGAAGAATTCAAATTCCTAGCCAACATAGTTGAATTCTTGGATTATGTAAATCATGTTGACTTTATTAATTGACTGTATGGAGCATTTAATGCATAGTAAACCATTTTATTGTGATTTCAATAAAGAGATTGAAGATGCTTCTAGAAGGATGTATGAAGGACTTAAATGTTGGAAGGATTTGATGAATCTGACCTAACCCTAAGATCTATGGAGGAGATTAAGTGGCAAAAGATGGATCTACTGATTGAAGAGGTATAAATAAAACCTAAGTATGAGGTTAACATGGATGTTGGAGTTGTTGATGTTATTGACTGACAAGTCTAAGCAGAAAGGCTGAAGGTGAAGGAGTTGATCAGAGTTGTGATTGCTTGAAGGGATTTTTGAGCAGATCAGTTATGGAGATGGAAATGGTACTTAGTCAGTAAGCCAACATATATGTGAGAATTTGATTTGTTATTTGCAAAGTGAGTTGTATGTTTTTCAGATCAAATACTACTGCTACTTTCTAACCATTGTATCAGTCAAAATCCTTTAATCAAGGTTGACCTAATAGTCATTGAATAAATCCTTTAATCAAGGTTGCATTCTAATGGAATGTACTTAAGTCCTCTAACAAGGCTCACTCCTAACAGGGTGGTTGAAATCCTTTAACATGGTCACACCTAGTAGTGTGTTTGTAAACCTTTGACAGGGTTGGCTTTTCACAGAGCTCACTTCATAAGAGTGAAAATATCAGTAACATGTTACAAAGTGGTTTTTCCCAAATTGGGTTTCCACTATAAATCCTGGTGTCAATACTTGTGTGAATGTTTTGGTGTGAACATTTCTATGTTTTGCAAGTTAAATACTGTTGGATAGTGGACTGCATTGTTATATGTTTCTCGCATACATTCTGTAATGACCACGTAGTGTTGGTTATTAGATATGAGTTGTTGAAGTGTTTAAAAGTTTTTTTTATACATCTGGACCTGAGAACAACTGATTCAACCCCCCCTCTATTGTTCTAAATCATATTAACACTAAATTTTTTTGTTTTATAGAATGTTGTTAGAAGATGAAACACATTAAACTACTCATCAAAATTGTTTTGTATTTTGCCAGGGAGATTCAATCAAATATTGTTTTTTCTTAATGATTCCTTAGGCACCTAGAATTAAGTAGAAAGTTTATTTTTGATAATGATTCATTAGCTAGGGGAGTATGCTCTTTTCTCCAAGTGGGAAAATCAGAAACCTAGAACCTTTTGAATTATTTTCTTAAAGAAAACTTGGAATTAATCAATTGTTTGGTGTGTTGGGAGAAAACCTCATTGGATAGGAGATTATGCTCTATTCCCCTTGAGGGAAAACAAAAATTTAGACTCCTTCTATGGCCAATCCATATGTTCTTTCATTAAACCTTTAGAGAGCTTGTCGGTTGAGGGAAAAATCTCCCAAGAATGACTCAAAGTGGGGACAAATAGATGCCAGCTCTTCCACCCACTATAAATACATTTTCAGGTTGAAACAAAATAGTGTGTCCCATTTTTTAGGATGAATAAACTTGGCTTTGGAGGGAAGCAAAAAAATTTAGGGCCTTCACTCAAAGTGGTGTCTTTGGGCAAAGGGGAAAAACCCTTTGCGTGAAGTACCTTGGGCAGGGTACTTCACACGAAGACCCCACTTCGCATGAAGTACCCTATGCAAGGTACTTCACGCGAAGTGGGGTCTTCGCGCAAAGCCCCCTTTGGCCGGATTCTTATATATTTCTAGTTTTTTTTTTTTCATTGTGTACTGTTTGGATTTTGTGGATCCAGTGGTTGGAGCGAACTAGTAACGTGCAACAGGACATCAACACCTCCAGAGCTTCTTCTACCTCTTCAGATTGTTAGTAGTATCAGGTACACACATTTTTCTCATTTTTTATTGTAAATTATATGTTTTATATTTATTTTAGTTGGTTATTTGTTTTAAATAATTTTTAGTTTGTAGAAATGTTAGAAAATCGTAGTTAAATATTAGAATATGTTAGAAAATGATAGTAGAATGTTAGAAAATCATAGTAGAATTGTTAGAAAATGTTAGAAAACATTAAAAACCGTAGTATAAATGGTAAAATATGTTAGAAAATGATAGAAAATTGTAGTAGTTTGTTAGAAAATATTTATAAAACATTAGAAACCGTAGTAGAAATGTTAGAAAATGTTAGAAAACATTAATATCTTATAGATATTATTAAAAATATTTGTTTGTAAATTTCTTTTAAAGTTAGTAAATATTAGGAATCTCTCTCTCTCAAGTACACACATTTTTAGTAAAGTTAGTAAATAATTAGTTAGTTAAATTTGTTTTAAATAATTTTTAGTTTGTAGAAATCTTTAAAAATTTCATAGTCAAATTTTAGAAAATGATCTAGTAGTATGTTAAAATATGTTAGAAAATTGTAGTAGTAAGTTTCTAGGACCCTTATCCCTCCCTTACGAGATATTAAGACAGATAGGATCCATTAGGAATCTCAAGACCTTATAATACATATTAGGATGTCATAGGACCCATTGATGTATGTTAGGTTCCATTAATACATACAAGGACTCATTGTTTCCCTCAAGGCTCCTTAAGACATATTATGATGAGTTAATGCAACATATGATCCCTTAGGACAGGTATTATGACACCTACAACCCCTTAAGACATTCTAGGACCCTTACACATTGATTATGACATCTTGAGACACATAAGACCCCTTGGGAACCATACGACCCATTATTATATCATAAAATGTTCTAGGATCCATTCATCTATCTTAGCTTCTGTTAATACATATGTGAACCCATCGTTGCCCGTAAGAACCCTTAAGACATACTAGTATCAATTAATGTAACCTAAGATCCTTTAGACCACTTATCACACCTATGACCCATTAACATTATTGGACCATTATACATCCCTTACGACATTTTAAGACACATATGACCCCTTCAGATCCTCAAGACCCATTAACATATCTTAGGTTTTCCTAGGACATATTTATGTATCTTAGATTCAATTAATACATACGAGGATCCACTAATGTAACCTAGGACCCCTTAGGACCTCTTATGTTACCCACAACCCCTTAAGACACTCTAGGACCCTTATCCATCCCTTACACTATCTTAAGACACATAGGACCCATTGCTTCCCTCAAGAAACCTTAAGACATACTAGGATCAATTAATGTAATGTAGGATCCCTTAGGACCACTTATTTCACCTATGACCCATTAGCATTCTAGGACCCTTATCTGGATCCCTTATGAAATCTTAAAACAAATATGAAACCTTAGGACCCATTGATGTATCTTATGTTCCATTAATACATACAAGGACCTATTGTCACCCTGAATACCCCTTAAGAAATATTAGGATCCCTAAGGACATCTTATGACACATATGACCCCTTAAGACATTCTAGGACCTTTATCCATCCCTTACAACATCTTAAGATACATAGGACACATTAGGACCCCCAAGACACATTAATGTATCTTAGGATATCTTGATACCCATTCATTTATCTTACATTCCATTAATACATAAGAGGACCCATTTGTTTTCCTCCAGGACCCTTAAGATATATATTAGGATCAATTAATTTAACCTATAATCCCTTAGAAGCATTTATGACACCTACAAAGCCTTAAGACATTCTAGGAACTTTATCCATGTGCCTTATGACATCTAAAGTCACATATGATCCGATTAGACATCCAAGACCAATTAATGTATCTTAGGATTCCCTAGGACCCATTCATGTATCTTAGGTTCTATCAATTGATATGAGGACCCATTGTCACCCTGAACAACCCTTAATATGTATACTAGAATCAATTAATATAACCTAAGATCCCTTAGGACCACTTACAACACATGTGATCCCTTAATACATTCTAGGAAACATATCCATCTCTTACGATGTCTTAAGACACATGTAGGACCCCAAAGACCCATTAATGTATCTTAGTATATCGTAGGACCCATTCATGTATCTTAGGCTCCACTAATCTTATAGAAATTATTAATTTAAATATTTTTAAAAAAATTTCTTTTAAAGTTAGTATTTATATTATGAATCTCTCTCTCTCTCTAAATTATGTACATATGTTTTAGAGTTACATGTATAAATGTTATTCACGTAGATAAAGAACTCTTTAAAAACCCTTAGGACACTTAGGACCTATAATAGGACCCCTTAAGACCTAATAGGACCCCTTAAGACTTAATAAGACTGTACTTAAGACCTAATAGGACTAATATGACCTATTAATATCAATTAGTACATCCTAGGACCCTTACGACCTAATAAGACCACTTACTTTATGTAATAGGACTTATTAAAATATGAATTAGTACATCCTAGGACCCTGAAGACCTAGGGTAATAAGACCTAATAGGACCTATTAATACCAATTCATACATCCAAGGACCCTTTAGGACTATTAATACACTCTAGGTTCCTTTAAGACCCCTATTGTGACATAAAACTCTTCAATAACCCTTAAGATCCTTAGGACCTATAATAGGACCCCTTAAGACCTAATAAGACCTATTAATACCAATTAGTACATCCAAAGACCCTTTAGGACTATTAATACACTCTAGGTTCCTTTAGGACCCCTATTGTGGCATAAAACTCTTTAAGAACTCTTAAGACATAGAATAGGACCTTTTAATACTAAGTAGTACATCTTAGGACCCTTAAGACCTAATAAGACCACTTAATTGACCTAATAGTACCTATTAATACCAATTAGTACATCCTAGGATCCTTAAGACCTAATAGGACCACTTACTTGATGTAATAGGACCTATTAACACCAATTAGTACATCCTAGGACCCTTAAGACCTAATAAGACCACTTACTTAACCTAATAGGACCTCTTAATAATAATTAGTACATCCTATGACCATTAAGACCTAATAAAACTACTTATTTGACCTAATAGGACCTATTAATACCAATTAGTACATCCAAAGACCCTTAAGACCTAATAAGACCACTTACTTAACCTAATAGAACCTATTAATACCAATTAGTACATCCTAGGACCCTTAAGACCTAACAAGACCACTTACTTGACCTAATATGACCTATTAATACCAATTAGTACATCTTAGGACCCTTAAGACCTAATAAGACCACTTACTTGACGTAATAGGACCTATTAATACCAATTAGTACATTCTAGGACCCTTAAGACCTAATAAAACCACTTACTTAACCTAATAGAGCCTATTAATACCAATTAGTACATCCTAGGACCCTTAAGACCTAATAAGACCTCTTACTTGACCTAATAGGACCTATTAACACCAATTAGTACATCCTAGGATGCTTAAGACCTAATAAGACCACTTACTTGACCTAATAGGACCTATTAACACTAATTAGTACATCCTAGGACCCTTAAGACCTAATAAGACCACTTACTTGACCTAATAGGACCTATTAATACCAATTAGTACATCCTAGGACCCTTAAGACCTAATAAGACCACTTACCTGACCTAATAGGACCTATTAATAACAATTAGTACATCCTAGGACCCTTAAGACCTAATAAGACCATTTACTTGACCTAATAGGACCTATTAACACCAATTAGTACATCCTAGGACCCTTAAGACCTAATAAGACCACTTACTTGACCTAATAGCACCTATTAATACCAATTAGTACATCTTAGGACCCTTAAGACCTAATAAGACCACTTACTTGACTTAATAGCACCTATTAATACCAATTAGTACATCTTAGGACCCTTAAGACCTAATAAGACCACTTACTTGACCTAATAGGACCTATTAACACTAATTAGTACATCCTAGGACCCTTAAGACCTAATAAGACCACTTACTTGACCTAATAGGACCTATTAACACCAATTAATACATCTTAGGACCCTTAAGACCTAATAAGACCACTTACTTGACCTAATAGGACCTATTAACACCAATTAGTACATCCTAGGACTCTTAAGACCTAATAAGACCACTTACTTGACCTAATAGGACTTATTAATACCAATTAGTACATCCAAATGTAAGGAAACTTAGGTGCGGAAATAGCTTCCTACGCTAATCTCTATAGGAGAGTATTGTGCAAATTCTTATAAATCCTTACAATTTCAGATTCATTAACGACTTTAACAAAGATATTGCAACCAGATACCATACATACAGAAAAATAGAGAATGACACAATGATATACCCTGGGGAAAACCTTTCGGTAAAAAACCCCAGCACTCCAAAACCTGCACAATGTATTATCTTCAACACAAAGATTACAACACACTTGCAATGCAAGTTCTTTCAGGAAATGAGAGACAAAGCCAGCAAGACTTAAATTTCTATTATATCTCTCCCATAGGAGTAGCATCATATATATAGACTCCTCTGGACCCAAAAATAGGCACAACCACCAAGACCCATGCACAAAGCCACATGTACACAGTTGTTACATGCAATCCCAAGAATAGGCATCCATCCCTAGAATAGACTATGACAGCTTGTCATAGAATCCGCCAAAAATAATGGTCATAAGAGAAGTGTAAGAGAATCTGTCATACCAACCTATTTTTGGCATATTCTCTTACACACACCAACCACTTCTTCTTGGGCGCCCAAATAGGCCCAAGTCATAAGATGCTCTTACACCTGTCATAGCACATTCCTTAAATAGTTCTTACGCATCATAGGAATCTGTCATGACCATTTCAGTCATGATCTCCTTACGCATGAGATGCCGACACATCAAGTGGAGTGACACATCAACATGCCAACTAGACATGTACACTCACACTTAATTACATTATTTGCAAAAAATACATTTACAAAACAAATAATAAGAATAGGAATTATCCAAGGTTGAGACACCTTATTCCTAACATTCTCCCACTTGTTGAACACCTTGTAAGAGCAATAGGAACATAACAGGAACTTTAACTGCTATAGGCCAAAAGGCCCATAGACTTTGAACACCATCTGAACTTCTCAGTGCCCATTGGTTTTGTTAATGCATCTGCAACATTCTTCATAGTATCTACCTTCTCCAAATTTACCTTTCCATCTTCCACCATATCTCTCACAAAGTGAAACTGCACATCAATGTGCTTCATTCTGGCATGGAAAATTGGATTCTTTGCAAGGAAAATAGTGCTCTGACTATCACACCAAATAGTAATCTATTCTACATCAACACCAACATTAGAACATAATCTTCTAAGCCAAATGGCTTGTTTACAAGCATGAGTAGCAGCCATGTACTCAGCTTCTGTAGTGGACAAAGCAACCACAGGTTGTCGCTTACTCATCCAACTAATGGCACCACCAAACATTGTGAACACATAAGCACTGGTGGATCTCCTGATGTCAATATCACCTACCCAATCCGAATCCACCATAATACAAATTGAATGCAAAGATCTAGAAGAGTTACCATGATAACATATGGAGTAATCTGATGTACCCCTCAAATATCTAAATACTCGCTTAACCGCATCCCAATGTACCCATCCAGGATTAGCCATAAACTGACTCAGGACTCCCACTACTTGGGCAATGTCTAGTCTAGTACAGACCATAGCATACATAAGACTACCAACTGCACTAGCATAAGGTACTCTACTCATGTCCTCCACCTCACTAGGAGATTTTGGACAATCATCTACAGATAACTTTGTTCCCATAGAAATAGGAACACATAGTGGTCTACAATCTGCCATGCTGAACCTGTCCAACATAGACTTCACATACTTACTCTGACTTAACCAAAGTTTTATGTTAGACCTGTCTCTATTGATTTCTATACCCAAGATGTACCTAGCTGCCCCAAGATCTTTCATCTCAAACTGTGCTGACAACTAAGATTTAAAATAAAAAATCATACCCTTACCCTTCCCAAATAGCAACATATCATCAACATATAATGCAACAATAAGAAGGTGATCATTTTCAACTCTGAAATAAACACAATGATCTAATTTTGATCTTACAAATCTAATTGACAACACAAAGGCATCAAACTTAAGGTACCACATCCTAGGAGATTGCTTCAAACCATATAGAGATTTCTTTAATCTGCAAACTAAGAATTCTTTACCTTTAACAATGTAGTGCTCAGGCTGTGACATATAAATCTCTTCCTCCAAATCACCATGAAGGAAAGTTGTCTTCACATCCATTTGTTCTATCTCTAAATCATATGATGCAGCAAGAGATAACAGAAATCTAATGGATGTCAACTTTGCAATAGGAGAGAATATTTCACCATAATCTATTCCCTCTACCTGTGAATACCCCTTTGCAACCAATCTAGCTTTATACCTTTCAACACTGCCATCTGCACAGAATTTCTTCTTGAACACCTATTTACAGCCAACAAATTTTCTCCCTTTAGGCAAAGGTACAAGGTCCCAAGTTTTTTTTTTCTCCAATGAAGCCATCTCATCATCCATAGCCTCAATCCAGGAACCTGCATCTTCCATGCCCAAAACCTCTTTCACAGATCTAGGCTCATCAGTGTTAGTAATCAAAGCAAAGGCACAACTGGAATCTAACATAGAATAACCAAACCTTTTTGGTTGCTTTCTTTCTCTCATGGATCTCCTCAAGAGCTACGGTTGAGGTTGTTCTTCCTCTTCTTCTGAACTATCAGAGCTTCTAGAGCTCTCCTCATCATTAGACCCAACATGGTCTCTCTGTTCAGTCTTCTCAGGGGTAGGAGGCAACTGAACAACATCTTTTTCCTTTTCTTTTTCATTCGGTTGTAGCAAAATAGGAGAAGATGTTAGCTCTCTGAAAATAACATTTCTACTATACAACACCTTACTAGTCACAGGATCCCAAAGCTTGTATCCTTTCACACCAGCACTATATCCAATGAAAATACATTTAACAGCTTTGTTTTCCAACTTAGATCTTTTCTCCTTTGGAACATGTGCATAAGCTTCACAACCAAAAACATGAAGATGTCTAATTGAAGGCTTCTTACTAGACCACACCTCCATGGGTGTCTTACCAACAAGGGCTGATGTAGGAGATCTGTTAACCAGATAGCAAGTAGTGGCCACAGCTTCGACCCAAAACCTTTGTTCTAAACCAGCTCCACTAAGCATACTCCTAGCCTTGTCCATCAGTGTCCTGTTCATTCTCTCTGCAACTCCATTTTGCTGTGGGGTATAAGGAGTTGTTTTATGCCTCTCGATACCTTTTTCTTTACAGAACTGTTCAAACTCTGCTGAGAAAAACTCACCACCATTGTTAGTTCTCACACACTTAATCTTCTTACTAGTCTGATTCTCTACAAGAGCTTTAAATTCCTTGAACTAACTAAAGACTTGTGTCTTACTTTTAAGGAAATAAATCTACGTCCTTCTACTGTAATCATCTATGAAAGATACAAAAAATATAGACTTGAAGATTGAAGGAACTTTTACAGGACCAAATACATCAGAATGAATAAGATCCAAAACATCAGAAGATTTGTGAGAACTAGAGTAAAACTAAACACGATTTTGTTTACCATAGACACAGTGTTCGCAGAAGTCAAACTCGAGTTTGCAATCATTTAACCCCTCAATGAGATTTTTATTTTTCAGGGTTCTGAGATCCTTTTCACCAATGTGGCCAAATCTCATATGCCACAACATTGTCTTTTCTGCAGGAATCTTACCTTCCAAAGTATTTGCACTACCATCGAAACCAATAGCCATAGACTTCTTCACTGCTTGTTCAGATGGTGAGGATGAAGAACTATTACATAGAGGAATACATGCATCTAGCTGAAATAAGGTACCTCTCCTAGTACCCCTTCCAAGCACTATCGATCCTCTCATCATCTTGCATCCTTCTTTCAAAAAAACAACTTGCACACCTACATCATTCAGCATACTTATAGATAATAGGTTTCATGCCAAACCTAGAATGTGCATAACTCTATTGATTCCCTTTACTCGTCCATCAGGAAATTTGATAGTGACCCTTCCGCATCCAACTATCTTTAGGTGAGAATCGTCACCCAAGTACACCTTTCCACCATCGAACTCTTCATATTTTGAGAACCAATTTCGATGAGAGGTCATGTGAAAAGATGCACCCGAGTCAACCAACCACACATCATCAGATGCATGGGCTGCCAAAGCTACGATGAATGCATCACCATCTTCTTGAGATATTTTTGAAGCTGAATCTAAACCTTTCTTCTTCTTCTTTGGCTCTTTATAGTCTTTACGAAAGTGCCCAGATTTATCACAGTTCCAATAGTTTGCCTTGGACTTATTGGAAGTCTTTAACTTCCCACAGGATTTGGATCTACCCTTATTGTCAGACTTATTTTCATTTTTCTTCCCTCTTTCAGTGGATCTCCCACGAATAGCAAGGGCTTCTTTTTCTGAAATGGAAGCCTTTCTCTACATCTCCTCTGATAGCAATGAAGACACCACATCATCCATTTTGAAGGTGACTAAAGTTCTTCTAAGAGCCATCACAAGATGGTCCCATGAATCTGGTAAAGAACACAAAAGTGTGTAGCAAGGATCCTCCTCCTCTAACTTGACACCAGCTGATGTCAATTGTGCAGCCAGTAGATTAAATGCATTTAAATGATCCGTTAAGGATCCACCTTCCTCCATTCACAGAGAGTAAAACTTCTTCTTTAGGAACAACTTGTTCACCAGAGATTTGGCCTGATACACAACTGCAAGTCTTTCCCACAAACTATTTGCAGTTTTCTCATCTAGAACATTTAGAAGGACTGCATCGGTTAAACAAAGTCTTATGAGACCCTTAGCTTTATGGTCTTTGATATCCCAATCTTCTTGAGCTATTGTTGCTGGTCTTTTAGCACTTGAAGTCGCTTCCCATAGGTCATGATCTTCCAACATGTCTTCCATCTTGAGTTTCCACAACTCAAAATTAGTGCCATTAAATTTCTCCACCTCCATTCTTCCATATGATGAACTTTCCATCTCAATCTGCAAATAAGATTCAGAATGCTCTACAAAAAACTCCCACTCAACTTGAGATTAGCTCAAAAAACCCTACCTAACAACTAGGATCAAAAGTTGATCAAGCTTTGATACCACTTGTAAGGAAACTCAGGTGCGGAAACAACTTCCTATGCTAATCTCTATAGGAGAGTATTGTGCAAATTCTTATAAATCCTTACAATTTCAAATTCATTAACTACTTTAACAAAGATATTGCAACCACATACCATACATACAGAAAAATAGAGAATGACACAATGATATACCCTGGGGAAAACCTTTCGGTAAAAAACCCTAGCACTCCAAAACCTGCACAATGTATTATCTTCAACACAAAGATTACAACACACTTGCAATGCAAGTTCTTTCAGGAAATGAGAGACAAAGCCAACAAGACTTAAATTTCTATTATATCTCTCCCATAGGAGTAGCATCATATATATAGACTCCTCTGGACCCAAAAATAGGCACAACCACCAAGACCCATGCACAAAGCCACATGTACACAGTTGTTACATGCAATCCCAAGAATAGGCATCCATCCCTAGAATAGACTATGACAGCTTGTCATAGAATCCACCAAAAATAATGGTCATAAGAGAAGTGTAAGAGAATCTGTCATACCAACCTATTTTTGGCATATTCTCTTACACACACCAACCACTTCTTCTTGGGTGCCCAAATAGGCCCAAGTCATAAGATGCTCTTACACCTGTCATAGCACATTCCTTAAATAGTTCTTACGTGTCATAGGAATCTGTCATGACCATTTCAGTCATGATCTCCTTATGCATGAGATGCCGACACATCAAGTGGAGTGACACATCAACATGCCAACTAGACATGTACACTCACACTTAATTACATTATTTGCAAAAAATACATTTACAAAATAAATAATAAGAATAGGAATTATCCAAGGTTGAGACACCTTATTCCTAACACCAAATACCCTTAAGATCTGATAAGACCACTTACTTGATGTAATAGGACCTATTAATACCAATTAGTACATTCTAGGACCCTTAAGACCTAATAAGACCACTTACTTTACCTAATAGGACCTATTAGTACCAATTAGTACATCCTAGGACCCTTAAGACCTAATAAGACCACTTACTTGACATAATAGAACCTATTAATACCAATTAGTACATCCTAGGACCCTTAAGACCTAATAAGACCACTTACTTGACCTAATAGGACCTATTAACACCAATTAGTACATCCTAGGACCCTTAAGACCTAATAAGACCACTTACTTGACCTAATAGGACCTATTAATACCAATTAGTACATCTTAGGACCCTTAAGACCTAATAAGACCACTTACTTGACCTAATAGGGCCTATTAATACCAATTAGTATATCCAAAGACCCTTAAGACCTAATAAGACCACTTACTTGACCTAATAGGACCTATTAACACCAATTAGTACATCCAAATCCCCTTTAAGACTATTAATACACTCTAGGTTCTTTTAGGACCCCTATTGTGACATAAAACTCTTTAAGAACCCTTAGAATCCTTAGGATTTATAATAGGACCCCTTAAGACCTAATAGGACCCATTAAGACTTAATAATACTAGATTTAAGACCTAATAGGACTAATATGACCGATTAAAACACTCTAGGTTCCTTTAGGACCCCTATTGTGACATAAAACTCTTTAAGAACCCTTAGGATCCTTAGGACCTATAATAGGACCCCTTAAGACTTAATAAGACTAGATTTAAGACCTAATAGGACTAATATGACCTATTAAAATCAATTAGTACATCCTCGAAGCTTTAAGACCTAATAACATGTAATCAAGTAATCAATTTTTAACACTTAGCTTTCACATGTTATGTATCTAGATGGCCACACAGGATGCACCTCGCACTCCTAATATACATACCATTTTTCATATTGTTGACACGGAGATGGCTCAACTTAGAGAGTCCATCCATAAATCTTTAGCAAATAGCATATTGGTGCAAGGGTACCTAGTCGACATAGGGCCCTCACCATTTGAAATTTTGTTGTCACATGCTCTTAGTGAGCCTTGTAAATGGAATAAGGGTCTGAGGACCATTGTGTGGTTGGCAATATAGGTTAGAGGTTCTTAACGTTCCTTTTAATAGGTTTTTAGTATATATGGTTTCATTGTGAGATGAAATCATCATGATTCATCAAGGGGTTAGCTGATGTCATTAGAGTCCTTTGGCTTGATTCAAGACATCTTACACCTAATAATCATCTAGGTGCAAGGCATTGGCCTAAAATAGCCCACAATAGCTCATTTGTGAAAAAGTTGCAAAAGTTACACTTTGCAACTTTGCAACTTTGAAATGTTGCTGGATAATATTTTGTAACTACCTCCTATAGTGGTGGATTTGGACTTTGGTCTCGACACAAGACCTAATCATGAAACCTAAGACTTTAACATAAGAAACCCTAATATTGTCATTAGATCATCGTACTGTATGGACAAAGTTCTAAAGGAAAGAGTTTTGTGTGTGTAGAATCATAAAAGAGGAGTAATGGAAGAAGTATTGTATTGATTTTCTTATTGTAATCACTTGGCATTAGATTATAGTCTCTATATGGTATTTTAGATTTACTATTTTAGGTGTGTGTGCATTTTATTTTAAGTGTTTGTAATTATTTGTGTTTTGTGTGCTCACTATCCTGAACCAGGCAGTTGGGATTGTTAAGAATGTAACTCACTATCCCATTATATAAATAGTACAGCCTCTTTTGGATAGTGAGTGTACATTATGTACTTCTCATGTGTAGGAGGAAGGGCCCTCAAGTGTAGAGGAGCTATTTATAAACTCTTTCCCTAGGCGAGCCAGAGGCTACCCAACTAGGAAAGAGTGAACTTGCAGAGCTTCTAGAATGCATGGTTGTGAAGCTAGACCCAACTTGAAGCATGGAAATGGTGGATAGGTGTCTTAAGGATCCTTGGTGTGTAGGAGGAGTTCTCACCAAACCAACAAGGCACTAGATCAAATCAAGAAGTCAGGCAAGCTTCAAAGAGACCCAAAACCCTTGAAAAACCCTCAGTCAAAGTTAGGGCATTGTACGACCGTTTGGAGGCCTAAGACCCTAAAAATCCTTGAGCCCTAGGAAAATGAATGGAAGTCCTAGAAGGAAGCTAGAGCTTGTTAATGGAGGTTTTATGAGAAATTCCCTATTTTCTTAGAATAGGAGGGCTAATTGGGGCTCTTTCCTTGTAGCCCTATTTCAGTGTTGAATCTTGAAATTGGTAGGAAGGATTAGTGAAGAGGGTTGATTTAAATTTTGGAATGAGTGGAGTGGAAGGTTTTACAATACCTCCATAACCCTAAAAGAAGCTTGGAAAGATTTGTAAGGCTAGGTCTTAGAGAAGACCAAGAAGGCTAGAGAGCTTCTAGTCAAGAGTGAGAACCTAGGAGTTGAATGAGATAGAAACCTTGAGAAGTTAGAGGAGTAGGGCTTGGATTAGGGGATCATAATTAGATAGATGATCCTATAGGTCTAGTAGGTGATCTTGGAAGACACCAAGAGTCTCAAAGGAAGATAAAGTGGCATGAACTAGTGATTAGTTCATCCCTCCTCCCTAACAAAGTGGTATCAGAGCCTGTTATAGATTTGGGAATAGCAGGTTAGCAAGAAGGTGAATGTTATCACCAACTAAATCCAATATATCAAGAAAGATGGTGACTAATTCAGAATTAGCCAAGAAGGTTGAAGAACAAGAGGAAGACAACAAGTTTCTAAGAGAGAGGTTGGAACAACTAGAACAATTATTGAGTGATGTCCAAGACAAGACAGATAGAGTAAAGGACAAGATGGAACAAAAAGAAGAGAAAGAAGCCAAAGAAAAGGAGATTGAGTTGGAAGAAGAATCTCCAACACCAGACCCTGTCATGCCTAAAAAACCCTTCTTGAAAGCACTTAAGGTAATGAGTGGTAAGGTTTTAGAAGGTATTCCTTTATTTAGTGGAAAAATCGATCTAAACTTAATCATGGATTAGATAGAGGGCATGGAGAATCATTTTGAATGTGATGGTGTCTCAGAAGCATAGAAGGTAAGGGTGGCTAAGCCAAGGTTGAGAGGTTCAACCTTAACCTGGTGGAAGTTTACTCAAACTGAAAGAGAGAAAGAAGGGAAAAGTCTCATTGCTACTTGGAAAGGGATGGTGGCTAAAATCAAACAAGATTATGTACTTGATGACTATGAAATATAGTTGCATAGGAGAAGAAAAAACCTAAGGCAGAAGGAAATGGATGTACATTCCTATATAGAGGAGTTTCAAAATTTATGTCTAAGATACAAGGTAGTAGAGGATGAAAGCATTAGGTTGGCTAGGTATTTGAATGGTCTTAAATGGTCCATTCAAGAAGATATGAGTCTTGTTACTCCTAAGATAGTCCACCAATGTTATCAAATTGCTTTGAAGCTAGAGGAGAAACAAAAAAGGAAGAAGGATCAGACCTCAAGGAATAGAGGAAGAGGTAGAGATGGTAGAGTATATAGGGGAAGTATAGGAGGTAGAAGTAATGACACTAGACCCCAAGGAGAGTCCAAACTGACTAAACAAAGTGGAGAAACCAGTTAAAGAGGTGGTTCAAGAAGAGGTAGAGGATTTAGAGGAAGAGGTAGATCACAAGGAGGAAGAGGATCATCCTATTTTTCTACTATGAAATGTTTTCATCATCAATAGTTTGGTCATCCGGTCTATAGATGTCCTGAAAATGGATCAAATTCACAAGGGGAGAAGAAAGTTGCATATGTACATGAAGATGCTTCAAGTGTGAAGTCTCCTAAAGTCCAATTGGATTCAGAGTGTGGTGAGAACCTAATGTTGAGGAGAGTAATGATTAGAGAGCCAGTTAAGGAGGAGCCCAAGCAAAGGAGATCACTCTTAAAGGTAAAGTGAAAAATTATGGGTAAAGTTTGCAAGGTTATCATAGAATCAAGGTCTACTGATAACATCATTTCAGAAGAATCCATAAATAAACTTAAGATACCCAAAATACCTCATAGCACTCCCTATAGAGTTACTTGGCTCAATAAGGGGCAACATATCCTGGTAAATGAACAAGCTTAGATTGAGTTCACAATAGGAGGATATAATGACAAACTCTTGTGTGATATTTTACCGATGGATGCATGCCATCTACTGCTAGGTAGGCCATGGAAATTTGATAGGAAATCCATGCATAATGGAGAACAAAATTCATACACCTTTCAAAAGTATGGAGTGAGCTATAAGATTTAGTCACTTGTTGAGGATGATAGTAGGGGAAGTGAACCAAATGTGTTAATTTTGAAAGGGAAGGAGTTCATGAAGACCCTAGAAAAGGAATAAGGAGTAGGATATGCCCTAGTGGTGAAGCCTAAAGAGGTGATAGAGGATAAGAAGGTAGAAATACCTAAAGAAGTGCAGGAAATCTTGAAGGAGTTTAAAGATATCATCTCAAATGGTACACTTGCAACACTACCACCCAAGAGAGAAATCAGTCACCAAATATAGCTGATTCCAAGGGCATCACTACCTAACAAGGCACCTTACAATATGACACTAGAACAGAACATAGAAGTTGCAAGGAAAGTGTAGGAGTTGATGGACCAAGGACTGATAAGGAAGAGCATCAGTCCATGTGTTGTGCCCATTGTTTCAGCACCTAAAAAGGGGGGAACATGGAGATTGTGCACAGACTCCATAGCTATTAACAAAATTAAAATCCATTATAGGTTTCCAATAGCTAGGATTGAAGACCTAATGGATTGCCTAGGAGGGGATAAATATTACACCAAGATAGACCTTAAAAGTGGCTATCACCAAATTAGGATAAAGGAGGGAGATGAGTAGAAAATGGCCTTCAAAACCACAAAAGGACTCTATGAATGGCTATTCATGCCATTTGGCCTCTTGAATGCTCTAAGCACATTCATGAGGCTCATGAATGAGGTGTTGAAAGACTTCACAGGTAAGTTTTTAGTAGTCTATTTGGATGATATCCTAATTTTTAGTATGACTAAAGATGAACACCTAAAGCATATCATGGTGTGTTAGCTAAGTTGAAAGAGGAACACCTAACCATCAATCTAGATAAGTGTGACTTCATGAAGTAGGAACTAGTCTATTTGTGCTTTGTTTTGTCTCAAGGAGATTTGAAGATGGATGAATCCAAGGTTGCAGTCATACTAAGTTGGCCAAATCCCAAGAATGCAAGTGAGGTAAGGATTTTCCATGGTCTAGCACAATACTATAGGAATTTTATTTGCAATTTTAGTGGGATATGTGTTCCCATGTTAGATACCATAAAAGGTGGAACTAAAACCAAATTTGAGTGGACACAAGCAGCTAATAAGGGATTTGAGACATTGAAGAAGGAAGTAGCCACCAAGCCCATCCTAAGATTGCCTACTTTTGATGAACTCTTCACCATAGAGTGTGATGCTAGTAACATAGTAGTAGGAGGGGTTTTAAGCCAAAGAAATAGGCCAGTGGCTTTCTTTAGTGAGAAACTAAATGTAGCAAAGCAAAAGTATTCTTCTTATGATTTGGAATTATATGCCCTTGTTCAGTCCCTTAGGAAATGGAGGCATTATTTGCTGCCCAAGGAATTTGTAGTGTTCACTGACAACCAAGATTTGTGTTTCCTTAACTCTCAAGACAATTTGAGCCATAGGAATGTTAAATGGGTGGATTAATTTCAATCATACACCTTCACCATAAAGCACAAAAAAGGACAATTGGACAAAGTAGCAGATGCTTTGAGTAGAAGACTACTCACTGTCTAGGAGGTACAACTAAAAAGCATAAGAGTGGATAACTTCAAGGATCTATATCATACATATGAGGATTTTTTAGAGGTATATAAGGTGTTTCAAGGTCACCTTAATCACTTTCATAGTGAATTTGCAGAGTTTACATTGCAGAATGGAAGTTTGAGTGACCATTTTGGCTTAAACAAGACCTTGGAATTAATCCAAAGGTTCTACAACTGGCCTAAAATGTAGAGAGATGTCAAATATTATGTGGATAAATGCATCATCTTCCAAAGAGAAAAGGGGTCATATACAAATGCAGGACTTTACCAGCCTCTCCCTATACCAACCAGGCCATGGGAATGTGTAAGTATGGATTTTGTATTTGGTTTGCCTAGAACAAAGAGTGGATTTGATAGCATCTATGTGGTAGTAGATAGATTTAGTAAGATGATTCATTTTATCCCATGAAAATTCACTCATGATGCAAGTCACATTACTTATTTTCTTTTCAAAGAAGTTGTGAGGATTCATGGCTTGCCAAGTAGTATTGTTTCTGACAGGGATGCCAAATTTATGGGACATTTTTGGAGGTCCTTATGGAAACGGTTGGGTACAAACCTAGCATTTAGTTCAGCTTCCCACCCTTAGAATAATGGCCAAACTGAGGTGGTCAATATAACACTTGATAATTTATTGAGGTGTCTAACCAAGGAGTATGGGTTGACTTGGGATTTGGTCATCCTTCAAGCAGAATTTGCATATAATGATAGTATCAACAGGACTACTGGAAAGAGTCCCTTTGAGATTATTTATGGGATACACCCAAGGGATGTATGTGAGCTGAGAACCTTAGGAAATCAAGTCCCTAATAGTGGTTATGCTGAAGATTTCAGCCAGTCTATGAAGGAGGTGCATGAGCAAGTCAATCAAGTCCTCATTGAGAACACAAAGAAGATGAAGGCCATAGTTGATTTGAAGAGGAGAGATGTATAGTTTGGTGTGGGGGACTTAGTTATCATTCACCTCAATAAAGCCAAATTGCAAAAAGGAGTTCCCACTAAGCTTCAAATGAGGAGGATTGGTCTGTGTCCTGTACTGGCCAAGTATGGGCATGAAAATGCCTACAAAGTTGAGCTTCCTGATGACTTGGCCATTTCTCCCATTTTCAATGTAGAAGACTTGGTTAAGTATAGGGGGGCCCTTACTGAGATTGATCAGAATGTGGAGGAGGCTAAAGAAGAAGCCCAAGAAGCAACCTTGCCTCCTAAGCCCAAACTTCAGGCATAGAAGATCCTAGACTCCCAGATCCAATCAAAGACCAGACAAGGCACCTATAAGGAAAACCTAATCAAGTTGAAGGATAAGCTAGCATCAAATGCCACATGGATTCCTAACCAGTTCAAGCTTAAAGGGTTGGATCTCCAACTCCTGTCCCTAGAGGTGACATGACATTTTAGGTGGATAGCATAGTGTAGGAGCACCTAGTCAGCATAGGGCCCTCACCATTTGAAATTTTTTTATAACATGCTCTTAGTGAGCCTTGTAAATGGAATAAGGGTCTAATGACCATTGTGTGGTTGGCAATATAGGTTAGAGGTTCTTAAGGTTCCTTTTAATAGGTTTTTAGTATATATGGTTTCATTGTGAGATGACATCATCATGATTCATCAAGGGGTTAGCTGATTTCATTAGAGTCCTTTGGATTGATTCGAGACATATTACACCTAATAATCATCTAGGTGCAAGGCATTGGCCTAAAATAGCCCACAATAGCTCATTTGTGGAAAAGTTGCAGAAGTTGCACTTTGCAACTTTGCAACTTTGAAATGTTGCTCAACAACATTTTGTAACTACCTCCTATAGTGGTGGATTTGGACTTTGGGATTGACACGAGGCCTAATAATGCAACTTAATACTTTAGAGGTAGGATATAAATCTAGGAAACCCTAATATTGTCATTAGATCATCATACTGTACAGACAAAGTTCTGAAGGAAAGAGTTTTGTGTGTGTAGAATCATAACAGAGGAGTAATGGAAGCAAGATTGTATTGATTTGATTACTATAATCACTTGGAATTATATTATAGGATCTATATAGTATTTTGGATTTACTAGTTTAGGTGTGTGTGCATTTTCTTTTAAGTGTTTGTAATTATTTGTGTTTTGTGTGCTCACTGTCCTAAACCAGGTAGTTGGGATTGTTAAGCATGTAACTCACTATCACATCATAGAAATAGTATGAAATCTTGGGGATAGTGAGTGTACATTATGTACTTCTCATGTGTAGGAGGAAGGGCCCTCAAGTGTAGAGGAACTATTTATAAACTCTTTCCCTAGGCAAGCCAGAGGCTGCCCGACTAGGAAAGAGTGAACTTACAAAACTTCTAGAATACAAGGTTGTGAAGCTAAACCTAACTTGAAGCATGGACATGGTGGATAGGTGTGTTAAGGCTCCTTGGTGTGTAGGAGGATTTCTGACCAATCCAACAAGCCACTAGATCAAATCAAGAAGTCAGGTAGGCTTCAAAGAGACCCAAAACCCTTGAAAAACCCTCAGTCAAAATTAGGGCATTGTACAACTGTTTGGAGGCCTAAGACCCTAAAAATCCTTGAGCCCTAGGAAAATTAATGGAAGTCCTAGAAGGAAGCTAGAGATTTTTAATGGAGGTTTCCTGAGAAATTCCCTATTTTCTCAAAATAGGAGGGCTAATTGGGGCTCTTTCCTTGTAGCCCTATTTCAGTGTTGAATCTTGAAATCAGTAGGATTAGAGAAGAGGGTTGATTTAACTATTGGAATGAGTAGAGTGGAAGGTATTACAACACCTCAACAACCTTGCAAGAGCCTTGAAAATATTTGTAAGGCTAGGTCTTAGAAAAGACCAAGAAGGCTAGAGAGCTTCTAGTCAAGAGTGAGCACCTAGGAGTTGAATGAGATGGAAACCTTGAGAAGTTAGAGGATTAGGGCTTGGATTAGGGGATCATAAGTAGATAGATAATCCTATAGGTATAGTAGGTGATCTTGGAAGACACCAAGAGTCTCAAGGGAAGACTAAGTGGTATGAACTAGTGATTACTTCATCCCTCCTCCCTAACACATAGATAGAGATACTTGTGTTAGTGTATTGACTAGTTTGGAGGAGATCACTGCTAGATTGAGATCTCACTCCTCCTTCACACCTCAAGTAGTTGATACTATTTTTCAAGAGTTGAGAGCCAAGGTCTTGGGTGATGTTTCCTTAGAGACAGTTCAGAGCCGTGTCCCCAAGGATATCATCAAAAGAGAGGTTTTCCCATATTATGAGGGGAATGCCAAGGTGAGGTCATATCAGGTCACACAGTGTGTGATTCCTCAGATCACATGCATGATATACCCTTAGTTTCTTGCAGCACATAGTTTTTATCCTAATAACGACCAGATTCCTCTATATTTTGTACAATAGTTTTACATTGAGTTCCGTTTGGGACTTAGGTCAACTATTTAGATCTTCCTACATATTATGGTCAGGAGCATGAGAGGGTTGCAAACCATGATCAGTATCCTAGGCCTGATCATGTTGTACAACCTCATAGATAGCCAATTGGGCAAATGACTCCTGCAGTGGCACCGACAATGGTTGCTACTATAGATAGAGTGATAATTGCTTCTCAGAGGGGAGTAGTTGATAGGATAGGATAGGTTTCTTCTGAAACCACCTCTATCACTTCAAATTCACTGGTCAGATACATTTTGACTAGACCAAGTAGAGCCAGATCATTTTTTGTGGCTTCATCTAGGACTGCTAGAGGTGTTAGTGATGAGGCATATAGAGCTACAGGTCTTCCTGCACCTAGAGAGATACGAGCACTTTCAGGTTATCATAGTCATTTAGATGTGGCACTTTACTTTTTGGAGGATCTCCTGTAGTCCTATTGTTATATTGCTGACATGTAGAGGATCCCAATACATTCATTCAGGGATGTCATCAGACTTCCACGGGGTGAGGCACAACATAGTTTAGAGTGCTCTGCACCATCTGGTTAGGCACAACATAGTACAGAGCACTTTGCACCCATAGATCAATCTATAGTTGTAGAGCCAGGTATCCAAGTTGGAGATGTACACATCACCATTGAGGGCCTAGACACATTTGATGAGCAGTTGTGTGGGTTGGGTTAGGTGGATGTTGGCACTGATGTTAGATCATTTATGGATATGTTATTGCATCCCAATTATTTAGGTTCTACATCACTCCCCTCCCAGCTAGTGTCACCCCTAAACTCATCATTACTAGAGAGGTTTAGGATTGAAGGTGGTGTAGGTGATCAGTTTCAGTTGATGATATGATGGTGTAGTGCGCTGATGATCCTCCTGCTCCTGAGACCTAGGTATATAAAGTTTTATTTTCTCTTTTCTTGGGAGTTTTAGTGAACAATTAATTATAGATGTGTGTATTGAATTTTATTCAATGTATAATATTTTGCAAGCACAGTTAGCAGAGCACATTACCTCTAGTGTAGGCTCAGAGCATCTTCATATGAGAGATCCAATAAATGTGACACCTACTAGTCAGGTAAGTTTTAGATATATGTAGGTTTAAGCATGCATGTGTACACCTGTACACATGTATTTATATATTTCAAGTACTTTACATAATATATACTAAGCACATGTATCTAACTAACTGTTGTACTAAATTTGTAGGGGTCAGTTGTTTGTTCATAGCCAGAGGATCCTCTTCATAGGAGAGATTCAACAGATGCAATGCCTAGTAGTGGTCAGGTAAGTTTTAAAAATATGTAAGTTTAAACATGCATTTATAATATATTTTAAGTATTTTACATTATTATTATATAGATGCATTTATATTCGTAGGGATCAGTTGCTACCTCACAACCAAAGGATGCTCATGGCAGTCGGTCAAAGGGTCACTCTATTCACATGCGCCTAGATGACTCCCTAGTTTAGGACATGTTGCATAGATCTTTGATTTCAGACTGATTATATATGTCATTATTATATGTTTGATATTTTCAGTTTATGATTCAAGACATATATTTATATGCTATCTAGACCTCTAGACATAGATGATTTTTTATTTGATATATATAGATTTATGATGGTTTCATTTGATTAGATGATATGATTTGATTAGATAATTTCATTTGATTAGATGATATGATTTGACTAGATGACAATATGTTTTGATTAGATGGTTTCATTTGATAAGATTAGATGGTTTCATTTGATTAGATGGTATGATTTGATTAGATGATTTCATTTGATTAGATGATATATGATTTGATTAGATGGTTTTATTTGATTAGATGATATGATTACATTATATGGTTTGATTAGATGGTTTCATTTGATTAGATTAGATTATTTCATTTGATTATATTAGATTGTTTCATTTGATTAGATAGTATGATTTGATTAGATGATTTCATTAGATGGTTTTAGTTGATTAGAGTTTATTAATATCATAAAAAATAACTAGTTAATACATGTAACTAATGGACAATAACTATTCTAACTCACTTTAGAACTAACACATGTCATAAGTAATCTAACTAATTTCATCATTTTTTAGTGTCTTAAGGGGATCTTTAACTAATAAGCAAGCTTAAGGGAGGTCTTAAGGGGAGGTCTTAAGGGTATCTAGAATTAATATCATAAAAAATAATTAGTTTTAATACATGTCAGTAATGGACAATAACTATTCTAACTCATTCTAGAACTAACACATGTCATAAGTAATCTAACTAATTTCATTATTTTTTAGTGTCTTAAGGGGATCTTTAACTAATAAGCAATCTTAAAGGGAGGTCTTAAGGGGATATAGAATTAATATCATAAAAAATAACTAGTTTTAATACATGTAACTAATGGACAATAACTATTCTAACTCATTCTAGAACTAACACATGTCATAAGTAATCTAACTAATGGACATGTTAATACATGTAATCAAAGCATACATAAAATCTTTAACTAATATGCAATCTATAAAAATCATTGAATAATCAAAGTATACATATAAAACCATACATGTATACAAACATATATATATAAAAGCATACATAAAATTTTATATATTAAAACTATTGAACCATCAAATAGGTCCATCATATATCAAAAAATTATAGTCCATCGTATGTTTAAATATATAAAAAAAGTATACAGTCAATTTAATCCAGAGATATTAAGTAGGTCCTAACACATGAAATAGGTATACATATTATAATTTTTAGACCAAATCAATTGGTTTAGACCTTTCATGGAGAACATGTAATATTCTCTCATGATCCTCACTATCTAGTCTCCACTTACGACGTCCACATTGAGATTTAACTAGATGGAGACAAATGAATGTGGCAACTACTAGGTGACTATATTGAAACACCTTATTGTCTAGTTGGTAATTAACAAAGTGAATACCATGTTGAATTTCTTTGATTTTCTTGAAATACGTTCCCTCTAAAACAACTGAACCTGCAGGTCACAAATTTTAACAATATAAATTTAAACAAACTAAATTTGAAATTTGTTAAAAGGTCAAAATTTAAAATTTACAAATTGAGTTCAATATATTGATGTAAATCATGTACAAACCTATGGGGAACAACATTCCATCACTTTCTTCAGGTTCAAGTAACTTCATCCTCTCTGTAGTACAACGTAGTAAATAATAACCAACTCCTACATTTCCATGCTTAATAATCACTGCAAAGACATCTCCTACATAGTAAATCTATATATACATGTGTGAGATCTTAAAATTTACTTAGTTCAATCTATAGATCTATCTATCTATCTATACATGCATCTCAATGGACCATATAATGTGAAATATATATACTTACCAATTTTGACCAATCCTGAGATATGATCGTAATTAGTAGAAATCAAAGGGACATCATCAAAGTTTTCATCTTCATCTCTATCAAATGTATTAGTAACAACTAGTGGCACTAGATTCCATGCACCTACATATCCATGGTCTTGATTGATGCATTCCTCATAATTGTCAGTAATGCAGTGACAACAAAAGCATGAGTAGTCCCTAGTGTTCAACGTGCAATTATGGCAATTCGTACTCATAATTGAATGCAAAGATCGCATATTTTCTATCTTAATGCAACCATGCATAATTTTTCTATCCACACCTGAACAAATGCATATATAATTCATTCTATAAATATGATTTGAATAAAGAATACATAAAAAAATTTAAACACTTTCAAATTATTTTAAAATGTGCATACCTTTTATCTCCCAAAATTTTCTATGTGGCACTACTTGAGTCAATCCTGATGACATGTCATTCTCATTTGGTGTGAAATGTGTCTTGCACCATTCAACCACATCATGTGCATTTTTTATATGAACTCCCTTATAATTCATTTGATACTTTCATATAGCACATTTGATGCAAGCTCCAGCACCATCATGTTCACCTTTTCCATGTCCACTATCAAAGAAACTCCAGACACGTGGTATGTTTTCATTATGATGATAACTACATAGTGCATATAATGGTCTCGATGATTTGAATTGTGCAGCACATCCATTTGACAAAACATAATGTTTATCAATTTCTATACCTCTTTCTTTTAAATTTGCAAAAAACATCTTGAAGTAGTGTTCTACATAATGAATGTCATGCTCTCTATCATCACTTCTATAAAAATGATATTCCTTCTTGATGACCCATGCTTCAAATGTGCTCTGAATACCATCCAAATCTAATTGTTCGTGTCGATAACACACATGTACCATAATAGAAATTTTCTCTGAAAAATAGTAATTTGATTGAATTGGCTTTTGATAAACAAAAGAATAATTTTTTTGTGAAATCAACAACTAATACATTAGTTTCGAGTGGGAAATTGTCTCTCAGTGTTTGGAATTGTTGTGCTTGCCACTTTGCAAAAAAAACATGATGAATGTAGGGTTAAATCAATTTTTTAAATTTTTCCATAAATACTCCAACATTTATCTCCTCTTCCACATATTCTAACCTTTTGGATTCTTTCCCAAATTTTTATTTATTCTTTACATATTTGTAACTCTTGCAATTTACCATCTTTGTTACATCAATATTTTTATTTTTCAAAGGAAAAAGAGACAAATCAACAAATGTTTGACATATTCCTTTTATGCAATTTATTTTTCTAGCTACATCATCTCTTTTGTCACATAAAATGGATGAGATGAACTCACTTCATCTAGTAGGAGGAGCATTTTCAAAACCATAAGTGTCTTCTACAAACTTTCAAAAAACTTGATAGTGGAGATCAAATTCAATATGATAATGATAACAACAAGTTTCAAACACTTTGTTTGTCCTGATATAATATGGATTCAATCTTTTAAATAATGTTTGCCCAATCTTTAAATTAGGATTTGAACTACAAAATGACACATACATTTCATGTTGTGTTGTTTCCAACCAATGTTTCATATGATATTCATATTGATTAGCTGAAATTCTATGTCTGATAACATCTCTACTATTTGATGAAGGACATGTATTATCATTCCAAAATAATGTGACCAAATTCTTGATTCCTTCATCAATCCTATCAGAATGAGGATCTCTACACATGATTGCCTAATTGCCTTCCAAGGTGCTATCATCCAAAAGTATTCTACTATTAACATATCGTGATATTATTTTCCTATTAAAACCAAACTGAGATGAGACTGAAGATATCTATCTTTTTCATAGCATAGTGTTACCTACAATGGATGTCAACATAACTTTTCTTGTAATGGTCTTATCTTTAGTTCAAGATCACTTCCCTACCTAGTTCAAACCTTTCCTAAGATTTTCAATCATATCAGTTTGCATGTCAACAACTTTTCTCTTCTTTGATGTTGTGTCTATACCCAATAATTTTAATGCCCCTTCCAACTTTATGTTTATAAGTACAACTGAAAGCAATTGGGCTTGTTCAAGTGTTTCAAAATTATCAAATTTAGCCAATATTTCTCTTGCTATCATATTCATTAATCTCTTCTTAGCAAGACTTAAGGGTTGACCATTAGCAAGTGATCTCAAATTCTCCACATCCATTGTAAGTAAATGATCTAAGTTTCTATAATTAATATTTCTCTTTACAATTTGAGCTAAATTTAAAAGTTCATCCATACCAGTAGGAGCATGTGATCTTGACCCTTCTCCAAAATCAATTTCTTGAGCTTCCGTAGGGAGTGATCCTAACCCTTCTTCAATGTGCAATTCTTCAACTTGACTTGACCCTCCTACTTCAACTTGTCTTTCACCTTCTTTACTTTTATGATAATATGTCAATGCAGATTCATGATTTCTTTGTTCAGTACTAGGCGACCTTTTTCTAGTAGATTTTCTTTGTCTTCCTTTCTTGTTCCCCATTTCTTCTCTCCAAAAAATGTCTTCCACAAGATCGCCAATAAAAATTCTCTTCAAAAAATACTTTGATCTAATATTTCTCCTCTCCAAAATTATGCCTTTGAAAAAATAGAAATAACAATCCTCCAAAAAATGTCTTTGTAAAAATTGATCAATAATAGAAAAAACAATAGAAAAAGTGAATTAATTTATTGCAATTCAGTATAAAATAGAAGCAAAATGTTTTAGTTTTATACCATTCTAAATTTTTTACAAAACAAAATCATCACTAACCGATTGACTTCGCTCAAAGTACCTTGGGGAAAATTCTGATGGGGTGTTTCTTCACCAGATTTTTCACTTGGGGGTCTTCGTACGAAGCCCCTCAAGTGTCTTTACATGAAGGGGGTCTTCGCACGAAGACCCCTAAATGGAAATTTTTCCCTCAGAAAAAAGAACTACAAAAAAAATATCTTTCCAGGCTTGGGACAAGGACCAAACAAGAGGTTTTTTCAAACATACGATGTCAAATGATGCAATTCAAAACAAGCTTTCTAATGAATATAATTTTAATACATATTGAGCTAATTATCACTTTTAAATATTACTTTAACTAAACATAGGTTCTTTGGTCATTCAACAACCTATCTCTTCAAGACTTCGGGAAAAATAGTAAATTACAAAAAAAAATTATGAAAAATATGTAGGAAAAGCATATTTGTGTTACCTTTCTATGAAAAAAAGAAAAAATGAATTTCGATATACAGAGATCAAGTTAGAGTGATCCAAGTGACCTTATGTCTAAATTACAGTTATTGTCACTTTAAAACTTAATAAACTATGAAATATTGACCCAAAATGAATAAAATGAATTGCATCCTTTAGATATTGAAGTTACAAATATAATCTCAAAAGAATTACATCATTATGATATTTTAAAAAAAAGTTATGTTGATCCAAGTGACAATAACTCCTTAAAAACACAATTTTTTCACACAAACCACTTTTTGAAGGAGAAGGAAAAATGAGTTTTAATTTTTTTTTTAAAATATATTTAGAAACTAGAAAGAAATTTCTAAAAAACTCTTGTTTACATTATCTTTAAATTCCTAATAGTTTTGCGGCAATAGGTGTTTGAAAGTGAAGTTTTTTCTTAGAATGTTGATCTCCATGTCAAATTTGGCCAAAAAGTGGAACACACTATTGTGGGACCACCCTTCCTTGAGATTATAATTTCAAAAGACATGGTTAGTTCTATGTTTACACTTTTGTATTCACATATGCTTCATCATGCGTAGGGTCGAGCGACCTAAATCCTTCTTGCGGGACTATATTGGTTAAAGTACTTGTAGGGCTATAAACCTCAATCTCACAAGTCAAGACTATAGGGGATGATCATGAATGGATGCATTGACTAAATCTTTTAGAGTAGTGGCCACCTAGTTCACCTTTGAAAGGTTGATAATCTATGTACAAGGAGAATATAAATCTCCCCAAGACACTCACCATATCGAGCCCCCATCAACATTAACACTTTGATAATACAACATAGAGACTAGAGCCATTGCATGCTTGGTGATGATTGTATTCTGAGGAGTTGTTGGGTGTGTTCCTAAGTCAGTGAGCAAAGATTTTCAATCTCAGCCAATCTCCTTCTAGGGATAAAAAGTGTGCTTGTTACTTTCCATTACAAAACAAACCCATCCACTTGAATCTTGCAAGGTTGCTTTGTCCTTTGAAGGACTATTTTCGATAAATGTGCTTGTAATCCAAATGTTTGATGTATGCATGAAATCGGTTCTTGCCAAGAACATCATTTGATCCTTCAAGATTTTTTTTATCACAATCTATATCATTTTTTTCTTATTTTAAGTCATGATTGATGGTGTGAAACATAAAAAGGTAAAACTTCCAGCTTCCCAAGTCTACAAAGAAAAGAAGATCGCTGATAGAAAGGCTAGATTCCACAAATCTTATTCAAAATATATCCAAAAGACTCTTGAAGCCAATGAGAAGTTTGATAAAATCAACTATAACAATCAGGTTGCCAATTTTGTTTCCAAGAACAAAGTGAACATGGCCTTTGTCACTTGGGAATCCTATGATTAAGTACCCTTGACCTTCGATCTTCTTCAAATCACTCATCATTTCCTCATCTTTAATCACCTCTTCCTTCATCCACATTTTAAAAACATTAGGAGCATTAATCAAAACCTTGGACTTTAAATCAAAATCAAATCAATCAATCTTTGACACCTTATTTTAGCAATATGGTGAAAGAATCAATCCAATAGTGTCTCATAGACCTTTAATCAACACAAACACTAATCCATTTCTACTTTGAGAACTAAGTCTTTCTCTAGTATAATTTTTTCAATCCAATCCTATTTTGCTTGGGGTTCATCAGTCTATCACCCAAATAAGAGAAGATTTTAAATAAAATATAATTCTTTGTTTGCACAATCACTAGATCTTTTTTCTCCTAGATTTGTTCCAAACCTTTAAATAAAATCAATCTGTAAGGCTTAGTTTATCTTTAATCCCAAATCAAATCCAATCAAACCCAAATCAAATCCAATCAATCCTCGAGACTTAGTCCTCTTAATCCAATACAAATCATAGTCCAAGTTTCTCCTAATTCATCAATTCATTTTCTCTTCTCATCATCTTCCATTAATCTTTCAACATTCTTCAATCCAACCGAAGGTCACTCGTACATGGTACTTACCCGATCTCAAGCCAAGATAAGATAAGAATCTCTCACCATGGATAATGATCAAGAAACCATTTACCAAGAAGACTTCAATGAGGATGAATAACCACATATGGAATCTGACATGATCATACCTGAAAGTGTCAATGCAAATCTAAGGGCTAAAGAGTTCTTCGATGACCCTAACAATTTGAGCCTAGTGGAAGATTTAATCCAAGCCAACATTTCCAATATCTTCCTAAACCTTATTCAAATAGGTGTCACTCTGCCTAAATTTTTTTATGAAACCTTTCTTGAGAATAATTTGATTTGAACTAACAAAGGCACGGTCATTCCTGTTATGTATTCAACATCTAATAACATGAATTAACTTTCCTAGGATACACTTGAAAAAATTTGGCAGCATCTAAGCAGACCCAACTCCAATGATAATAACAATGTCAACAGAGTAAACAATAATGACTTAAATGGAGTTCAAGGAACTAAACATCAATGAGGGTGATCAAGATGGCACTTTGCTTCAATCTTCTCAAAGCCTAATGTAGTCTTGAAGAATCATAATTCTTCACATACGAATAACACCAACCACAATAGACACAACATGAATCCCCCACATCTTGGAGGACATAACACATCATTTGGAGGAGGAACAAATCAAGGCCATAGATTCATCAACAATAATCCTCCTAAATTGGTGCAACAAATCAATGAGCTTAAGATAATGATGACAACTATGCAAAAAGGTGAGAAGAAGGAATTCTCTTTTGCATGGATATTTCCTTATCCATTTGATAAATCAATCAGTGTTCAACCATTCCCCACAAATTTTGAGATTCCTAAATTTGATAAATACAAGGGAGAATCATGCCCTCTACAACATGTCAAGGAATTCTTTGTAGCATCTCAAGAAGTTGCCCACAATGATAATTTACTTCAAAGACTCTTCACTGGGAGTCTTGGTGGACCTACACTTGAGTGGCTACTAAATCTCACTCATGGTTCTGTATCAAATTTCAATGATCTTGCTAACAATTTTTTTGCACAATACTCTTACAACATCAAACATCAAACGTCACTTAGTGACCTATGCAACATAGAGCAAAGAAATGGAGAAACCTTTGCTAGCTTTCTTCAATCATAGCAACATCTTGCAAACCGAATGCCTTAGAAAATTATAGATTCACATCTCATTGATATTTTCACGAAGAATATAGTTACATAAATAAAATTCCAAATGAAAATGGCGACCCCAAACTCATTTGAGGTCCTCATTAAAAGAGAGAATATATTGAAGATGGACTTTTGATGAAATGATCCATTAAACATTATCCCTCTAACTCACTAACAACACTAATGATAAACCTAAATTCTTGTCCAAGAAAAAGGGTGTTGTTAATGATGGAGTGACTATTATCTCTATTTGAGCATTAATGGATTGTCATTAGTATCAATTTATTCAGTCGGTAAAGGTTAGAATAAGGAGACAACAAGACAATCGATCAAGCATACAAAGCCTTCAAACCAAGCAAAGTCGGGGAAGAACTTCAAGATCATAGAATATAGGTTTGATCGAGCACACTTACTGAGCGTCAAACATTTACTAAGTACTGAGCTAGTGATCATCGAGCATCAGTAATTAATTGAATGGTGAATGTAGTGATTACCGAGTAAAGCAGGAAACAACGTAGTAATTAGGAATGGAACATAAATATATGAAAATGATTTACACCCATCAGTAAATGGTTTACCATGATCGAGACATATTTAATATGGATGTAATCATTAATTTTTGTGATGATTCCTATGTAATGTTAGATATAGGTTATTTTTGTATGCAGTTGATCTTAGGTTTTCTAAGATGATGTAAATCCTAATTAGGTCAAGTTAGTTTGATATATAATTGTAAAGATTTCATTATGATCATGTATCATGAAAAAGTAGCTGTACTAAGGACATTAGGAGAGCAAATTAAGGGTTTATGATAGAAGGTTTATGATAGAGGCAATTAGTATTTTAGGACACATACAAGGCTACCGAGAAGAACAAAAGAGAATATACATCACATTGAGGTGATATTTATTTGATACTTCACATATCTGAATAAAAAAAAAATAAGTTTTTATTTACAGATACTTTACTGTTATCAATTTAACCATTGCAACATATCAAAATATCTTAACAAAGTGAACTTAACAGTTCTCGTTTAAATATCTTAACCGAGTACACACATACTTTGTGTTGTTAAAATCCTCTAACCAAGAAGATCTAGTTGATCTTTTTGTTACTCCTAACAGGGTAAGATCATCAGAAGTGATCACAATTGTAAGCCTTAACCAACATACTTTATTGCTACAGTAGTGAAGATTTGTGGGTGTCATCCCCACCATAGTTTTTGTTAGCAATAGTCCCAAGAGATAATAGAGAGGGGGGTGGGGTGAATCAGTTATCTACAAGTTTCAATTCTTTATCTAATTAAGTGCACTTAAACTTTAAGCATAAACACAATGAAAAAACACTTGAACACAACACCAATATTTTGGTTACGGAGAAACCCAAATAGGTAAAAACCCCAGTGGGAATTGACACCCACTAATAAACTGTACTAGTGTATAATGATCCTTGTTAGAAGATCTTACAACCCTGTTAGGATTTTATCTTTACAATGAAATAAGTACAGTGACCTGGTCAAAGGTCAGACCCTGTTAGGAGTCTTTTATGATTGACCCTGTTAGGGGTGAGGACGCACTGTCTGATAGCTACTGCTCAAAGGGGTGAAGGTTGCAACGTTATGAATAACAAATACACACTATATTTGGATCTTGGTGAACTACGAGGTAGACCTATTATCTTTATCAGCTCCAATGAATAGCACACTTTATCTTCTCTATCACATAGACCTCTTCTTGATGAAACAATACTTCACACTCTCTTCTCTACTCTAATCTTTTATCTCCATGTCATACTTCTGGTGATCACAAATGACCAACTATAAGTATCTTTCCTCTAAATGATATAATCAAGTTATCCTATTAGAACCACCTTGAAATCATATTAGATAAACAATAACACTCTCCAATAACATCTATGTCATCTCTACCAAGCACACAACAAAACTTGGGACCTGTCCATATTAATAAGTGTAGATGCACGCTACATACTGTCAGCTCTACCAAATTAACTGATAATTTCTCCTCAAGATGAATTACATCATGTGCTCTTAACCAAACCTTCTTGACTCTTCTCTAATCACTAATCCAAGAATGCATACCGAAATGATAGGCACAACTCCTATACCAATATTATCTATGTCATCTCTTCTAGATAAACACAGGTTACTATAACTGGTGAATAGAGACTACATAACTTCACTTCTACTACACATCAAACTCTGTGTCCATGAATGGAGAAACACTAACATATCTCCATCACATATCCAAAGGCACAAGGCTCCATGATAACTGTACAGACAATCACTCACAGAACACTACCTGTAACTTTGTCAGGAACACTGTTGACACAAGCTACTACATAACTGTCTATACTAACAATTAACCTCTACATCCATGATATCATGTTGATAACATTTCCATTCTATATATACTCAAATCTTACTACATAAGTCTTCCATGCATGCTACTTACCATATGTTGTCATCAATGATAAACATATAGTCAGCACTACCATGCTAGCAAATCTCCAACAATCTCCCCCTTTGGCATTGATGGAAACATATGAAATGAAAAAAACCACCAATCCAAATGACCAATTAGTTTATAACATTCTTCATTTCCTCATCAAAACTCCCCCAAGCATGAATCCTCCATCTACTACAATATTCTTCAATATTCTCCATTTCCTCAACCGAACTGCTTCCATGACTAAATACTACTATATCTTGCTGCTACATATTATTCCTTCTTAATTTTGTATGTACTCCCCCTTTACTACTATTTTTCATGACTATATACTACTCCCCCTTTGACATCAATGGCAAAGGGTGCCAAACATTTAAGCACCAGTACTACTCCTGATGTAGAGTAGTCAACCATCCATCAATCACTGAGGACTGATGCTCTTTCCTCTTTCTCTAAGAAGAATCAGGGAAGGGAATTACTCCCAACTTCTCCCTGAGATACTCAAAAGTATCCTTTGATAAAGGCTTTGTGAATATGTTTGCTAACTGATCTTTAGTACTCACAAAATCCAACTTGACTTCTTTTTCTGCTACTTTCTCTCTTAGGAAGTGATACTTAATCTCTATGTGCTTTGTCTTTGCATGCATCACATGATTCTTTGACATGTTAATGGTGCTAGTGTTATTATAATGAATAACAATAGGATAATCAATTTGAATTCCAAAATATTTTATCATCTATTTGATCCAAACAATTGTATAATAATTCAAGGTTCCTGCAACATACTCTGCTTTTGTTGTTGACTAAGGAATACAATTCTACTTCTTGCTTATCCAAGTGACTAGTCTATCACCAAGAAATACTGCTTCTCTTGATGTACTCTTTCTATCATCCATGCATCCTACCCAATCTGCATCTATATATACATGAAGCTCAACATTCTCTAAATTAGGATACCATAGACCATGATCTATAGTGCCTTGTAGATATCTAAATATTCTCTTTACTGCCATGAGGTGACTTTGTTTAGGCTCTTTTGCAAATCTTCCAACTATGCCAACTTCATTAAAAATATCAGGTCTAGTTTGAGTAAGATATATGAGTTTACCAATCATAGACTTGTATAATGTTATATCTACTACTGGAGAATCATCTTCTTTTGTAAGTTTGCATCTTGTTATCATAGGTGTACCCATTGGATTGCAATCATCCATCTTGAACTTCTTCAATATTTCTTTCACATACTTAGACTAATTAATGAAAATACATTTCTCTGTCTACTGCACATTTAATCCCAAGAAGTATTTGATAGGTCCAATCATGCTCATTTCAAACTCGCTCTGCATCTCCTTAGCAAATTCCACACTAAGTTTGTCATTACCCCCAAAGATAATGTCATCAACAAATATAGCTACAAGTAGTAGACCTTCAGATGTCTCTTTGATAAATAGATTACAATCTATTGCTCCTTTCTTGAATCCAATTTTTGTTAGATATCTATATAGTCTCTCATACCAAGCCCTAGGGGCTTTCTTAAGTCTATAGAGGGCTTTCTTCAATCTGCATACCATATCAGGCTTGTCTGATAAGGTGAATCCTTTTGGCTGCTCAATGTATACCTCTTCCTTTAAATCTCCATTCAAGAATGCTAACTTAACATCCATCTAATAAACTTTGAATTTTTTGAATGTTGCATAAGCTAGAAACAACTTAATAGCTTCTAATCTGCTCACAGGTGCAAATGTGTCTGAATAATCAATACCTTCTCTTTGCGCATATCCCTTGCATACTAACCTTGCTTTATTCCTTACTACTGTACCATCTTCATTCATCTTGTTTCTGAATATCCACTTGGTTCCAATCACATTCTTATCACTAGGTCTTGGGACCAGTTCCCAAGTATCATTCTTAATAATCTAATCTAGTTCTTCTTTCATAGCATCGTGCCAATCTGAATCATTACATGCATCTTCAACACTTAAAGGTTCAATCTGAGATAGTAAACATACCACCTCATTACTTGCTAAACTCTTTGCTTTTGATCTTGTTGTGGCTTTGCTACTCTAATCTCCAATTATGTCATCTTTAGAGTGATATCTAGATGTAAACTTTGGAACTTTAGGTGATATTGTCTCATCTATCTTCTGAGTTTCTTCTTCACTTGTTTCAGGGTCATTGAATAATACATCAATACTATCAAACATCTCTTCGACAATTGTCTCACTAGTGGAAGGATTGGGTTATTCTTCAATCATAGGTGAATAATCATGATATCTTTCTTGAACCATAAACTTTTCATCAATCTTAACATGAGCACTTCTTCAATCTCAAATTAAAACATCTCTAAGCTTTTCTTTTAGTAGAGTAACCAAGGAAAATACCTTCATCTCTTCTTGCATCTAACTTGCCTATTTCTTCATCCCTCTTGATGTAGCACTTGCTTCCAAAGATTCTAAAGTATTTCACTGTGGGAACATTACCAAAGCATAGCTCATAAGGTGTCTTGTTTGCGCTAGGCCTCAATTGTATTCTATTGATGGTATAGACTGTTGTATTGACTGCATCTCTCCAATAGGTGTGTGCAACTTTTCCTTCAATCATGATAGTGCATGTTGTATCAAGGATGATCATATTCCTTCCCTCTGCAATCTCATTCTACTGAGGGGTTCTAGGTGCACTCAACTGTCTCTTTATGCCATGTTCTTTGCAATACTCATAGAATCTATCAGAGGTGAATTCACCTCCTCTATCCAATCTTAGACACTTTATCTTTAGTCCAGATTCATTCTCAACCTTAGCTTTGAATATTTTGAACTTCTCAAATGCTTCTAACTTATCTTTCAAGAATGAAACCCACATCATTCTAGAATAATCATCAACAAACAAAATGAAATACCTTTCATCATAGTATGATCTTGTTTGAGTTGGTCCACATAGGTCTATATGAATCAAGTCCAACTTATTTTCTATTGAATTATGCTTTCTTATGAATGAATTCCTCACATGATTTCCCATCACACATTCTCTATAAATAGTATCAACTAGTTTTGCTATGCTAGGTAGATCTCTTACTACCTTTACATTGCTTATCTTTACTATGTTATCAAAATTGATATGGCATAGTCATTTATGCCATAGCCAACTGTCATCTACTTTAGAAACAAAACAACTCGCTTCTAAATTGAGCTGAAAAACATTACCTTTAGTCTTTGAACCTGATTTAATCATTACACCATCATTTTTGTTAATGATGCACTTGTTGTCTTTGAACTCCAATCTATAACCTTTTTCAAGCAGTTGTCCAACACTAAGAAGGTTATATTGTAAACCATCTACATAAATAACATCATTAGTGTTGTTCTTTCCATCCAATATGATAGCTCCTCTACCAATGATAGGTTTGGGAGTGTTATCTCCAAATCTAACCATGCCTCCTTTGTATTTGTCCAGATGAACAAATCTATCTTTATCACCTATCATGTGATGTGATCAACCACTATCTATAATCCAATCTGTCCTTATGTCTTCTTGTGAAATCAATGCTAGCTCTTGTTCCTTTTTCTCATCTTCATGATCCATCTCATCATACATATTTTCCATAATAGCAATGAATCCAATTTCATCTTCAATTGAAGCATCATCAAAAACTCCATCACCAGCATAGTAACATTCTTTTGTATACTTAGGCTTGTAGTTAGTACTAAATTTCTTAACTCTTGTAGGACACTTAGATGCAAAGTGACCAATCTTGTTACGTGAGAAACATTTGAATGGTAATTGACCTTCATACTTTCCTTTTCCTTTTATTTCTTTCTTAGCAATCATAGCAATAATATCATCTATCTCTTTATCTTCATCTTCATCATTAAAATTACCAGAAGTGTTTAAAGATTTCTTACCATGGACTGATGCTTTGAAGGTTGTCTCACTTTTAGGCTCTGTCTTCAATCTTGAAATCTCAAAAGATGAAATTTTGTTGATCAAGGTCTCTCTCTTGAAATGTTTTGTAAGCTGCATGGTCTCATCAAGGATGTTGATCTTTTTTTCATACTCTATTGTAAGAGTAGTCATCAATTTATCCATAATGTCTTCCTCCGAGATCTCTCCACCATTTTTCCTGATTCCAGCAACTACTTCATTAATCCTTTGGTTGTAAGCTCTAATGTTTTCTTCAGGTAGCATCTCTAATGCATTGTATATTTTCTTCCATGTCTTTCTTTGTGCATTCTTTTCTTGTGTATCTCCTTCAAACATGTCTTCTAGGTGCTTCCATATCTTGTAGGTTGTGTCTACTTTCTTTAACTCTAAAAACTCACTATCAGATAAGGTGCTGATAAGGGCTTCATTGGCTATTGCATTCTAATGGAACAAATCCTTTTGCTTGCTAGTAGCATCATCCTTAGCAAGATCTTCTAGAGAGGGGATCTTAATTTCTTTGATAGCCACTTCAAAAACTTCAAAGGCAATGTACTACAAATGTGTCACCATCTTGTTCTTCCAATCAGGATAGTTCTCTCCATCAAACTTAGGATTGTCTTTTCTAAAGAATGCCACCTGATCAACCTCAAGCTATTAAAATTTCTCTCTGAGGCACTTAGCTCTAATACCAATTGTTAGGAATAGTCCCAAGAGATAACTAAGAGGGGGGGGGGGTGAATCAGTTATCTACAAGTTTCAATTCTTTATCCAATTAAGTGTACTTAAACTTTAAGCATAAACAAAATGAAAGAACACTTGAACACAACACCAATATTTTGGTTATGGGGAAACCCAAATAGGTAAAAACCCCGGTGGGAATTGACACCCACTAATAAACTGTACTAGTGTATAATGATCCTTGTTAGAAGATCTTACAACCCTGTTAGGAGTTGATCTTTACAATGCAATAAGTATAGTGACTTGGTCAAAGGTCAGACCCTATTAGGAGTCTTTTATGATTGACCCTATTAGGGGTGAGGATGCATTGTTCAAGAGCTCACTGCTCAAGGGGATGAAGGTCGCAACCTTCTGAATAACAAATACACACTATATCTGGATCTTGGTGAACTGCGAGGTAGACCTACTATCTTGATTAGTTCCAATGAATAGCACACTTTATCTTCTCTATCACATAGACCTCTTCTTGATGACACAATACTTCACACTCTCTACTCTGCTCTTATCTTTTATCTCCATGTCATACTTCTAGCAATCACAAATGACCGGCTATAAGTATCTTTCCTCTAAATGATATAATCAAGTCATCCTATTAGAACCACCTTGAAATAATATTAGATAAATAATAAAACTCTCCAATAACATCTATGTCGGCTCTACTAAGCATGCAACACAACCTCAGACCTGTCCATATTAATAAGTGTAGATGCATGCTACATACTGTTGGCTCTACCAAATTAATTAATACTTTCTCCTCAAGCTGAATTAAACCATATGCTCTTAACCAAACCTTCTTAACTCTTCTCTAATCACTAATCCAAGCATGCATACTGAAATGATAGGTGCAACTCCTATACCAATATAATCTCTGTCAGCTCTTCTAGATAAACACAAGAAACTGTAACTGGTGAATAGTGACTGCATAACTTCACTTCTACTACACATCAAACTCTATGTCCATGAATGGAGAAACACTAACATGTCTCCATCACATATCCAAAGGTGCAAGGCTCCATGATAACTTTACGGACAATCACTCACAGAACACTTCCCGTAACTCTGTCAGGAACACTACTGACACAAGCTGCTACATAACTATCTATAGTAACACTTAACCTTTGCATCCATAATATCATGTTGATAACATGTCCATGCTACATATACTCAAAGCTTACTACATAAGTCTTCCATGCATGCTACTTACCATAAGTTGTCATCAATGACAAACATATAGTTAGCACTGGCTTGCTGGAAAATCTCCAATAGTTTTTACCTTATTACAAGGGTTTCTACGTAACCAAAATATCTATGTCATGAGCATGAATTTTCATGTATGATTTATTGTTTTGTTCACATGCACTTTACATTTTTAGTTATATGAATGTATGTTTCAAAAAAAAAAATCAATCGGTTAATAGATATCTATTATTGCAAAGCTTAAGTGTTAAAAGTTTTTGTGGGCACTGATTCACCCCTCCCCTCTCAGTACTTATGTTTCCATAATCCCAACAATTGGTATCAGATTTAGATCTCTTGTTAAGGAAGTTTAACCACTTAAGAGAAAAGATCTAAGGATGGAAACATATAAGTTGGACAAGACTATTGAGAATCAAAGCATACAGATGCAAATCCTCATTGAACAATTCAAGCAAGCAAAAGATGAAATGAAGAAGTTATTGATTCAAAGGAAGGATATGACAATTCAGTATAGTGAAACTGATTATCATGAAGAAGAGATAGATGACTCATTTGAGACAGCTAGATCTAGATCTAGTAGTATATTTGATGTATATGAAGGAACAATATTTGATCTATCAAAAAAGAATCTACATGTTACTAAACAAGTCAAAGCTTTGCAGATCAGTCAAGAGACACAAATAGTTAGGATGATTGATGTCATGAAAAATGCTAGGAAAGAAGAACAAGAAAGAAACTTGGCTATTGAAGACAAGAGACAAATGACTGAGAAGATATAAGAAAAGGAATCTATGATACTAAGACTCACCGAGCATCACTTTGAAATCTCCAATCAGATGGTTGTCATAAGTCAGGAAGTCAACCAAGTAAATAGTGATCTTACAAGAAAACTAGAAGACATCAGTGAACTAAGAGAAGAAAATGAAAGATTGAAGAATGAGGTCAAAATGCAACAACAACATAATGAGATGATCAAGAAATTTGAAGACAGTACTAAGAAAATAGATGAATCTCTGATAAGTCAAAGAGGACTTGGAAACACTACTAGTTTAGGCTACACTGAGTAGGGAGAATCATCAAGACAAGCTAAAAAGAATAATGCCTACACTAACCAAAGGCCAAAGAAGCTATCATGTTATCATTGTAGAAAACTAGGTCACATGGCAAATGTTTGCAGAAGAAAAGAAAAAGGTATTCCTAAATCCACTCCCAAGTTTAATGGTTATTGTTATAAATGTAACAAGTATGGACATCAGGCACATGAGTGAAGATCTAAATTGAAGAAGACTACTAAGAAACCCTACATGGAGAAAATTTTTTGCATTTACAAGATGCATGGACACATTACACAAGAATGTAGGACAAAGATGAAGCAAGTCTGGACACTGAAAGAAGAGAGAAAAACATATCAACCAAGAAGGCAAGCTAATGCATATACTTGGGATTACAATACATGGTTTAATTACATAGCATGTGTCAAGTATGGACATATAGTAGAAAAATTCATGAGGAATAACTGGAGAGGAAGATCTTTTAATTGGACAAGCAATGGTATGGCATGTTTACACTATTATAAAGTTGGTCACTTAAGTAAGGATTACAGAGACAGAGCACCAGAGACACAAACAAATAAAAATGGAAATAAAATTGAGTAAATCATGAGGATAAGGAATCAAATGTGGAGAAAAGCATCATGTGATAATGTTGGATCAAGAAATGCAGTCGGTGACACCTCATCCATTGGATTGGGTGACATCTCCACCTCCACTTAAGTCATCAAAGGTATGTATGGAACTGAATTTCAAATCGATTATATCTAACAAATAGTTTTGTATATCTAGTGATTGCATACCAAATCTACATGAAACAAGATGCACTATGGTTTTATATATTTAGAACTGTAAATGTGTATAGTCGGTATAAGTGAGGTCGAGTATGTATTTGCTAGTCAATAACAATTGGCAAGGTTAACCAAGTGATATCTTAGTGTTAACCGAGCATATGATCTAGTTGAAGTATACACTAAGCGCAACTACATCTACCAAGTTGTGGTAGGTGAAGCATTAATTGTGAAAGTTTGAGAGGGAAAAATTTTTTTGGCTATAAATACACTGTGGACTTAATCATTTTTCACATTGTGAACATGAAGAACATAGTGATTTCAAGTGAGAATTGAGAAAAGAATTTCTAGAGTAGTTGAGCATAGATTTGAAAGGTTTTCAAGCAAGTTAGTCACACTCACAAGTAAGTTCCATGTTAACCGAGCTATTTCACAGTTATCTCTCGAAGCCCTAATTTCAAACATGATGGTGTCCTCATCAAAGGTTGAGAAATATAAGTCCAAAATTGATAAGAAGGTTAATTTGATCAAATTTGCAACCTGTAATGAACCTACATTACATCCCAAGGTTGCATCACAAATCAACAAAACCAACACATTTTCAAGCATACCACCTAGGGTTTTTCTAGTTGAAGACATCCACACATATATACATTGCAAAATTGGTGAGATAGGGGATTTTGAGCTTCAATCCACCTTCCAAGAGCTGAGTGTTGATGGAAAGCTCAAGGATGAGCACACACATTTGGAGGTGAAAGGTTTAGTTAATGTCCTATATTTCCTGAGGGTTTTCAAGAATGAATGGTTTAGGATAGTGTTGATCCATGTGCATGAGGGAAATTTATGGCTGGATGAACCGGTAAAAATTACCAGGGATATCATACACACAGTCATTGGTTACCCCATAGCTGACACAGTTAAAAAATTAAGGAGTGCACTGAGAGATGAGATTGAAAAAGCAACTAGAGATGAATGGGATGGTAGAGGCATGAGAATCAACACCATTATTGATTCTGAGACTAAGTTCGGTGCATATGCAATTAGGTATAAGATATTTTAATCTAGCAAGCTGAATAGTGTTCTATGTGGAGAAATGGATATTGCATATAAAATGGTGAAGAAAAGCTTTCAACTTGACCTCGCCGAGCTCTTATTGAAATAGTTAGAAGAGAACATGAGAACCATCAGGTCGACAAAGTCTAATACATGTAAGTTTGGTTCATTGTTGATATGCATATTTTCCTATGTTCAAAAAATTTCCCCCTTAGTCAGTAATGTTGATTGGGATACTAACCGACTGGCCATTTTACAAATAAATGATTTTATTCAAAGTTTGGGAAAAAATTTGGTTAGTATCATGGATGTATACTTTGAGAAATTGAAGGACCAAATGCACCAAAGAGGTAGAATACCAGGTCATTTGGTTGAGGAATACAAGCAAGATATATGTTTCTTAGTGGACACCGACACCACTCTAATAAAGGCGGTTGAACGAAGAATAGTATGGTTGGCACCGATAGGCTATGAACTTGATATTGGCCCAGTGTCTAGGTCAATAAAGGCACTTTTGGCTGAGTCCAAAGAGCCACATGCAACTAGGTTTGGAACCTATGAAGAGGCCAAACTCAAAATTAAAATGGATCTATTCGAAGTCAAGGTGAATAAGAAATCTAAGAAAATGATGGATACATTGATAAAACAGTTCGGAGATGATGCAAAAGAGGATAAGGCATCTGAGGATATTCCAGTTGAAGAGGCAACCAAAGAACAATTATTGATAGGTAATAGTGAACATGATGAGGAGATGACCAAGTCTGATAAAGACATTCAATCTACACTGGTCAAGGCCACAGGAAAGAGGAAGCAAGAAGAAACACCTACGAGAGCATGAAAAAGGTCGACAATAGTTGCTTCTCTGCGTCTAAAGAAAGGAGTAGTAAAAATTTATAGGCCAACTCCCACAAAGACATATCAAAAGAAAAAGAGAGGTTCCCAAGCCACGTCTAAACTACCTAAGAAGAGGAGGAAATTGATAAGGGAAAAGGATGACGTTGATGAAGAAGATGAAGAGGAAGACCAAGATAAATTTAAAGTTGTAGTGAATAAAAATCCATCAGTTGATGAATTAGCTGAGACTATAAAGTAAATTGGTGGTCTTAGAGACCCCAAAATGAGTTGATATGTACATATGTCTACCAAAGATCAAGAAAATATTGAAGAGCCCATCATAGAGATGATGATCAAATTTAAGAATGCACCAATTGAATTTGCTAAGTATGTACCTAAGATTTTATATGAGAAAGTGTCTACAAGATGGACTTATACCTTGCACACTGAAAAGAAGATGAGGGAACATTCACTGATATTGGCTATGCCTACATTATCAGCTCCCAAAATTGAAGAATTGATGACACAATATTCTAAAGAATTTCTAGTGAAGAGTAGACCATTGAATATTCTAGCAGGCAAACTTTAGGATGTTGCTGAGAATAGTCAACTTTTATGGACTACAATTCTTACTGCCTAAGCAGAAGCTGACAAGTTGGCATTAGTATTAGTTCCCAAGAAGAAAATAAAAAATAAAGGTAAAGGAATCCACTCAGATGATGCTAATCTTTCTACCAAGGAACCCATAGATCTATCAGACACCGAGGTAGTAGATACTACCATTACAATCAATTTTTATCTGGCAGGTTATAGAGAAGAATACAAGGATCCACCTGATTAGTTGATCATAACAGGGACAGATGATGTACTTATTAAAGGTGTCAAAAATAGTGATCTCGATGATAAAAAGGATGATGAAGATGTAAACATTGTTGTAGATACTACTAAAGAAAATGCACGCACTGAGGTAGCAATAAGTGAAATTTTAGGTGACTTATCAATTATAGTGCAAGTTGTTGACATTGTCACATAGAAGGAACCTAAAGGTTCAACACTTGAGAAACCTAAAGACACAACCAATGAACAAGGGACAACTGAACAGGGGACAATAGAGCAGAATACTTCCAATCAGCCTAAGCAAATAGAGGTAGCATCACAAGCACTGGAAGAAATTAAACTGATAGAATCAATAATAGACACCACAACCAACACCCAAGGACAACACACTGAGATACTAGTCATCAGGAAACCCAAGGAGGAAAGTGTGTCTACCGAGACTAAAAAGGTAAATCTCTAAATCTCTTGTTCCATTTACTAAATCTCCAACACTGAAGAAGAAAAAGAAACATGGAAAAGGGCCAATAAAATTGAATGAGATAATTGAGATACTATACTGTGACCCTATAACATTAGACCTTGAGGCACTAAGAAAATATGGGTAATTATGCACAAGGAAAGCTGCACAAGAAAAGATGAAAAAGGAGAGAAAAAGAAAACAAATTCTAGAGGATGTTAGAGGTATCTTACTGCAAGTATTTACTGAGATCAATGTTGATGAGGATACTCCCATCCTTGATCAGCTTGCAACTTTAATAGGTCACATAAATGCCTCAAATATTGATGCAAATAAAATAATAGAGGAAGGGGTAGAAGCAAAGATTCAACTAAAACTAGCTAAGAAGATAAGCCAAGAAGTGGCAATAAATAAGTTTAAGCTCTCTGAGGTAATAACCGAGCTAGAAACTATTATTCAGAGAATTATTCAAATTTTTTTAAATTGTGCACTGTTGACCATTTCACTACCAAGGTGAGTGAAAAGATAAATAACTTGGATGAATAAATCAAGGTTAGTGCAAATAACTCTCTAACTGGGCCAAATGCTTTTCACAAGCATATATTAAAAGTTTAAGAACTTAGGCGATTGAGATCAAATTTGAGGAAGCAAGAAGATACCATATGTGGCCAGGTCACCAAGATACAAGCTGAGTTGCTTCCACATCTAAAAATCATGGAGAGACGTGTATAGAAGGAAAAAGCTTTAGTTTCCACCCCTGAGATTTATGTACTTGAGAACATTTTTGACATGCATGCACAAGTTGGTCTAGAGCACATTGCTCTTGACAATTTGAAAGAGGAATGGGAAAACCTCTTGACATCACTGTAGAAAACCCACCAGCACATTTTTTATAAGTTGTAAGTACATTCTTTCTATTGGCATTAATTTCAAAAGGGGAGAAAGTCATGTATATGCCACTATGTACTTCACATCACCGAGAGCATGCACAAAGCGAGAGTCCATAAAGAAAAGAGTCAGTATATATATAGTATGTACATATATGGAGTTAGTATATTTTGTAGTTAATTGGTAGATATACATAAGGTTTTGATACTAATGCCAAAGGGGGATATTGTTATCTCTATTTGAGCATTAATGGATTATCATTAGTATCAATCAGTTATTCAGTCAGTAAAGGTTGGAAGAAGGAGACAACAAGACAATCGGTCAAGTATACAAAGCCTTCACAATAAGAAAATTCAAGGAAGAACTTCAAGATCACCAAATACAAGTTTGATCAAGAACACTTACCGAGCATCATGCATTTACTGAGTACTGAGCTAGTGATCATCGAGCATTCATATTAACCAAGCATCAATAACCGAATGATAAATGTAGTGATTATCGAGTTAAGTAGAAAATGACATAGTAATCAGGAATGACACACATATCTATGCAAATGGTTTACACTGATCAGTAAATAGTTTACCAGGATCAAGACATATTTAATATGGATGTAATCATTAATTCTTGTGATGATTCCTATGTAATGTTAGATCTAGGTTATTTTTGTATACCATTGATCTTAGGTTTTCTAAGATGACTTAAATGCCAATTAGGTCAAGTTAGTTTGATATATAATTGTAAATATGTCATTATGATCATGTATCATGAAGCAGTAGCTACACAAAGGACATCATGAGATCAGACAAAGGGTTTATGACAGAAGGTTTATGATAGAGGCAATCAGTTTTTCAAAACACATACAAGGCTACCAAGCAAAATAGAAGAGCATATACATCACATTGAGGTGATATTTATTTGATACATCACAGATCTGAATCATACAAGAATAAGTTTTTATTTTTCAGATACTTTACTATTATCAATTTAACCATTGCAGTAGATCAAAATCTCTTAAAATAGTGAACTTAACAATTATTGTTTAAATCTCTTAACCGAGTACACACATACTTTGTGTTGTTAAAATACTCTAACCAGGTAGATCTAGTCAATCTTTTTGTTACTCCTAATAGGGTAATATCATCAAAAGTGATCACAATTGTAAGCCTTAACCGAAATACTTTATTGTTGCAGTAGTAAAGATTTGTGGGTTTCATCCCCACCGCAGTTTTTACCTTCTTACAAGGGTTTCTGCATAACCAAAATATATGTGTTATGAGTATGAATTTTCATGTATGATTTATTGTTTTGTTCACATGCACTTTATAATTTTAGTTATATGAACGTATGTTTCAAACAAAGAAATCAGTCAGTTAATAGATATCTACTATTGTAAAGTTTAATAATTAAATTTTTTGTGGGTATTGATTCAACCCTCCCCTCTTAGTACTTATCTTTCCATAATTCCAATAGTGACATATCCTAAGCATGTCCAAAATTTTCAAGTATCCAACAATAAAAAATTAAGGCAATTGTAGTAACAATGATCAAAATAACCACAATCAAAATAATAACTAGAACACTCAAAGTAATCAAACCAATAAAAACAATCAAAATTAGAACTAGAATCAAGGATCTGGTTATCATGGTCTTCTATCCTCATGTTAGAATGGAAACAACAATAATAGACCACAACAACGAAGATAATTCACACAGCTAGAAAACTCCCTTGATGTCATCTTTTAGTATTTAGTCGATCAGGGAATGATGGTCTATCCTAACACAAGGCCTTTTGATGATAATCATCCAAAGCCAAACTAGTATAAGAACAATGAATATTATGATTATCATCACATTAAAGGGCATGAAATCAATAAATGCATGAAATTTTTCTATTTTGTTTAAGATTTGATTGACGATGTAAAAATTGAGATAAAAGGTCAAAACATCTCTACCTCTAATGCCCAGTTAAAATGTATTATAAGCCTTTTCTAGAACAAAATAAAAAAATACCTCATCATCCAAAGGATTTTCTTGTGATTACACTACAAACAAGATCTTAGGAGATGAATGCACTTGCGGTAGTCTAGAGGAAAATGATATATGTGGTTTTGACTCACTGTGTAGCCACATCAAACAATCTGAAGCTCATTTAAACATGTTAAATCTAAAAAGTGTTGATTTTAATGTCACCATCCGCGGTCCTTGAGTCACTATACAAGCCATTGCAAATCCACCTACTTAATGTCCACCCATTGCACCATCAACATCTACATGGCCTGTGTCATGCTATGACTTATTTTCTCAGTTAAAGAAGACTCCTACACAAATATCCATCCTAGAGCTTCTCCATACATCCCCTATCCACAAAGAGGTCCATGAAGCTACCCCGACTAAGTCCCGTGTCCCTGAAAATATCAATGCATCCCAGTTCCAAGATATGATCAGAAACTTAGTCACCCAACAACATCTAGTGTTTATTGATAAAGATTTTCAAAGGTCCTAATCCCCACCATAATAAACCCCTACATATCCAAGTGACCATCCATAATACCTAAATCAAAAGAGTCCTCATAGATAATGGATCGGTTCTAAATTTGTGCACTTTAAGTATGATCCACAACATTGATCTTTCTAAGGACCTCATTAATGTAAATAAAAGAATCATAATACAAACATATGATGATAGAGAAAGGGTGAGTAAAGGTCTCATTTCACTCCCCTTACAAGTGGGGCCAACCATTATTAAAATAGTTTGTCAGGTGCTTGATCTAGATCTACCCTATAACATCATTTTGGGTAGACTATGGATACACGCTATCTCAAGTGTCCCATCCACATTTCATCAGTGTTTAAATTTCCCATACCATGGAGCCAAATAATAATCCCTAGAGACCATGAACCCTTTGAATATTGCAAAAGGTTGAAAGGTAAGAAATCAATTATTGTCCATTGAGTAAGTATGTCTATCTTATTGAACAAGAAACTCATGTTTCGCCCACTACTTTGGAAGATAAAGAAAATATGTCTAACTAGTCTAAAGGAAAGGAAAAAGTTGAATATGAAAAGAACATCCATTTCATAGATCAACGTATAGGAGAGTATAAATTTGAAAATACTATGTGCATTGGTTAGCTTCCCCTCTCCCCCAAATTCTATGGTAAACCTTAAAAAATCTTCCCTAAGGGAGATAAAGAAACCATGAAATGCAAGAAAACAACATTTGAACATTGGGAATGTCTTTTAGATGAACACATGGAACATAATGTTCTATCCTGGCTATTTGATGATGAGGAAGATAAACCCGTAGACATCCCTAAGGGGAAATATGTTGAAAGCATGGGATATCATGGCAATGGGCTTGGAGAAAAAGAGACTTTTTCCAAGGACTATTGTGTCATTGAATCTGATTATGACACCGGGGAAGAGTTATTTGAAATGTCTTTCTAATACATTGAAGATGATCTTGACACTCCTATCCTCCATATCACTAAATTTGACCTATCCACCCCTGATCTTCCCCTTACCAACCATGAGCTAATTGATCGAGACCAATGAGATTCACCACCTACCTTAGATGTATGTGATTCCTATGATGCAATTCAAGCACTTTTTGAACTAAGGAATCTCTAAGAAAATGAGCATCAAATCCACTACAATGAGCAAGCCTACTTCAATATCCAATTCAACTCCCTTAGTCACAAAAATGAAAAAAAGATTAAAATGATATAATATCCTTGGGTGAAAATATTTTTGAGGCACCCCTGGATGAAGAAAAAGATTTTAAAAAGGACATTTCCTCTAGTGAAAACCTTTTTGAGGTGCTACAAGAGGAGTAAGTTGACTTTATTTTTATGTCATTACCACCAGAAAAATCTTCTATTCTCATAGAAGACACTATATTGATCAATATGGGTACTAAAGAAGATCCAAAGAGCACATACGTTGCAAATTCCCTTGATGAGAAAGAAAAATAGGTCATGATTTCATTTTTAAAGAAGGCCCAAATCAAATTTACATGGATTTACAAGGATATGATTGGGCTTGATACTAATCTAGTTGTACATCATCTTGTTGTAGATCCAAAAATCAAACCTGTGAAGCAAAAATTACACAAGATGCATCCACAAGTGGCACTCTTGATCAAAGATGAACTACAAAAGATGCTCGAAGAAGAATTTATCAAACCCATATATTATCCTAAGTGGGTCTCCAACATGGTACTAGTAGGTAAACCCTCTAAGGGCATCCAAATCTGTACTGATTTCAGAGACCTTAATCTCTCTTGTCCTAAGGATGATTTTCCACTTCCTAAGGATGATGTCCCTCATGGATGGATTTTTTTGGATATAATCAGATTCACATAGAAGTGGAGGACCAACACAAAACTTCATTCACTATGCCTCGGGGTACATTCTATTACTAGGTCATGCCCTTCGGTCTCAAAAATGTTGGTGCCACTTATCAGAAAGCTATGACAACTATCTTCCATGAACTCCATGTGATTATGGAAGATTATGTGGATTATATCTTAGGAAATTCAAGACACAAGAATCAAAAATTGCTATCCTTATCACAATTTTTGACATATTAGAGAAGTACAAGGTTCAGATAAATTCCAAGAAATGTGTCTTTGGTGTGCAACCAGACAAGTTGTTAGGATACTATATCATTAAAAAATGGAAGCACTTCCATTTAGGACTAGTTTAGCCCTCTGAGTAGGTGGTTTGGGTGGATGTTAGACACTTTCATGTGATCTCTAGCTTGTATCATTTTTTTCCCCCTATTCTACCCCTTTCTCCACCTCTTTCCAGCCTGTTTCTGGCACCTTGACCTGAAACCCTAAGATTCTTGACCTTGGGGTCAAGGTTGACCTTGACCTTGACCTAGGTCAAGGTCCACCTCAACCTTGACCTAGGTCAGAGTTGACCTCAACCTTGACCTTGGGTCTATATTTCAAAATACATAAGTTTCCAAATGTCGGGTTTTGGAAAGTTTTATTTTCCACTTTCGGGTCGGCTGTTTCGGATTTCAGAATGGTAAGCTCTTAAATTATATTTAATCTAGGTCCATTTCTAGGGGTTAAGGTTTAAATGGGAATATAATTCTCCTATGTCGGCCTCTCTAGAAGTTTTTACCCTAGACAAGTATAATAGGAAGTCTTCCTCTCTCATTTTCACATCCACGATCAAGAATTTTTTTCATATCTTTTCATCATCAATCAAGTGTGAAATCAATTATTTCATATTTCAAGAAAGTATTCTCAAGGAAGCATTCAATCTATCATCTACATTAAAGCATTCAAGTTCTCCATTGAAGATCATGGATTCAAGCATTCAAGCCTTCAGAGGGATTTGCTTCAAGCATTCAAGATTCATCATTCAAACCCTAGATCTATCCATCATGGTGGTGTGATCTTCCTTCAAGATCCTTTGTTTATCTTCAAGATCTATTCATTCTCCCTTCAAGGTGGAATCCAAGAATACAATCATGGAGGTTTTGATTTACATTTGTTAGAGTTGACTCCAAGCTTTCATATCTACATACTTGTTTACATTCCAAATACAATTGCATATCGATTGAATATCATAGCTTCATTGTTAGATCTACTTCTACTACTTGCTAGCATTCTCTATTTCAATTCTATTTTAAAGGTTGATTCCAAACTAGGGTTTGACCAAGGCAAACCCCTCATCCAAACAACAAAACCCTTTTCCCTGTAAGTATAGGTGTGGGATGGGACAATGAATTGTAGATTAGATCTAAGTATCCTTTTTGGCGAACTTCTAAGATCTACGAACAGAATTTTAGTCAAAATAGTGCAAGTCAAGGTCGACTTTTAGGGGTAAGATTGTGCCCCGGGGTAAGATCTTACCCCTTTTTTGGGTCAAGTTCAACCTTTTTCAGAATGATAGAAGGTTTCTAGGTTTTCTCTGTTCCTTTCCTGTGTTTCCAGGCTAGATCTAGTTGCAGAATTTCCCAAAACTGAGTGCAGACACCAAAAAATGGTGATTTCTGAATCTTCTCCTTTTCAAGATAAGTATTTATGTTTTATTAAGTTTTGCATGTCCACAACATTTTTGACACACACAACAATAGAAAACATAGATATAAAAATATACCAATAGATATATTTTTATATCTTACATTTTGGTGAACCTGCGATAAACAACTCTTTATTTTTAGTGTTAGATGCTTTGGTTTATTTCCTTAAGATTAGATTTCTTTTATGTTCTTTCATTTTAAAATTCAAAAAACAAAAAAAATCTATATATTCTACAAAATACAAAAATATTTCTTGCATTTCATTTGCTATGAAGATCTTTAAGATGCTTTGGTGTGTTGTTATTTTCTTTATTATTCTCCTCTTAGCATCTCTTTATCATACTTATGATGTTTATGAGATTATCATCCATTTTGTTATGTTTTTCACTCTTCATGTTTCACTTTCCTATGCTATTGTAAGATTGACTGATACTATTCTTCCTACTTTCAAAACTTTCATTAAAGATTTATGTGGCAGACTTATTACTCTTTTGGATTATGTGAAGAATTTGGTAGATGATACACCACCTCTTAATCTTCCTAATCCTAATCCTATCATTCCTAGTCTGCCTCATAATATTCCTAATATGCCTAATTCTCCATATGATATTCCTAGTTCTTTCCATACTTATGATGAGGTTCAAACTATGGTTCATGATGCAGATGTGAAACAATTCTTGAATTTACCTTCCCGTTCTTATCCAATCCAAGATGATATTAAAGGGAAGAGAAAAACAACTTCTTCCAAACCTATTATTCCACCTTATACAACCTTTACTCATGAACACAATAAACAATCACCTCCTGCAAAATCTTTATATGATATGTACACTATAGGATATAATATGATGACTAAACAAGGTTATAAGGGTTTAGGGCTTGGTGTTAATGAGCATGGTATTAAGTATACAGTTCATATATTCCCTAAACAAGATAGATGTGTGGTCTTGGTTGTTCACAATCTCAATTTAAGGTGGTTGATTTTGATCATTTTCCTCCTCTTCATCTTCTTCTTCCAACACCTACCTTAGATTACCCTCATACTCCTAAAGATGTGGCTAAGAAGGTGTATGTTCAGTTAATGAATTCCAAGAAATAAATCTTTAAACCTATGCTGAAAGATGCTCTATCCAAGTACAAATGTCCTTTTCACTATAGTAATACACATTTACTTTTTGATTGTGTGCATTTCAAGTATATGTTAGAGAAAGAGCTGCTTTAGGAATTAGGATCCATTATGCTCTTAGCATATATTTTGTCTTGAGCTTGATTGGTATTCTTTCTATCTTTCCTCCCTACAGTTTTGTATTATGTTTATAATCATCCATAGATTCTCTTTTAATATTCAAGATATCTTTTCTAAATACTTTTTTTTAAAGGTATCCCTTGCTTTCATCCCTGGGGAGAAAGGTTCTTCCTTCTTTCTCTTTGTTTAGGGATCTATTTTCCTTAGCTTAGTGGCATTTGTTTATCTTGCAACATTATTTCATTATATTGACTGAGGTTTTGGCTATGGATATCCTTTTATGTGAGAGGTTTTTGTCCTAGGTCATCGCCTCTTCTTTATTTTGCAAATTATGTTCTTTATAAATTCTTCCTCTGGCTCTAGCGTTAGAGTTTGATTCCTTTGTTCAAAGATTCCTCTTCCTCTTGATTACAGGGGGTTGGATGATTGAATCTTTGTTCTCTTTGAAAGATGATATTTTATCTAAAAGTACTCCTCTTTCTCTTCCTTATCATGTCTAGTAGACAACCACGATAAGGAGGGGGCATATATAGGGTCTCCCTTATGCCACATTTTTCAATTTTCTAGATGCTAAATCCTTAGAAGGTAACACACATAAGTTGCTAAATCCTGAAGAGATACTTTTTTCAATTTTCAATATGCTAAATCCTCTGAAGGTAATGCACATAAGTTGCTAAATCCTGAAGAGACACACATTTTTCAATTTCAATATGCTAAATCCTCCGAAGGTAATGCACATAAGTTGCTAAATCCTGAAGAGACACATTTTTCAATTTTTGATATGCTAAATCCTCTGAAGGTAACACACATAAGTTGCTAAATCCTGAAGAGACACGTGTTTTCAATTTTCAAATATGCTAAATCCTCATAAGGTAATGCACATAAGTTGCTAAATCCTGAAGAGACACGCATTTTATATTCATAGTGATACAAGAATGTGGATCTATGGGTATTCCAAAAGCTATTAGAAGACACATTACAATTTCAAAGCACATTTTTTGGGTGAACTATCAGGCTTTTCTACCTGTTGGGCTCTCCCTCCTTGGTTATTCATCGTAAGGTGGGCATCTTACTGGGAGAGGTAATCACTTTCTCTTTTCTCTCTTTTCGCTTTCATGCTAGTAGGATTAGACCATGAAGCTATGTTATTTATAGTGTTTCTCTTGTCTTTCTTAAGTAATCATTGATGCTTTTATGATAGCTTTCCAAATATGATATTAGTATAGGAAGCATTTCTTAGTAAGGTTTCCTTTGCTAGTTGATTTGGGTTTGTTTTTGTACTAACCCCTCTTTTTGTGTCTTTTAGTTTTTTCTTTTTTTCTTCAACCTCGTGCGTCTATGTTGATTTAGAATCCTTAGTTTGGGGGCTTGTGTCCTTAACTAAGTGATATTCTATCTCATTGTGAATCCACTTGGATCTTTCTTCTCCTTTACCAAGAGTTTGTATTAAATCCATACTCTTGCTAAAGTGGGGGCTAAATGTATTGTCAGAAAATGGAAGCACTTCCATTTAGGATTGGTTTATCCCTTTGAGTAGGTGGTTTGGGGTCATGTCAGATGATTTCATGTGATCTCTATCTTGGATCATGTTTTTTCCCCTATTCTACCCCTTTCTCCACCTCTTTCCAGCCTGTTTCTAGTACCCTGACATGAAACCTTGAGATTCTTGACCTCAGGGTCAAGGTCAACCTTCTAGTTCAAGGTCAACCTAGACCTTGACCTAGGTCAAAGTCAACCTTGACCCTGACCCTAGGTCCAGATTTCAAAATCCAGAAGTTTTCAGATGTTGGGTTTCAAAAAAATTTATTTCTCGCATCTGGGTCAGCTATTTCGGATTTTGGAATGGTAAACTCTTAAATTATATTTAATCTAGGTCCATTCTAAGGGTTAAGGATTAAATGGGAATTTAATTCTCCTATGTTAGCCTCTCTAGAATTTTGTGCCCTAGACTAGTATAAAAGGAAGCCTTCCTCTCTCATTTTCACATCCATAATCAAGCATCTTTTTCATACCTTTTCATCATCAATCAAGTGTGAAATCAAGTATTCCATATTTCAAGAAAGAATTCTCAAGGAAGCATTCAAGCCATCGTCTACATTTAAGCATTCAAGTTCTTCATTGAAGATCAAGGATTCAAGCATTCAAGCCTTTGGAGGGATTTGGTTCAAGCATTCAAGATTCATCATTCAAATCCTAGATCTATCCATCATGGTGGTGTGATCTTCCTTAAAGATCCTTTGTTCATCTTCAAGATCTATGCATTCTCCCTTCAAGGTGGATTCCAAGCATACAATCGTGGAGGTTTTGATTTAAATTTGTTAGTGTTGAGTCCAAGCTTTCATATCAACATACTTGTTTACATTCCAAATACAATTGCATATCTATTGAATATCATAGCTTCATTGTTAGATCTACTTCTACTTGTGTGTGAGTGTTCACACCTTCATGAAATTAGGACAATTAGCAATAGTTCTATGAAAAGAAAATGAAAACTTAATCTAAAGAATTGCATTTAACATCCATATCATCTCATGGTTCTCTATCTAAGCTTTGCTAATAGAGCTCCCAGCCTTATTCTCTACTAGTGACAATCCTAGAATGAGAAAATTATGATAAAATGCCTAAATCTAGCTCTCAATTCTCAATTTGATACAAATATTAACTCAAATGCTCATGATAATGCTCTCAAATCTCACAATTTGCTCTCAAAATGCTCAAGATATTGCTCAATTGCTCTCAAATTGCCTATATTGATGATGCTATGCATTCAAATTTTTTTAGGATTCTTATGCTCTCAAAATTACTTCTATTTGTAGTAAAATCCCAATGGTAGGGGGTAGAATTACTTGATCATGGTTTAGCCTTGGTTGAGTAAAAAGATTTGAAATTTTTTTAAATGGGGGGACAATTTAAATGATTGTCTCAAATGTTTGGACAAGTAGACAAATTTGAGAGATTGAGATTCAAAGTTAAAAATGAGTGATGGAGATTCAACAATTTGGAGTGATCCATGTGCATTGTATTCTCAATTCTTATTGGTTGCTCAAATTATGTTGAAAGATATTAGGATTAATTAAATTCCATCAATTAATTAAATTAGCCATGTAAGGGAATAGGTTCAATTTGATTTTTTATTTAAAAACTATACAATTAATTGATTAAAATCAATTATATAGTATGATTGATCCCTTTAAGCTTGTATTTAATTATTTGATGTCATGATTTGATTTTTCCTTTGATTTAAATAATTTTGATTAATAAATGTCCATTTAAAATTGATTTGATCCATTTTGATGAAAATTAGAGCATTTGGCTAAAATTTTGTAAATTTGAATGATTCTAAGACACCTGCCCAATTTTGGGTGTCTACAAATGCCCCTCTTTGAATTGATGTGCATAGCACATTGATTCAAAGAAAATTTCATGTCCTAATCACTGATTTGATACTTGATTAATTGATACAAAACTGATTTGAAACCTAATTTGATTGATAAAACCTTGTTAGGAATGAATGTTGAATGTTTTACAGCCATTTTGTAGTAGTTTTTGTTGCATTCATGACTATGATTTTCATTGATGTCAACATGGTGATCTTCTGGAGACTTGTAGAGGAGCAGACAATGTTTGGATTAGCGCATGTGGGATATTGTAGATAGAGCTATGTGATGTTGAGGATTTACTCTTTGATATGTTATATTTTTATGGTTAAGAGTGCAAATAGTAATTCATTTATTGATGGAAATTATGAGCATTTTGGTAGAAGCAGTATTCAGGTAGTATTCCTAAGTAGCAGTTTGTGGAAATGGGATGACATCTCCTAATCGTGATGGAATCTAGTTTTGTGCAATTAAAGGGAAGTTGAAGACACATTGATAGTGACGTGGATGACAACATGAACTTTGAGGTCACATGGATGGAGAATTATTGTATTTGGAAGCTGACAGTTTTGTGTAATTTTGATGTAGCGTGTGGAAACTTTTATTTTGTAATTGGATGTTGACTCTTTTGTAATTACTTGAGTGTGGTATAAAGGAAGGAATATTTTTCCTTGTTGATATATGGTTGAATGTCAATGTAAGCATGAAGTGAAGAAAAGAGCTAATGCAGTTGTGAAAGCAAATTTGTGAAGGAAGACATGCGAGGTACAAAGATCTGAAATTGAGATCTGGTGTAGCAGTGAGTGCGGTTTGGCACAATCAGAGAAGAGGTAACATATTGTTGAGATCAGTAATATTTTGGTATTACTCTATTGAGTAATACAAAGATCAGTTGGACAGTGTGTTCAGTGATCTTACCCTGAAGCTATTTGGGCAGTGGGTCCTTCTGTCTTCCATAACTCTTAACAGGGTTAGAATCTTTTAGCAGGGATTCAAAATCTCCTAACAGGGATTCATATGTACTAAATGTATTTCATAAGACTCCTAACAAAGTCCATCCTTTCAAAAGGAATATTGATATTAGTGCATCTTTTGTGGGCATCATTCCCACCAAGGTTTACTCTTTGATCAAGAGGTTCCCTAGTCAATATATCTTGTGTCATTGTGTTATTGTGTATGAATATCTTTCTATGGTTGGTAATTATATTGCTTACATGGTTAAATGATGTTGAAGTTGATAAAAGCTATAATCATCTGACAACTGATTCACCCCCCCCCCCCCCCTCTCAGTTATCTTGGTGGACTTTACTTTCTAACAAACCTGATTTGAAAATGATGCAACATGCCCCATTGATAATAGTTCAAAATTTTAATGCCCCAGATTCAATGTTGATGTAGATTTGATACTATGATAATGCCCCCTCAGAAATGAAATAGATTGATCACTAGATATAAAAATATGATGAAATTGATTGAAAATATATCCAATATGTTTTCATTTTTGAAAAACATTGATGATAACCAAGGCCTCAACAAATGCCCCAGTTTGATAAAAGTATTTGATGAGAAAAGATATGATTGGGAAAATGTTGTTGATGTTTGAGATAAGTTGATGATGCTTGGATATCACTTGATGTTAGTCAAAATCACTTGGTTGATGTTGTATTGATTTCAATCGGATAGGATAGGTATGCTAATGGATAGATATTTTTCTCTCACGATTTAGAGAGACAAAACAAATATTTTCCTTCCTCACGATATAGAGTTAGGAGATTTGATGCGCTCAAGATGAGAAAATGGATAATAGGATAACTTGATTGATGTTAGATGATCAATTGGATGATTTGACTGATTGATATGTGATTGGATATGGATTTGATGAGAAGATTAATGGTGGGAGACTGATAGATAGGGTCATTTGATATGAATCAGGTGCAGATATAGATTTAGGTGATGAAGAGTTAGGTTGCCCCTAGTTAATCAAAATGATTGATTATTGATGATTTCCTTGATGATGATTTTGTATCATGTTATATTTTTTGATCAAGACTTTGATGTATCATTTTGTCAATGATATTGTATCTTTGATATACAGATTTGATGGATCTTTGATGTTATGGACATTTATATGATTATGGACTTTCCTTGATTCTCGTGATGTGTTTATGTGAGATTATCTTTATATGGAGCTCTATATAATGTTTATGATGCATTTACTTTTGATTGTGCTATGGATGCAATGTATCTTACATATGATATAGATAAATGAATTCAAATGATAATTTAACTTTAATATATTTTTCTGATTTTCAATGTATGGATGCAAATGTTTTATTATGGAAATATGGATATATAATGAATGAACCTATGTTTTTTATTCTTTTGATGTATGGAACTCTTAAAATGCAATCCTTAACTAAATGTATGTAAATGATTAATGATTAATGAATCTTTTTCTTTTTCTTTTTCTTTTTAGATATAAGGATAATGAATAATGAGTAATGCTATGAATGAATGCAAAAGATAATCTCACATTATTGATTTGAACGAAGGATAAAATGTTTAATTGAAACCCCTTTAATGATTGATCAAGATAATAAATATACCCACTTTCACTTTGAAAAATACTACAAACCAATGCACTTAATCTAACATGAAAATGCAATGCAATGCAACTAATTGTCACTAGCTTTTTGCGAAAGAACTACAAAAGATATATATTTTCATCATTGAGCATTGTGGGACCAAAAAGAAAGTACAACCATCACTAACCACATCATGATGATATAAACACTGCTTTATATCACATTTGGTAACATTTTAGGAAAATACTATAACTCTCACTAGTTGAATAACCAACAATGGGAGTATGAATACCGGTTTCAACGGATTCAATATTGCAATTGGATTTTGGTATTAAGATATGGAAAATCTAAATAGCCAAGGTATTTGTTTGTGTAAACAAACAAAGGTCAACCCTCCATCCTATATGAAAGTCCTCGATGGTTCTTTGATGAACATGTTGTTAGATGAATTCACATAAGTTTTTGGATCTCCCTCAAGATAGTCACTCAAAGGCAAGAAAAATATCATGTCTCCATCATCTCCAATCTAGTCAGAACATCATCAATTAGCTAAAAAAATATGATAAAAAGCCAATAAAGATCATCAAAAAAGCTTCAAGTGTTTTGCAATGTATCAAGATTTTCAAAAAGAATTTCCAAACATTCTAATCATTTAAGTGATGTCAATTTTTTAATCCTGAATAATAAATTCAATGAAGATTCAAGGATCAAGTTGTAGGATCAAAATACTTAGTTGTGAACAATGATATCCATAAAAGGTTCAACAAAAATCTTTCTTCTGAAGCTCTGATAATTCCCTCTGATGTGTGACCAAAAGTAGCACTATTGAATCCGTTTGTACCAAAAAAAATCCAATCCTTTCCTGCCCCCAAGTGATAGATGTGATCACGTGACAAACGTAGGGCAATATGAAACCTAAAATGCAACAATGCAACTGAAAGGTTTTATTATGACTATGCACAAATGACGGATGCAATGAAGATTTACAAGTGAGATGATGGAAATGCAACATGTACATGCAACTAGGAAAGACTTAGGGAACAAAAGACGCCTGATTGCCAAGTTTTCACCTTTTGGGTTTATTGCTCTTTTTCTCTTTTTTATTTTTTTTTGCTACCAAGGCGCCTAATTGCTAGGTTTTCACCAAGGCACTTTTTTATCTTTTTTCAAAAAAAAAAAATTGAACTTTTCTCAATGTTTTTTAATCTTTTTTTAATTTTCTCATGTACAAAAGTGATGCTTGATTCATCGGATTCACACTCATCTGATACTATTTCTTATAATACTCTCTTATCTGATTAGGTATGAAACCTCTTTAAATGGATGCTATTAATGGGCTCTTGTAATTCTTCCCCATCACAGGTGGCTAATTTGTAAGTCCCTGTTCCAAAAGAAGAAACAATGATAAAAGGACCAAGCCAATTTGCTTCCCATTTACCCTTCTTTTCCCTTTTCACTTGATTTTTAGGGTTCTCCCTTAGTACTAAATCACCCACTTGAAAGACTCTTGGTTTAAAGTGTTTGTTATAGTTCCTTGAAATCCTGTTTTGGTAAACTTTCAAATTTTCATAGGCTTGTGTTTGATGTTCCTCTAACAATTCCAATTGTTAAAGTCAGGAAACCCTATAATCCTCATCTATTATTAATCCTTGCACTGATACTCTTAGGGATGGGATTTCAACCTCCAAAGGTAAAATAGCTTTGGCTCCATAAACCAATGAATATGGTGTAGCTCCTACAGGTGTCTAGATACTAGTTCTATAAGCCCACAAATCTGGGTTGATTTGTATGTGCCAATCTCTTCCTGATTTGTTCACCGATCTCTTCAATATTTTAAGGATATTCTTATTAGTAGCCTCGGCTTGTCCGTTTCCTTGTGGATAGTAAATGGAAGAAGAGTGATGGGTAATATGAAAAGTATCACAAAGCTCATCCACATCTTTGTTCTTAAATTGTTTTCCATTGTTGGTAATTATGGCATGAGGAATACCATATCTACAAATGATGTGATTAAGGATGAACATAGAGATTTGTTTTCCTATAGAAGTGATCAAAGGAATGGCCTCTACCCATTTAGTGAAGTATTTTAGAGTCGTGATAATGTATTTGTGCCCATTAGATGAGGGTGGATAAATCATGCCAATCAAGTCAAACCCCCATTGATAAAATGGCCAAGGTGTAACAAAAGGATGTAATTCTTGAGCCAGTACATATATCATATCACCATGATATTGAGATTTTGTGCATATCTTAACAAAGTAACAAGCATCCTTTTCTAAGGTTATCCAAAAATACCCCATGCAAAGGATCTTCTTAGCTAAGTTTAACCCGCTTGAATGTGACCTGCAAATGCCCTCATGGACCTTGCGTAAAGCTACCTTAGACTCTTCTTCCTCTAGACATCTAAGTAAAGTTCCATCAAGACCCTTACAATACAATGTGTTGGAAAGGATAATATAACGAGCCAATTGTCTAATGAAGTGTCATTTTTGGGCTTGGGATTGGTTTAAGGGTAATACTTGGTCTCTAAGGTATGTGTAAATAGGACTGTACCAAGGTGAGTCATGTCCATTAAGTAAAGAAATAATTTGGGTATCAGGAAGGTCAAATGCTGATTTTGCCAACTCCTCCACCAAGAATTCGTACCTTTCATTTTGATCAAGTTTTTGGAGTAATGAAGCCAAGGTAGCCATTGCATCGGCAGCTCTATTCTTCTCTCTTGGAATTTTCTCAAAAGTTATCAATACAAAGTATTTTTTCCAAGCATCAATTATTGTCTTGTAAGGCATTAACTTTTCATCTTTTGTGTTGTACTCATCATTGACTTGATTAATCACTAATTGAGAATCACAATACACTTGTAGCTCGATAATATTCCATTCTAAAGCCATTTTGATACCAATGACTAAAGCTTCATACTCGGCTATGTTGTTGGTAAATGGTAATAAGAGCTTGTATAATTTAGTAATAGTACACCCTTGAGGGGTAATCAAAAATATTTCAGCTCCAAAACCTCCTTGTGTGTATGATCCATCAAAGTACAATTTCCATGTCTTAGCTTCTATATTGACAATTATTGCATCATGAAACTCCACTTGAATAGGATGTGTAGAAACCAATGGATTTTCAGCTAAGTGATCTAATATCACTTGTCTTTTAATGGCCTTTCTATCCACATATTCAATATCAAACTCACTTAACACCATGACCCATTTTTCTAATCTTCCTGTTAAGGCAGTTTTGCTAAGCAAGTATTTCAAAGGGTCAATCTTTGCAATTAGCTTCACTTTGTGCATCGACATGTAGTGTCTCAATTTTTGGGAAGAAAATACAATAGCCAGGCATTCTCTTTCCATGAAGATGTAGTTTAATTCATACTTAATCAATGTTTGGCTCAAATAATAAATAGCTCTCTCTTTTCCTTGATCATCTTCTTGTGCCAAAAGAACTCCTAAAGACCTCTCGGTTGTTGATATGTACAAAATCAATCATTTTCCTTTGATAGGAGGCATTAGAATTGGTGGATTGATTAATTAAGTCATCAACAATGCAAAGGCCTTGTCACATTCTTCATCCCATGTAAAAATGGTGTCTTTGTGGAGAAATCTAGTGAATGAGTGACACTTTTCAGCTAGTTGAGAAATGAATCTCCTTATTGATTGAATTTTTCCTTGAAGAGACCTCATTTTGCTAATGTTTCTAGGAATTTCCAATGTCCATGATTTCTTTAACCTTTTTGGGATCCACTTCAATGCCTTTTTCCGAAACTATGTATCCTAATAATTTCCTGGATTGAACACCAAAGGCACACTTTTTTGGATTGAGCCTTACTTTGAATTATTCCAAGCGTGTAAATATATTTTCTAGAATTTGTAAATGATCCTCTCTTTGATGTGACTTATCCAATATGTCATCTACATAGTCTTCTAAGAAGGTGTGCATCATATCATGAAAAATGGTAGTCATTGCCCTTTGGTAAGTAGCTCAAGCATGTTTGAGGTCGAAAGGCATTACATTCCAACAAAAAGTTCCCCAAGGGCATGTGAAGGCTTTCTTTTCTTGATCTTCAGGTGCAATTTTAATTTGGTTGTATCCACTAAAACCATCCATCAATGAAAACATGGAGTGACCAATTGTTAAGTCCACTATTGCATCTATACTTGGAAGTGGAAAGTCATCTTTGGGACATGAAAGATTAAGATCTCTAAAGTGGGTACATATGCGAATATATTTGTCATGCTTGGTAACCGGTATGATATTTGATATCCATTATGCATAAGAAATTGCTCTTATGAACCCCACCTTCAATAATTTCTCCAATTCTGCTCTAACTAGAAGAGCTATGTGTGGATGCATTTTCCTCAATTTCTGCTTGACGGGTTTAACTCCGGGTTTGATATTCAAGTGATGCATGATGAAGTTTGGATCTAATCCTGACATGTCAGCATAGGACCATGCAAAATTCACTTTCTTTTCTTGGAAAAATTTGATGAAATCCTTCCTCTCTAAAAGTGTAAGTGAAGCTGCTAAATGTATGAATTTGGGCTCCAATTCAATTCCAATATTGACTTTCTCCATTGGCTCTATAAGAATTGGTGATCTTTCTTCCTCATGTGTTGGTAAGGTATCCAACCTATCTTCCTTAGGTGCCACAGTTGGGTTTTCACCATCAGAAATATCCTTTATTTTTACTTTTCTTGGTTCCAGTACTGCCACATGGTGGTTTTCACCACTAGAACTCTTCAATTTTTTATTTTTTTATTTTTTCTTTTGGATTGAGAAGTTGGACCCCTGCCTTTCTCATCATGTTTGGATTAAACTCATCGATGGAAGAGGGCTCAACCACATTTAGGTATTGTGTCATTGCTTGGTCATTGGGAAAGTATAGTAAATCATTTGGTTCAGTTAAGTCCCAATCAATAAGTTTGGGATGCATTACAAATAAAGATTCAATTAGCAATTTTTCATTGTCTGGGTTTAATGACATGACCTCGTTAGATGGTTCATACATTGTATCATTAAGGTCAATAACATGAGCTTTCTCAAGATGATCCATGGAATAAGAATCAAAGTTTTCTTCACTTGAGTCCTCTAAGACTTCTATGGGAAAGAAGACATGTGGGTTAAACCTAACATTCAAATCACCCCCCCCCCCCCATGAAGGTACCCAAGGTTCACCTACCCATGGATGATTAATGTGTGCTTTCCCTATAGGAATTATCTCCAGATCTCTTCTATCTTGAGTTTGTTCTTTAGGAACATTAGTATAAGAATGTATTATGAGAATCTCTTTGTCATGGAAAGAAACTTTGGATAAAGATTCCCACTCATATTCTCTGGAATCATCACTATCAATATCAGACTCTACCATGTTCACTTGTTCATAGAAATCATGCATAGGGCTAGAACTTTCTCCTTTGTGTTGATAACCTATTCCTGATTTTTCTTCCTTTGATCTCCAAGAAGGTTCAATAGGTTTAAGAAAACCTCTATTTCTCATACCTAAGGGTCCTCTTCCCTTATACCCTATTTTTTGCATAATTTAAAACCCCTTTCCATATTGGTCAGTTTGGATATTGATGTGTTGAACTCTTTCCATGGGATTGTTTAAAGTATCACTTTCATCTTTATAGAGCCATTGTAGAACCTCATTGTCTTATTTCTCAAGTGCTAACTTGTCACTCTCTCTTACAAAATAAGAGTTGTATTTGTGAGCAAAATGTGCCTTGGAAGGTTTTCCATGTTTTTTGGGGGAAGTAGGTAAATTGAATAGGGAAACAAAATATTCCCCTACTCCTCTAGAATTGATTCTACATTCTTTTTCTAACTTGTGCATCATCTCACTCATTTGTTTATATTGGTCTTCTTTGGCTTTGTCTCTCTCCTCTTTGGTGGGTTTAGAAAGTTCCACCTTTGGTGTGGATGTTTTACCTTAATTCTCATTTAAACTTGGACCCTCATAAGTCACTTTTTATTTTCCCTTAGCCGATGTAGTTGAGTTAGTTTGAATAGGGTTTGAGGTAGAGGTAAAATTTTATGTTAACTTAGGATCATCACCTTTAAATTTTTTAATGGTAGTATTTGGAAAAATCCCTTCTCTATTATGAGGAATGAATAATTCATGAAGAGGCTTCAATGTGTTGCAATATTGAAAAGGATTTGAATCCCCTCCAATTGTTATTTCTTCTCCCATGTGTGGAAATTTGATACATTGATGGTATGTAGAAGGAACCACTTGCATTTCATGTATCCATGGCCTCTCTAATAAGATGTTATAAGTTAATTTCATGTCTAGGACTTGAAATTTGGTGTCCTTTTTTATGGGCTCAACTTGAATAGGTAAGACAATCATGCCTTTTGAAGATCTCTCCTCATCATAAGCTTTAATGGTAATTTGCTTCTTAGGATCAATAGAAGATTCAGATAAACCTAAGGACTTGACAAGATTTAAAGTGCAAATATTAAGACCAGCTCCCCCATCTATGAGAACTCTATTAACCCTATGTCTTTGAATGAGGACTTCTATATGCAATAGAAAATTTTGAGGATGAGTGATGGACATATCATCTTGCTCTGAAAATGAGAGATAATGTGGTGTAATGAGGTGTCCCACTATGTTTTGAAATTTTTATTCCTCCAAGTTAATAGGAACATTAGTCTCCACTAGGGATTTTTCCAAGATCTCCTTGTGATTTGGAGATAATTTTAACAACTCCAAAATAGAAATTTGAGCCAGAGTCTTTTGTAATTGGTCCAACAAATTATATGGCTTTGTTGTTGTAGATGGTTTTTTAGCCAAAATACTAGATTGTATAGGACCAATAGGTTTAGGATCAACCCCTTGTAGGGTAATCCTTGAAGTTTTCCCCTAGTGATAGCATAAGATGTTTCCTTTTTGGGTTGTTCCTTGATTACAACAACATTGACAACATGCTCATGTTTGGATAATGTGTTGATAATGTTTTCATAATGATGAGCAAAATTGACATTATTGTTACCTTGTTTATTCGAATTGGAAGACTCACCCTTCTCATGGTTATAGAAAGTTTTCTTAAAGGTTGTGTGATATTCATTGTTTTGAGGCCCTTCTATCTTGATCACACCATTGTCAATCAAATCTTGTACCACATTTTTCAAATGGAAGAAATCATTTGTTGTATGTCCTCTATTTATATGGTATTCACAACGACTAGACTCACTCCACCAATTGGGCTTGTTTTGTGGTTCATATGGTTGAGCTCTAGGTAAATCAATAATCTTATTAGCAATGAGAGTTCTCAATGCATTCTCAAGGGGTTCACCCAAAGGTGTGAATATCCTCTTGGGAGATGGTGCAAAGAATAGCTTAGGCTTGTTAGCCCCTTGATTGTTCCCAAAGTTGTTATTATTGGTATTTTTGTTGAAAGGCACTTTGGGAGCTTGATTTGCATTATTCACTTGATTAGGTGTTCTTGTGAGAGTAGAAGGAGTGACTTTCAAATTATTACCATCAACAACCCCATCATTGACCACACCTTTTTTGTTGTTCCTCAATCCAAATCGGTTATAGTTGTTAGGAGGATTCTTATTCTGATTGTTATTGTTGTTGGAGGTATTGTTGTTATTGTGATTCTTGTTATCCTTGTAAAGCTTTAGTTCTCCACTCTTAACCAATACCTCCTCCATAGTCACTCCATTTTCAATAAGATCTTGAAAAGACCTAGGACATTGTATCTTTAACTGATAATTCATTTCATTACTCAAGCTATTTATAAAGATGTCCATCTTTTCCTTTTCCGGTACACTTCAAGGGTATCTAGAAAATACTTCTCTCCATCTTTGTAAGAAAAGTAGGAATCCCTCTCCCTCTCTTTTCCTAGTGTTACATAAGGTAATCATTGTAACTTCATGTTTGATATTATATGAATAATGTGTTACAAATTTAGCAGCTAACTCTTCAAAAGTTTAGATGCCCAAAGGTAATTTTGAAAACCATTCCATGGCCATGCCTCCCAAACTTCTAGGAGACAACCCCATTAAATAAGCAGTGTCATGCATGAACTCCAAGCTTAATGCACAAAATTCCCTTAAATGATCTTGGGGATTAGATGCTCCTTTGTATTTGTCATACTTAGGAAAAACCACATTACTAGGGAATGGTATCATGATTAAACTCTTGTCAAATGGGAAAGGACACAATTCCTCTATTGAAAAGGGTTTTGGAGCCCCACTTTGCTTCATTATGTCCAATTACATTTGGAATAATTTAAATTGCTTGTTCATGATATCAATTGGATTATCTTCAACTTCCTTTTTCTTAAGTTGATTGACATTGTAGTCATGAGGGATTTTAAGACCTACCTGGTATAGGTCTAGAAAATACTTCTCCTTATCTCTTTCTAATTCTTTTTCCATGAGCTTCATCAAGTATGGGCTTTGTATGGCTTCATTAACCTTTTCATCGGTTGCATCTTCAGCAGTTAGCTCACCATTGCCCCCATTGTTAGTATTGTATAACCCTTGATTATTAGGGTCGATTCCTCCTCCTCCATTGTTGTTATTTGACCCTATATTTTTTGGGTCAATGCCTCCTTCATTGTTGTTGGTTTGATCCGAACCCAAGTTTCCAAAAGGAAAATTCATGTTAGTTTCTACCTCTTAAATGGATTCTTGTGGTATTCTTGAGGAGGTAAATGTGTCACTCAGAAAAGGAAGTTCTTGCATTAGATATGTTCCATCTGATTGTAGAGTTTTCTTTATGTAGTGAGATCAAGTTAAAGTTGACATGAACATAAATCTCTTGAAAATAGGCTTTATCTCTCTTGGTTGTGGTCAAATCCTTACAAAATTTTCAAAAATGTTCAAAACCAAGATTTCTGACCAGGTGGAATATTGGAATAGATAGAACGTCCAAAAGGGTATTCAGATATGAAATTCAAATTTTTTGAAACCCCCGAGAAATATCCACTATTTTCCCTTCTTTGTTTTTGGGTGTTACTTTCCTATGTGTAGGCGTGACTTAAAACTTATTACGTGGTTACTGGAATTTGCCTAGGCGGCGCTCTACAAATGAGCAGGTGGCTTTTTTCTATTGATAGGTGTTTCTTAACTTTTTCCATGCATTTCTTAAAATGTCACAGGCATGACTTCATTAGTTACAAGCATTGTTTTAATAGTCACATGTGTAACTTCACTGTGTATAAGCATTTTTTCTCTGTGTACAAGTGGCACTTTGCAGGCTAGGTTGTAAATTTTAATTTTTTAAAGTGATTTGATCAAATCTACAGAATATTCTTTCTTGAAAATAAAGTCCAAACACAACACACACATAAAATTTGTACCATATCCCTAAAACCACACTAAAAGTGTATGTTCTTGATCATTTTCACAAGTATAAACTAGAATGTCTTCCAAGCAATCTACCTAGAGTCAGATTTGGCTTTTAAACACGTTTGGCTCTAAAAGATAGATTACTACTTAATATGATTTTTAATGAACACCTCCATTCTAGATCATGTCAAGTTATTTTACCCATTTGCGAGCTTCCCACATGCACAAAAGCACGATTTGGCACAATCCAAAGGACTACTCGAGGAAATGAAGAATACTTGCACACAACCTAGTCACTCTCCTATTAAGGAAGAGTGTATTTGTTTATAGTGGGTCGGATAGTATCGTAGCTAAAGCAATTGTCTCCCACTTTGGGTCATTCCCTCTCACTGTCCTCGTAAGGCAATTCTCGAGAGGCAGGCCCTCTAAAGATCTAATTTATCTAGCATATATAGAAAAACAAGAAATCAAACTTGGTTCAACAAGTTTGGGAGTTTGATTCACTTAGAAAGTGAAGAGCATATCCCTATTGTTGTTCCTTGTTCCAAACACTTCAAGTACAACTTGTTCTTTTTCAACCTCTTGACAAGGAGGTTCTTATAAATGAAATGTTTAGTTAATTCCTTATCCTTTTCTTTCTACCAAGTTGAACTCACACGTTTGGATTTTTGATCCACTTACAAAGTGGAGAGCATATGCCTAATGTTTGTTCAATCTGGACAATAGTAAGGTTTTTCCTATTAAACTAGATCCAAAGAAAAGCCACAATTTAAGCAATGCAAGCTTGATATGAAAAATACCTCTTTTGTAGCTAGCAAAGGCTAGGCACTTTTTTGAAGTTTTTGACATTTATTTGCTTACTTACCTACCGGCTATCATTCCCATTCTGGCTCCTCCAACAAATTAGTCAACACAGCAATACAAAGTGAAGGAAACCAAAAGGAACAAATTGAAATGCAATTAAGTGTTCTTAACGATATTTTGCAAAGAAAATTTTAACAACTTAATGCAAACAATTTAGTTCAAAGTAGGAAATTTCTTTTTATAAGCATTGAACACCTTTATGTAATGCTTATAAAGCTTTTCTTCTAATTCCAAACTATCCATAATTGAAGTAGTATGGATTTGCTTTAGACGTTTGGTTTGAATTCTTACCTCTTTGCTCTCTTGAGTAACTCTACTTTCTAGTTTCTGTACTTTCCTATGTTTTCTCATCTGCGAGAAAAACACAAACAGAGAGTTAGAAAATAGAATTTAATAATCTGACAGAAAAATTAAACAAAAAAATGCTAGGCGGCATTTATCAGCTAATAAGCATTAGTTAAAATCTAGTAGGCATTATTTTAAAACTTGCAAGCGTCACTTTCCAGTAACTCAAGCGACTTTTCAAAATTACTAAGCGTAAAACTATAGCTGCTAGGCGATACAAATAACTATAAATTGCATAAGATGAAATATCAAAGGTGGAAAATAATAGCTAATAGGCGTTAGTTAAAAGCTAGTAAGTGTTATTTTAAAGTTCACAGGCCTCACTTTCCAGTGACTCAAGCAACTTTTCAAAATTACTAAGCGTAAAAACTTTTGCTGCTAAGCGTTACAAGTAACAGTAAATTGCGTAAGATAAAATATCAAAGGTGGTAAAGAAAAGCTAATAGGCATCGTTTCTCAGATTTTAGGCAATGCTTTACGCTCTCAGGCATAATACTTTATTTTGCAGGCATTAGAAGAAGAAAAGACAGAATAGAAAGTGTTAGAAATAGGGAATACTGAGAGGGGGGGTGAATCAGTATTCTACAAACTTTATCTTTTGGCCAATTATGGATATAATAGATTATCTTTATACGTGCATAACATAAGAAGCTAAACAATATGCATAACACTAAAGAACTCATAACACATTATTTGTTCTCGAGGAAACCCTAGCCAAGGGAAAACCCCAATGGGGATGGTACCCACAAAGATCCACTAATCAAAAGTATCTTGATAAGGATGTTGACCCTGTTAGGAGTCTATTACAAACATATAGTGTATCAATCCTGATTAAGGGACTATAGGCCTTGTTAGAAGCCTCAACCCTATTAGGAGTTATAGTACAAAATGTGATTACCAGATGAGCCCACTGCCCAAATAAGTAATGTACAATATACATTGATTACAAAAATAGGTTAAGGTACATAACCTTATACTGCTTACCTCAATATCTCTTCCCTGATCTTTCACTATCACTATTACATATACTTCATATACTTCACATAACACTGCTTCACACTATTGTGTGTCTAACTACTACTTTCTTTCTCAGTTCATGTCAATTACAATTACAATTACATTTACATTTATAACAATAGCTTTATCCAAGATTTAACATCAAAGATGTCATCCCTTTATAATGTTAAGTCATTATTTTGATAAACAAAATAATCCCTTAACTCTTTACTAGTTTTGTCTTCATATTTTGTCATGTCGGCTTCACATTGTCTTCGATAAAACTATCATAACTTCTTCCGTACATGTCATACTAACTTGCACTCTGAGATGGGTGATCAATAGCCATCATAGAGTCTATGTTCAAGTGTGCAAGCACTGAAATTACTCCAGTCAACATCGCAAACAAAAATTGTGTCCAGGTTCACTAGCAAAAACACTGTCTCACACTTAGACAAATTTGCAATGCGCTCTATCATACTTGCTCTCTGACCTATGTGATCTTCATGTGAATCATATGTTTCCATAATGAAAACATCTATGTACTCAACTTAGCCAAATTGCCAATAGAAAGAATCTTGTAGGCGTCAGTCAACTTCTTCTAGGCATCATCAAAATGCTCATGAGCATCATTAGATCCTTCATAGGCGGTGTTTATCCTATTTTCTACAAAATTGATGTAAAAGTGAAGCCAAAAATACACAAAACTTGATAAAAATGATAGAAATGAGGCTCAAAGCCCCACAGTGGGTGCCATTTGTGTGTGAGTGTTTACACCTTCATGAAATTAGGACAATTAGTAATAATTCTATGAAAAGAAAATGAAAACTTAATCTAAAGAATTGCATTTAACATCCATATCATCTCATGGTTCTCTATCTAAGCTTTGCTAATAAAACTCTCAGCCTTATTCTCTACTAGTGACAATCCTAGAATGAGAAAATTATGATAAAATGCCTAAATCTATCTCTCAATTCTCAATTTGATACAAAGATTAACTCAAATGCTCATGATAATGCTCTCAAATCTCACAATTTGCTCTCAAAATGCTCAAGATATTGCTCAATTTCTCTCAAATTTCCTATAGTGATGCTGCTATGCATTCAAATTTTTTTAGGATTCTTATGCTCTCAAAATGACTTTTATTTGTAGTAAAATCCTAATGGTAGGGGGTAGAGTTACTTGATCATGGTTTAGCCTTGGTTGAGTAAAAATATTTGAAATGTTTTTAAATGGGAGGACAATTTAAATGATTGTCTCAAATGTTTGGACAAGTAGACAAATTTGAGTGATTGAGATTCAAAGTTAAAAATGAGTGATGGAGATTCAACAATTTGGGGTGATCCATGTGCATTGTATTCTCAATTCTTATTGGTTGCTCAAATTATGTTGAAAGATATTAGGATTAATTAAATTAGCCATGTAAGGGAATAGGTTCAATTTGATTTTTGATTTAAAAACTATACAATTAATTAATTAAAATCAAATATATAGTGTGATTGATCCCTTTAAGCTTGTATTTAATTATTTGATGTCATGATTTGATTTTTCCTTTGATTTAAATGATTTTATCCAATTTTGATTAATAAATATCCATTTAAAATTGATTTGATCCATTTTGATGAAAATTAGAGCATTTGGCTAAGATTTTGTATATTTGAATGATTCTAAGACAACTGCCCAGTTTTGGGTGTCTACGCTACTACTTGCTAGCATTCTCTATTTCAATTCTATTTTAAAGGTTGATTTCAAACCTAGGTTTGACCAAGGCAAACCCCTCATCCAAACAATAAAACCCTTTTCCTTGTAGGTATAGGTGTGGGGCATCGAATCATAGATCAGATCTGAGTACCCTTTTCGGTGAACTTTCAGGATCCGCAAATAGAATTTCCATCAGAATAGTGCAGGTCAAGGTTGACTTTTAGGGGTAATATTGTGCCTTGGGGTAAGATCTTACCCTTGTTTTGGGTCAAGGTCGACCTTTCTCAGAATGACAGAAGGTTTCTAGGTTTTCTCTATTCCTGTGTTTCCAGGCCAAATTCGGTTGCAGAATTTCCCAAAACTAAGTACAGACACCAGAAAATAGTGATTTCTAAATCTTCTCCTTTTCAAGATAAGTATTTATATTTTATTAACTTTTGTATGTCCACAACATTTTCCACACACACAACAACACAAAACATAGATATAAAAATATACCAACGGATATATTTTTTATATCTTACAAATACATAGTCTCTTGTAGAGGAATATAAGTGGATCCTAAGAAGGTGAAATCCATCTTGGAGATGCCACCTCCTAAAACCCTTAAAAAAAAATGTAGCTTACAAGGGATACTTCAGTCTATTCAAATATTTGTGTCACAATTGGTTGACAAAGTGAATCATTTCTCCCACCTGCTAAGAAAAGAGAACAAATTCATTTGGGATTGCTTATGTCAAAAGGCCTTTGAATAACTCAAGGAATATCTAGCTAATCCACTAGTGTTGGTCCCACTTATTCTAGGTTGGCCTTTGATTCTCTACATTTCAACAACTATAGTAGCACTAGATGCTCTTTTAGCACAGCTAGATGACAATGAAAAGGAGTGTGCCATCTACTATCTCAATAGAAATTTAGTGGGTTATGAGCTCAACTATATGGTTATTGAAAGGGCTTTCTTGGTTGTAGTCTTTTGCACATAGAAGCTACATCATTACATGCTCAATCATAAGGTACAATTGATATCAAATATTTACCCACTTAAGTATTTTTTATCTAAAGCCGCTCTAATAGGTCGCACAACAAAATGAGTTATAACACTTAGTGAGTTTGATATTATATATGTAGAACGCGAGGTAATCAAAGGACGAGAAATCATTGATCAACTTGTAGAGGCTCTTATTAAAAGAGATCATCCTATTGTCAAAAAAATTCCTGATGAAACCATCATGAGTGTCACCCCTAACATTCAGTGGAAGCTCTACTTTGATGAATCTTTCACTCAAAAAGGATCAGTGGTAGGAATTCTGTTTGTTACACCGCAAGGGGATTTGATCCCTAAATCATACACAATGACATTTGCATGTACTAATAACATAGAAGAATAAATCTGAAAGCTCTCCATCTATAGGTAAGAATAAATCTGAGGACGCAAAAATGCCCAAATGGGGGGATCGGGAAGAAATAGACAAAGTGTTGGAAAACCATGAAAGTGACATCTCTTTTATTACCATAGAGAAAACTAAAGGAAAGAAGAATCCAACTTCTAAAGCCCAAAAGAATGAAAAATTTAATCTACCTCATGTTGGAGGGAGTCATCTATCACCACCAAAGAGACCTCCTAGCTCAAGGGAAAGGAACTAGGAGGCTGCAAAAAATATGGCGGATGGTACTCAGAAGACCATCACCAAGGTCAGTCTAATAAAAAAGAAATGAAGATCATTTCTTGGAATATTCGAGGGTTAAATAACCCTCACAAGTAGGACCTAATTATAAATATGGTTAGAGATAATAGACTTGATATTATTTTGATTTAGGAAACTAAAATGTCTAAGGATAAGGTGGAAAATCTTAAGTTCTTCAAAAATAGCTTCATTAGTGGAGGGGGCTCGGATGGAGCCTCTGGAGGTATAGTTACTTTTTGGCTTGGAGATGTCGTAAAAGGTGAAGTCGTCATCTATGAAAACAACATGGCTTGCATTATATTTCATCATATCAAGGATGGAACTACTTGGATCCTTACCAATATCTACACTCCCAATACTAAGAATGGGAGACAAAAATTTTGGAAAAATATGGAACATGCAAGGAATATTTTTGTGAATGAAAGTTGGATCATCATGGGAGACTTTAATACTCCCCTAAAGTAAGAATAAAAAATTGGAAGAAATCAACCTAATCTAGATAGTAGACTTGATTTGATGAACTTTATTACTAGGCAAGCCCTCATTGATATTAATCTTCAAGGTGTAAACTACACTTGGTCTAATAGAAGAGAATGAGAGAAGATTATTCAACTGAAACTTGATAGGGCCCTCATTACTAATGACCGGTACCAATACTAAATTTGTTCTCTGACTACCTTTGTTAGAGTTGGATATGATCACTACCCTCTTTCTTTCATTGTTGATCCTATGTCTAGGAAAAGGAACTTCCCCTTTAGGTTTGAGAAAATGTGGACTATTCATCCTAAGTTGGTCCACAAATTAAGAGATTGGTGGAAGATTAAAATTGATGGTACAACTATATACAAAGTAGCTAATAATCTTAGACATGTTAAAGACAATATCAATACTTGGAATGAGGAAACTTTTGGAAACATTTTTCCTCCAAGGCTGACATTATGTTAGAACTAAAAGACATTCAAGATTCAATACAAAAGGATGGCTACATGAATGTTCCCAAGGAAAAAGAGAGTTAGGTTTTAATCAAATATCATGACATTGTGCACAAAGAACAAATATTTTGGAAGAAAAGATCTCGAAACATCTGGCTAAGAGAAGGGGATATAAATTCCAAATTCTTTCACATGATAGCTATAAAGCACAAAGCTGCTAACAAAATTTCTAAACCCAAAGTTAATGACAGAGTTGTGGAGAAGGAGGAGGATCTCTCTAAGGAAGCTAAAGAATACTTTTCAAATCTGTTGTCATAGAATAGCTTGCTAGACCAGAACTTTCAACAAGAAATCCTAGTTAGTATCTCTAAAATTCTCACTAATAATGATAATCTATTTCTCAATGCAATTCCTTCTAATGATGAAATTAGGAGGGTTGTCTTTTCCTTTGAAGGTAGAAAATCCCCAGACCCCGATGGCTATCCTATATTCATCTTTCAAATTTACTAGTCTGTTGTTGGCAAGGATGTAACCGATGTTAAAGAAATTTTTGGTTCCCAAAGAATCCTTAAAGAAATCAATGGTACCTTTATTGCACTTATTCCTAAAAAGGAAGGGGTTGATGCTATGGATCTCTTTAGGCCTACTAGTCTTTACAACTCTTCTTACAAGATTATCTCTAAAGTGATCACCTCTAGAATGTTGGCTCTCCTTCCCAAGATTATTTCCCATCAACAAACTAGTTTTTTTCTAGGTGGACAGATTTTAGTCTCCATCATCACTGTTCATGAAAATATTCATTCTTTGGTCATGGACAAGATAGAAGGGCTTATCTTGAAAATTGATCTTTCTAAAGCCTGTGATAGAGTTGATTGGGGTTTTTTACAAAAAAACCCTCCTTGCTTTTGGATTTAATCTTAATTATACTAATATTATGATGCAGCTTGTCACTTCTACTACTTTTTATGTGTTGGTTAATTTCTCTCCTTCCCCCTTCTTTAAATCCTCAAGGGGCCTTAGGCAGGGGGACCCCCTTTCCCTTGTGTTGTTTTTTATCATGGCAAAATGTTTGGGAAGGTTCATTGACAATGTTGTCCAAAAAGGTGACCTAAAAGGGCTTAGACCTTCATCTTCCAACTTTGTTTGTTCCCACCAGCAGTTTGTGGATGATTCCATATTTTTGGGAGAAGCTTCTATTTATGAAGCCAAGAATCTTAAAAATGTTCTCAAAAAGTATAGCAGTGCTACTGGTCAAACTATCAACTAGAACAAAAGCTTTAACTATTTCATCAATATTCTAGATTACAGAAAGATAAAAATTAGCAAAATTATGAGATGTCAAATTGGCAAGCTCCATGCTACCTAGTTGGGTCTCCTCCTTGGTCTCAATCCCCCTTAGGCTTTTTGGAGCACCATAGTTGATAAATTTCACAGAAATCTTGTTGGATGGAAAGGGGCTCTTCTTAGTCAGGCTGGAAAAGTCCAACTATTAAAATCCTCTCTTCAGAGTATCCCCATTTATGCCTTGAGTCTCTTCAAGATCCCAAACAAATATGCTGAACCTATTGAAAAAATTCAACAAAATTTCCTATGGTCTGGAGTTGAAAAAAATAAGAGACTTGCCCTTATATCTTGGGAAAATGTTTGCATGCCTAAACTTAAAGGGGGTCTTGGAATCAGAAGGATTAGGAATTTGAATGATTTCTTCTTGCTAAGCTTGGATGAAGAAGTTATAGATCAAAGGGGGAATGGAGTATTATTTGGAATAATAAATATAAAAGGAACATACCTTCTCTCCATGATTTCCTGGCCAGTGATGATAATCATGTTGGATCGTACATTTGGAAGAATGTGATCAAGGCTAAAAATACTATTAGGAGAGGGGTCAAATGGAAAATCAGTAAAGGGGACAAGGTTAAATTTTGGGAAGACATATGGGTTGGTGACTGTCCTCTTGTAGAGAACCCTTTGTGGGGTCACTATGTTGAAATTTGTAAACTCAGAATTGGTCCTAAAGTTGCTGACTATTGGGTGAACAATCAGTGGATAGAACTTACCACTATTGATCCCTTCACTCTTTGAATTTAATCCTCAATGCTACTATTTTATATCATGAGGAAGATACTTTGATATGGAAATTTACCCCTAGTGGCAACTTCTCTGTAGGAATGGCCTATAATTTGAACTATGTCAACTATGAGGCTCCCTTATGGGCCAAAGCCTGGATAAAAGGCCTTACTCCCAAAATTAATATTTTATTTTGGATGGTGCTCCAAAATAAAATCCTTACTCTTGATAATCTCAAGATAAGGGGTTTGTGTTTTCCTAACATGTGTTTTTTGTGCAGGAAAGAAGAAGAAATTGTCAATCACTTATTCATTCAATGCTCCTTTACTCTTGAAATTTGGTCTCTTCTGCAGAAATCCTTTAATCTTGAGTGGGTCCTTCCCTCTAATATTCAGAGTATGTTTAGTTCATGGGATATTATAATCAGAAACAAGGCTATTAAAAAATTATGCCAAATTGCTTTACCTCATGTTAGTTGGGCCATTTGGAAAGAGCATAATGATAGAATCTTCAGAGACAAAGCTAATCTCCCCAAGATATTATATGAATAAACTAAAAGTATGATAATTGAAAACTATAAAATCATGGAATCTAATTCCAATACTAGGGAGGATGGGGAAATTGCTATTTTAAATAAATAGAGAATTCAAGTTAAAAGTGAAGACTAAAGCAATCCCAGGGATAAAGCTATTTGGGAAAATCCCCCTATTGGGTGGATGAAGGTGAAATTTTATGGTGCCTCTAAGGGAAACCCTAGTATTGTTGGTTGTGGTGTTGTGATTCATGATGATAAATGTATATACAAAGTGATGAGAGCCATCCCAATTGGAATCTAGAATAACCATGTGGCGGAGGCTATGGCAGCCTACCAAGGTCTTATCTTAGCCAAAGAGTTCAATTGTAATAACCTTTGGTTAGAGGGGGACTCCTTGAACATAATTAAATGCCTTAATAAGGATTCTCCCCCCTCTTGGTCGATTGAAAACATTATAAAAAATGCAAAGGATATCATAAGTACTATGTGTATACACCTAAAAATGGTCACCTAGACTATTAGCCCCTTTTGCTAAATCATCAATTGCTTGTTCTTGATCAAATCCTAGCTCTATCATTTATTAAATTATTTTCTATGGGCTAACCATTTTATCCTAAGTTTTTATTTATTTAAAAGGAATATTTCCTCCCCTTTTAAATAAATAAAGCCCCCACTTTTCCTCTTATCCTAAGTTGCACAAATAAAGCATTATTCTTATTTTATAAAAAAGGAAAAAGCACTTTTTGTCTCATATGGACACAAAAGTCAACTCTTATTTTTCTATTGGAGGATATTTGTGTGCATGGATTGCTCCTCTTTCAAGCCCCACCCTTGACTAAATCTTTTTCCTCTTAATCTCCATGGTCCATTCCTCCTCCTTTCCTTTAAAAGGAGAGCTCTCTTCCTCATTTTTATATCTTAGGTTTTTATGCTAATGTTATGCTACAGGTTTTCTAGGTACATTTGGAGCTTTTGAAGATTTGGAGCATTCTTGGCTTTTGCATCTACATGTTATCATAGTTTCATTTCTTGCATTATCATGGCATTCTTAGCTTAGATTTCCTTTATGCTTTAGATTAATTCATCTAGCTTAATTAGAAGGCTTGGTAATACTTGTTCTTTCCTTTTCATAGCATAGCTTGTACTTTCATTTCCATAGACTAGCTTGCATCCTTCATTCTCATAGATTAGCTTGCATTGCATTGCATTCATTTGATTCTTGAGGATACTTGCATTCTTTCCCTTGTCTTCATTGAATCTCCCATTGCATGGTTTACTAGCAAGGTTATAGGCTAAATAGCTCTAGCTGAGAGCATTCTTAAAACCCTTGCACTCCATGCCTAGGGAGCTATGGATCAATTTTTGAGACCTCATTCTTGAGTGTTCTTGAATGGAATGATTCATAGAAGTGTGGTCACATTTTCACCATACATTTTTGGCACCCACCGTGGGGTAGAGTAGACTAGCTTTGTCCCTTCTTTTTTTGCATTTTTATCATTTTCCATCAATTTTTCGGTAAGTTTTTAGCTTAATTTTCAGTCTCTATTTTCCTATTTCAAACTATCGTATGATACTTTCTAGAAGTATCGCACAATAGTTCTCTATATGTGCATGTGATACTTCGCTTGTCAAAAGTATCACCTGGTGTTGAGCGAAGTATCGCACAGACTAATATTATCGCCCCAGTATACTGAGAAGTATCGCGCGATAATTTTGGTGTTTGTAACTATCACCTGTACCTAGAAATGAGCTATTTTTGAGTTATTTTATCTATCTTGCAAGTTTTGGATTCTCTGCTAACTTTTTGAAATTTTTTGAAAATTTTAGCGTTTTAAAATTCGTTCCACTCTAGAAAATGGGTGCCCATTTTTGAGAATTTTTTGCAAATGGTATCGAAAATCAAAGTGTGATATATCATTGGAAAGGTCTTTCCATGCCTAATCCAACCATGATGGTTTCATTTTCAGATTTTGTCATTTGATCAATTATTTTTTGTAGATTATCTGATTTTTCATGTGCTAACCATTGTTAGATTTTGGATTTTGCTAACCTTTTGTTGGTCTAACAAGTTGTTTTGAAGGTGCTCTTGCTTTCATGGAAAATGCTTAAAATTGCTTGAGGTACTTTGTTCCATCTCTACAACATTTGGATTTTGTGATTAAAATTGAACCTCTCATGTGTTTGGCTTGAGTGTTTACATGCTTTCATAGAACACATTTCAATTGATGCTCTTAATGGGAAATGAATGAACATAGATTTGCTTTCATACAAGTTTGTGTAAGTGAATGCTTGTGTTTAAACTTTAAGTAATTCTTGGTTCCAATATCAAATATCTCATGGAGTGATTAAGGGCATGGATTCATTCTTTGTTTACATAGGGAGTTAAATGCACCACTTTGTGGACTCACTCTATGTTTGCTTGGAAAGTTGAATATTCCATTGATTCAACCCTTTGTCATTTGTGAGTAGTATTGATAAACAACTTTGGAGTACTTTTGATTGATCTTGTTAGCTAAATTGGGTGTTGGACACGCTTATTTCTAATCGCCCCTCATTACTGCCCTTTGGATGTAAGGTCAGCATTCATACATAGGGGAGGGGTCTACTTGAAAAGAGCATTAAGTGTTCCACAAAGTTCTCCCTTTTATGCTTTCTTAATCTCATTAGTTTTCTAAGGTGTGGACTCACTTTGAGTTTGTGTGAGTTAAATGTTCCACTTTTGGACTCACTTTGAGTTTGTGTGAGGAGTTAAATGTTCCATTTTTGGACTCACTTTGAGTTTGTGTGAGGAGTTAAATGTTCCACCTTGTGGACTCAGTTTACATTCACTTGAAGAGTTAAATGTTCCACTTTTGGACTCACTTCACATTCACTTGAAGAGTTAAATGTTCCACTTTTGGACTCACTTCACATTTACTTGAAGAGTTAAGTGTTCCACCTTTAGTGCTTTAAATACTTTTGATTGTGAATTACTTACTTTTTATTTCTAGAAGACCTGCTTGGGGACACACCACCTCAAGGGACAACCTTAACTCCTGTGTTTTGGCAGAGTATAAATAGTGGGAGGTGAATCGAAAGACACCTCTCTTGGGAATTGAGTTTGATATCACTCTTGGCTAAGCCTCAAAGAACTTTATACCTTTGAGAAGTGAAGGAGGAGATTTGGGTTACCGTCTCCCCTCGGCTGTGTGATTTTATATTCTTCTCATCTATAGATTTGGGCCTCACGTACCTTGTGTATATTGAGGACTCCCTTTAGCAAAGCTATGTATATCCCTATAGATAGCTTGATAGGATTTTGTTGTGTTCTAAGTGCCTACTAAAACATTTTCAAGAACATACACAAGTAGAATCTTTAAGGAGTAGAAATACTAAGTCACTATTCTTGTTCATGTGCAAGGTTGCTTTGCCCCTTGCTCATTGTTTGAAGACAACTACTTGCTTGAACTCCCTGATTGCTATCTTATGTGCTTGATCCATGATAAAAATCTATTGATATGCAAACTTGGTCAAAATGCTTCAAAACTAAGATTTTTATGTTCATTGGTCATAGAGTCGTACGACCCTACAAAAGTGTCACCCCGCTTACTGGAAACTATCGCTTGGCTTAGGGTGAAGGGTCACCTCACTATAAACTATCACCTTGTCTGCCTGGAAAGTGTCACCCAAAACCTTTTTGTTGTCTTGTTGTTGTTGCAATTTGGAGATGCTAAACTTGCATTTTAACCTGTCGTAGAGTGTCTTTTTTGTTCAGGTTCTTACCTGAAGCTGGACTGTTATCTTCATGCTTAGACTTATTCTAGACTGAAACAAATGAGTTAAAACTATTGGATTTGAGCTTAACGAATGCTACTCTTGATCACTTGTTGCATCACGGTTACCTCTCTAGCTACTTGCTTATTGAGCTTCTTGCTCGCTGCTCGACTTTAGTCAATTGATTGTTGTAAGTGCTTGAGCACTTTTGACAAGCCATCTCTCTATTGTTCTACTTTGACAAGTGATCTTTATTAGCTTTTCTTATCTCAAATCTGAGAAACTTTGTCTCATTCTATTAGTCAACCAACATCTCTTTTCATGCCGGTTACAACTCAGTTTCAATTTGAGCAGGAGAGTCATCCTCCGTTCAATTATACACAATTACCTTCTCCAACTAGATGCTCATGAATGCCCATTAGCAACAATAGTTCTAGTTCTAACCAATCTGAGGATTCTAAGGCTACCCCGTGGTACAAAGGAGGTTTCCTCTTTTCCACATTCAAGACCCCCAAAAACACGGACAGTGTCTCACTTACTTTGACTGAAAAAGAAAAATTTCAATGCTTGCAAGAACATTTTGAGCATAAAGATAACCAAGCGTGCTTAGACAAAGAACACAATCAACAAAGGATGGATCTTGCTAGGTGCATGGCTTATAGAGGAATGTCTTATGAGTAACCTGAGACTAGTAACTATGAGCATAGGCCTCTTTTTAATGGCAATAACATGCCACCAAGATCTCCTCCAAGACCCACTTTTGCTATGCCTTCTTCACCTCCTAGACCTCCTCCCTCTCAACATGAGGTAGAGGCTGATGATGAGATTTCTAGTGAGGATCTTATGAGATTTGAACAAGATGTGGTCTCCTAATGAATGATGCATAAGCTTTTAGAGTGTAATGGCGACCAATATTTTCAATATATGACTTCTAGAGGATACAAGCTTCCTCCTGACTATGATGTCAGAAAAATTGTCCAACAAAGAGTACCAACTGAATTGGAAGTCCTTCAAGAAGAACTGCGTCAGACAAATCAACACCTTACCCAAATGGAAATAGAAAGAGAACCTCCAAAGGTCTCTTTTGTAGAATAAATTTTTGCACTTCCCTTTGATAGGAGTCTATACATGGTCCCATTTCCTAGGGATATTGAGGTTCCCAAATATGACAAGTATGATGGAAATGGTGATCCCCATGACCATGTGCATCACTTTTACACTCTTAGCATGGACTTTCTTCATGAAGACACATTTCTTCTATGATTATTCCCTCAAAGTTTAAGAGGCCAAGCTTTGGAATGGTTTGTGAAATTGACACCACCTCTTAAGACTTTTGATGAGTTGGCTCAGTGATTTACCCAACATTATTCTTACAACATCCAACAACCTATCACTGTGATAGATCTTGGTAATCTAAGACAACATCAAGGTGAGCCATTTGCAACTTACAACATTGGAGGTCATTGTATTCTAGGTATCCTCATCAGTTACCCGAGAGAGAAAAGATTGACATTTTTGTCAACACTCTTGTGCCTGAGCTATATTATGATTTAAGGAAACAATTGTTCTCTTCTTTCAATGACATGGTTGAAAGTGCATATCGAATTGAGGATGTAGCTATAAGAAAAGGGGATATTGTTATTAATAAAAATGCTAAATGTAATGGCAAAGATAAGAACAAACCTTGGAATAAAAACAAGTATGTTGTTAATGATGGGGTTGTTGACGCTCCTAAAGCTAAAGATCCTACTTTCAATCTCTCCAATGTTATCTATGCAAAAAAACAACAAGAAGCTGCCAATGCTCATAGTGCTCCTAAACCTCAATATGTAGATAAGCCTAAGAAGTCATTTCAAAAGTGAGTCTATACCAAGTTGGCAGAACCTTACGATGTGATCCTTAAGACTTTGGTTGACAATGGATATCTTGTGCTTCCTGATAAACCTAGTAACTGGGATCTGATAAATAAGCTTGATTGGTGGAGAGAGGATCATTATTGCCATTATCATAGAAATAAGAGACATCTGACAGATAATTGTTTTAAGCTTAAGGATGATATTCAAGATCTTATTGAGAATGGCACAATCTCCACTGATGGCTTAACTAAAAATTATGATCACACAACTTTCAAAGATCCTCTACCTAAGCACAATAAGGGGGAAACCTGTCAAGCACATAAGAAGAATCATGATGCTAAGATCAATTACACGTATCCTTCTAATACGCTTGTGATCAACATGGTAGAGCCCATTGAGAGTGTTTTAATGATGAGGTCTCAAGAGGATAATAAAGCCAATCATGGTAAGCCAAATTTGGTCTTGCAAACACATGGTAGTTCATCTTCCCAAAGTGAGACACTGAATGCTATTACTAGGGGACAAGCCAAGATTGTCCTTAAAACTACGCAAGATCCCAAGCAAGCTTTGCCTTCCAAACAAGCAGCTCCTTTAGCCACCCTTAGCTATGATCTTGTCCAACATTTGCAAAAGACACCAGCACAGATATCTATCCTTGAGTTGCTTTGGTTATCCCCTTTACATAGAGAGATTCTTGATGAGGCTCTATGTACAACATGCATTCCCAATGACATTGATCCAGATCAATTTCAGGCTATGGTCAACCACATTTCATCTCTTCTATCTCTCTCCTTTTCTATAGAAGATGACATATCTATTGCTCACCTGCATAATGTAGCTTTACACATTGAAGTTCTAGTCTACAATACCCGAGTTCGCCGAGTCCTGATAGACAATGGTGCAGGGTTAAACATTATTTCTTTCAATGTCATACAATAGTTGGGTTCGTCAGAATTCGCTGTGGATTTTAAGAAGAAGATTACTATAAAAGCTTACGATGAAGTGGAAAGATCTTCCAAAGGTCTTGTCACACTGCCTGTCTGAGTGGGCCCTGTCACAAAAGATATTAGCTTCCAAGTATTGGACATCCCACTTGCATATAATATTCTTTTGGGTCATCCTTGGATCCATGACATGCAGGTTGTTCCTTCCACTTATCATCGGTGCGTCAAATTTCCATACAATGGCACTGAAGTTGTGATTCCTAGAGACCATACTATTGCTATTAATGCTCTTGCTGATGCTAAAAAATTTGTTCCTCACAATGAACCTTCTATTGATCCTAGTATGTCTCTAGTTGCTGCTGAGAAAACACTTAAGATGATGAGCCTTGGTATGGGTGAATATACACTGGATTCCTTTGCTTCTATACCTATTTCTCCTAGGTCATATGGGAGACCTTCTGATCAGATGAAGCCTTCCACTTCTACTATGATGATCTTTGATACTTTTGTTCCTTCATCCATTCCTTTAGAAGTAGAAAGAGATGAACAAGTTGTCCAAGAGTGGATCTATAGAGAAGATGAGGGTAGTATGGTAAAGGCCTTCCTTGATTATTCCAAAAATACTCCCATGCTCAGTAATTTAGACACAGATACATATGAGTCACCACTACACACTATGGCTCAAATGGGAGATGATCTTCCTTCTACTTCACTTCTTTGGGGAGAAGAATGTATATCTACTGATGATATAGCTAAGGCCTCTATGTCTAGAACCTATGTGCCTAAAGAATCATTGAACTATGATAGACAACATCGCAACATTGCACGGCTGCTACAAAGAGGTGATCTCTCACATAATGACATGAGTATCTCTACTTCTCGGCATCTTAAGCCTCTTCCAGAAGATCCTCCCATGATAGATATGGATGTTCATGTGGTTCATACCTCTCGTAACCCACCCGACATAGTTGATGAGTCTTGTGTTGGGTCTAATGAGTTTGTTCCCCGTATTGCCTTAGTCGACTACGTTGGTCCTTCTATGACAACTCTAGATCTAGCTAATTTTGGAGCTTACCCTATAGGCTTGACCTCTCTTGTCACTAGAGATGATATCCCTCACATAAATGCTATTGAACTAGTCACTTCATTTCATCTCGCATCAACACCTGTTACTTCTTCCACCAGCGAACTAGCAACAAAAAAGATTGAATCAACAATCAAGCATCACAGTCATCAAGTCAAAATAAAAGAGCAATGGTCAGATGGTGAAAACCACATTGTGGTGGTATCCACACCTAAGAAAATTAAAAATAAAAATCTGCTCAAAAATAATGATTCTCAAATAAAAGATGACAAGTTGATTCTCTACAAAAAAATGGTGCACTACTTCAAGCATGATCTTATATCTGTTACACTTCAGCCCATTCCTAGAGCTAAGAACAAAGTTTCTAATACCTTGGTTACTTCAACATCCATCTTACAAATGAAAAAGCATAAATTTCACTTCTAGTGGATGAATTACTCTATCCTGCTCACAAATCTTACAATCCTACCATCTTTTCATATCTTCCACCTCATATTCCTCTTGCAAATCCACCACGCCATTCTTCCTGCCATCCCTTACACTTTGTCTTTGTCTCTGGTGACTTGTATAGGAAGGGTCTAGATGAAACTCTCCTTAAGTGTCTAGAAATAGAGGAGTCAAAAAAAGTGCTAGCTGAAATCCATGATGGCATATGTGGATCACATTCTAATGATCCTCCACTAGCTCAGACATTTCTTAGGGCTGGTTATTATTGGTCAAACTGGTTGAGACCTCCTATCATCACAGTTGCAACATTTGGGCCTGGGGCCTATCAATTCTCTACATCAATGGAAGCAGATTCTTGATGCCCATTTTTGTCTGGGGCATTCTTTGTACATACTTTATTAGCCTGAAAAAATCACAAAAAAATTCATATATGATGCTGAAAAAATCCTAAAAAGCATAAAAAGTACTAAAAAAAAGAGCATCCTAGTGAAAACCTAGCAATAGGCGCTTTGATGTCTCACCAAAAAAATAAAAAAAATTCAAAAATTCAAAAAAAATACAAAAAGTGCCTTGGTGAAAACCTGGAAACAGGCGCCTTGGTAGCAAAAATACAAAAAAATTATAAAAAGTCCTGAAAAAATTGCAAAAAAACTATCAAGTGGTGAAAACCTAGAAACAGGCACTACTTGAGACCCTGTGCACCTATGTCTATCAGTCTCGCGTGGTGCTCATTCGCTCCACTTCTCACTTTGCCTCTCCTAGCTTGGAATTGACTCATCTTAGTCTAAAGGGCATACGTTGTTCTAGCTTATCTTGGGTCTCTTTGTGCGTCTGGGTTTCTTAGGCACCTCGCAAAAGGTGTTTTTCAACACCCCCCAACTATTTTTTTCAATACTACCCTAGCGTCGAGTGTTTCTTAACACTTATCAGATGTCCCACCCACAGTCTAGATGATGCAATATTTCTCATTTGCAGATGCGATACTCAAAGTTTGACTCTATGAACTACACACACACACTTGCTAAGATTTGTTGACTTTGTTTTTCTTTTTGTGTTGTCTATGATAATTTTTTCGATGAGTGTTTTCTCCTTATGATCATTTTTGATGATGCATAGCTAGAAGACTAAAGGAATGAGAACATGTTTTATTGCTTTTTCTGCTTGTGGATATATTTTGTTGGTCCTACTTGTCATTAAGCATTTATGCTTGTTCCACTTAACATTGGGATCTACAAGGTATTATCCTTGACTATTTCGCAAGTGCATGCTTATAGTCATCTTGACTTTCTTGTGTCTCGATGTGAGCATAATCTTGCTATATCAAACTTAGGTAATCTCACTACACTAGTCATCTTGACCTGCATGTCTCTGATGCCTAGGTGAGATTTCCACATTTCTATCTGATATAGATCATATTCAGATTCACATAGTTATGCTAGTGTGTATTGTATGATCTTGCAACGCTACCAATAACACTCAATGATGAATATTAGATGTCTGTTGGCTTTGTAACCTTGCAAGTAAACCACTTTTCATGTAGCTTGCATTCTTAAGTTCATGTTAGTTTAGTTTTGCATCTTTCATATGGAGAGAGCTCTCCTTTCATCTTTCAGGGACTTGTTAATCAATTGTGTTCACCTTTCGCTTCTTCCTGATTATGTCTTTCACTTCTAGTCTTTCATATCCCCTCATTTTCCTTTCATTTCGGGATCGAAACCAAAATATAAGTTCACCTTGATCATCCAAATCACATTTTTCCCCTCTTTCATGCAGTTGGCTGACATTTTGAGGCTTGATCCTTCGATCTTCGTTGGGTAATTCTTCACCTCTTCATCTCCATCTCTTTCAAACTTCCAGTCTTTCATTCACTTTCAAATCCCAAGTTCAAATCCCCCTTCGTGGTGTTTACGGGTTGAGGGACCGATTGGTTCATGTCTCGGGTCCCATGTGTGGGGCATCTCTTCATTACTTGATGGTTATTCTATTCTCTCTCTTCGATTATGATTTCTAGTGATTTGATCATGCTGCTCTTGCTTCTACTTTCCCTCTACCTGGATTTCACTTTCGATCCCGAGGGGGCAGACACATCATATCTTATTAGCTATCTCTTTCCTAAGTGTTCAGTACTATCACTACCAGGCTGACCATGTAGGATTTGCTATTTTTTTGTACTTCATTCTTTGGAGTCAGAATGCTATTGCTTTCCTTCTTGGCTATCTCTTGCTTTCTTGGTTGATCTAAGTTGTTTTGTGATCCCAAATTGATCTCAAATTTCAACTCTATTCTTTGACGTAATGTGTTCCCAGATCAATCACACATTAGTCAAAGAGGGGCAAATGTATACACCTAAAAATGGTCACCTAGACTATTAGCCCCTTTTGCTAAATCATCAATTGCTTGTTCTTGATCAAATCTTAGCTCTATCATTTATTCAATTATTTTCTATGGGCTAACCATTTTATCCTAAGTTTTTATTTATTTAAAAGAAATATTTCCTCCCCTTTTAAATAAATAAAAGCCTCCACTTTTCCTCTTATCCTAAGTTGCACAAATAAAGCATTATTCTTATTTTATAAAAAGGGAAAAAGCACTTTTTGTCTCATATGGACACAAAAGTCAACTCTTATTTTTCTATTGGAGGATATTTGTGCACATGGATTGCTCCTCTTTCAAGCTCCACCCTTGATTAAATTTTTTGCCTCTTAATCTCTATGGTCCATTCCTCCTCCTTTCCTTTAAAAGGAGAGCTCTCTTCCTCATTTTTATATCTTAGGTTTTTATGCTAATGTTATGCTGCAGGTTTTCTAGGTACATTTGGAGCTTTTGAAGATTTGGAGCATTCTTGGCTTTTGCATCTACATGTTATCATAGTTTCATTTCTTGCATTATCATGGCATTCTTAGCTTAGATTTCCTTTATGCTTTAGATTAATTCATCTAGCTTAATTAGAAGGCTTGGTAATACTTGTTCTTTCCTTTTCATAGCATAGCTTGTACTTTCATTTCCATAGACTAGCTTGCATCTTTCATTCTCATAGATTAGCTTGCATTACATTGCATTCATTTGATTCTTGAGGATATTGGCATTCTTGCCCTTGTCTTCATTGAATCTCCCATTGCATGGTTTACTAGCAAGGTTATAGGCTAAATAGCTCTAGCTGAGAGCATTCTTAAAACCCTTGCACTCCATGCCTAGGGAGCTATGGATCAATTTTTGAGACCTCATTCTTGAGTGTTCTTGAATGAAATGATTTATAGAAGTGTGGTCACATTTTCACCATACACTATAAATAATTGCATCATCACCCACATCTATCATGAAGCTAATGGAGCTATTGATTGAGCTGCCAACTACACATGCAGAAATAATAATATCACCTCATGACATAATGAAGAAAGCATTTCATACAAAATTGTCTAGTGTGGAGCTTGATCAGTCTCTAAGTGGGATATTGTTGATATTATGGTGATTAGTCATGTAGTGGGTGTTGATATTGTGGCGACCATAATTTTTTTGTGTTTTTTTAAGAAAAAAGAAAATCAACATTGTAAAACCCTAAAATGGCCAATTTTAGAGATTGCCCTAAACTGCATGTTATAAGTGGCTAAGATGCATAATGCATTATAATGTTGGGGTACTATTTTGCTAGATAATAAGAAAGGTTGGACAACTGTGTAGTTGGATGTAGCCCAGGGTTTGGGTGAACCATGTTAAATCTATGTTTAGATTGTTTCCTTCTTTTATTTCTGCATATAACTGTTTATTATTATATTATTCTGGATCTGTCAATTCCTAACAATGAGATCTATTATCATAAAGGAAAGGATCTATGAGACTCAAAGGAATGAAAAGTAGTTGATAAATAATGGGGGGAAAAATGAGCTTTGTAAGGATTAATAATGAAGTTGTCATTCCATCACCGCCACTTGGTATCATCATGCCATTTCTCACAGATTCTAGGCGATTGTGAAGAAGGCCATTTACACCAAGAAGTTAGAGGTTTTTTCATTCAAGAGCATAATGCAGAGAAAAAACCAGTCTGAGAATATGGGTGGTAGCAAGAAACATTTTGAGCTAGATAGCTATATTGAGTGGACTCAAAAAGAGAATGTATGGGAAATTCTCAAAAAAGGTGACTTCACTGTTTACATGGAGAAATTCAAGGTTGTGATCTGGCTATCACGAAGTTCTTCACTAAGAAATGGAAGAACTGGAAAATTTATTTTAACAATCAATGGGTTAAAATTACCAAAGAATTGATTGCTGAAGCTATGGGATTACCTATGGATGACATGAAATTCTATCAGGATAGGAGTTATTCAGATAGAGCCTATGATAGATTTCTAGAAGATGAGGAAGAGGCGGCTAGACTGGTTTAAAAAGTTGGTGGGCACTTTTTCCCTAGTAATATTAGTCACCCTTGGCATTTTATCTTGTATGCTGCCATTAGTTACTTGACTCTGGATGGTAGCTTTTCTAGGGCCTACAGGCACCACTTTTTTATTCTGAATCACTTTAGACATGATGATAAAATTAGTATTCCTTACTACCTCATGAGCTCCATGAATAACATGATGAGGGACCTTTAGACTGATCCTAAACGTGACCATGCCTCTCATCAGGGATTAATGGTTCTTATCTATAATCTTTTGAAATTGAAAAAAATTGAAATACCCCTTCTTAAGGGAAATGCCCATGGTGATGAGGATACTGAGGATGAGGATTTGGGAGAAAATTTTGAAGAAGACACAGGTGTAATACCCCAAAAATGGGCTATAAGTTCATTAATCTCCTACATCTACAAATCGAACGAAATCAACATCAAAGTCCTAATCTAAGGCACATCTAAACATCATCGAATCCTAATTGATTATCTTAAATTCTGCATTGGGGAATATTCCTAGCAATATTCCTAATTATCTTAATTATCTTTAATTTAATGATTATTTGGCAATAAATCACATTTATCCTAAGTTTGATTAATTGAATATTTTCATATTTAATTAATTAGATTTAATATCTTGCCACTTAATTGTGTAATTAAATTTAATTCTATCTATTATTAATTGTATTATTTAATTTTGACAATAAATCCAATATCCTATGAATAATTGATTAAATTTTTATTTAATTGATTAAAGTAAGTTGTCATTATTTAATAATATAGTTTTTAATAAAAGTTTGATAAAATAGTTAATTAACCCATAAATTAATTATTTTATTTCAAAAATCAGTTAAGTTGAGAATAAATCACTTTATTTATTTATTAAATCATAATTATCCATGTGCACATTCAAGGACCAATTAAACTCAAATTGGAAAATCAATGCAAGTTGTTAGCTTTTTGAAACTCAACATCTTTTTGAGTTTTAAAGTTGATCTAAACTTCTAATTCGAGTTGAACTGTGCTTTTGCATGATTTTTGTGACTTAATTATTTGTTCTTAAAAATAACTCAAAAATCAAGCTGAGTTAATTTGAGTGATTTATGGCTTTTTTCCATGCACCTCCAAAGCCCTAGATTTCTATAAAACCAAGGCTCAGCTCTTCATAATTCATCTCTCAATCATCTCTCAAATTTGCATCCAAGCATCTCATATTTTTGCACAATCACGTTGGAGAATTGGAATTGGGAGAATCAAAGCTCTTGCGAATCAACATCTTTGTGAGATCAATCTTTTTTTTGCATATCATTCTTAGATAGTTTTATATCAAGTTTTTCATATAGATTAGTTTTATATCAAGTTTTCATTCTTATTGCATAGAAAATTCAAAAAAAATAGATTAATTGCATTCAATTTCATATCCATCTTTTGCATTCAAATCCTTCATTTAGGTGTCGTCTAGGTCACTGAACTCGATAACAATCTGAGAACATTAATCTCGCACCTACTAGAAGGCAGTAAATCGCTTGGTTAAATTAGATTTCAATTTTGCATGATTTTGATTATAGCTAACCTCTAATGTTTTACTAAAGTTTTGTGTCTACAGATCAGGTACAAAATTTACACACACATTTTTGGGACCCACCGTGGGGCGACCCACCTTTGCATGCTGGTTTTGATTTTTTTGGGGGAGCTAAAACCTCAAAGTTTGAAAGATTTAATTTTATCTCCTAAACGGCTTGAATTTTTGGTCTAAAATTTTTTTTTCAAGTTGGTGACATATCAAGGAAGCTACAATAAAAAATTTAAAATTTTTTGAAATGTTTTAAATTTTTAATAATTTTTTCTTGAAATTCTAAAAAAAATTAATATCTAATGCAAATCAGCATATTTTTTAGAAATTTTTATATTTTTGGAAATTTCTTTAAATTCTATAGGGGTTCCATTTTTTGTGTTTTAAATTTGGACATGATATCATAGCTCAAATAGTCAATTTACAAAAATTGGTCTATTTTGATAAAAATAGGTCTCTAGGGCACAAATGAAAAGATTTTTCTAAAATTTTTACATTTTTAGAAAGCTCTCTATTTTTTAGTAGGGGTCTGTATTTTAAATTTCTATTTTTGTGGCCAAAATCATATCAAAAAAATTAGATCTTGTTGACTAGGTCAAATGCGGAAAAAAAAATAAAGTTTTGTGACGGGTATGCACTTATTTTTTTTACATGGTTCAATGAATGATATGAGTTGTCATTTGGGTTAATTGCTGGTTATTATTGTTGATAATAATTGATTTTTAGAGCTAACCCTATGGTTTTCATAAGTTGAATATATTTTGCATATCTTGTTTGCTTGTTGGAGAGTTCGTCACTTGCTTGCATGGAAAAGCTCAGCAAGAATTGCTAAAAATCAGGTAAAATCTACTAAGCACATTGCAAGGATCCTAGGTATTCTCCTTCATCTAATAAAATTTCAATTTGGCCTTAAAATAAATCTCTCGTGTGTCTAGCTTGGGTGATTCTTTTCATGCTTTTGTTCTACACACTTGCATAATTGATACTAGGTTGTGACCCCTTAAGGATTCATTAAGTAGTCTTAGATACTTGTGATTGATCTTGATTGCTATCTTGGGTTATTGGACTTGCTAATCCACCGGCCCCTCATTTCCACCCTGTGGTTGCAATCTCAGCACCATAAAGGGGAGGGGTCAACAGGACAGAAGCGTTAAGTGTTCCACTTGGCAACCCTTTTGTGCTTTTAGGAACTCACTTGTTTTCTAAGTTGGGGACTCATTTTCAGCTTGTGTGAGGTGTTAAGTGTTCCACCTTGTGGACTCATCTCATATTCTCTTTAAGCATTAAGTGTTCTTCTTTCTACTTTTTGGGTACTTTTGGTAGATTTGCTTTTGGGAATATATCTGTGCTCACATAGTAATTAGGCCCTATGAACACTATTTGTGATTCTTAAGAGATTGGATTCCTAGCAAAATCTTTCTTGATGACAGAATCCTTGTAGGTAGGGAGGATACTTAGTGCGTTTCACATTCAACTTGGTTAGTGTGTCTTCTCTTATTGATAGATACATTCTCTCCTAGGAGAGGTTGATAGATCACATGGGATTGACATCATGAGCTTTGGTGAATCAAAATTGGTTAGTGCACCTTCTCTTATTGATTGATACATTCTCTCCCTGGAGAGGTTGATAGATCACATGGAGTTGGCATCATTGACCTTGGTGAAGCAAAACTTTATCTTAGTGTGTCGGATTAATCTGCTTGCTTTTTTTGGGTTAAAAGTTAAAAGGTGTCAAAAACCTTGGATCTGGAGCCAAGTCCCCTTGTGGTATACTATTATGAGTCATCTTTAGAGAGGGTTAACCGTAGCGGACAATCCCTTCACAGGGCAAACTGCATTGATGGAACCTCAAGCAGTAATAGCTATTTTCACCATGTAGTGACAGCCACTATATAAATGTCCTTGTGGAAGAAATCTCCATGGGTATGGTTCATTGTTGGGTTGTCAGATCTCCCTAGCAGCTCCTGAAGATTAAGTTCTCAAACTATGTCAAAACCCTGGTGCGTCGGGATTAGAGTTCACCCCTTTGGATCATAAAAGTTGTAGAGTCAAACCATTACTAAAAACCCTAGTGAGGCCAAATTTTTATTTTCTATGGTATATGTGCGTTATTGCAAAACATTTTGGAACATACACAATTAGCGCTTCTGAGGATTAGAATGAATAAGTCACTTGATTATTCATGTGCAAGATTGCTTTTGCCCTTGTTCATTGTTTTCAGACATGCTTGAAATCACTTGCTTGCTATTTTGCATGCTTGTTTATCTATTTGGTTACTGAAAATGAACAAATCTGTTACAATCTTCAAATCTGGACATTGAAATTTGCAAACAATTTGAATCTGAAAACTCAAAATTTGCAAAATCTGACGTAAAATCCTTTCTGGAGTCAAAAGTTGTCTCAAGAGGTCAGAAAGTCATGTGAGTTTTTTTCAAGTGTCATTTCATTACAACCCATATGTCGTATGATTGAGTACCCAATGTCATACGAGTTTCCATGCTAGCAAATCTTCAAAGTCAAAATCTTGTAACTGTCGTATGATATTTTCAACTATTGTTTCATTGCTACCCAAAATTCATATGAGTTTTCTCAAAGTGTCATTTCATTATTGCCCATCTATCATATGAGTCTACAAAGTGTCATTTGGGAAAAAATTTTAAAGTTGTCAGAATTGCCAGATACCCAGCTTTTTTAGCCTAGTTCCAGAATCTGTCATACAAATCACTATGTCAGGAATAGAGCAGTAGCCATTCAGAATCAGTACACATGTCTCAAAGAATCAGTATACAAGAGGAAGAAGCTCTAATCACCGCTATGATGAAGCAGCTGCAAGCTATGCAAATTGAACTTAACAAACTTGAGAAAGAAAAGGAACCTAAAGAGTTCTCCATGGAAGCTCTATGCCCTTTTCCATGTGATAAAGACTTGTACATGTCACCATGCCTCCAGACAAAATGTGAGCAATGTGACAATCCTTATGATACCTCTTCCATGGAGAGTGACACACCCAGCTTTGGAGACTATGATGACTATGATGACAGACAATGTAATGATACCTATGACACCTCTATTCCTAAGAGTCCTCCTCATCATTCATTCCTACTTACTACAAATGGGCCATCACATTGGATAGATCGTGATGGTGATCCATATGATTTTGATTTTGAAAAAGACTTTGATATTTTTTGTGAACAATACCTTGATTATTATCCATCTACTACTGTTGAGGACTATAAACTATACCATGCTGATTTGAAATGTCAATACTATAAGGGTCTCTCCTCTAAGAACTCTCAGGCTGAAAATAAAGATTATCTTCTCAAGCAAGATCATGTTAATGTTGGACCTTTGTCTTGTGATGGTTCCCTTCCATCCCCTAATTCCTCCAATACCCGTACATTTCCTAAAGCTTCTGAGTCTTTCAAATCTTTCACAGAACCTTCATCCGACACAAGCCCTGATACTTTTCATGTGGTTCTCTATAGTTATCCTCCAGGGCTACCTCTTAAAGAAACTCAAGCTAACCTTCACCTAGCTACAAATACTTTCAATGATGATAAACCTAAAGAGCCTAAGCCTTCATACGCTACAATGCCTACTTCAGCTAGTCCTTCACAATCTCTTCCAAATTCATCCATACAATCCCAACATGCTTCATTGTCCTTAGAAGTGGCTCCATGTCAAGAGGACTCTAAAAATGATGAAGAAAAGAACATAAAGAAAGATCAAGATCAAGAACCCTCCATGTCATCCAATTCCTTTCGTGATGTCTCTTATCCGCTTCATGGTTCTTTTGATCCTACAAACCCTTTTTCATGCATTCCACCATGTCTTAAGTCTTCTCCTAAGCAAGATCAAGCTACTACTTACACCATTGAGCTTATTGACAATCAAAATAACCTTACCCCACTTCCAATTTCCAAAGATTATACTTCCATTAAGGTTATTGAAAATGGTGTTGTTACTTCCAATGTTGATCTTATTGAAAATCAAGAGAAAAATTATACGCTTATGCTTTCCAAAGATCCTTGTCAAGATCAAAGTCTTCCATCTTCTTGTTCTACCACTCCATGTTCACTTCCACTTTCTACTCTTCCTAAGTCTTTGCAAGCTTTGAACAATCCTATCAAAGAAGGTGCTCATATTCAAGATGTCCACGATTCTATTGAAAATTCTAATGCTCACTCTAAAGATGCTAATATCCTTGGTTGTTATATAGATGCTGATGAACTTATTGATTATCCTTTTGCGTCTTCCACTTCCATCCTTGGACCTCTTCCACCACTACTAAGAGCTTCACATCTACCTTCCATCTTGGGTCCTTATGTCCCTTTACTTTCCCCTCCTAACTCTCCTAATTCACCATCCATATTAGGCCCTTACATCCCTCCATCTCCCATCTTTCCTCAAGATCAACATAGATGCATACCCTTGAATCCTTTTCATCCACCCACCCATCTAAACCAGTCATATCCTCCTTCTTCCACAAGTCCCAAGTCTTTTGGAAGTAACTTGAATGTTCAATACAAGAAAAAGAAGCAATACAAGAATCCATCAAAAAAAGATCACCATGTCTCCTCTAATAGACATGGAAATATAAAGTCAAAAGAGATATCTAAGAAAAAAACTACAAGACAAGTATGGGTTCCAAAATCCATCACTAAAGATATTCTTTCCAAATTACCAAAAAGAAATGAAAATCCTATGGCTATATGGATTCCAAAGTCTCTCTTGAAAGAGTCTGGTGTTGAGCAAAAAGTTAAGTTGACATTCAAGCTTCCAAAGACTTCCACTTCATCTTCTTCCAAAAGCATTCCTCCATTCCATGCACCCAAACCACAACCTCAGCTATCCATTCACCATATTCCTTCACGTATTCCTTCATTCATGATTCCTCCATCCTCTCACCACCCTTCAAAGTATGTGTTGACGTTGAGCTTGCCTTCCTTTCCACCTACCTTTTTACAATCCTTCCATGCATTATCCTTTTACCTTCTATCATTTTTCCTCATTTTCCTATTCCTCCTATCTTCCAACATCACTTGCTTTACATAAAACCTTATCCTCCATTTTCTCTTCCATCTCCCTCTCCCTATCAGCATCTTTGAGCATATCATTTTGAATCCTTGGCATATCATGGTTTATCCTTTCAAGGAGCATTATCTAAAAGCTTGCCTTCTTCTAAAAAAGAAATTTAAAAAAAAAAAAAAATTGAAAATGTGCCTTGGTGAAAACTTGGAAACAGGCGCCTTGGTAGTAAAAGTAAAGAAAAATTAATTCATCCTATGGTGAAAACCACTCCCTTGTGGCGTCTTGGATAAGTACCATGATGAAAACTTGGTAATCAGGCATCATGCGTAGTTCTTCTACATATTTCATCCATCTCACCTTCTCTCTTTGATCTTGACAAAGTTGATCTATACACGAACATTTGGCTATCTTGTGAGCTATCTTACGATGATCTTGTTTTCATTCCTTCCATGTTTAGCTTTCATATCCATCTTCCTCCATTCATTTTCGCCTATCGCTATCCTTTTCCCCTTTGGTCTTGATCAAAAAAAAAAAAAAGTAAAACATAGTGCTATGAAGCCTCTTGACATGTCTACTCCTTTGGACTACATCCTTTTCTACTCTTGCATTACACTTTTATGACTTATCCTATGCTGGCCTTTCATTGCTTGTCCAAATGCGCTTTACATGAAAATTTTTCCCTAGCTTGGGTATTCTTGAGGAGTTTTCCCTTGAAGATTTCTCCTCTTTATTCTCCTTCATTCTCTTGTCTTCCATCTCTTCCACCAGCTTGCCAATGCCTCTTATTCTCCACCTTGCTAGACATTAGGACTACACGATATGATCTTACTTGGGAGTTTGCAATGGAAAAAGATGCTATCAAGTATACCAAGTATCAATACTAGTATTAGAACAATTATCAGAATTAGTATCAGAATCAGTATCAGAACCAGTATCAGAACAATTATCAGAATCAATATCAGTACTAGTATCAGAACAATTATCAGAATCAATATCAGTACCAGTATCAGAACAAGTATCAGAACCAATATCAGCACAAGTATCAGAATCAGTATCAGAACAAGTATCAGAACAAGTATCAGCACAAGTATCAGAATTAGTGTCAGAATAAGTATCAGAACACCTACAGGGGCTACACCTTTCACTTTAGTTTATGGGTCTGAAGCGGTACTACCTATTGAGGTTGAAATCCCATCACTCAGAATTAGAATGCATGGTCTAGTAACTGATGATGACTATAGAGTGTCTAGGTTACAAGAATTGGAACTACTAGATGAGTGCAAACAAGCCGCGTATGATCATCTCAGAGTATATCAGAAGAGAATGTCTAGAGGCTACAACAAGAAAGTCAGACACAGAGAATTTCAGGTTGGCGATCTAGTCTTGAGAGAAAATCCTAAAATCAATCCCATCAAGAACGCAAGGGGAAGTTTGAACCCAACTGGCTGGGTCCCTTTGTAATCACTGCTACTTTTGGCTTTGGTGCCTATCAACTCTCAATGACTGAAGGAGAACAGCTCTGAGAACTAATCAACATTCTCCATCTGAAGAAATTCTACGCCTAAGGCATTCAGTCTATGGTAAAATATCCTGAAAAAATTATAAAAATCAGAAAAAGTCCTGAAAAAATGAACATCTTGGTGAAAACCTAGCAATAGGCACCTTGATGATTCACAAAAAAATAAAAAAATATCAAAAATTTAAAAAAATAAAAAAAATATCAAAAGTACAAAAAAATTGAAAAAATGAAAAAATACAAAAAAATGAGAAAAAAAAAGTGCCTTGGTGAAAACCTGGAAATAAGCACCTTGGTAGCAAAAATAGAATCTCTACCAAGATGGTGAAAACTCGGCAAACGGGTGCCACTTGTTTCAAAATGCTTCATCTATCAGCGCAATCTTGGTCTTTCCTAGCTTTCAGTCTTGCTTTAGTTTGTGCATATCTACCGGTTTGTTTTGCATTTTCAGTTTTCAATAAGTCGGTCTGTACACCAATCAGCTCAAGCATTTGTATCCTATCAATTCTTAACACTTGAGAGCAATCAATGTCATATCCTATGGTCTCCAATGTATCTTAGATGTATCGTATCTAGTCAGAGTCCTTTGAAGCTTCATTTGAGTCAGTCAGTCAGTCTTGTCTCCAGAAAAGATTTTGCATCTACAACAATGCAATCAACATCAAACATCAAACTGAAAATAATCTATATTTTTTACATGCTTTTATCTCCTTGTATGCTTACTGATTCACATTGAGATTTTTGCATATTGTGTCCCTTCGAGCCCTTCGATGATGTCTTTTACAGGATTTAGAGAGTGATGACTGGGGGCATAATCTTTTATTTGTCTTCTGCTTGTATGTAAAAATCTAACAACTTTGGAAATTTTGGATTGAAATGGTGTCCGACTGTAAGAGCCTCTATCTCGAATTGGATGGCCATGCGTGCCTCGACCATTGATACCCGGATGATTCAAATAAGTATTGATCTAACTATTGTCTTTTTTAGTGAGTTCTTTCTCCTATTGTGAAACACGATCTTACCTAAGGATGTGAATGATAAAGGGTCATTACGGGTAATTCACATTGGATTTAGATTAATCTCTTAGCTGTTTGATGTGTTTGTCATGCAAGGCGTATTCAGGTCATCACAATGTTTATGTTTTGATGCTTATAAAAATTGCTATATCAAAATGGACAAGATATTCAGGTCATCCTAGTGTTTGTGCCTTGGTGCTTATATCTAATCTGACATTCTAAAAACAAAACCAATATTCATATGTCCATGGTTGTTTTGGACCAGTGGGTGTTGTATTGGTTCTTGAGCGTTACAAATTGATATTCATATGTCCATGGTTTCATAGCTAGTGGGCATTGTATTGATTTATCTGGTTACCTAAAAGTTCAATGATGATAACAAATCGACACATGATCAGTGACTAGGTCCTAGGTCTTAGGTTGCATTTCTCTTTGCATATTGCATGTTGCATGATCTCACAATGGCTAAATGAACTTCAATGCTTAAATAATTCTCAAATCGCATCTTCAAGTCTAACAAGAGCTGAATCTCACACGAAGGTTCCTCCAATGAAACAGCAAGTAGAATCCTTTTTCGGGATCAAAATCAAAATCTGAGATCATTCATATTATTAACTACTTGCATAATCAACCTTCAATCATCACAGAAATCTAGAATTCAACTTAACTGATTATCTTACATCAAACTATCAAAATTTCAACTTGGTCAACTATGGTCAACTCATGGTCAAACCTAGTCAAACTTGGTCTTTTGGGACCTTCTAATGATGTAGAATGTGTTCTTGAATGTGTTTAACCACTTTTCAAATCAATTAACATGCTTCTAAACTATCAATGCTGACTTTTCTTGTCAGATTTCAATTTTAATCCCAAGGGGGCATGGTATTACACATCATTCAAAGTCTGTAATCAAATTTGAAATCATATTTTTATGGAAATCATATCTTCCTTAGTAATCAAGACAATAACCACGTCTAGTTACTGATTCATCAAAAGTCCTCATCACTTGGGGCAAATCTATCATCACTCGGGGCATATCAGATTCATCAAGATCCATATCAATCTGGTATTCTCCTAATCTTGTAAACTATATCAGTTTTTGTAACCATCGAATCATAGTGTTCTTTCCTTGGTTCTTTGGCAACTGAAGGATTCAGATGTGATACTTGCTAGTTCTACTAAGACAATCGAGTCTAGAACTGGTCACTCACTTCTTAGCAATCCTAAGGTTTGGAATCAAGTGTTTTGACACTCTTTCGCAATCATCGGTTCATTTGCTATTATAGTGAACATTATCTTTGGTCATTCAGGACCTATTATCTCCATATCAAATCAATATCAATCAGCTTCTTTCTCATATCAATTATCAATTTCGAATCAGTTTCATATCTCTATCAAACACAGACTTTCTTTGAACCACTGCGCTTTGCACAGTAATTCAAAGAGGGGCAAAATGTAATACCCCAAAAATGGGCTATAAGTTCATTAATCTCCTACATCTACAAATCGAACGAAATCAACATCAAAGTCCTAATCTAAGGCACATGTAAACATCATCGAATCCTAATTGATTATCTTAAATTCTGCATCGGGGAATATTCCTAGCAATATTCTTAATTATCTTTAATTTAATGATTATTTGGCAATAAATCACATTTATCCTAAGTTTGATTAATTGAATATTTTCATATTTAATTAATTAGATTTAATATCTTGCCACTTAATTGTGTAATTAAATTTAATTCTATCTATTATTAATTGTATTATTTAATTTTGACAATAAATCCAATATCCTATGAATAATTGATTAAATTTTTATTTAATTGATTAAAGTAAGTTGTCATTATTTAATAATATAGTTTTTAATAAAAGTTTGATAAAATAGTTAATTAACCCATAAATTAATTATTTTATTTCAAAAATCAGTTAAGTTGAGAATAAATCATTTTATTTATTTATTAAATCATAATTATCCATGTGCACATTCAAGGACCAGTTAAACTCAAATTGGAAAATCAATGCAAGTTGTTAGCTTTTTGAAACTCAACATCTTTTTGAGTTTTAAAGTTGATCTAAACTTCTAATTTGAGTTGAACTGTGCTTTTGCATATTTTTGTGACTTAATTATCTGTTATTTAAAAATAACTCAAAAATCAAGTTGAGTTAATTTGAGTGATTTATGGCTTTTTTCCATGCACCTCCAAAGCTCTGGATTTCTATAAAACCAAGGCTCAGCTCTTCATAATTCATCTCTCAATCATCTCTCAAATTTGCATCCAAGCATCTCATATTTTTGCACAATCACGTTGGAGAATTGGAATTGGGAGAATCAAAGCTCTTGCGAATCAACATCTTTGTGAGATTACTCTTTTTTTTGCATATCATTCTTAGATAGTTTCATATCAAGTTTTTCATATAGATTAGTTTGATATCAAGTTTTCATTCTTATTGCATAGAAAATTCAAAAAAAATAGATTAATTGCATTCAATTTCATATCCATCTTTTGCATTCAAATCCTTCATTTAGGTGTCGTCTAGGTCACTGATCTTGATAACAATCTGAGAACATTAATCTCGCACCTACTAGAAGGCAGTAAATCGCTTGGTTAAATTAGCTTTCAATTTTGCATGATTTTGATTATAGCTAACCTCTAATGTTTTACTGAAGTGTTGTGTCTACAGATCAGGTACAAAATTTACACACACAACAGGATGAATCAAATATTGTGGGTCATAGTGTTAAAGGGAAAGGGAATATGAAGGGGAGAACTTCAAATAAATTTAAGAAGACTGAGGTCTCTGACTCTGAGCTTGACCTCACAGACATCAAAATAAAGGAGGAGGACACTAACCCTAGAAGGAATAAGAGAAACATCCCCCTCATTAAGGAGAAAATTTTTGAAGATAAAAAGGGTTAAAAAAAAAAATCAATAAGGGCCTCTTTGTTTCCTCTGATGAGGAGAAGGTTTTCATTGAAAGTCCAGTGAAGAGAAAGAAAAAGAAAACTGTCATTGAAGAGACTAAGAAAAAAGAGGAGGTTGGGGACTACACTCAGAATGATCAACAAGGCATGGAGGAGGATAACAAGATTATCACTGACAACGTAGTTGATGACACTATTCCTCACAATAAGCAAAATGACAATGTGGACACTACCCAGGTGAGTGAAAAAGTTGTCAACAAGAAGGTTGGTATTATTATAAGGTAGGATAAAAAGGACAACATCCTTTCTTTTGGTCAATTTTTGGTGACCATAGCTCAGGAAAATGAAGTTATGAAGGCTGACCTCAAAGAATAGGGTAAGATTGTGAACATGATTAAGAAAGCTACCTTTGGTGATAAACCCTTGGATACCTACTTGAATGATTGGATGGAATCTATTCGTAAAGGGGAGGCCTTTGGGGAGCTTGGTGGTATCATGGTTTAAGATATCAAGCAACATTTTGCAAGCATCATTTTCCAAAAAATCCCTAGAGAAAATAATAAAGCATCCGATGATATGGCTACCATTTCTTGTTTGATCTCTATTCTAGAGGTGAGTACATGATGTGAATTCCTTGTCAATAATCTCATGGTCACTGCCTAAGGCCAACTGGATTTTGAGATGGTATGTGAAATTTTTGGTCCTGAATCACCCTGGTATCAAGAAATCCTTGTCTATCTTCATGATAAGACCATTCCTCTCACCCTTACTCCTGACCAACCAAACACCTTCATCTATTGTACATCTACTCAATCCTTGGAGACACCCTATTTTAAAAACACTTTGATGGAAGTCTTCTCCAATGTCTGATTTCAGAGGAAGCACACATAGCCTTGAAAGAGGTACATCAAAGAATCTATGGAGCCCATTCTAATGACCTTACCTTAGAAAATAATTTGTTACGTACTGGATACTATTGGAAAAAAATGGAGGAGGATGCATATCACAATGTAAAGAAATGTGTTCCTTGCCAATAGCACGATGATTTGATACACACTCCCTCTCAATCCCTCCAACCCACCATCACGCCTTGTCCTTTCTCCCACTGGGGCTTTGACCTTGTGGATCAGATATTCCCCAAGTCTGCTAGTTGACACAAATATATCTTGGATACAATTGAGTACTTTACCAAATGGGTTGAAGCAATCCCCCTCACCTACACTACTACTAAACAAATTTCCAAGTTCATTCAAAACTAGTCACTATGGAATCCCAAAAGATCTTCATACTGAGAATGGAATGCCCTTCAAGAATAAGGATGTCCCTTACCTTTGTAAGAAATTTGGCATTACAAGAAAAATTTCTCATCTAAATACTTCCTATAGGGCAACGGTTAAGTTGAGGCTACAAATAAGACCATATTGAAAATTCTCAAGAAAATTGTCGATGATATTGGTCATGATTGGCACCTGCAACTTAATCCTACCCTTTGTGCCTACCACACCTCCATCCGTACTCCCACCGACACCACTCCATTTACCCTTTTCTATGGTTCTGAGGATGTCCTTCCCATTGAAATTGAGCTCCCTTCCCTCAGGATTTCTCTCAAGAACCTGATGTCTACAGAAGAATATAGAGTTTCCCACTTGCAAGAGTTGTAACTCCTTGATGAGAGATGCATCAATGCCCTTAACCACCTCTACATGTATCAAAATTTCTTGTGTTTATAGTTCAATAAGAAGATCAAACCTCATGAGTTTGAGGTTGTCTATTTGGTCCTATAGCATAACATGAAGAATCTCTAGAGCTGCAAAAAAAAGTAAAGTTCAAACCTAATTGGTTGGGTTCATTTGTTGTTACTAGTGAGTTCAGTTCAGGGGCATATCAAATAGAAAAAACTAAGGGAGATCTGATCCTTGATCCTATAAATATTCTACATCTAAAGATCTTCTATGTGTAGTCAGCATTCAGTTCTTGTATAGTATTTATTCAATAAAAATTTCTAAAAATTAGAAAAAGTCCTGAAAAAATCCTATAAAAAAAAAAAAAAGTCCTGAAAAAATCCTAAAAATTAAAAAAGCCCTAAAAATCCTAAAAATAAAAAAAGAAGAAAAAAAAAGAAAAAGAATGTAAAAGAAAAAGAAAGAAAGAAAATAAATAAATTCGTCTAGTCATGAAAACTTGGAAAACAAGCACGTTGGTCAAGTATCATGGTGAAAACCTATTTTAGACACTACGGTAGTAAATTTGGATCCATTGTCTTCTCCCGCCCACTATACATATTCATCCTCATCTGCATCCTAGTCTAGTTTCCAGTCCTTGTTTCCCGCATCACAATAAAGGTCCAAGAAAAATTTCTAGAAAGATGAGCTTAACCCCATCACACTAAGCATTTCCTAGCCACAATGACCACAAAAGTGCTTATAAAAATTAACATCAAAATTGAATCTCTAAGTTGTTGTTCCTTTCACATATATTGCCAGTGAATATCCATCTCAGTCAATCAATCTTTACCCTGTAGGAAGCATCCTTCCTTAGTCGGTTCAAATCCACCCCATCAATCCTATCCCATTCATGACAAGAAGTGTGGACCAAATGACACCTTGGTCAAGTGGCCTTCTTTGTTGATTTTATTTTTTTGTGTCATTGGATCCTACTCATGATTATCTCAATCTTTCATATCTTGGTATATTGTGAATGATGAAATTTGATGCATGTGTCATTTGTAGTATGATCTATCTGTTAATACTTTAAGAGCATTCTTGTTAATTTCTAAGCTATGATTATGCATATATTACTATGGGCAACATGTTAGCACACTTATGTCCCTTAAAAAGACTTGGTTGTGCTTAAACCTCTCCAATAGGTATATGGCATTGGTTATGTCATGACTATCAAATCTACATCTATGTTCTTAAAGCTATCTAGTCCATTTGAGAGTCTAGTCCACACAAAGGAACAATGTCATCTATAATTTTATGACACATGATGCATACCTCCTTTTGAAAAATCAAACTAGGGTGTGCTCTCCAGCATAAACACAAGTGATCCCGCTAAATCATGTAGTCAGGTTGCATTGTAAGTTCAGTTGCATGTTAATTAGTTTTTTTTCTACATTTTTTTTGTTTGAGACAAGGGTTTTGTTTCTTTACCTTTCCCCTCTTTTTTCATCCAATTCAAACCTCTCATCTTCCTCCTTGCCTTCAACCCTACCAACCTATCCATAGACAACTCCTCCTTGGTGAATGGGTCACTTCTCCTCATCCTCATCCTTCTAGCAGGTGAAGATGCTTGTCTAGCAATAGTCATCTCTCTCTCTCTCTCTCTCTCTCTCTCTCTCTCTCTCTCTCTCTCTCTCTCTCTCTCTCTCTCTCTCTCTCTCTTTGTTGATGGGAAGCTCCCCCCCCAGGCATAGATGCTCATCCATTTATGGGTGGCTCTGCTCATTGACGGGTAGATCTGCCCATCGATGGGAAGCTCCACCCATTGATAGGAGAATCTTCCATGAGCCATCATGGGTAGAGACACTCATCTATGGATGGGTGGCTTTGCCCCTCTTAGCCAAGCGAAGATGCCCATCTATAGACAAATGACTTTGCCACCCTTGGGTGCCTCCCTTAGACAAGAGGAGATGGCCGTCGATAGCTATTTGTTAGGGGATGAACATTCTACCATGTCCCTCCTCTCACTATTCTCCTTCCATCTAATCCCCCTGACACAACCAAATAAAAAATAATTTTTTAATCTACAAGCATTAAAATACTTAACCAATTGGAGCCAAAACAAAGGTGGTTTTTTAAACTCACCAAATCACTCCTATTTGTTTCTTGTCGATCGACCCTCCCCTTTTTAAGTCATGCAAAGTCTTTTCCCCTCCTCTTTTTGTGAAAATTGGTCATTTTTTTTTAATTTTAGCCTATTTTCTCGAGGAGGCGCATTCTCCTACTGACTTTTCCTTTGTGCACCTTTTAGGTCCCATTTTTCCTCTAGAGCGTCTATGTTTTCTTTTCTTTGACGCGGTGCCATTTTTGACACCACATCAAAGAGGGGCAATTTGTCCACTTAACAATAATTAAATTTAATTCTAACTAATGACCCCAAATAACATTATGGTTAATTTTAATTAATTGTATTTATTAAATTCATCTATTTATTTAAGTAAATTTATTTAATTAAATAAATTCACTAACTATAGTATTTAAATTAAATTTAAATACCACCCCTCCTAATGTAATAAATTTAATTTGTTACATATTTCTCCATATTCCCCTTTTAAATAAATTTTTAATTTATTTATTCCTACACATGCCTTATTTATACTAAACCATGATTAAATTAAATTTTATTTAATTTAATCCTAAACCTAACCTAGATGTTATCCTACACACATCACTTTATATCTCATTGGTCTACTTACTAATTAACTAAGGTTAATTAAGATAATTTTTAGATTCCTACACTCATTAGCCCTAATTATTTGCTCACACGTGTGAGCAAATTTCTGAAAAATTGCCTTTTCAAAAATTGCTAAAAATTGCCTAAACAAGTCTTCTTATAATATTTTATGACACATCTTACACTTACCCAAACTGTGAAAATGGACTTTTCCTTACACATCTCTTACACACACTTGAACATGTGTACTTGAAGTACACATTGACCCTTCACATCCCAAGTTTCTCACACATGTGTGAGAGAGTCTTGGACTTTGCATGACTTATGTGTCCCCTTAGTGGCACTTATGTGGATTCCACATAGATGCCACCTCACCCCAACGCTCCAAAATCCTATAAATAAGACCCTTGCCTCAAGAAAATCATCCATCATTTGTATGTAGAATTATAATGTTAGTTTTCTTTCTTGCATTTAGATTTTTTGCTAACTTGTTTGGTAGTTGCTAGAATTCATCGAAGATTTAGAACTTAGTTTATTTGATGCAATAGCTTCATTCATTTTATAGTTTTCATGTCATATGAGTTTGAGGGTTTCTTCCATAGCTCCTTTTTGAGCCTCTTTGGCTTATTATTGAATACTTGAGGGTTGCTTCCATAGCTCCTCTTTGAGTAGTTCAATCTTTGTCTTAATCTACCCTGCATTCATAGTGGGATTTATACTTGTGTTGGGAGATCACACCCACAACCTCTCTAAGAGCTTAAATCAAACAAGTCTTAGGTGTAGTTGCTTCATGCTTATCCGAGGTTATTTGGAGAATAGTGTAGGAATGAGTTTAAGAATAGTTTTTCTTGTTAGTTTAAGATATTTAATATGCACATGTATAACTAAAATTTGAGTGTTATGCTTGCTCCACATAGGTCATTTTTCTACATATACAGTCCTCTCTTATGGTTGACACCTATGTTTTAATTAAACCTCTTATAGTCCCTCCTACATTTGTGTTAGAATAACTGAGAGGGGGGGAGAATCAGTTATCCAGTGACCCAAACCAAAATGTATAATCCAAAATAATTCTTCAACTTCTGCTACTCGGTAAACATAAAATACTTTCACTATCTATGTTTTTACTGATTATCAGTTTAAAACTTATAGTAGTTACCGATCAAATCTAACATGTAATATGCAAAGTATGATAACAAACAAATATCACAATCAACACATAATACAAGAGATTTAACATGGAAACCCTATGAAGGGAAAAACCACCTGGGACCAGTAACCCAAAAATGTTCACTCTTCTGAAGTGAGGTCAGTGAAGACCCAACCCTGTTAAAGGTTACAAACACACTGTTAGGTGTGACCTTGTTAGAGGATTTTAGACTAGAAGTTATCGTCCAACTAGTAGTCACTCTGGGGTTGACAGGATAACAATGCTCACTCTATGAATGAAACATAAAAAGACTTTCTTAGTCCACTCAGTTAAGAGATTTGACTATGTACAATGGTTAAATATGTAATAGTAGATGATCTACCTAGAAACAAATTCAATTGCAGTTTACAGATCAATGTTTAGCTCATTCAAATCTTTCTGATCAATATATAACTTCAGATTCAATACTATATCAACTTATTATCTGTCAGTAATTACTCTCTGTAGCTCGGTAATTGTTCTGCAGTTTGGTTCTCACTAACTAGTATGATCAAAATGCATGAAAACTCCTTCACGCGATAATTCTACAGTATCTTCTTCCTCCAGCATTATTTCAACAATGAAACCAATGTCTCTTATATAGACAAGTAAATCATTTTCTTTTTGTCCATCAGATTTTACTGCTTAATCTCATTCATTGATTTTACCGCTCTAACCTTCTTCGGCTAATGTGTCAATAACACATTTCAATCTGCTCCATTAGATCTTTCTTGAATTATGTTAGTTGTCAATCTTCATAACAAACCTTATCTGTTACCTCGATTTCATACACTTTACAGCTCATCACTTTATCGGCTAAATTGATCATTTAATTCCTTTATGTTCTGCTTGGTTAACAAAGAATTGTATTGGTGAACACAAGCTCGATTAACACTGCACTCAGTATACACTACACTCCGTCGATGTATACTAGAATGCTTCATTTACCGACAACACTACTTTGTGTCTTTCTGCTCTATTGATCATCATAGATGAATGCAACATAATAAAGTTGATATCATCAAGTCATAGACTCATCAAAAAATTACTTAGTGTATTCATTATCCTCATTTGACATATACATCTTCCTCATGTAGATATTTATGTTCTTCATCTCTTTCACCTTTCTTCAGATGTTTCAATATAGTAACTTACAAGATAAGTACTGTCAAGCTAGTTGACATCAATGACAACATAATGCTGATTTAATCATCTTGCATATCTAATCAACAACTCCTCAGTGATCTTAAATCACAGATTCTTCATTTAGGTTCTAAATCAGTTGTAGTTCATCAATCTCTCCCTTTGGCATTGATGGCAACTCAACTAATATGAAGTGTACCATACACATACCAAAAATGTATTCTACAACTCTGTGAACAAATGTTGTATAATCTCTCCCTAGCTTAATATGTTTAATCACTACATTACTAAACAACATTATTAATGTAGCTTTGACATCCTGCAAATATGATCTTTTCAGCTCTCCCTTTCTTTTTGTTTGTCTCTCCCTTAGATAGATGTTTCAGTGTTCTCATCGGTGCATATTGTTTCATATTATTTATCTCTCCCTTTGACAACAATGCCAAAGAAATAAATAAATAATCAGCTCTGTAGTAGCTATGTAACTCTCTGTTGTCCAATACATTCTCTGTATCTCTGTATACTGATATCCCAATCTGTTTCAGTTCTTCAAACTTAATCACAACCTTGAACATTATCCAAAGTGTGAACTATGCTGCATCAACATGTGTGATCTTCTGATAAGTTTAAGCTGATGCAACATCCAAATCACATTAGTGATCGATAGACAAGGGACAGACCCCAAGTCTAGTCCTCAAATATTCAAATGTGTCCTCCGATAGAGGCTTTGTAAAGATATCTGCAAGTTGTTCTTTAGATGTAACAAATTCTAACTTCACTTGCTTCTCTTGTACTTGTTCTCTTAAGTAGTGATACTTAATTGATATATGCTTTGTCTTAGAGTGCATCACTAGATTCTTTGAAATATTGATAGCACTTGTGTTGTCATAGTATATAATCATCGGGTCAGTGATCACCTCATTCATTCCTTCCAACACTTGCTTGATATATGCAATGTTTGAGAAATTAGTAGCAATAGCAACATACTCTACTTCAGCTGGAGACTGAGAAATACAAGCCTGCTTTTTACTTGTCTAGGTTACAAGTCTTTCACCAAAGAAGAATGCTCCTTTGGTGGTGCTTTTTCTATCATCCACATTTCTAGCCCAATCAGCATCGGTATAGACCATTAGTTCAAAATTACCTTCCTTAGGATACCATAAATCATAATCCTCTATCTTTTTCAAGTATCTTAAGATCCTTTTAGTAGCAATCATGTGTGATTCTCTAGGATTAGCAGAAAATCTAGCAACAATTCCCACAGCATGTGCTATATTTGGTCTACTGTGAACTACATACATTAGCTTGCCAATCATGGATCGGTAAAGTGTTTAGTTTACCTCTGTAGTTTCATCTTCCTTAGTCAGTTTACATCCAATAGCCATCGATGTTCCCATAAGTTTAGCATCTTCCATGCCAAATGTCTTCAAGACTTCCTTTTGTTGGAAATATTCAGGAATTAACCGAGTTACTGAGAGGGGAGGGGTGAATCAGTAACTCTAAATTTTCTTACAATTACAGATGTATTAACATATAGTTCACTTTTTCCTTATGCATATAGAAAGAATGAAACTTAAAAGCATTCACAACAATGACACATAGATTTGGTTACCCAGAAACCTTCCAAAAAGAAAGTAAAACTGGGGTGGGGATGAAACCCACAAAGCTTTAGTACTGCAGAATAAAGTTGGTCGGTTAAGGCTTACAATTTGATCACTTCTGATGATCTGCCCTGTTAGGAGCAATAAGGATTGCTAAATCCACCTTGTTAAAGGATTTACAAACATACAATGAAGTATGCACTCGGTAAAGAGATTTTACAAAAGACTATTAAGTCTACCTAGTTAAAGGATTTTAGTACCGATTCACCTGTTAGGATGAAACAGTAGATCTCTTGCTTTGCAACTGGATTGCTGATTGAGATTCACTGATGTACTGATCACCTTCTGTGATGAATTTGTCTTTGTTGTTCCCTATACTATTGTAGCCCTTTGTAATTCGCTTATCTCTGCCTTTCTTTCTTTTTCACATACATACTCATTTTTTTTCATCTTAACATTTTTACAACATTGTTTATATACAAGTCTAAACAATTAATTACAATTACAAAGTCAGCTTGACAAATAAACATAAGTGCCACTAAGTCAGCCCAAGTATGGTTACACGGTTCCTGCAAACTAACTCGGTGACTTTCTGATACTCGGCGTCCACTGCATTACTCGGCATCGTCATGCACTCGGTAGAAGTGAAGGCACAGTTCATACTAACCACTCGGTAGGTTTTGAACTCGGTAAATACTAGTGACTTGGTAGACATAATGTTACTCAGTTTACACTGTCCTGCTCGGTTTGCACTATCTTGCTCGGCTTGCACTGTCTTGCTCGGTTTGCACTGTCTTGCTCGGTTTGCACTGTCCTGCTCGGTTTGCACTATTCTACTTGATTTGCACTATTCTGCTCGGTTTGCACTGTTATGCTCGGTTTGCACTGTTCTACTCGGTTTGCACTCAGAATGCAAATAAGTGTTGTCACTAGTGGCAATTCTGCTTAATGCCAACAATCTTCCCCTTTGGCATTAGTGACAAAAACACTTATTGCCCAAAACTTATATACATGAATCATCTAAGATTTATTTTTGATTTTTTTTTAAAAAAAAATTTGTCTTTGTCATAGGGCTTTATACATTATCTCCCCCTTTCAATGTGCTAACTTTTTCTTCTATACAAATCTTCTTCTATACATATCTCCTTCTATACATATCTCCCCCTTTTTGATGATAATGCCAAAGGTGTATATACAAGTGATTTATAGAGAGAATCCAAAATTTGATAGAAAATCAGAATGTACCTTCATTATTAGTGCCAGGGTTCTGTCCTAATTTTCTTGTAGAATCTTGCATGTTTGGATTGCAATTTGGACTTCTGCAGAGAGTTCAATCATGTGATCTGCTATAGAGAACTGATTGTCATGAATCAATGTTTTGGAATGTTCAATGTGCTTATACATTGTATTCATGATGGGAAGGATCATGTTCTGGATGTCTAGCAGTGTGGACCGGATCCTTGTGTCTTCTTTCAGTAGATCTGACTGCATATTTGATAGGTATGAGATTTTCATGTGATGAGTAGAGCTTGAACTTGGTTCAAGTTGCAGCTTTTGTATGCTAATCTTCATATCCTCATCCATTTTATTCATTTTATCCTTGACATCCTTTGTGAACTCGGCAATATTGCACAGTCTGGCCAAAAGAGAGGTGACATTCGAATAGGTAGATTCAATGTTTGACAAATCTGAAGACAATTCCACTTGATTAATAGCTATGTGCTGAGCAATGTGCTCAAGCACTTTATTGTTGAATCTCTTCTCAGCTCTTTCAACTAACTTTTCTGTCCCAGATGAATCCTCATTGTATTTATTTACTGCTTCAGCTAATTGTAGCAAAACATGTTGAGAGGAGTCTACTTTAATACCTAATGCATCAGACAAAATGTCTTTAGCATCCTTAATAATTTGATATTCCTTGTCTCTCTCTTCTTTAAGCTTCTTTTGCTTTGCTTTCCTTTGGAGGATTTCACCTATATTTTGCATTTGGTTCGCTGATAGATTTGCAAAATCTAATGTTGGAATCTCTATTTCTTCATCTAGGTCTATATCCTCTACTATATTCTTACCCAAAAATTTTATACTCGGTAGAGCCTTAGGCTTATCTGTACTTAATGCCTTAGTAGTAGTGACAGTAGACATAGTAGGACTGGCTATAGAGACTGGCACACTGTCTACTAGAGAACTTAAAATATTTACACTTGTAGAATCAAAAACTAGAATACTTACTGCTGGAAAACTTGATGAAGTGGGAGACTGCAACTCGGTAGAAGAAATGGTGGTTGCTTCTATTGTTGCTATAGGTGATTGGACAAAAGTTGAAGTTGTCACAACCATGCTTGAAGGTGTCTCTGGGCTAGATGTAGAAACTTTTACTGGAGAGGTAGGAAGTGATGCAATGACTTCTGCTGCTATCCTCACAGTATCATCTACCTCAGTGGCTTCTTCTTGTTCATCACTGTCATCTTCAATATCTTTTATTATTACTGTTTCAATACTCGATTGGTGAAGATGGTATATGTTCTTCCATGTGGCATTTGCAGCCTTCACAACCGATTCAATATTGTTGATCAGAATCAAACAAGTATTGAACTTTAGTGTCATCTTACTTTCATTTTCCTTTAATGCCTTCTTTATTTCATCATTTTTCAAGCTCGGCATTAACTGTCTCAGGGTTTGATCAAATATGTCTATTACAGTTTGCTTTGCATTGCTCCATCTCATTTTTATTGGATTTAATAAGACTGCTGGAACCTGTGGAGCTAATTCATCAGGAGAGTATTTCCACTGTCCCATCTTTTCAATAACAGCATCTTCTATTTCCTTCTGTTCTGTTTCCGATCTGGTTTCATATCTAAAAGATTTTATGTTACTTACTCCAGATCCTGATCCGTCTCTAAAAAGTTTGATCCTCTCTTGAAAGTTTAGAGGAGGCCTTTTGAATACTATATCTTTGTCTACCTTGTCTACCTTACCTCTTGCACTTCTCCTTGTAAATACAACAGTGGGAGGCTTAGGTGCCTTAGTGATGAATACCTTTCCTTTCTTCTTTGTAGGTTCTGGTTCCTCTATTTTCTCATCCTTTTCCTCTTCTTCTTCATCATTTTCTCCTTTGTCCTCGGTTAGCATTTGCATTTTGGCTATCCTCTTCTTTCCTTTGTTTACCGCCTGTGGAAGCTTTATGCTTAATTCAATTCTCACCTTTGCTTCATCATATGTTCCAAAATATGGAGCTTTGGGATTAACAGGCTGATTAAGAAGGGCTTCAATGATATTCTTGGTTTCATTAATATTTACCTCATAAGGAAGAGGTTTTACATATACAATCCTTGGTTTAGCTGCTTGAATATATACATTGTCATAGTCTACCATGAAACAAATGCCATCCTTATAATCTTCCACCAACTTCTGTGGAATCTGGAATCTGTCATTCATTTTCTCTTTGAAAGACTCAAAATAACTATCCATGACGCTTTCAAAATTTTCACCCATTTCATGAATTGCACAGTTGAAATGATTGCGAATATCATTAATAAGTAGTACCTTAGGAGGAATCTAAGATTGAGCTCCGTTCGGGTCTAGGGCTGCTGCAATTGCGGGCACGATCTTGAAATCTGGTGCTCTCCATTCCCCTTGGACTAACATTTCTGATCCTTTCTTCGCTGAAGTGCTGGATGATGCCATGGTAGCTCACAGAAAATTCTTTTCGCAAAAGTATTTGAATCACTGGATTGCTCTTGAAATTTTCTGCTCTCAAAGTGCTAAAATTCACGGTGAGGAATGAGTTCGATTTCTTGCCTTCTGTTTACAACTCTGTCATTAATGCTCAGTACAAATTAGGGTATGAATTCTGACAAACTATCACCCACTAAGAATTAAATGCTCAGTAAAGACTTCGCAACTCGGTGAACTCGAGAATTCATATTGCTCCGACCTCGCTCGGTAAAGACTGGTACCGACCTTGCTCGGTGAAAACTAATACCGACCTTGCTCGGTAAAGACTGATACCAACCTTCCTATGATCTTACTGCATCTTGTATGCTGATTTAGATCTTTCTTTTAATTCAGTTCTGGAACTACTTGAAGTTTGTCTATGAGAATACAGTTCCAGTGCTTTCTTGGAAATTTAGTTTGAGTCAGTAGAGCCACCCATTCCATTACTTGGACTGGTTTGCTCGGTAGATTTAGGAATCCACTTTTGTCTCACCTGTTTCCTGACCTTAGTTGCTTCATTCTTCTTTCCATCTTCAACTTCACTAGCATTCATGTAGTTTCTGGCTATGTGATCGAGTTTAGTGCATTTGAAGCATCTTACGGTAGTATCTCTTTTCCTTAGATGATGTTTTATGCATTTCATGCCAATGTGTCCATATTCTCCACAGTAATGACATCTACACCAGGTGTTGTAGTCCCATCTAAACATTGCTTTCATAATTTGTTCTGCTGGATTGAATGTCTTAGATCTGCACTCGGATGCTTTGTGACCTTGTTTGTTGCATTTGTGACAATTGCCTCTGAATCTTGGTTTTTCCCTGCATTCATTTGCTTTGTGACCATGTTGATTGCAGTTGTAGCATTTTCCATTGAATTATGCTTTTTCATTGCTCCAACATTTATTTGAAGTATGTCCTATTTTACCACAATGATTACAAGTAGGTTTCTGATTTCTTTGAGTACCTTGCTTAGAAGATTCACCTTCTCCTTTGTATCCAAGTCCTGCTTTTCCTTTCTGCCTATGCAGATTTCGCTCATACAGCTGATTCAAGTCTTCTTGGCTTTTCAGCATTCCTTCATTGATTTGTTTTTTGGCGTTTAGGTCATCCGCCAATCTTAGATTGATTTCCTTTTCAAATCTTAGTTCTTCTCTTGTGTTTTCTATTTCTGATCTTAGATTCAGAATTTCCTCATTTGTATGGGAAATCTGATCAATTAGGTTTTCTAGCTGAAGGGTTTTATTTTGGACTTCATTGTTCCTTCCATCTAATTCATCTTTCAACTTGTTTCTTTGTTCTAAGATCTCACAAAATCTTGTTGAGTGTAGCTCTTGTTCTCTTTTTAATTTTCTCACTTCTTCCTATAGAGACCCATTCTTTTCTAGGAGTTCTTTGACAGCATTGTTTGCTTCATCTGAGCTATTTGAGGGAAAAAGATCTTCAATCTTTTCTTCAATGTAATTTTGATCATTCATCTGATTTGCAAGTTCCTTCCTTCTTCTTAAGGATTGGGAAAGATGTTCTTTTGCTTCTTTAAGTTTAGCTATGGCCATTTCCAAATCTAGCTTTTCATTTTCAATCACCTTGTTCAGTTTGAATACCTCCATTGTCTTGGATCTTTGCTCAAGCTAGTTAAGCTTTATCTTGAGAACCAACAAAGCTCTGATACCAATTGTTGGAAATATTCAGGAATTAACTGAGTTACTGAGAGGGGAGGGGTGAATCAGTAACTCCAAATTTTCTTACAATTACAGATGTATTAACATACAGTTCACTTTTTCCTTATGCATATAGAAAGCATGAAACTTAAAAGCATTCACAACAATGACACATGGATTTGGTTACCCAGAAACCTTCCAAAAAGAAAGTAAAACTGGGGTGGGGATGAAACCCACAAAGCTTTAGTACTGCAGAATAAAGTTGGTCGGTTAAGGCTTACAATTTGATCACTTCTAATGATCTGCCCTGTTAGGAGCAATAAGGATTGCTAAATCCACCCTGTTAAAAGATTTACAAACATACAATGAAGTATGCACTCAGTAAAGAGATTTTACAAAAGACTGTTAAGTCTACCTGGTTAAAGGATTTTAGTACTGATTCACCTGTTAGGATGAAACAGTAGATCTCTTGCTTTGTAACTGGATTGCTGATTGAGATTCGCTGATGTACTGATCACCTTCTATGATGAATTTTTCTTTTCTGTTCCCTATACTGCTGTAGCCCTTTGTAATTCGCTTATCTCTACCTTTCTTTCTTTTTCACATACATACTCATTTTTTTTCATCTTGACATTTTTACAACATTGTTTATATACAAGTCTAAACAATTAATTACAATTACAAAGTCATCTTGACAAATAAACATAAGTGCCACTAAGTCGGCCCAAGTATGGTTACACGGTTCCTGCAAACTAACTCGGTGACTTTCTGATACTCGGCGTCGACTGCATTACTCGGCATCGTCATGCACTCGGTAGAAGTGAAGGCACGGTTCATACTAACCACTCGGTAGGTTTTGAACTCGGTAAATACTGGTGACTCGGTAGACATAATGTTACTCGGTTTACACTGTCCTGCTCGGTTTGCACTGTCTTGCTCAGTTTGCACTATCTTGCTCGGTTTGCACTGTTCTGCTCGGTTTGCACTGTTTTGCTCAGTTTGCATTGTTCTACTCGGTTTGCACTGTTCTGCTCGATTTGCACTCAGAATGCAAATAAGTGTTGTCACTAGTGGAAATTCTGCTTAATGCCAACACCTTTATGTACTTAGACTGTGTGATGAATATTCTATCACTCTGCTGAATCACTTGTAGTCCTAGAAAGAATTTAATCTCTTCGAACATAGACATTTCAAACTCATTACTCATGTCATCAAAAAAATATTTACATACATGATCTTGACCTCCAAAAATAATATCATCAACAAATATCTTAGTAATAAGAATAGTGTCATCAGTATCACCTTTCATGTACAAATTGATGTTTTCACTAGTTCTTACAAATCCAATACTTAACAAATAAGTATGCAGCCTTTAATACTAGGCTCTCGGTGCTTGCTTCAAGCCATATAACACTTTTTGTAATCTACATACCATGTCTATGTTGTCTGGATCAACGAATCCTTCATGTTGTTCTATGTAGACCTCTTCTTCAAGTATCCCATTCAGAAATGTTGACTTCACATCCATTTGATAAACTCTAAATTTCTTGTGTGCAGCATATGCAAGTAGCATTCTAACTCCTTCCAATCTAGCAATAGGTTCAAATGTCTCACCATATTCAATGCCTTCTTCCTGTGCATACCCCTTGCATACCAGTCTAGCTTTATTTCTTGTCACTTCACCATTTTCATTTAGTTTGTTCTTGAATATCCACTTAGTATCGATAACATTTTTATCTTTAGGTCAGGGTACTAAGGACCAAGTTTTGTTCGTCTCTATTTTTTCTATTTCCTCTTTCATTGCATTAACCCATTCTTCATTCTCTAATGCAACTTTCACATTTTTTGGTTCAAATTCACAAACTAGACATTTACCTTGTCTTGCTTTGCTTCTTGTCTTCATGCCATCTTATCTATCTCCAATAATTTGTGTCTTAGGATGATGTCTTCTAAAAAAACTAGCCAATGCTCAGTTTATCCTTTCTTGTTCATGATGTTCAAGTTCATGTGCTTGCTCAGTAGCTCCATCTTGTTCATCAGTTTCCCTTTCATATTCCTCATGGTTATTTTCCTGTTGATCGGTTATCATAGGTTGTGACTTCGGTAGATAATCAGGATGTCCAATGTAAGTGAATCTACCATCATCTTCCAGTTCCTTTCTAGTTTCCTCTATGTTCTTGTCATCAAACTCATCAACACAAACATTAGTACTTTCAATTATCTTATTTGTAACCTTATTCAGACATTTGTATGCTTTACTCTTAGTAGAATATCCTAAGAATATTCCTTCATCACCTTTAGAATCAAATTTTCCATTTCTCTCATCTTTCAAAATAAAACATTTTCTTCCAAAGATCCTGAAATGACTTACAATAGGTTTGTGTCCAAACCATAGTTCATAGGGTGTCTGGTTGGTGTCCTTCTTCAGTTGTACTCAGTTAAGCACATATAAAGTTGTACTGACATTTTCCCTCCAGTATGTCTAAGAAATATTCTTTTGCAGCATTAGTGTTCTTGCACAGTTAATGATTGACCTGTTCTTTCTTTCAGCAATCCCATTCTGCTGAGGTTTTCTTGGTGCAAAGACCTATCTTTTGATACCATGCTCATTACATAAATTAGTAAATTCATTAGAGATAAATTCACCTCCTCTGTCAGATCTTAAGCATTTTAATTCTTTTCCAGTCTCTTTTTCTATCTTTTCCTTATACCACTTAAACATCTTAAATGCTTCAGATTTTTCTTTTAAGAACATAACTGTCATTAGTCTAGTATAGTCATCAACAAAAAGAATAAAGTATCTATCACCATAATAACTCTTAGTTCTCATGGGACCACATAGGTCAGTATGAACCAACTCAAGTATCTTCTTTATTGAGTAGTCTTTTCTTTTAAAACTAGACTTAGTCATCTTACCTTTCTAACATTCATGACACATAGCATGATCTGGTTTTGACAAGCTAGGAAACCCTCTAACTCTTTTCCTCTTACTAATCTTGATCATGTTATCAAAGTTCACATGGCATAACCTTTTATGCCACAACCATGCATCTTCATCCTTCATTAATAAATAAGAAGACTGATCAATATCAAGTTAAAATAGATTACCTCTAGATTGTGTACCGATTCCGACAAGTCTTCCTCCATCATCATAGATTTTTACCTTTCTGCTCTCAAAAGAAAGTTGGTGGCCTGATTTATTCAGTTGTGCCACACTTAACAAATTATAGTTCAGTCCATCTACCCAGTATGCATTTTCACATTTTATTCTATCATTAATCATCAATGAACCTTTACCTCTTACCATACAGGGTGCATCATTTCCCATCCTTACAAATCCTCCATCATATTCATCAAGTAGATCAAATTTATCTATATCACCAGTCATATGATGTGTACAACCACTGTCTATGATCCATGTATCATTTCTACTTACTTTAGAGATCAGTGTTGTTTCTTCATGTTTCTCTTCTTCCTCTGAGTCATCTTTCATAGTAACAAATACTACTTCTACATCATCATCAGTATCAGATTCCAATTCAAAATTTTTGGCTATGTAACATACCTTTTTCCCTTTGTCATAGCTATCTCAGTTGTCTCTATTATTGTGTCGGTAGCCTCTGTTGATTCTTCTCCCATAGCTTCCTTCAGATCAGTCTTTGGATCTATCATCTTTCTTATTACGACATCTAGTAGCGATGTGGCCAACTGCTTTACAATTAAAGCATGCTAAAGGTAGCTTACCTCTATACCTTCCTTTACCTTTAGGTAATCTTTTGGCCATAAGAGCTTCAAGCTCATCAAGTTCATCATCGGTACCACTATCACTATCATTATTCTTACTATTCCTACTACTAGACTTACCAATCTTCAAAGAAGACATGAAAGTGGATTCAATAGAAGGTACAACACTGTTGTCAAAGTTATTCAATTCAAAGGTTTTAAGCTTACTGATCAGTGTGTCAAGAGTAAGGTTGGATGTAGCTCTTGTTTCATGAATTGTAGAGATCCTGATTGCATAAATTGGCAGCAAAGTTCTAAGAATCTTGCTTATCATTATTTCATCCTCAATAACTCCATATGATGCTCTAATAGCATGTACTACCTCTTTTAGTCTATTTGTGTATTACACAATGTTCTCACCTTCTTTCATCTTCATATCATCAAATTGACCTCTTAGGCTTTCTACTCTAGCTCTTTTAACATTCAAATATCCACTATATATTAGAGTCAGTTTATCCCACATGGCTTTGGCAATAGTGCATCCCTTAATGTCTTCAAATTCAACATCGGTACAGGCAAGAGCAAGTTCCATCATAGTAATATTATGTTCATGTGTGTCCTTCATTTGATCAAGTGTCAAGGGACCTGGTGTTGGTTCAATGTAGCCATTTTGCATCAATTCTAGTGCAGAATTCCCAGTTCTAGATATGTGCAACTTCATCCAGCTTTTCCATACTATGAAGTTATCTTTGTTCAGCTTTGGCACTTCCCTCTTATACATCTTGAGACCTTTTTGCTGGAGTCCTTAAAATTCTATTCTAAGAAACCACAGCTTTGATACTAATTTTTAGAATAACTGAGAGGGGGGGAGAATCAGTTATCCAGTGACCCAAACCAAAATGTCTAATCCAAAACAATTCTTCAACTTCTGCTACTCAGTAAACATAAAATACTTTCACTGTCTGTGTTTTTACTGATTATCAATTTAAAACTTATAGTAGTTACCGATCAAATCTAACATGTAATATGCAAAGTATGATAACAAAAAAATATCACAATCAACACATAACATAAGAGATTTAACGTGGAAACCCTGTGAAGGGAAAAACCACCTGGGACCGGCAACCCAAAAATGTTCACTCTTCTGAAGTGAGGTCGGTGAAGACCCAACCCTATTAAAAGTTACAAACACACTGTTAGGTGTGACCTTGTTAGAGGATTTTAGACCAAAAGTTATCGTCCAACCAGCAGTCACTCTGGGGTTGACAGGATAACAATGTTCACTCTATGAATGAAACATAAAAAGACTTTCTTAGTCCACTCTGTTAAGAGATTTGACTGTGTACAATGGTTAAATATGTAACAGTAGATGATCTACCTTGAAACAACTTCAATTGTAGTTTATAGATCAATGTTCAACTCATTCAAATCTTTCTGATCAATATATCACTTCAGATTCAATACTATATCAACTTACTATCTGTCAGTAATTACTCTCTATAGCTTAGTAATTGTTCTGCAGTTCAGTTCTCACTAACTAGTATGATCAGAATGCATGAAAACTCCTTCACACAATAATTCTGCAGTATCTTCTTCCTCCAGCATTATTTCAACAATGAAACCAATGTCTCTTATATAGATGAGTAAATCATTTTCTTTTTGTCCATCATATGTTGCCGCTTAATCTCATTCATTGATTTTGCCACTCTAACCTGTTACAATTAGTAGTTGTCATTGCACCAAAAGATCGACCTATTAATGCCCGATACAACCACTAGACTTATAGAAGAAACGGGAGGCTGTTAAACCATGTCACAAATCTTGAGGGGAGCACTGACCATTATGGCAACAATCTCCCCCTCAGCATTACCTGAGGGGATTCAAACCTGTGACCAAGCTTTGATACCACTTGTTACAAGTAGTAGTTGTCGTTGCACCAAAAGATTGACCTGTTAATGCCTGATACAACCACTAGACTTATAGAAGATGCAGGAGGCTGTTAAACCATATCACAAATCCCAAGGGGAGTGTTGACCATTATGGAAACATAACCTTCTTCAGTTGATGTGTCAGTAACACATTTCAATCTACTCCATTAGATTTTTCTTGAATTATGTTAGTCATCAATCTTCATAACAAACCTTATCTGTTACCTCAATTTCATACACTTTATAGCTCATCACTTTATCAGCTAAACTGATCATTTAATTCCTTTATGTTCTAATCGTTTAACAAAGAAATGCATCGGTAAACATAAGCTCGGTTAACACTGTGCTCGGTATACACTACACTCTGTCGGTGTATACTAGAATGCTTCATTTACCGACAACATTGCTTTGTGTCTTTCTGCTCTATTCTTCATCATAGATGAATAAAACATAATAAAGTCGATATCATCAAGTCATAGATTCATCAAAAATTTACTCAGTGTATTCCTTATCCTCATCTGACATATACATCTTCCTCATGTAGACATTTTTGTTCGTCATCTCTTTCACCTTTCTTTAGATGTTTCGATATAGTAACTTACAAGATAAGTACTATCAAGCTAGTTGACATCAATGACAACATAATACTGATTTAATCATCTTGCATATCTAATCAGTAACTCCTCAGTGATCTTAAATCATAGATTCTTCATTCAGGTTCTAAATCAGTTGTAGCTCATCAATTTGTTGTTGATTCCCTAGTGGGGAAGTCACTGCTTGCTTCCCATGATAATGGAGCCTAGGATGATACTATTGATTGGATAGTGGTTTGTGTGAGGAGGAAAGGTTCTTCTTATCCTTTTTATCATTCATGTACATTATAAAAGAGAAGTTTCCAATTCAGGGTTAGGGCCCATGTTTCCTACTAATTTGTGCTTCAGTTAAAAGCCTTCTAGCTTTTAGCTAGGTTTTTTCTCAATCTCATATCTTGTGAGATTAACCCTCTTTTCCTTGATGGTTATTACATCATGTATCAAGGATCTTCCCATTCTTATCTAATTAAAACATAATAGTAAAAAAAGTTAGCCAAAATAAAATCCTCAACATTTTTTTACGAGAGCATCATGGATTGCTATTAGCAAAAAATTGCAAAAGTGAAATTCTTGTATTGTGAATAATTTAAGTTATGAAATTCTAGATATATCAATATGCATAGGCAAAATTATTAGATGTCGTGACCTTAGAAATGAATGATTATAGTAGAATCATCTAGTGCCTTAAGGTTTTGTAAGAGCATATCAATATGAGAAATGGATCTTATGTTGACACTATGACACATGTAGGGTACAATATATTTTCCCTTTGTAGATGTGGTGTTCACCTTTCTCTTACCCTTGGTATAATTTTGATCCTTCTTTCTAAATTGATATCACTCCTTATCATGTCACTTGTAGGAAGAGATGCCCTTTTTATCCAAATCAAGATCATTGGATTAAACACATGGTTTATCAATATCTTGCAAATTTACATAAGATGAAGAAATAAATGACCTTCATACTTATTATAGATCTCATGCTCCACGACATCTTTTCTATACTAAATTTCTCATCCTAAATTCATCTACATAAGACTAAACAATTTATCCTTGCATTTACTTCAAATAGTACACCACTTTGATACACTTTCTTCTTCAAACTATATCAAGTAATATCTCCGACAAAGCAACCCCTAAAACCATCCCACTATATTTTGGATCCACTCACTAGATCTCTAAAGGATCTGTAACTCTCATGTCATGTGAGAGCATGCCCCAACATTTTCAAACTAGCAAAATAAATATGTTGATTTAATAACATTTTGTGAATGTTAAAGTAAACCTCCATTTATGAGACCAATTGATTGAGCTTATCTCTACTATTTTTACCATCATATGAATAAGTATCTATTTTTTTCATATTTAAAGAACCCCATAAATGATGTCTCTACTTTCTCGCACTCAATCTTCTTAAGTTTACCTTATTTCAAATGCTATTTTAGGATCTTGTCTTCCTCTTCAAGGCCAACATCATGATCTTGAGCCTATAAAATCCTCCTCAACATTGATAATCCGTGCAACATCTTCTTCCAAATTTTTGACGCGTGTCTCTCCATCATCCTCCATTATTTTTTGTGTTAAAATAGGAAAAGTAATAATCAACATGATATGTAAACTATTGAAATTCTTTGGCTTCTTAGTTCATCACTATCATCTAAGTTAGTAAAGATATTCTTCTTCTATAAACATTCTTCAAAAGCGCTCTTAACTACCAGGATTGTTGCAATAATATCATATAGAAAAATAGCTATGTCGGAATCACCTTCTATTCACATGTATGAGAGACTTCTTTTTTTAATCATATCCATGCATGATGCTCATGTTATTGAAATTTTAATTATTTAAATTATAGTCAAGTGGTTGCCTTTGCACTTCAAGATTCATTTCACAACTAGCTTAGGGTGTGGAAGACTCCTAGCATATGTATTTTTAATGATCAAAACAAAGCGTGTGCAAAATAAAAGATATCCTTATCACCATGAATATGTATTTTTTTAATTTTTTTTAGAGATCCTAATACTCTATGTTCAACCTTAACTATCTAAAATTTGCACATAAATACTTTTAAGTGTCAAAATATTTTACATTATAAAAGATGCCCATGAACGACTTCTCTAAGTAGTTAAGATAAAAATGTTGCAAGGGTGATTGAACTAAAACTATAAAAATTAGAAGTATATTTGAAAAACTAAATATTAAAGTAACATAAAAGAACACTTAGTTGGCACAAAACCTTGACCATGGTGTCAACTAATGACTCATCTGAATAGTATGGAGATCTTGTGGAGGATTCCCAAATAGAAAGTAAAGTAGCAATTATGTGGCACATATTGGGATTTGATTTTACACACTATTCTTTTAATAATTATGTACTTTTATCAATAACCTATAACTTGTTACATTAAAGGTTGGTATTTTCTCAAATGAAATTAAGTAGGCACCCTCTAGTATTCATAATGTTGGATTGACAACTTATTATATTTAATGATTTATTATTTCTTATCATAGATGTAGGATTGTTATCTTTATTGCTATATTGTATAGCTAGAGAACTATTGATGAGACTGCTATGCAGTTACCATTTTATAAATTAAGATTTTAAGGATATTAACTATTTGCGTGTAAAAATCCAAGCCATTTTTATTGCATTTGGGGATTAACACAAAAAAATTTAGTAACACATTATTAGACCCATTCATAACAGTTGTCACATTACAAATAATGATCTAAAAACAAGGTGAATGTACTACACAAGCACAATTTCATCAATTATTGCAGAACATACAGATTGCATAACCAAGGCAAGAATATTATTATCTCTTGATAATACACAAATAAAAATAACTTACTCTAAGTGAAAAGGGACAATTTGACTACTCGATGCATTAGTTTTCTATTAATGATTTGGTAAATCTACATAAACGAAGGATGGTGAAACTATTGAAACGTCTAGTTGCATTAAGTACTACAACAAGCATTAGGAACATAATAGAAAATGAAACTATTGATGAAAAACTAAAAAAAGCACTACTTTGAAAGGGTCAACACATTAGGCTCATAACCAACATATGGACACAAGTAGAGCTTGTAGATGGAGCTCTTGGAAAAGTAATAGAAATTGCTTATAGTCTTGGTTCTAAACCACCTAATGTGCAAATGTATGTTGTGGAAAGGATTGATAATTACATTGGGCCACCATGGATTGAAGATGACCTCAAAAGCATACCAATAATTCATGTATCTTTAGGAAGTTAAAGATAGATACCTCTCATAATGTTATGGGCTATAATCATACACAAATTCCAAGACCTAAAACTATAAAAAGAAATGATTGATATTGGGAAAATATAAAGGTAGGGGCTAACATTCACAATCATATCCAATGTCAAGTCGTTAAATGATCTTCTCATTCAACTAACATTCTCCTTTGAGAGGTGCTACAAAATGTAGAATAATCCATATATAATTATAAGGAAAAAAGAGGAATCTTGACTGCAACAACTTTCTCTCTAATAATTCAAGATATGTAACTCTCAACTATATCTTTGTCACATTTATCCTAACCATTTAAGTCCTATGGATTCCACTTTGACAAAATTCCCTTTTGTAGGTATCTACTCTAGCCCGTGACAAAATCAACTATAAGGAGATGGTCTCAATTTAGAAAAAAAAAATATTTAAGGAAATCATGTTCATAAAATACAAAAATTATATCTTCCAACATTCCTCAAATCAAAATTTTAAACTATGCAAGTATTCTTGAACTACAATATACCATGTCAAGAGTGGATTTTCTCAATTTTGGCTCCTAATTACCATTGTTGATGATCATATTATTGGATATAACAAATATGAAAAAGGGATCACATAAAAGGACTAATTTCTCCAATTCATAAGGCACATTGTAATACAAAACAACCTTAAGACAAATATGATTGACACCACTTAGTAAGAAAGATGTCAATGCAATATCAAGGCCTTTGTGGTTTTTATTCATTTGTTTCTTAGAATTGAGAAGGAGATAGATAAGATAAACAATCCAATTAGGAAGTGAATTTATTGAACTAAAAGGTAAATGTAGAGATAATTTGGAGAGGGCTTGCGTGCACTTGGAAATGAAAGAGGAATTATGTTGCTACAGATTTGATTTTTCAACAGTTGGGATACCACAAGTACATGTAAATGAAGATATGGGACTTGAAGATTGTAACCTAACTTCTTTCCAAATATGAGCTAGATCTAGAGGGTACGTATCACCAAACGCATTCTATACCTAGGTACATACCGCCAAACCCATTATGTACCTTGGGTTTATCTGAAACTCATAGGGGTGCTTCGTCCAGTCCCGATCTTCTAAAATTTTGTTTGATAGCTCCATAACCTATTGCTACACCAAAAAATGGGGAAGAATTTTTGTTAAATGGTTTTTCCTCAATCAAACACCTATTTTAAAATCAACCTTGAAAATGAAAGGAAATTGCATAATGAATGATGAAATAGAAGCTAGATCTAAATTGTAAATCACCTTATACCTTGATGGAACATTGCTTCTTTGGATGTGATAAAAAATGTTAATGTAATAGCTTGAAATCCTAAAAAACCCAAAAGGAAATCATGAAAGATAAGCCTTAGACGATGAATGTTGTAGTTTTCCATAATGCTTGGTGAAGAAGAAGGAAGAATACTTTGAAGACTTGGATGCTCAATTGTAAAAGGGATCTTGAATTCTAATTGCTTGATTGATTCTTGATCTTGAATGCTTGCAAAATAGTAATGGATCATAAAGTATATCAAAATGAGGAGAGATAGGGGTTTTATACCCAATCCATCATTTTTAGATTAAAAAATAATCAAGGCTGACCACGGGATCAAATTTCCTATAAATACCTCGACATAGGGCCTTGGGCCAAATTTTGGCCACAATCCTCAAGGACAGAATGCCACTGGCATTCTATACCCATCAATCAAGGCCCAAATTTGGATTGTAGGTCTTGAGAAGTCAGAGGGTGCGAGATTATTAGACAACCAGTTTTGAGGTCAATAGAGAATGTAAAGGCCATAAATGGTAAGATAGGGCCTAGGAGATGAAATAAACTATTTTATTAGAGGAAAAATAGATGAGCATACTTATAAATAAGGGCTAACCTTGATTTTTGAAGAAATTGAATCAATTTAGGTCTTTAATATTAATTAAAAGGTCCAATAAGCATTAGGAGAGTGTGAAATCAATGTTGAAACCCATACAAACTAAAATGGTGCTAAAATGAGTACCTAATTAAGGGTGCTTACCTTTTAATTTGATATATTTTGCCCCTAATTTAGTGGGAGTATGAGTCCACCACATGTTGATGATAAAGTAGAAGAAAGAGAGAGAAAGAGATAAAGATCTTGGGTAAAATGAAAGGAAATAAAATATCACTAAGTTTAAGGACATAGGCCCCAAACCAAGGATCTTAACTAGTATATCCATATACAAGGACACATAAAACAATTAAAAAAGCATAAAAGTTATTAAGATCTCAATTCAACTAGTTGAAGATACCTCGCTAAAGAAAATGTCTCAATCGCTAGCATCATGCTCAAAAAGTTATTGCAAAAGTACAAGTGGTCACTTAAAAAGAGAAAGAGCACACATCAAAGATAAGAAAATAATCCATGATCTAATTAAATAGAAAAGTGCATTATGTTGTGGAATCATGGAGGGGAGGAAAAGAAAATCATAAATGACACATGATAACCAGTTATGATGTGCAAGGTGGTCTATGAGAGAGAGAAGAGGGGGACATGGTATAACAAATTGTTCTATGCTAGTTCCACCCATCAAAGAGAGTGTAAAGAGGGAGTTTATGGTCTACCACATGGTATTCAACCCATGTAAATTTATGCAAATGAGAGGTTGAATGGTCTAACAAAGTGTGTTATGCTAGTTAACCCATGAAAAGGATAGGTCAATGGTCTAGAAAAATGTGTTATGCTTTTCAATAAACCTTGAAAATGTATGCAAAGGAGAGGTGAAATGGGCTATCAAGTTGTGTTATGTTGTACCAATCCTAAGGATTCCCAAGGAAAGCATTGTATCCAAGGAAATCTACCAAAATTTTATAAAAGAGAGTGATCTGGCCATAGCAAGTTGTATTTAGATAGTTTACTCTACTTGACATGCTTAAAGTAAACAAAATATTTGCAACAATGAGGCCATATATGCCACCCCTTAAGATGGAAAAAGAGGACTATTTTGACATCTTAAGGAAAAGAGAAATAAGGATAAAACAACTTTAACACAAAAGAGGTACCTCACAAGAAACATACAGTCCAAGTTAAAAAGGTCACAACTCCTATGAGGTCAAGGAAGGGATGAATGCAAAGTGATACCATGCAAGAAGTATAAAAGGGATCCTTTTTAAGGATGCCAAAAATATTTGCAAAACAAGAAGGAAAAAATTCACACCTTCCCATTGCTATGTAAAGGGATTCTTGAGGAAGGATGACACACTTTTATCCCTCGAGGTAAGGGTTTTGTGTAACATGGATACCCAATTGCGAACAATGAAAAGGTCATGATCAAGGATGCATATCTCTTGTATAAGAGAGAATCTTTAATGTAAAAAAATAATTTCACGTAAGATTGGATACCATACAAAAAAAGTAGATCCTTAGAAAAGGATGAGAGAGATTGAAAACACTACCCTTGTCCCCCAAGTGTAGAGATGAGAAATAAATCAAGAAAGACTATTATGTTACTTAAAAAGTATGATCACACTTGAAAATTGTACCACCATGAATGAAAATGAGCCCCTAAAGGATAGGCTAAGCATGTCACGTAGTATGGAGAAACATGATAGGAACTTAAATGTTATTTAAAGAAATTAGAATTGAAAATGATCTCATTACGACATGCTATGTGAATGATATCATAATCAATTAGATTTTAAATTTTGTAATTCAAATCTTGACATCATTAGTAGAGTGGTCATGATATATACAATACATTAAAAAAGGGATATTCACTAGATTTTCACTATGCTTCTTTTTTCGTTTAGGTTGAGTAATCAACTTAGCACAAAGAAGGTTAGGAAAAATTATTTCTTGATTCAAGCTAGGTATTGAAGAAATGTTAGATGGTAAAGGAGGGGATGTTGATAATGGAGGAGATTTGACACAAACACTTCCATAGGTTTATCAAGAGTCCCAAAGATTTGTTTCACCCATCCTAAAATATGTTTCAGATTATGAGTTGAATTATTTTTGAGAATCGGGTTGGATAAATGGCACACTAGGTCCTTTGAAGGGTCTTGTGTTAAATTTTGGAAGTTTGTATTCACCGGAAAAAGATGACATAAAATCTAATAGCCCCCAATCATCTTCTAAAAGGGAACTTGAAGGAGAAGTATCTTTAGGAGGAGAAGATGTGTTTTGTTTAAATGGTCTAGGAATAGATGGAGAATCTGATTTAGTTTGTAAGCAATTTTAGATCTTATCATCAACAATAAGGGTATATATGATGTTTTTATAGGTGAACTTCACTTTGTGATGAAGTGTTGCAGAAAAAATGTGCATGACATGTAGTCATGGTCATCTTAAGAGAAGATTATAATTAAGAGCATCAGGAATGAGATGCATAGGAGTTGGTAAAATAACATGATCCACTTTAATAGGCAATGTGATGATACCCAAGGTTTTTTTAGCGACATTATCAAAGCCACATATAGGAATAGAATTAGATTTAATTGATGAAATATTTGCCTTGATTTTATGCAATAAATCAATGCTACACACATTAAGAACAAATCCATTATCAATTAAAGCTCTTTAAAAAAGATTATCATTGATAAGGACAACAACTATAAGATAATCATGTTGATCTTGAATTTATTTAGGAGGCAACTCATCTTGAGAAAAAAACAAATTGAGCTTTGTTATTGGTTGAATTCATGCATTCTAATGTAGAAGTTATAGTGTCTTGCCTAGGAGGTGGGATAGTCACATTTATCAAGGCTTGTTGTAACTCTTCATGATAAGTAGATAAAGTTTGAAGAAGCTCCCAAAGAGATATCTTACTAGGAGTAGCATAGAGTTGTTCTACTAAACTATATTTATTTCTAAGATTTTGAGGGAGATGAAGTATAGGAAGAAGCACTAGTTGAGAAGTAGGAAGAGAAGGAGGAACAACTAAACTTTTAGGTTGTCTATTGTTTCTTGTGTTATAAGTGTGAGCAACTGCATGATAGTCAGGTTGTTGGGCACCTTTCAACACAATGATTAGTTTATTTTGAGGTAGATAGGTATCTTGATGAAGATGAACAACCACCTTGGTATTTTCAGCACCTAAAACATTGATAACATTGACTTGATCAAGCTCTTGATTGTTCATGGGTTTATCACTAAAAGGGATAGAATCAAGGAAAGTAGTAATGAAATTATTCTCTTCTTCTAAGGTGTCCTCATGAGTAGGACAATATTTAGAATGGGGATTATGGACTTCCATCAATGCTTTATCTCTAAAAGGAATTCCAAATGAAGGTAAGGTGATATTAAGAAAGGTATTTATAACATGTCCTCCTCTTGCTCCAAATATCCTCATAAATTGGGCACATCTTAGGAGAAGGATCAATATCATGCATGAACGTGTCCTCTCTAGAAGGAGGAGAAGAAATTTCAACCAAAATATCATCCTTTTTTCTCAAGGTTTCTTCATAAGGGAGAGAATAGTCAACATAATTATCTAGTGGTTCATCCCAAATAGGGAGATCATTGCGAGTAGAAATGGAACAAACTTTAGGAGAAGGATAATCACAATTCATTAAAGCTTCATCCTAAATGGAACGTCGTGTAAATGAATATAAGGTAAGGTATCACAAGGGTAATTATAAAATTTTAGCAAGGTATTCTCATGGGGGAAGCACATATCAAGAGAAGAGTTAATATCAATCTTCAACACTTCTCCCGAAGAGAGAGATTATTGAAAGAAGGGTTAAAAACATCTTCTTACACCGATATGTTCTCATGGAGAGGGAGGTCCTTAGGAGAGGGATAAAGTGATACAAGAGAATATAATCCATTATCACCATGAGAAAATGCATGCATTATAAAATTAATCTAATTAAATATAATATGAAAACATGAAATTTTGTTTTTGTCATTTTCATCAATGCAAATGCATAAACAGAAATGAAAGGATGAAATGGAATAATTGCTAACTAATGAAACAAAATATTTTTTTATTGATGTTTATTATTTTAAAAGAATGAAATTTGCAAGATAAACTAGTTTTTTTTTAATCTAAATGCATGCACAAAGGATCTAACTACCAATATCAAAAGTATGTAAGAAGAGTCAGGTTCACCAAAATGTACAATAGGTGAATCTATATACCTAAATGCATTAAATATAGAAAAGATGTAATGAAAATAATGATCAATGCAATGCATACAAGGTAGATCTAGATACCAAATCAAAAGTATGTAAGAAGACTCGAGTTCACCAAAATGTACAATCGGTGAACCTATATACCCAAATGCATAAAATGTAGTAAAGATTTAATGTAAATAGTGATTAACACAATGCATATAAATTAGATCTAGACACCAAAATAAAAGTATGTAAGAAGAGTTGGGTTCACCAAAATGTACAATAGGTGAACCTATATACCTGATGCATAAAGTGTAGCAAAGATGTAATGTAAATAGTGATTAACACAATGTATACAAAATAGCTCTAAACACCAAATCAAAAGTAGGTAAGAAGAGTTAGGTTCACCATAATGTATAATATAAAAAGGGGATCACATAAAAGAATTAATTTCCTTAATTCATAAAGAAAATTGGAATACAAAATAACCTCAAGACAAATATGATTGACACAACTTAGTAAGAAAGATGCCAATGAAATATCAAGGCCTTTGGAGTTTTTATTTCTTTGTTGCTTAGAATTGAGAAGGAGATAGATAAGACAAATAATCTAACTAGGAAGTGAATTAATTAAATTGAAAAGTAAATATAAAGAGAAATTAGAGAGTTTGAGTGTACCTGGAAATGAAAGAGGCATTGTGCTGCTATAGATTTGATTTTCCAATAGTTGGGATCTTGCAGGTACTTGTAAATGCAGATCTAGGGCCTGAAGGTTGTAACCTAATTTCTTGCCAAATTTGAGTTGGATCTCGAGGGTATAGATTGTCAAACCTATTTTGTACCTAGTTACTGTGTGTGTGAATTTTGTACCTAGTTGTAGACACAAAACTTCAGTAAGACATTAGAGGTTAGCAAAAACCAAAATCTGCAAGTAATTGAAACTATGCTAACTAGGCAATTTACTACCTTCTAGTAGGTGCGAGTATGATGTTCTTAGATTGAAATCAAGATCAGTGACAATGCAACACCTAAAGAAAGGATTTGAATTCAAAAGAATGAAAGACTATATGAATCTAGATTATTCTATATTTTTGTATTTTCTGTGCAATAATATCATAAATTGTATGAATCTAAGCTATATGAATGAAATTGGATGTAAATTTAATCTAAGAATGCTATGAATGATATGAAAATCTATGATATGAAACTATGCAAACTATGATCAACTATGAAAGATCTCACAAATCACCTATCGCAAGTGCTTAATCCTTCAATCACCAATTCGCCAGAGTAATTGTGCAAATTTGAGTGTTGATAATTATGAAGAGTTGAGCCTTGTTTTTATAGAAATCCAGGACTTGAGGATGCAGGAGAAAAGCCATAAATCACTCTTGATAAACTCAGGTTGATTTTTGAGTTATCAGGAAATCAGAGATAATTAACTCACAAAAATCATGCAAAAGCAGGGTTTTACTCAAAATAGAGTTTTAGATCAAATTCAACTCATCATCAGATGTTGAGTTTCAGTTTTAAAATGATTGTTAATTTCTAGTTGCCTGCTTTTCAGATTGTGCATGATTTATTTATAAATTAATTTTTAAAAATAAAGTGATTTATTCTCAACTTAACTGATTTTTGAATTAAAACAATTGATTTATAGGTTAATCAATTATTAAATCAAACTTTATTCAAAAACTATATTATTAAAAATTGACAACTGACATGAATTAATTAAATAAGAATTTAATCAATTAGTCATGAGATTTTAGATTTCTTGTCAAAATTAAATAATATAATTTAGGAATAAATTTAATTAATTTAATTTAATTTAATCAAATAATTAAGTGCCAGTATTAAATCTGATTAATTAAATATTTAGAATATTCAATTAATCAAACTTTAGGATAAATAGGATTCATCGCCAAATAATCATTAAATCAAGAATAACTAGGATAAATAAGAATATTGCTAGGAATATTCCCCAATGCAAAATTAGGATAAAATCAATTAAATTTGATAATGTGCAAATGTGCCTTAGGTTAGGACTTTGATGTCGATTTCATTTGATTTGAAGATGTAGGAGGTTAATGAACCTATAGCCCATTTTTGGGTATTACATTTTTCCCCTCTTTGAATCACTGTGCGAAGCATAGTGGTTCAAAGAATAGTCTATGTTTGGTAAAGATGTATGAAACTAATTTGAAAGATTAACCAATTCTGAGACAGAAACTGATTGAAAGATTTAAAGATTTAAGATTTAGGTCCTGATTGACCAAAGATAATGTTAACTATAGCAGCAATGAACTGATGATTATGAAAAAGTGTCAAAACGTCTGATTCTGAACCTTATGATTGCAAAGAAGTGAGTGACCGATTCCAGACCTGATTGTCCCAAGAGAATCATATTAGTATCACATCTTGAATCCATTAGTTATGAAGAAACAAGGAAATAACACTAATGAACAGATGGTTATGAAAAGTTGATACAGTTTACAAGATTGATTAGGAAACCAGATTGATATGGATCTCGATGAATTTGATATGCCCCAAGAGATGATAGATTTTCCCCAAGCAATGACGACTTTAGATGAATCAGTAACTAGATGTGGTTGTTGTCTTGATCACTGAGGAAAGAAGTTTGATTTTCAAATTTAGATTTACAGACTTTGAATGATGTTTAGTACCATGCCCCCTTCAGGATTAAAATTGAAATCTGACAAGAAAAGTCAGTGTTGAATGGTTTAGAAGCATGTTAATTGATTTGAAAAAGTGGTTATACATGTTTGAGAATGCGTTCTGCATCGTTTGAAGGTCTTGGAGACCAAGTTTTGACTAGATTTGACCATGAGTTAACCATGGTTGACCAAGTTGAAATTTTGATAGTTTGATGTGACGTAATCAATTAAGTTGAATATTGGATTTCTATGATGATGGAAGGTTGATTATGCAAGTAGTCAGACATCCTAGGTCTGAAAATTTTAAATCATAATTTTGACATAGTAAACGATCTTAGATTTTGATTTTGATCCTAAAAATGGGTTCAGAACGTCGAAATTAGCTAGGGGTGTAATTTTTGTGGAAAATGAAGCACTTTTGAAAATTAGGTCAAAAGCTATATAAGGACCAAAAGGATCATTTTCAATTCATTATTCACATTTGACTTTTGAAACTTTATGGAGCCCTCTAAGTGAGAAAATGGTTGAGCCAAAGGTACCTGTCTCTTCCCACCGATTTGAGCACAGTCAAAGACATCAACGGCCTCTGTAGTATGGACATCTAGTAAGTGGACCTTTGTGCCTCTTTGTAAATTCCATTTTTTCATGTTTGTAGCATCTTTAGGTTTTTTTTTGTATGTTTCAATTTTTCAATTCTCGCATGCATGGAAACTCATACGACTATCCTCTATGACTCGTACAAATTTTCAATACCCTGTAGAGTGTCATATCAAAACCCCTCGAAACTCATTTGAGAGGGACCCCAAAGTCGTACGATGTTTCATTGGGTCCCTCATCTGTCATACAGTGATCCCTAGAAAGTCATGTATGCATGGTTTCTCATATGGGACCCTGCTGAAACTCGTACAAGTTTTGATGCCATTCTGCATTGTTGTATGGAAAATAGTGAGCTTAAAACTCATTTTTAGGTAAAAATTTCTAATTTTTTGATTCCTTAGGCTAATTGTCGAGCATTTAATGCACCTTTTGAAATAGTGAACTTTTGAATTTTTGTACTGTTAGCCTATTTTTCAACCAAATTACTGATAGGATTCCCCATTTCTATTCTGTGTAGGTTATATACCCTGATGTTCATGTGCGCATTTCACATCCCGCAACTCAGAGACTCTATGTTTCATTGCCTGACCCTATGAGGGTACATCTTACTTCCTGTGGATTCAAGTATCTAATTCAGTTGCCCAAGATTAGGTTTAACCATGGACTGTTGACTGCATTGATAGAGTGGTTTCATTAAGAGACCCAGACTTTCCATCTACCCACTGGAGAGATTACTGTGACACCTGAGGATGTATATAGGATATTGTGCATTCCATTTCATGGTCCTTGTCTGGATTATGTGAGTTCTAGGAACTCTAGTCTTCATTCTTTCTATAGATTGTTCAGAGATGACACATAGCTCACTGGCTCTATTTCCTGGGAGTTATTAATGCAGCACTATGGGCAGACCCATAGACTAGAGTGTATCATAGCAGGCATGATAGGAGGTATCATCATGTCTGACCGTCAGCAAAATGGTCTTTTAATGGGCTGGGCCCTGATGGTGGCATGATTGATGGCTACTCTATCTGAGTTAGCTTGGGGTCAGTGCATGCTTGCACATATGTTCTCCGAGATGCACGCGATTGTGTATTAGGAGAGAAATTCCTTTGCTTCCAATGCACTAGTTCTTCAAAGATGGGCCTGGGAGCACATCCCAGTTTGTAGACCAATGTGTCAAGATCAGCGCTAGCCACAGGAGCTAGTCACATATATATACTCTGGTTATGTTATACAGGTGTGCATGGGTCACATAGATTAATTTAGATGGTGCCTGGATGATATGACTTTTGTAGTATGGAGACCGTACTTGTTGATAGAGGCCTGGCCCACTATGAGGGAGTAGTTTAGTTATTTCTATCAGAGTCATGTACTAATTGGTAGATCCACTATTTTTATTTAGCACTTCCTGATCACTAGAGTATGGAGGTAGTATGGCATTATTCAGGATGCACCAGAGGAGCTTGCAGCTTATGCACGGATCCATAGAGAGCTTGGATTAGGATGGGGCCCTCGGTTATCATATGCTCTCTATACAAAGGAGTACAGTGGTATCAAGATGAATCATGACCAATAATAGTGTAGATCATGTAGGTTTTAGTGGAATCATATGTAGGATAAGATAGTGCTTCCACCAAGAACTCTTAGCGTAGATCATGTTTGGGCTGCTGTAATAAAGTAGATAGCATTGTCATTGCATCGGCAACCTTATTCTCTATTCTACGTATTTTCTCAAAGGTGATAGATATGAAGTATTTCTTTAGATCTTCTACCATTCTCTTGTATGGAATGAGTTTTTCATCTTTTGTTTGATACACATCATTGACTTGGTGTATTACAAGTTGTGAGTCTCCATGAATGTGTAATTATGTAGATAGCGTTGTCATTGCATCGGCAGCCTTATTCTCTATTCTAGGTATTTGCTCAAAGGTGATAGATATGAAGTATTTCTTTAGATCATCTACCATTCTCTTGTATGGAATGAGTTTTTCATCTTTTGTTTGATACACATCATTGACTTGGTGTATTACAAGTTGTGAGTCTCCATGAAGTTGTTATTCTCCACTCAATTGCTATTTTCATGCCATTAAGGAGGGCTTCATATTCAAAATTATTGTTTGTACAAGGAAATTTGATTCTGAATGCCTTAGGAATGGAGTATCCTTGAGGAGTGATAAACAATATTCCTACACCAGATCCATTCTATGTATAAGAGCCATCAAAGAACAATGGCCATTCTCTAGAAGAAAGATTCATGATAGAAGAATCTGGGAACTCCATTTGCATTGGAGTATCAACAAACAAAGGTGCATCTGCTAGTTGATTAGCAATAACCTATCCTTTGATAGCTTTTATTTCAACATATTCAATGTAAAATTCACTTAAGAGCATGACCCATTTGGCTAATCTACCTATGAGGGAAGCTTTGCTTAGTAGGTACTTTAGTGGATCAATCTTAGCTACCAAATGTGTGGTATGAGCCAACATATAACATCTCAATTTTTGTGATGCAAAGATCATAGCTAGACAAGATTTTTCAATCATTGAATAATTCTTCTCATATGCTACCAATGTTCTACTGATATAGTATATAACTCTTTCCTTTTTATTCTCATCATGTTGTGCTAGTAATGCCCCCAATGATGTATCTATTGTGGAGACATAAAAGATCAATAGCTTTCCTTGAATAGGAGGCATCAAGATAGGAGGATTTGATAGACATTTCTTGATATGGTTAAAGTTCTTTTCACATCCTCATTCCATGCAAAGGTCACACCTTTATGTAATGTCTTTGTGAAGGGCTATGATATGTCTGCTAGCTAAGATATGAAGCGTCTAATAGATTTTACTCTCCCTTGTAGTGTTCTCATTTGACTGATATTCTTGGGAGGTTGCATCTCCATGATAGCTTTAACTTTAGCTAGATCAACTTCAATGCCTTTCTTTGAAACAATGTAGCCTAAGAGCTTTCCAGAAGTGACACCAAAAGCACACTTCTTAGGGTTCAATCTGAGACTAAACTTTTCCATTCTATCTAGTATTTTGCTCAAATCATTTAGATGTTGAGATCTTATCATAGATTCTGCCAAAGTATCATCAACATAATCTTCCATAGTTTGATGCATCATGTCATGAAAAATAGATGTCATAGCTCTCTGATATGTAGCACCAACATTCTGAAGCCCAAATGGCATGACATTCCATAGAAGGTACCCCATGCACATGTGAAAGCAGTTTTCTCTTGATCTTCTAGAGCAATTTTGATTTGATTATATTCATAAAAACCATCCATTAAAGAATACATCTCAAAACCCGCAGTCATGTCCACTATCATATCAATATTAGGTAATGGAGAATCATCTTTAGGGCATGCTTTGTTCACATCTCTAAAATATGTGCACACTCTTATAGATTTGTCTGGTTTTGAAATAGGTACAATATTAGAAATCCATTCAACATAGTCAATAACATGGATGAATCTAGCTTTTAGTAGCTTCTCTAATTCAGCTTTTACCAAGAGTGCAACATGTGGATGCATCTTTTTCAATTTTTTCTTAATGGGTTTGACATTTGGAGCTATAGATAAATGGTGCATTATAAGATCAGGATCCAATCCTGGCATATCTGAGTATTTCCATGCAAAATTGATCTTCTTTTTTGTTAGAAATGTTGTAAATTTTTGCTTTTCTTCTTCTGATAAGGATTGTGCTACATGGATGAACTGTGGTTCTTCTATTGTTCCCAAGTTGATAGATTGAATGGGCTCAATTAGAACTGGAGATCTATCCTATAAATGACTTGGAAGGACATCAAATATCTCATCCTTAGGCACCTCACAGAGGTTTTCACCTTTGAATACATCTTTTATTTTTACTTTTGTAGGTTCTGAGACTGCCACAAAGTGGTTTTCACCCTCAGAACTCATTTTCTTTTTATTCTTATTCTTATTTTTTTTACTAAGATACTTGATGTCTAACTCTATCATGCTAATGCTCAGTTCACTGATGGAATTCCTCATAGGCTCAACTGCATTGAGGTAGTAAGCAAGGGCATAGTCATTTGGAAAGGTATAAACACCTTGGCTCAGATTTGTAGAGGTTTGGTCAAGAAGTTCAGGATGTTGGATAGTCAAAGTGGTGAAAGATTGGGAAAGAGTGTTTACAAATATGGATCTATCATCATTGGTCCTAACCCGACACTTGAGTTCAAAGGTGATATTACAACTTAAGACAGTCAATTCATGAATAGACTCAATGTCATTATGGGAGTCCACTTTAGCCATCGGTGGATCTGACTCATTAAGTTCATCATTTCGCTCTAGACTTATGTTGGGTTTAGGTGCATATTGGTGAATAACATCAATATGTTTCTCTGTAATAAGCTCATCTTCCTTTGGAATGGCTCCCCATTCATAGTCATTAGATTCTTCATCTATGCTTTTAGTAAATTTAAGAACATGAGTAAAGTCAGGATGAATACCCCAAGAAGGGTTACCCTTGGATTCTGATTTGAATTCATACTCATGGGAATCTGTCTCAGAATAACTACCACCTTCCTCTTTGTTTGTTTGATTGTCTTCGAGATTAGCTGGTTCTTGTGGTGGAACTATCTCTTTCTCTATAGTAGGTTATTGTGTTTGTACTACATTGATTATTTTTACTGGATCATCTTTAGCTTCAAGGAGGTCTTTTATTTCTTTAGGCAAACACTCATAAGGAATGAGCTCATTGGTGGTGTCTGAATCATCACTATCAGATTGTTTAGTTGTTTCTTCCTTTAGTTGATTTGTTGTGGAGGGTTCAATCTATTCTAAGACATGTGGGGAGTTCTTGCTAAGATAGAAAGGCTTCTTCTTATATCCTAGACTTGTTGTATTCTTGTTTTCTCAGCCACGATGCTCAAGATGTGACAAAAGACCTTTACCCTGTAGTCCTAGAGGTCCTTTTCCTTTGTATCCCATCTTTGTGATCAATTTGTCCCCTAGGCCATATGACTTAGATGAGATCTTTGGTGTTTTAGAGTCACATGTTTGGACAATTTGAGATTCAGATTCATATTTGTATAGCCATGCAAGCACAGCTTCATCCTCTTCAAACTCTTGTTTGGACACTTGTTCTACAACAAAATTTCCTTTATATGCCTCAAGAGGTTCTTTAGAATCCTTTTTAGACTATTTTAGAGTTTTTCCAACATCCAGTTGCTTAGTGGAAGATTCTCTTTTATTAGGAATGAGCTTATCAGCACTTTCTTTCAATGTATTGCAAGTTGTATATAGATCCGCTAGAATTGTCACCTCTACTCCTTCATAAGGAAATTTCAAACACTGATGGTATGTAGAAGGAATAGCTTTCATTTCATGTATCCAGGGTCTTCCTAGAAGGATGTTGTAAGCCAAAGGTAAATCAAGAACTTTTCATATAGTATCTCTGATAACTAGACCCGCTCTGATAGGTAAGACAATTGTTCCTTTGGAAGACCTTTCTTGCTCATCGTATGCTTTGATAGTTATCTTCTTTCTAGGATCAATGGCCATCTCTAAAAATCCCAATTGTGTAATCAAGATAAAAGAACAAATGTTTAGACTATCGCCCCCGTCTATCAACACATGTTTGACATGATGGTTTTGGATCAAGACTTCAATATGCAAGGGCTGGTTATGCAGATGACTCAAAGAGTTGTCATCTTCCTCTGAAAAGGAAATATATTGCAGAGACATAAGATGACCAACCATAGCCTAGAATTTGTCTAAATCAAGGTTATAAGGAACATTAGATCCAAGCAAAGCTTTGTCTAGAATGGCTCTATGAGCTGGATATATCCGAAGCAACTCAAACATGGAGATTTTTGCATTTGTATGCTGGAGTTATTGAACAATATTGTATGATGTAGGCCTCTATCTTTAGGATTTGAATATTTAGATGTAGCCTTCTATTTAGAAGTAGATGAAAGATTGAAAGGCACCTTAGGGACATTGGATAAATTTGGTATTTGTCCTTGCAGATGCGCCTGAGCTTGTGATCGAGTAACTGCATTAGCTGATTGGTTTTCTCTATCTTTTCTTACAATTGTGATGACATTGCAACACTCAGATAGACCTAGTTCAACCAAATTGATAACAACATTATTTCCAGAGTAGGCATAATTAATTTTAGCACCCATATTAGGCTGAGAAGAAGAATCTTCTTTACCATGTTTTAGAAATGGTTCCATGAATGATGTATGATCATTATTGCTCTTATGATTGTCAATCATGATTTCTCCAATACCAATTTTATCTTGTATAATGTGCTTCAAGTGAATGCAGTTATTAGTCTTATGACCTTTATTGTGATGGAAGTCACAGAAATTGTTCTCTCTCCACCATTTTGGTTTAGGTTCAGGATCAAAAACTTTTATCTCAGGCAATTAGATAATTTTGTTAGCCAATAGAGTTTTCATGGCAGATTCCAAGGACTCTCCAAGAGGAGTGAATTTGCGATTAGGATCTGTAGCCCAAGGTTTATAATCAGATGACTTCTTGTTGGATTATGTGGATTTAGCTTCAGAAGCTTTGATGGCTTGGGTTCCAATGGTGAGATTGAAAGTGGGTGCCTTAGATGGGGCATAGATAGTATCAACAATATCGTTAGTGACAATGCCTTTATTCTTATTCTAGTTTCTATTCTTGTCCTTAGAACTAGATCCAGATTCATACTTGTCCTTTTTAAGTGTGATGTCTCCTTTTTTCACAAGTATTTTCTCAATTTTGATCGCATTATCTACCATCTTATCAAAGGATGTATGATTTTGTATTTGTAAAGGGTAGTTGATTTCTAGAACCAAATTATTGATAAAGATTTCCAGCTTCTCAGTTTTTGGAATGGATCTAGCATATAGAGAAAATTTCTTCCTCCATCTCTTGAGAAATGTTAGGAATGGTTCTCCTAGACATTGTTTCAGATTGCAGATGTCGATCATAGTGACTAGATGCTAGATATTGTAGAAGTATTGTTGATAGAACATTTTGATTAACTCAAAAGTTTTGATAGTTGGAGGCATTCTAGAGAACCAATGAATGGCTGCTCCTCCCAGAGATCGAGGGAAGAGACGCATTAAGTAGGTTGGTTCATGCATAAACTCCATAGATTGAGTATAGAATTCTCTGACATGATCTTGAGGATCAGAGTTTCCATCATAGTTATCATATTTAGGCATCTCCACTCTTTTAGGGAATGGTGGCATGTACAAGTCCTTATCAAATGGAAAAGGGCATAGAGCTTCCATGGAAAACTCTTTAGGTTCCTTTTCTTTTTCAAGTTTGTTAAGTTTGACTTGTATGGCATGCATCTGTTTCATCATAGCTATGATAGGGGTTTCTTCCTCATACATGATGATATTTTCAACATTAAATTTTGGAGGAAGTTTACCTCCTTGATGAGATAATTATATAAAGTATGCCTCTCTATCTTCTTTCAACAAATGCCTCATCATCTTCTTGAAGTCATCATCATTTTGATATCGAGCAATTTCAGAAGGTGTAGGTTCTTGATCCATACCATGTTGAGAGTGAGGTCCTTGAGAACTATGGTTTGTCCCTCCATGAGACATGTTAGGAGTTTTAGGACTCCCTGGGATAGATTGAGGTGGAGTTTGTTGATTACCTCTGTGAGTTGGTGGAGGGGGTATGTAACCAGTTTTCAATCAAAAATTTCCAAGACCGTCGTCTTCTTAAAGACCTAAATTATAAAGTTGCTCGAGAGTTCGACCTATGTGAGTAGACAAAGGCAAAGTATGAGATGCTTCTCTAGATTTCTTGTGTGATGAAGCTCTAGTTTCCACCATTAACCTTGGGTGAAGCAAAAGAATAAGATGAAGACAACTAAAGAATGAATTGATTCAAGAAGATCGAATGATGTAACCTTGTCAAGATTGAATTGATTAAAGATTAGATCAGATGTAAATGAAGGATATTGCACCATAGTAGTATGGGTAGACACCCAATAGATGGTGGGCATGAGCTCACAACACTTAGTGGTTTAGTAAGAAGATAGAATTTGAAGATAATTTTGACAAGGTTTTGACACAAGATGAAAAAGACTCAAATCGATAAATCAAAAGGATAAATCAGACTTAAGAGACCACTTTAGGAAAATTATCAAATTCATTCTAGTTTTTGCTCTATTCCTGACACAATGAATGTTTTGATAGAATCTAGAAATAGGCTATAAAAACTAGATTCCTGATAAATTGGACCAATCTTTGATAACTTTTTGAAAATTCTCAAATGATTTTTTGAAGACTCGTATAACACTGGGTATGCTCTCAAATGACAATTGCAAGACTCGTATGACAATTGCTACCAGGGAAAATTATTCTTTTGATTTTTGGTGACAACACTCATACGACACAATATGGGATACCGTACAATAATACAAGGGTTGTGAAATGACTTTTTCTCAAGACTTGTATGACAATCTGACCCTGTGAGATGACTTTTGACTCTAGAAAGGTATTTTGATTCAGATTTTGCAAATTTTTGGTTTTCAGTTTTAGATTGTTCGCAAATTTTTCTGTCCAGGTTTGAAGATTATTCTGGGATCATTCGTTTCCAATAACCAAATCGATAACAAGCACACAGAAAAGCAAGAAAGTGATTTCAAGAACGTCTGAAAATAATGAATAGGGGACAAAGCAACCTTGCGCATGAACAATCAAGTGACTGAATGTGCTAATCCCTAGAAGTGATAATTGTGTATGTTCCAAAAAGTTTTTCAATAATGCACATATTCCTAGAAAATGAAAATTTGGCCTCACTAGGGTTTGTAGTAATGGTCTAACTCTGCAACTTTTATGATCTTAAGAGGGAAAACTCCAATCTAGGTGCACCGATTTTTTGACACAGTCCAAGAATTTAATCAATCAAGAGCTGCTAGGGAGATCTGATAGCCCAACAAGAGACCACGCCTATGAAGATTTCCTCCACAAGGACATTTATATAGCGGTTGCTGCTACCATGGTGAAAATGGCTATTACCGCTAGAGGTTTCATCCATGTGGTTGACCCAACTAAGGGAATGTCCACTACAGTTAACCCTCTCTAAAGGTGACTCATAAAAGATACCACATGGAAACTGGTTCCAGATTCAAGGATCTAAGTTTTTGATACTACCCAAAAAGGGAGTAGAGCATAGTCCTCTAGCCTTTTCACTTTTAACCAAAACAAAGAAGAAAAATTAATTTGAAATGCTAAGACTAAAATTATCTCACAAAGATCTATGATGTCAACCACTTATGATCTATCAACCTCTCCAAAGAGAGAATGTATCAATCAAAATTTGAAGATGCACAAATCTAGTAGAACACAAGACAATCTTAGTAACCTCCCTACCTACAAGGGGATCCTTCGTCAAGAAGAGCTTCGCATGCATGAACAAGCAAAAGAAGCCCACTCTCTTGAGATCATCCACAAATAGTGTTCATAGGGCCTATTTACTATGTGTAATAGATATGCAAAAAGCAAATCTATGTTCATTTTATAGCCCAAAATGAGGTCTGTGATATGAAAGCAAGAAAAGTCACACAAGCCTGACATGTGAGGGTTCATTTTTATGTCCAAATCGAAGTGTTATCAGATTTTAGTAGAATACTTGAATTCCTCGCAATGTGCTTAGTAGATTTTACCTATTTTAGCAATTTAGTTGCGCTTTTCCCAATCAGATTCAGCAAATATCAGTCAAAAATAGAAGATTTCAATTGTTAGGGTTAGCTATCAATCCAAATATGAAAATCAAATCTGAAAAACTACTTAAAATTCTAAAATGACAATTGAATCCTGGCACTAAAACTCATATGACAATGGATTACCTTCTAGACGGCAGTCGGGAAACTCATACAACAATGAGTGTCTTCTCATATGATAATCAAGCTCTCAAATGACAATGTATAGCTTCTGATACGAGCCTCAATAGAATCAACTGTCATATGATAGTGGGGTCTTCCTAGTATGACTTTCTGACAATAGTCATATGAAAAATGTACGAACAGAGAATGAAATCGTAGAATGGACCAGAAAATGATAGAAAAATAGATAGAAGTGAAATAGAAATGATGGAAACCCATTTTAGTGCCCCACGGTGGGCGCCAGAAATGTGTGTGTGAATTTTTTACCTAGCTGTAGACACAACACTTCAATAAAACATTTGAGGTTAGCAAAAATCATAATTTGCAAGTAATTAAAACTATGCTAACTAGGTGATTTATTGCCTTCTAGTAGGTGTGAGTATGATCTCAAATTGAAATTTAGATCAGTGACAATGCAACACCTAAAAGAAGGATTTGAATGCAAAAGAATGAAAGACTGTAATAATCTAGATTATTCTATATTTTTGTATTTTCTGTGCAATAATATGAGAAACTGTATGAATCTAAGCTATGTGAATGAAATTGGATGCAAATTTAATCTAAGAATGCTATGAATGATATGAAAATCTATGATATGAAACTATGCAAACTATGATCAACTATGAAAGATCTCAAAAATCATCTGTCGCAAGTGCTTAATCCTTCAATCACTAATTCACCATAGAAATTGTGCAAATTCGAGTGTTGATAATTATGAAGAGCTCAGCCTAGTTTTTATAGAAATCCAAGGCTTGAGGATGTAGGAGAAAAGCCATAAATCACTCTTGATAAACTCAGGTTGATTTTTTAGTTATAAGGAAATCAGAGATAATTAACTCACAAAAATCATGCAAAAGCGGGATTTTACTCAAAATAGAGTTTTAGATAAAATTTCAACTCATCATCAGATGTTGAGTTTCAATTTTAAAATTGATTGTTAATTTTTAGTTGCCTGCTTTTCAGATTGTGCATGATTTATTTATCAATTAATTTTTAAAAATAAAGTGATTTATTCTCAACTTAACTAATTTTTGAATTAAAATAATTGATTTATGCGTTAATCAATTATTAAATCAAACTTTATTCAAAAACTATATTATTAAAAATTGACAACTGACATGAATTAATTAAATAAGAATTTAATCAATTAGTCATGAGATTTTAGATTTATTGTCAAAATTAAATAATATAATTTAGGAATAAATTTAATTAATTTAATTTAATTTAATCAAACAATTAAGTGGCAGTATTAAATCTGATTAATTAAATATTTAGAATATTCAATTAATCAAACTTTAGGATAAATAGGATTCATCGCCAAATAATCATTAAATCAAGAATAATTAGGATAAATAAGAATATTGCTAGGAATATTCCCTGATGCAGAATTAGGATAAAATCAATTAAATTCGATAATGTGTAGATGTGCCTTAGGTTAGGACTTTGATGTCGATTTCATTTGATTTTAAGATGTAGGAGGTTAATGAACCTATAGCCCATTTTTGGGGTATTACAGGTACAAATTGCCAAACCTATTATGTACCCTAGGTTTTGGTCTGAACCTCGTAGGGGTGCTTCATCTGATCTGAGTCTTCCCAAATTTTGTTTGACAACTTCGTAACCTGCTCCTACACATAGAAAAATAGGGAAGAAGGTTAGCTAAAGTGGTTTTCCTTAGTCAAACCCTTATTTAGGAATCAACCTTAAAAATAAAAGGAAATTGCTTACGGAAAGATGAAATAGAAGCTAGATCTAAATTGTAAATCACCTTATACCTTAATGACACAATGATTCTTTGGATGTGATCAGAAATGTTAATGTGATAGCTTGAACTCCACAAAAACCCAAAAGGAAATCATGAAAGATAAGCCTTTAATGATGGATGTTGTAGTTTGCCACAATGCTTGATGAAGAAGGAACAATGTTTTGAAGACTTGAAGACTTGGATGCCCAATTGTAGAAGAGATCTTGAATTTTGATTACTTGATTGATTCTTGATCTTAAATGTTTACAAAATAGTAATAGATCTGTTAGTCCCAGTTTGGTACTTGTCCTTCTTTTCTTTGTTTTGGCCTTGCGTCGGATGAACTTTCCCCCTTTGTTTTTGATCAATTTTCTATTGTTTTGTCTGTCCTAAATTCAGTCATAAATTTTTAGTCTTTTCGGTCATGAGTTGATTATGAACCTCTTGAAATTATTGACAAACTTTATTTTTATTGATCACCTATGAACAGGCTTGAACAATGTTCAAGTTTGTTCAAGGTCATTCATATCAATTTCATTACTCTTGTGAAAACATGATAGTTTGGAAAGAAAATGGAGGAGATTTATCTGCCACTGAGTCATAAGGAGAAGCTAGCACATCAATTATGGATTCATGACACATCCTGGCATCTGAGTCATCACGTGGGCTAACCTAGAAGATCACAGTCTTGAACAATTTTGAAAACCTTTGAACATTCATGAACTTTGTTCTTTCTTATTCAAAGGAATCTGGGAGGATTAAAAGAGGAAGGAGAATTTGGTGACAGCTAAGTAGTGGGCCCATAGGATAGAATGCATTTAATGCCATTTATGGTAAGAGGTTTTAGTACGCCTGAGAAATCAGAATAATCATTATTTTTACTGACCTCGGGATTTTCTTAATGGGTAATTATGGAGTACATGCTTATGTTGTCAAATCAAATCTTTCCCACTCTCTCCGTAAAAGATTTGTAATAAATTCTCAAGCCCTCATCCTTCTATTTAAGCTATGTCCTTTTTTTAAACTCCTAAGTGTTTTTATTATTAAGAAGCTGGTGCGTAGAGGTAAAACTTGGGAGCTCCTGTGGTCAGAAAATTTTTGCAAAAATAAGGTGAGTTTGGCCATTACCCTCATGATATTTTTTCAAATTCAGTAGATAGAATAGTGAATAGAAAAATTAAGTGTCTGCAGTCATAATGTCGACTTTTCATCTATTTGGGAATACTTTGAGTTTAGTATGTGATGGCCCCATAATATCAAATACAAACCTAGAAGACTATGATGTAGAAAATCTTCTCTCTCATCTTCTAAATTCCCTTGAGGGCACTCTATCTCTTGAAATCCTTCATAGTGGGCTATGTTCGGCCATGAATTTTCCTCCCACTGTCATTTGCCTTGAGTTAATCCTTGAATGCATAAGGTATTATGATTCACGGATAGAAACTATCAAAAAGAAGGATGGTAGTGTCCTAATGCCTATTAATAGAGAAATGGTGGTTCAAGCCCTGCAAATCCCAAAAAAGATTTTCTCTACCTTTTCTCCCACGTAGTCTATTGTCAAATTCAATGAAAATATAGTTGCAAACCATACTTCCATAGCTAAAAGCTAGCTTTTGAACCCACAAAGAGGGGGTTAACGACTACCTAAAAAATCCAATAGTACCCATGTCCACTCATATATTGGTGATATAATAGTGATGCTACATAGGGTAAGAGGATCGCAGGTAGCTTACCTTTTCTCAGATTAGATGTATTTCTATGTTCAAATTATTCTTGAAGGAACGCAACTCCTAGACTAGGACGAGTAATTGCTAGCTCTCTTAGAGAACAACTCAACACATCTAAATTGATCAGTAGCAGTTTCTTCATGTCTTCATATCTCATATATTTCTTGGCCTGCAACAGACAATGGCATGGAATGCCACATAAACCCTAGGTCACAAATATGTGTATCTACGAGTATTACCAGATTCTACAGAAGGACAATATTGTTGAAAATTATAGAAGGGTGCATGATACATTCATGGGTAAACTATGTTTTAAATTAGTCAGTATTTTTGATAGAAGAATTAGTCTAAAAGCTCAAGAGCTTGTAACCAAATATGGAAGTTATTACATCTAGTTTCCTAGATTTACTTACATCAGGATTGGGGGTTTTGAAGATCCACCAATGAGATTGCCTAGGTATGCTTTTGATTGTTTCATCCTAGCTGAGATCTGTAGACAACTCACCATTGTTCTGAAAAGATTCCTCCCTCAAGAAGAATGGGAAAAATCTTTCCCTATATCACTACACAAGTTTTCATGTAAAACAATGGCAGACACAGTCAACATTGGAAATGGCATTCACCATTTTGATTTCAAATATTACACTGAAAGAATTGGATTTGACAATAAAAACTATGCTAGTGGTAGCCTAGGTCTTAGGTCTCATATTTTTCTTGTACCTCACCTAGAAGATTTTTGGGAAGACTACTGTGATGAATCATAGGTAGAAGAAAGGGCACACAATAGACTGTGTATATCTCAAATCCAATCAATGAGACTTCAAATCAATGTGGAAAGGATAACCGATGATGGGTCCAATTTAGTTGAACCCAACTTCAAAAAATCAATTGAAAGAAGTGATCCTATTATCGATTGGTTTGAGGAAGAAGAAGATAATATTCAAAAGATGACCCAATGTGTGATTCATTTAACTAATGAATGGTTACAATCAAGAAGAAAGCAAAAAGAATCTAAAATAGTAAAAGAAGAAGTTAGGGTTACTTCTTTGCATTCTCCATTTTATGTTTATAATTCATCTACATAAATTGAAAATGCAAGGCCTTTAGAGAAATTACAGGTTAAGAACACCCAAAGGAAAGCTATAGTAGATCCCTTGCCAGTGGCTTTTTCATAGAGGCTTACATGATCTAAGACTAGATCGAGGGTAAAGAAAGAAATGGCTCAAGAAGATGTGTTGACAATTAATCTAGATGAGGATAAGTTGGAAGAGGTGAGTTTTCACATAGCTGAAAATGAACAAGTGGACAAAGACAGTTTTAATCTGGATGATGTAACACTGTAAGCGATTGGTACACCAGCAAAGAGTCCTGAGTAATTCATCAGGCTCAATGTTATGCCGCAGTGGTTAACTACCTCTGTAAGTAAAAAGTGCAGTTTAGTTCATGTCTTGGTCCCTATTAAAGATATTGTTAGCAAATATGTTCAAAAAACCCTGAAAACCAAGAAGGTGAAAAGCATAGCCAAAATGTTTGCTGATACAAAAATTGGGAAGTGGACTATGAAGGTAGCCACTTATAGGCCAAAGGAAGGAGAATAGGAAATTAGAGTAGAGGATTTTAAGGTTACCAAGGTAGAGCTAGGTACCATGGATAGGGCTGGTAAAAATCATTTATTCAAAGAAACAACTTAGCAAATGTTGTATTCTTCATGACAAGATGGAAAGGAAAAGAATGAGTTAAAACAGACAATTATGACATTGTCACGGTTTATTAATACTTTCTGTAGTTTTGATGCTACTCCTCTGGCTCAATCTCCTCAAATTTTTGACCCAGACTCTGCCAAGAGAAAAAATTTCTTGAGTCAGATTCAACAAGGTCAAGCCCTAGTATCTTCGGTGGATGAATGGATCACCGAAGTCATTAAAAGTGGCCTTAGATATCTCAAAGATGCTCAAGATTTTCTCTTTGATACAGAAGCCTTGATAGGGGAGTTACAAAAATAGAGACAAGTGTGGGACAGGGAAGAGGAAAAATAGTTTGCAACCATGTCCAAGTTTCTAGAAATTGAGAAATATGGGTTCATGAAGTTCTGCATAGAAAAATCTATGAAATCACCTAATGAAGCCACCTTTTTTATTCTGAGGAAGAACATTAGCTGGCATATCACCACTATCAGGAATACCATTTCTAAAAATAAGGACAATGAAAATGAAATCAAGCAGCTATAGAAAACAATTATAAATGAGTTAAAAGTGATTAACTTTGCTCATACATATACAACTAGTCATGGAGAGCAAGACATAAAGGCATCTCTTAGGGTGTTCAAGGCTACCATGAAGAAAATTAAAGAGAAGTCTAGCCCTAAAGCCTCAGATTTCACACAAGTGGCCAGGATTGAATCCATGTTGTATCTTTATGTAGATCAACTTCCTGCAATAACCGAGAAAGTTAAGAAATCCAAGTGGACTAAGGAAGTGGTGATGACTAGGATAGTGAACATAAAATTCCCTCATTTGTTTCTCGCAAAGGAGCTTATCCAGGCATACAAGCAATGGGAGGTAACCCCATCTACTACAGTTGAAGGGGCAAATCCTGCTGGTGATGAGGAGTGCATTGTTGACAAAGAACCAGATCTTGAATTTTAGTTATCTTTTAATTGTTGGAAAAACTCATAAGGACATGTGTCCTTTTTTACTTTGGTTAATCTGTTAACTATTTTAACTGAGAGGTCAGGTTTTTTGGGAAACCTCTCAACTTTGCTGAAACTATAAGTAGATTAGTGGTGATAGCGAAAGGGTTAGAATTTTTTGGGAAAAAGAACTAGTGATTTTTCTTTACAATTTATTTTCTTGGAAAGAAACATTTGGATAAGTCAAGTTTGTTGTTGATGAACTAAGATATATTTTTCTAATTTTGTCTATGCCACAAAGATGAATAATATATCTATTTGGTTATATTTCAAATCTGTGTTATTTGAAATGAGTGGATGCATGTTCTATGGCAACATTTTAATCTATTCTCTATTGTGTTAAAATTTCCAATAGTATCTTGTGTTATCAGTGATCTTAGTCTGATTTTTATTTCATAGATTCATTCTTTGATCTATTTTATCTCTGAAATATTTTGGGAGGTAGGAAATTGTGATTTTCTGTTATTGCATACCTTATTTACTTTTGAAAGATTTTTAAAAAATTTTATCATCTAAGAACGGTATAGCAACCTTTACATCTTTCAGGTCAAAAGCTAAAATTGTAATATATATTAACTGAGATTCATTGAAAATCTATCTTAGGGAGTTGTACCTAAATAAAATTTAAAGGGAAGTGATTTGACGAAAGAACTTACCCAACTGTTAGAGTGACTATTTTTCAGAAAGATTAAATAAAGACAAATCTGTTTACTAACAGATTTTTGGCTACTCTACTAGGGAGCACAAACAATGTAGATCAATGTGTGCTACTCTTTTAATACATAATCATGGTTCTACCTGTAGATGTTTTACCTAATCAATAAGAACTTCCTCCTATCATCCAACCGAACTTGAATTTCTAGGATACACAATAATATATTATAGAAGATTTGAATGCCCTCATCTAGAAAGAGAAAACCAGTAATCAACAATATCAAAAAGTTCTTTTGGTCTTAGAAGAGGAAGAATACATTGGCGAATGGTTGAGAGTTCTCCCAATATCCTAAAAGTTGAAATTGTGAATAGAGCTATCCAGAGACCTTTGAATTTTGTAATTCTAGATTCCTGACCATATACAAGATCCCAAAGGAGGGAGAGAATACTTGATTCTTTTGAAGAATTAAAAAATCTTCAACTACAAAATACTTACGTTTCTAGACCTAAAGCAAAGAGTAGACCCTCTTCCCCATCTAGAACTACACCAGACATCTCTACGACTAATAGCATTTGGTAAGCTCTCACTTTGTCTAGCATTCAACCCCCTCCACTTGTAATTATCTTTCCACTAGTTATCATGGCACAACCATGGGGTGTTGCAATAGGTCCTTTAGCCTTAGCTGGTCATCATACTCTTCCTAAAGGAGCTAAAGATGTTCTACCCAAATTCTCTAGTGATGGAAAAGTATCTGTAGAGGAACATTTTAATTCATTTAATGTAGCCACTAGTATTTTAAAAGTACAACATGAAGATGTCACAGTTAGACTCTTCATTCAAACTCTCATAGAAGAGGTAGCAGAGTGGTTTGGTCATCTACCTGCAGGATCCATAACTGATTGGAACTCCATAAAAACCACTTTTGAAAGCCGTTTCAAAAGCATAGATGATGAGCATTCTTTATTAGCGCAACTTACACAAATGAAAAAATAAATTCATGAGCCAATGAGAGATTATGTGGCTCGATATAATAAATTTATTCATAAGATTACTACTGATAAAAGACCAACCCCTGAAAACCAATAATATTTTTTTGTAAACTCCATGCCCCCAAACATTGGTTTTCATCTTAGAAGGAATAGGCCAATAGACTTGGCAACTTCTCAAAGTCAGGAAATTGAGTTAGAAGATGATTTGATTACAGTGGGGAAGTGGAAGAAAGATCTTCAAGCTCCACACTCTCAAGCTTCTACTTCTTCTTTAGATCTAGTGGTTCAAAGGCTAATGAATGATGTGATTGCGCTAAAAAGGCAATTGCCCAAACAAGGATCCACTTACTCTCTAGTATATCAAGATGCTAACAGAAAACAACTTGGCCAATGGCACACTAAAACTCCCCTTTTACCCTCAACTTAGCCCAGACTAGCCCTTGAAGCTCCATCTAGAGAAGGGGTTATGTGTTCCTTTCATTTAACAACAGATCATGATGGTGATACATGCCCGGATATGATGAGACATGTGAAAATGGGAGCAACCAAAGATGTATTAGGAGAAGTGAAGGTGAAGAAATGACTCAAGAGCAACTTGGCGACTCTGGCTCATTTTACCTAAAATATGAATCAGACTCTGAAAGAGGAGATATTTTAGTAACTCTCGAAGATTCAACATGTGCTATGCTCACTCACAATCAAAAGTCTCCTAAATACAGTCCATCAACATCAAATGTTGGAACCAAGAGTAAAGAACCTGTAAGTAATACGCCTTTTTCAAGTGTTAAGTCCCCTAAATTTAAAATGTTGCAAAAAGATGCATGAGTCCCCTCATTTGACATAGTTGAGTTTTGTCAATCTTTTTCTATCCAAATTTCACCCGCCAAGTATTTAAGATTGAACCCAAAAGAACTTGACAAGTTAATTAAATATGTTAAGGGTAAATCCCTTGATTCTTCCCATTCTGATCAATGTATAGCTAATCAAACTAATTCATTTGTCCAGCCTCCTTTAGTAGTTCCTCCTAAAAATGTCAACTAGAACAATTCATCCAATGCCTCTACTTCATAAACTAATTGTGATATTCATGAAACCTAAAAGCCTGAACCTTTCTATATTTCCTTTCTCCTTAATGGCCTTAAATTGAGCAATTGTATCATAGACTCAGGGGCATCTGGTAACATTATGCCATCTTTAGTTGCTAAAGCCCTTGGCCTAACTCTGACAAAGACTTTGGGAGGTGTTATTCAATGGATGGTAAAAATGTACCACAAATAGGTCAAGTGAAAGATGCACAAGTTGTCCTAGCTACCCATTTGGATAAGAGGTTAAAATTAACAATTCTTGTGGCCGATATCCTGGCAAGCTATGGAATGCTTTTGAGTAGGACCTTTTGTAGAGACATGGGTGGGGAAATTAAGATGGACTAGTCAGAAGTAGTGATTTCTATAGGGAAGAATAAGGTAAAATTGGAACCCGAGACAAAGAATGAGTACACGGTCTTTCCTTCTAATGACCTGAAAGCTCAGATTTTATATCAAGAGTGTGAATTGGGAATTATCTAATCATGTCTAATGAATTTTCCCCTATTTCAATAGTTTAGAATGAAGTTTCTCAAATTTGGTCAATGGAATTTGATGGTAGTTGTGCTAATGATGGATCGGGAGATGGGGTAGTTCTTAAAGGCCCTGATGGAAAATGCTTACCTTTTTCTTTTAAGCTAGATTTTGAGAACACTAACAACACTACTAAGTATGAAGCCTTGTTGTTAAGCCTACAGGAGGTGAAGGCTCATGGAATTAAAATTCTTGTTGCAAGATGGGATGTTGAACTGATAGTTAAACAAGTGAAGGGTCAGTTCACGGTGAAGAATGAATGACTAAAACACTATAGAGATTTGATTTGGAAGGATATTGAGGCCTTTGATACCTTTTCTATAGAAGCTATCCCAATAATTTTAAATTCAAGGGTAGATTCTTTAGTTGTTTCAGCTTCTTTATTGCTTCCCCACCCTAATTTCAAAACAAACACTTATAAGATAGAGATGATTTATAGACTTGCAGTTCCTGACAATGTTGAGTATTTACAAGCGTTTAAAGATGATGCTAGTGTAAAGGAATTTATGGCATGTGTAGAGGTTTTTGCATCCACTTATTTTGATCAAGTGAAACATGTGAAGAAACCAATTCTGATAACCAGCCATCAGAAGAGATAGTTCAGTTAAAAGGTAATAAGATTCCTAAAGGCTTAATTGCACTTGAAAGTTTATTTTCTAGAAGAGATGATAGCTTTATCTCAAGAAAAGGAAGCCCACACCCTAAAACACTGAAAGATTATGATAAAATCAACATTGGAGATGAATCACAGCCTAAGTGGATATCTGTGGGAAAGACTCCATCTTTGCAAGAAAAAGGAAGACTCCAAGCATTGCTGACTACCTATACGGATGTTTTTGCTCAGAATTATAATGACCTAAAGGATTTCAGAGGTGGAAGTTTTAGCCATAATAAACCCCTCAAACCAAAATCAAAGCCTTTCAGACAAAAGTTGCGTAGTTATAACCCCAAAGTATTAGAATCTATACTGTAGGAAGTAGAAAAAATATTGAAGGCGAGAATCATATACCCAATTCATCACTCAACCTAGATTGCCAATATTGTTCCAGTGAGAAAGAAGAATGGTGAAATAAGGATTTGCGTGGAATTTTGCAACCTGAACCAAGCAAGCTTGAAGGATAATTACGCCTTACCAAAGATGGAGTATGTTTTACAAATGGTTGTCAGATCTTAGATCATGTCAATGCTTGATAGATCCTCAGGATATAATCAGGTCAGTGTGGTAGAAAATGATAAACATAAAACTGCTTTTACTACACCTTGGGGAACATTTGCATATAATAGAATGCCTTTCGGTCTAATAAATACTAGGGTAACCTTCCAGGGGGCTATGGATTCTTCCTTTGATGATATGAAGAATATAATTATTGTTATATACCTTGATGATCTGACAGTCTATTCTTGAAGATGAAAGCACCATCTCATAGATCTTCAATCTGTTCTTCAAAGGTGTCAAAACCACAATATTTCTCTCAATCCCAAAAAATCTATTTTTTATGTAACTAAGGATAAATTATTGGGCCATATCATTTCTAAGGGAGGGATAAGAATTGATCCTAAAAGAGTGAAATCCATTCAACAGCTAAGTCTTCCATCAACTAGAATTGGGGTAAAATCTTTCTTTGGTCAGATTAATTTTCTGCGAGCATTTGTACTAGATTTTTTTGAGTTAACTAGACACATTGTGGGGATGATGAGTGAAAAAAAACCTTTCAAATGGATTGAAGCTCATAAAGAAGCTTTTAGTGAAATCAAAAATGTTGTAGAAAATGTTCCTTCTTTAGTCTATCTTGATTATAAAAAGGATTTTATTGTTTATTTCTATGCTTCTGACCATTCATTATCTAGAATGCTTACTCAAAAGACCAATACATAAAATGAAGCACCAATTGCTTTCATGAGTACTCCCCTTGCATGAGCTCAAGTATTCAATCATTGAAAAGAAAGCTTTTGTAATTGTCAAAGTTGTCAAACAGTTCAGGTTTTATATTCTTCATTCACACTCTGTGGTATTTGTTCCTAATTCTATTGTAAAAAGTCTACTCACACAACAGGAAATAGCCATGAACAAAAGGGAGGCATGGGTAACTAAAATATAGGAATATGATTTAATAATAAAACCTATGAAACTGGTTAAAGGAAGAGGATTATGTAAATTCATAGCCGAGAATCCAAAAGAAAAAGAGGAGGTTGGAAATGGAGTATCTCATGCATTATTGGTAAGATTGACTAATCCTTGGTTTTGTGATATAGCATATTATTTGACTTACAGGGAATGCCCTTCTCGGTTAACCCCAAAAGAAAGCCAAAATTTGAGGTTGCAAGTAGCAAAATATGTGATATGGTAGGGTGCATTGTTCAAAAGAGTTGTTGATGGAACTTTCCTCAAATGTGTCAATAAGGAGCAACATGCGCAATTATTAAAAACCTTTCATGAGGAAGCCTATGGAGGACACTTTTCTTCTTCAGTCACTACTTTCAAAATTCTCTGCAACTTTTTCTATTGGCCAAGCATGTTCAAAGACACTTATACATATGTTAGAAGGTGCGAGAAATGTCAATTATTTTTTGGGAAACCTCAATTGGCAGTGTTACCCTTGAAACCTGTCATTATGGATGAACCCTTTAAGTAGTGGGGACTAGATTTCATTAGCACTGTTAATCCTCCATCCAGTGCTGGTGATACCTACATTCTAACAGCAACAGACTATTTCACCAAATGGGTTGAGGCTATTCCAACCAAAAAAGCAAATTCTCAAGTGGTGTGTGATTTCTTGAAAAATAACATCCTGGTGCATTTTGGAGTTCCTAAAAATATTGTAACAAATAGCACTACATATTTTTCATCTCAAGAGTTAATTCTTTTCTATTATGATCATAGTATTTCCTTGTCTCATTCATCAGACTATTTTCCACAAGGAAATGGGCAAGCAAAATCTAGCAATAAGAATCTAGTAGCCATCATGAAGAAATTGGTGGATGATAATGGTAAAAATTGGCACAAAAATCTCTTTGGAGCCCTTTGGGAGGACATAATAACACCAAAAAGAGCAATCAACATAGCACCATTTGAATTAGTGTATGGTGTAGGAGCACAAGTATCTCTTCCTTTGGAATTATCAGCCATAAAACTACAAGTTGCTATTGAAGACAAAGCTTTCAGAGATTCCTTGGCAAA